>OZ004708.1:22845710-23445710 GCA_963924515.1 Vespertilio murinus | reverse complement strand
AAAATAATAAAAAGTTGATTAATTTTGGAACTAATTATGTTTAAACTCGAGGCCCTGTGCACAAATTTGTGCATGAATGGGGTCTGGCCGGCCTGCCCCTATGGGCCATGCCAGCTCAAGGGAGGGGCCACAGGCAGTTGGCCAGCTGGCCCACCCCCAACCGGGGTGGGAGGGGTCAATCAGGGGCAGCGGTGGCTGGGGAAGGAGCCATGGACTATTGGCCAGTTTGCCCTGTCCCCTGGTCCAACTCCCAATTGAATTCCTGATCAAGAAGATAATTTACATATTAGCCCTTTATTATATAGATGGTGATTTTTAGAAAAAAACTCAATACAGAAATAACATCCAGGAAACTACTTGATCTTCATGGGCACACTCTCTCATATGTACATATCACTTAATAATTTACAAACAACATACATCATATCAAATAAGACACTTACCTACTCACGGGTAGATAAGGCTGAATATATCGTTTTTTACAAATGCATATACAGGACACACACATTGTGCAAATTAGGAAATATTTTCCATAGAATTCAGGGCCTTCCTGTGGATAAAATTTTGCAGACAAGTGAGGTAGGCAAAATTCTAAGATTCCTGCTTCCTGGTGTATATATCCTATATAATCCTCTCCACCTTAGTGTGAATGAGGCTTATGAATATAACAAGATGTCACACCATGATCATGTTCTCTTATATGGGAAAAGGGATTTTTCAGATGAAATTACAATCCCTAATCAGTTGACTTTGAGTAAATAAAAAATGAGGTTGTCCTGGGCGGGGCTGACCTATTCAGGTGAGCTCTTAAAAGTAGTCTGAGAATATAAAAAACAGAAATTCTGCTACTTGCCATGAAGGGGAAAGCTGACATGGTGTGGAGAGGAACCTCACTCCTTAAACTTCAAGAAAATTAATTCTGTCAACAATCTGAGAGAGTTTGGGAGCAAATGTTTCCCTAGTGGAGCCCTGAGATGAGAACATAGTTGACCCACACCTTCATTTCAGCCTATGAGACCTTGAGCAGAGAACTAATCCACCCATGCCTGGACTCCTGATCCACAGATACTGTGAGATAATAAGTTTGTATTGTTTAAAGCCATTAAGTGTAATTTATTATGTAGTAATGAAAAACAAATTGAATACAGTAGTGAAACAGGCTGTAGAATAAAGTTACTCACCAGCTAGAGACTGATTTTCAGGTTTAATGTTCTTCATGCCAGTTCCCCAGATCTAAGACCTGAGTCAGTCTCAGCATGAACAACAAGCACTAATTCACATGTTCCCTTCTCTCTTCAAGCAGAAGCAAATAACTAGCAACAGAAAAGACAAGTCACATGTCCACAGGATCAAGAAAATTTTATCCACAGGATAAAAAGACAAGCCACATGTCCACAGGATCATAGCATCTATAGCACCTCTACAGCACTGCTCCAGTGGGCAAAAATATCAGACAAGATTTGGATGTGAGTTGGGAAGCTTTGCATATACATATTCTAAAGCCTTACTTTTTCTATTCTGATTTCCTAGCGGAATAGGGAAAGCCCACGAGAGCACTCAATCATTGTCAAACCAGACGTCCTGTGTGTACCTTTCTGGAGCTGATGCTGCTAGCTTTGGGTCTCAGAGTAAAGGGGCACTGCTTTTCTCAGATTGTCACCAATAGACAAATGAGAGTTCTTGGAAAGTGATGCAGCTACTTGTAGAGCATGTGAGATGCTCCCTGATATCCTGCAATCAGTGTCACAGTATGCAAAGGCCACATTCCAGCAACCCCTCACAGTAGGGGATAGGATTCCTTGCCTCCTCCCACTGGGTGAGCTCAGATGCTCTGGTTCCACTCAGCAACTGAGAGAAACACTGTCTAACATCATATAAGTCATGTGACTCCCACCTCAAACCCATGCAACCAAGTACACTGTGCATATCAGCAGGAACCAATAAAATGGGTTGCCTTCCTTTCTCCCACATTCTGAAAAACTTTGGGGAAAGGTAAACACAGACATTTGTCAGGATTATTGCTATGGCCTCATAGTTGGTCTCCTTGCTCCCAGTCTTGCATCATCCAATCGCTTTTCTTCAATCTGCTGAGAGTCATCTTTCTAAAATATAACTGTATCCATCATATATACATTCCTCCCATCCACATATAAAGCAAATATTGTGTAAAATTCTTCCAGACACTCTAAAAGCCCAAACTCTTTAGCGTGATTTACAAGGCTCTTTATGACTCCCTCACCCCTCCAAACTCTGCCATCATGTATTCAATACTCTACCTATTTTCAACTAACTTGCAATTCTTAAGACCCACCATGATCTGCCTCACTTCTATGTTGTAAAACATGTTTCTTCTATTCAAAATAGTCTTCTTGTACCCTCTTTCTCCTGATCAACTATGAAATTCTCTCTAGCTCTCGTTCTCGCTCTCACTCTCGCTCTCAATCTCAATCTCACTCTCTCCTGGAACTCATTGGCTTCTTTCAGTTCACTGCTTTATCTCCATAATATTAACAGGCAGAGAGTAGGCATTAAATAAATGGTGTTGAATGAAGAAAAGAAAGGATAAGTGAATGAAATCATTCTTTTGACAGATATTTTTACAGAAATTATATTTATATATTCAAAATCTTTAAGGATCAAACCTCAGCCCAATTACCCAATCTCTTCTACAACATCCCTTCACTCTGTATCATCCAGTCAAACTGAGCCATCCATTCTGCCCCTTCTATACCACCTCTAAGCCAATTCACACTGCCCCCACTATAGAAATGTCACACACCAGAATACTACCATAAAGACATTCCTCCATAAAGACTTAATTGGTTTCCCCAACACAGAATTAATTTCTGCTTCTTACTTATCCTTACAACTTGATATTTGTGTCTTCTGTTTAGCATTTTGGAAGTTTTGTCTTGGGTTGCTTATGTATATATCTCTTCAACTGAAATACTAATTCCTTAAGGACAGCAATAGTGTTTTAGTCATCACAAAGCCTAAAATGTTTCTCAATATATATTTAAAGTAGTATCATGTACTCTACTAGAGGCCCAGTGAATGAAAATTCATGCACTCGGGAGGGTCTCTCAGCCCAGCCTGCATGCTCTCACAATCCGGTACACCTCAGGTAGGGTCCAGTCCCATCGCAGCATGGCTCTGGTTCCCCGGGCCTGCAGGTTGGGGGGAGGGACCAAGAGGTCAGTACAATCATAGCATGGCTCCGTTTCCACAGCTCCCTCCTGCCGCCATGCTGCGGGTAGCCAGGACCCACAGCTCCCTCCCGCTGCCACACCATGGGCAGCCGGGACCCAGGACTGACTCCTGCTGTGGACCACCTGGACCCAGGACTGACTTCTGTGCTGGCCGGGACCCTAGCCTGGTGTTTGCTCATCAATCCAGATGTTTAGGTGGTGGCGGACCCTGGCTCTTTATATATTAGGATAGTCCATTTTCTACAAAATAATTGTGTACTTTAATGTGGTTTTAGGATTAAAGGGTACAATGGCAATAATAACAATGTTTAAAATAAAAATAATAATGATAATACCTACTAGATATTAATTGCATACCATGTACCAAACTCTGGGTGAATGCTTTATATTCATTCCTTGTTATCTACTAAAAATTGCATGGTATATATTAGGATCCCCACTTTACAGGTGAGGAAATAAAAATTTATATAAGCTGACGGAAGTCACAGTGAGTAAGAGGCAGATCTAGTTGAACTCAAGCATGTCTGATCCCAGGACATGATATCTTTCCACTAATAATGTTTTTGGTCATTCTGAGCATGCAATAAGATTCTAAAAGTTTGCATCATATCAAGTGTTAGTCACCGAAGCGAATTCACGCTTTACTTTTTCCACAGGGTCTTATTGTGCTTGAAATGAATGTGGTCTACAAAATTTCACAAAACTTTTTCTGGGGTCAAAATCATGCCTACTCTGGCTTGCAGGCCATAGGCTATCAGTGGTCCATTAGGGAGAGATTTGATCCCCCAGTGCATATATCCATCAGTGATATCCATAAGCTGGGTAACACTAAGTCTTTACTGGTCCACAATCCAGTATCTGGCTTATACAAATCCAACTCAGTAAACATGTGATAAAACAAATGCTCTAAATGCTTGGCAACTGAGTGATGAGTGTGAATTCTGCAAGGAAAATTCAAGGAATGGGGAAAAGGAAGGGGAAGGGGGAGAGACCATAGATGGTCACATGATAGTAGCCAAGGAGTGGTGTTAAGCATTTTATTACATCCTGCTGAGTTGTTTTCTAAGTACCTGGCACTGTGCTAAACACTTTATATTCATTATTTTATTTATTTCATAAAATCCAATACAAGTATTGTTATTACACCCAATATAGAAATGGGAAAAAATGAACTCTCATTAAACAGTATTGCTTAGTTTGCCCAGTTAATAAGTAGAGGAGCAATAATCAAACACAGGTATAACTCCATAGCCCACACTCATGACCATTTTGATATACTACATTCAATATTACACTGACAACCAGCATCACCCAAGCTTATTTCTAAAGAGCATGCTCAAAATTGTTCTTTTTCTGCCTTAAGTGCTCAGAACAAAACAAAGAGAGCCCCCAGGCACACTAACCTAAATAACTTCTCACTCCAGGGGCATTCAAATCCCAGAGCTACTTTCTCAAGCATCTGAGTGTTTGTCCCAAATCCTGACCTAGTTCCAACTTGTATAATTACATTGTCTTTCTAATTGTCCTTGGGTGTTTCACTAGGTGAAACCATGGCTCAGCCTATCCTCAGCCACTGAGCAATGTTGCTAGGCAGCCATTAGACAGCTGTTTCTATCCACAGAAGAGGTAGATACATATCTAAGGGGAATGGAAACATTCTTCCAGACTTTCACAACTTAAAAAAAAAACAATAGAAAATTTCCAGGGAGTTCTTTTGGGGACAATATTCTAAACTTTTGAAGATGTGTATTCTTAAAGGATTAACCTAGTGATCAAATGGTATAGACTTTAGAGAAGTATTACTGGATATACACTGAGTGGCCAGATTATTATTATCTCTTAACGCATAATAATCTGGCCACTCAGTGTATACTGTATGTATACTGTATACACATACACACACACACACACACACACAGAGAGAGAGAGAGAGAGAGAGAGAGAGAGAGAGAGAGAGAGAGGAAGTTGGGAAGAGGAAAAGAGAGGGAGAGCCAGAGAGGGAGGGAGAGATGGACAGAGAGAAATATGAATGTGAGAGAGACACATCAACTGGTTGCCTCCCACACCTACCCCAACTAGAGGCAGGGAGGGAACCCTCAACCCAGATACAAGCCCTTGAATGGGCAACAAACTCCAGACCCTGGTTCACAGGCCAACACTCTAACCACTGAACCCACTGGCCATGGCTTTTTTTTAAACAAATAATTCCTTTGCAAAGGAGAAGTTAGATAATCATTTTTTTTCCTTTTCCAGACTATTTCCACCATTTTCAAATTTTATATTTTCAATAAAACCATTCTGTTAATGGATGGAAGAAGTCAATTCCTCAAAGCAGGAGATACTGAAGCAGAGAATAAACCTCCATCATTTATGGGATCTAAATAAAGGCCACTAAGCCTCACATAGGAGGTTAGACCACAGATGCTCCAAATAGAATTGTTTCATATTTTATTCAGATCAGAAACTAATCAGGAAAAGATAATCAGTCTTGCCTGTCCAACATGGCTTAGTGGTTGAGCATCGACCTATGAACTTAGGAGGCCATTGTTCAATTCCTGGTCAGAACATACTAATATGCCCACTTGCAGGCTCTTCCCCAGTAGGGGCATGCAGGAGGCATCCCATCAGTGATTCTTTCTTTTCATTAATGCTTCTGTCTCTCTCTCTCTCTCCCTCTCCCTCCCGAAATAAAATTTTTTTAAGATAATCAGTTCTAAATATCTTCAGAAACATTGAAATAATGACAATAGCAACTAACATTTATTGGGCACTATATAATAGACATTTTACATGTATTATGTCCTATAAACCTTATAAAAATCCAATGAGATAGATACTACCTTTGTTCTCATTTTACAGGTGCAAATAAAAATCTCAAAAAGGTCAAACTATTTTCCATTGTCCCACATCTGGCAAATGATGAAAACAGAACTCAAACCCAGGTCTCTCAGACTCTAAAACCTAACCTCCTCATCTCTACCCCATAATGTCTATGTATTTTCAATTGGTTTTTCTCCTTGGAAAGAAGTCCCAAAAACTTGACCAGAACAGGGATTTTTCCACCAAAGAAAGCAGTCCTCAGAATTGAATGCACACTAAACTATTACAAAATATATGTATGAAGATGAAATAAGAACCAATTGGAAGAGAAATTCAGTATTAAGGAGATGGCACATAAGGAGCTAGGATTCCACACCTTTCCCTTTATTGAACAGAGCATGGAAGAAACTATAGGTCATCAGCTTTAATTGCCTGTTTGAATAAATGAGAAGGGAAGAAGTGACTTTTTCAAAGTCTCAGCATTACTTTAGTGGGACAAATGTGAAAACACTTCTAATGTACTCTACAATGGTCTGTATTATGAATACTATTACTATTATCACAATCGGTATTACAACTATGATAATAATGACTACTGTGATTTTTATTAGGAGGCTGTGAGATACTTCTCAAGCTGATCCATGTAGTGTTCCCCACTAAATGGCTACTAGAAATACTGGTACTCTGGCACTGTACTTTATGCATGTGATGATGGTACACACTACTATGGCAAATTCAGAGCAGCTGTCATTAAGACAATATGGATCTCCTCACCCTACTCTCACATACACACCCTCCTCTACACCACCAGTGGTTGTCAACCTTTCGGACCTCATGGACCACCAGTTGGTGACCGCTGCTCTACACTATTCTTTTATTGAACTGTCTTCCAAGTACTAGGTGTACTGGTTAATAATGTGGATTTTTTTCTTCAATAGATTAAGTTACACATATGTTGATATATATGCAATTTGATAATGTATGCTATTTTGTTGTATTGACAACAAGCTTCAAAACTTCATATGTCAAATTTTATGAAGGTGTTAACATCATAGATATTTTTACACTTAAAATGTCTGCGTTTGGTGGGTCAGAAAGGTGTGGTGTATTATGAGCTTCTAAAACCAGGTGAAACAGTTAATATTGATCGCTACTGACAACAAATGATTAAGTAGAACCATGCTTTGATCATAAAATGACCAAAATGTGCCAGAAGATAAGGCAAAGTAATTTTGATTCATGATGACGCACCATCCTACACTTCAAAACCAGTTAAAGACACATTAAAAGATCTTTCCTGGGAAGCATTAACCCACCCACTGTATTCACCAGATCTTGCTCCTTCAGATTACCACCTGTTCCGATCAATGGCACACGCACTTTCTAAACAAAACTTCAAAATGTACAAAGAACTGGAAAATTGGGTCTCTGAATGGTCTGCCTCAAAACAAGAAAGTTCTATTGGGATGGTATCCACAAATTACCTCAGAGATGGGGAAAATGTGTAGCTAGCAATGGACTAATGCACTTTTGATGTTTCTCTTGAAATTATCATGTTTTCTTTGATTACAAAATCCCCATTATTAACTGATATACCTAGTACTTACCACTATTTAAAATAATTTTATTGCCTGGCAGGTATGGCTCAGTGGTTGAGTGTTGACCTATGAAGTAGGAAGTCACAATTCAATTCTAGGTTAGGACATATGCCTAGGCTGCAGACTCGATCTCTAGTGTGGGGTGCTGCAGAATGCAGCCAATCAATGATTCTCTCTCATGGTATTTCTCTCTCTCCATCTCCCTTCCTCTCTGAAATCAATAAAAATATATTTTAAAAAATAAAATAAGCTTTTTTTATTTATTTGTATGTTTACTGTCAGCCTGCTCTCCATGCTATGTAATGTAAGTTCTAAGAGAGCAAGGATTATATCTGTTTTGAATGTTACTTTATTCCTTGAGCCTTGAGTTAAACATTTATTGAGTAAAGGAAGGTACCATTGACATGAGTCAGTGCAATGACATGAGTCAGTGTAATATGTGAATGTTTCCTTTATCCAGATTTGTCTGGAGCAAGATGGATTCTGTGAACAAAAGCAGATTGAAAAATCCTAGAATATTTCTATATTGTTATATCTTATGGTGATGCAATCCCTGACACGTATCCTTTTTAGCACCAGAAATCACATGAAAGTCATGATCTGTTGTCCAAGCTTCTTTTTTCTGTGACGAAAATAGGTGTAGCCATTGCTCAATACTAGCTAATTCTTGGCACAGGAGTCCATACCAGCTTGGGTTGAAGCCAGTTCAAACAGGCTAGGATATTATGTTATACTTAAAACGATGGCTTAGACCTGGATTAGGTAGTGCTTTAAATCTAAGAGTGTATTCTTCAAGTGAATCAGCATGAAATAAACAGCAAAATTAGCAAGAAATAGCTTGGTCTTTACAAAAACATGTAACTCTGGCTTTAAAAGACCATTTATGCAGATCCCTAAAAAGCAAGTTTAAAATTGCCGAAACCAGTTTGGCTCAATGAATAGAGCACCAGCCTGTGGACTGAAAGGTCCCAGGTTCTATTCTGGTCAAGGTCACGTACCTTTGTTGTGGGCACATCCCCAGTAGGATGTGTGCAGGAGGCAGCTGATCAATGTTTCTAATTTTCTATACCTCTCCCTTCCTCTCTGTAAAAAAATCAATCATATATATATTAAAGCAAGTTTAAAATTGAACCTAATAGAAGGAAAATAAATATCTCCCACATAAAACTCTAGAAGACAATTTTGAATCATATCACATTGTTAGGAGGCAGTTTCAGAAATATAAATATTGTACACTTAATCCACTGCGATGTGGATAAGAGTGAGTTAATTACTATAATTCCTACTTCTAAAAACAAGAGCACTGCTTGAAAAACAGAGGGAGAAGAACAAGGTAGAGTGGGGTCATAGAGGTCTGAGCATAGGTAGAATGCATTGCTTCTGCCACCTGGAGGCTTCTTGTTAAAATGGCAAATTCCCTGAGAATGATCTTTTCAAGCTACAAACATAGCACCTTAATGTCTCATTATGGCCCCATGGTTCCTCACCCCAAATCTTAGCCTTCTTTCCTCCTTTTTCCTGCTCAATGTGCCTGTGACTGGCCTTCAGAGATGTTCTCTTTTTGTCCACACAGAGTTTTAGTAAAAAATTGAACTAACATTTAATAAATGGGAAATTCCATGTTGAAAAAATCATCTTTTCAGATTCACTTAAATTTTATTTTTCTCTCTAGTGCCAGTCTATATTCCCAGATGGCAAAAATCAGCTGAAGGGAAAGAGAATTTGCCCTCTGAATAAGACATGTGCCCTTCAATGCTGCACAGTCTCCACCACCCTCTATTGTCTCCCAACGTTTAAGGTCTGTATTTATTGGTATGTGTTACTGCACTCACTTTTTTAAATAGTACACAGATGGTTCTTGGAACCAGTATATCAAAAATTGGAAATCAAAGGATAAAGAAGAATAAAAAATTCACTTGGAAAGGGCAAAGCCAAGAGTATTTAAGACAACTTTCAAGTACCACATGGAAATTCACCCCCCAAATAACAAAACTATAGTATAAGATAGTTTGATATTGTCACATGGAAAAATAAACAAATAGAATAGGATCCAAAAAAATATTAGATAGGTAGATAGATAACTAGCTGATAAGTAGGTAGAAAAGAGAAGAGGGGAGAGAGGTAGAGAGAAAGGAAAGAAGAAAGGGAGGGAAGAAAAGGAGGTAGGGAGGAAATTTGGAATTACTAATCAAGGAGGAATGGCCTGTTCAAAAAATGATGAATATCAATACTGTAAAATAAATTATAGTCATATTTTATACCAAAGTTTCTGGTGTGTTGCAGCCTAAATGTAAAGAGGCAACAAATTTTTAAATTTGAAAAAATACAGAATTGAATGAGGAAAGGATTAAGTATAAGCCAAAAGTAAAAGATAGAAAAATTTGACTATTTAAAATGTGATTGTTCTTCTCAACAAAAAGGAACCATAAATAAAATAAAATATAAGCCAATAATAATCAGGGAGAACATATTTGCTATATGTATAAGTAACAAAGACTTAGTATCCAGAAATACAAGTCAACAAGAAAAAAAACAGAAATATAGATAAAGGATATTAACAGACAAGTTTCAGAAGAGAATAGCTAAATGGCCAATACAACATAAAAGATAATAAACCTCATTAAATAAGAAGAGAAATGCAAATTAAGATAATAATGAGATGCCATTTCACAAACATTAATGGCCAAAAAAAAAAATGCAAACTTGACAACACCAACCATTGGTTATTATGTAGAGAAATAGGACCTTCATATAGTAATAAGGGGAGTAGAAATCATTTCACAACCATATTGGTAAGAAATTAGGTATAACTAGAAAAATTGAAGATGTGTAAACATTTTTTAATTATTGTGTTGAAAAGGATGTGTTCAGCTTTTAAATCAGTATGTCCACTTAGAGGTGTACCCTGAAATTCTTTCATATGTGCGAAGGAGACATGTCCAAAAATGAACTGGCACTGTATAGATCAATATGAATGTATTGATACAACAGTCAATTTTGTTAAAATAGGAAATCAATATCAGGGAGAAAAAATTTAAAAACAAAAACAAAAAGACAGACAGACTCAAACATGGCAATTACTGAAAGAATCTACCCTCTGGCCTCATCAAGGACACATTAGCTAAAAGTGAAATGAGCTCAAAAGTGCTGATAGACACAAACTCTAGACTTCTTGAATGTTGACTCTGCCTCAAGGACAGAGCATTGAAGGTTACTTCTCCAAGAGAAACAGAGACTCAAGGGTCCCCTTTTTGTTCATGAAATTTCCACCCTATCATCAATGACATGTTAGGCACCTACATTCTTTATCTCCCTCCCTCCTTTCAACATCTCAGCAATGGAGATGCCATTATTCCCCATTCCCTGCCATATTCTTCAGGCTAATAAACTGATACTTAAATAAGTCATAGAACATGCCAAAGTCACACAGCCATCTATGTGTCAGATAATTCAGTTACCATTTATTGAGTACCTACTGTGTGCCAGGCAATGTGCTAGGCACTGAGGCTACAACCATGAAGAAGACATCTCTGCAAAGATGATTAGCCAAGGAGGGAAGAGAAAGAAGAGACTACTGGATACATGCTCTAAAATGGGCTCCTTTTATTATGCAACTAGAGGCCAGATGCATGAAATTCATGCAAGCAGAGGGCCCCACAGCCCCGCAGCCCCGCCCCCCATCCACTGATCTTTCTGGAAGGTCATTCCACTGTCCAGTCTAATTAGCATATTAGCTCTATTATTATATAGGATGTTGATGTGACAATTGTCAGGACTGTGAAGAAAACATGTTAAAGGAAGCAAAGTGAAAGCAAAACCAGAAGTAGACAGAAAAGGTGGTCAAATGGTGGTCTTACACCTACACCCAGCCCCAGCCCTGCACAGATTTAGCTCCTGAGCCCCCCTGAAATCAGTGCTCAGCTCTACACAGCATAGACTTACATGCTTTCATGAGGCTGGAGCTGTACATGCAAACCAATATGTAAGCAAGACAGTTACAGTTAAATGCTAAGAAGGAAATAAAACAGAGTCAAATAAATGGTAATTAATTGAGAGGAGGTAGTATATTCCAGAAAAGCCTCCATGAAGAGATGGTACATAAGCTGGGATTGGCGAAATGGGAAGTTTGAGGCAGACACATTAGAACTTGAGGCAGAAAGAACTCAGCTTATGGGGAACTATGCCTGGAATGCAAGGAGCAGAGTGGAGTCCAATGTGAGATGAGGCTGCAGTCAGGGGAAAGGGACAGATCAAAAAGGACATGGCACAGACAAAGATCATGGAGCCAGTATGTATTTCACTTCCTGTCAATAACAGTTATTGCCTGGGTCCCAGAGGTGCCCACCCGTAGCCCAGGCAGGATTAAAGCTAGCACCAATATCTCGCTGTTTCTAGCTGGACCTTTGTGGCTGGTTCCTTTCAGCCTCAGTTCACAATCAGAAACCAGTTTATTCCCATTTCACCCCTTCCTAACTATGTGTCCATTTTTCTCCCCATACTAGACTATTTTATTTAAGGCAGAGCCCACGGAAACTATTATAGTCCATCACACATAGCAATGATTCAACAAATGTTATTTAAACGGATTTTCAAAAGCAGGCATGGGCCTAACTGCTAGAAAGTTTTAGTGTATATAATTGAAGGCTGTAGAGTCAGAGAAAAAGAGCTCAGAAGAAAGGGGAGGAGGGCGTGACAGAAAAGGGAGCCAGAGCAGCCTTTCCTGTCCAATTCTTTAAACTGCTTACGACACTTGCACTTATCCTTCCACCTTTGGGTGGAAAAACAAGGACTTCAGAATGTGGCCTCTGGACCCCAGAGTCAGGTAAATGCACTATCGATTTTTCTAGATAGAGCAATTCAAATGAAAATAAAAAGTATGTTTTTAAATTGTGCTTTTCAGCCAGGAAGAGAAAATAACAGTTGCCATATTTTTGCAGAATGCCACACTGATGTTTCCAGGACTCAGCACGCACCTCTGTAAATTACATGTACTGAGTGAGCAGCAATGACATTTGTTAATTGGAACTCTAATGACAAGCCCTTACCAATATCTAATGTACTGCTTCTGGCAGGAGCTGGGCTCATTTTCTCAAACAGGGAGGATAAATAAAAGAGACTTTTGACTTAAGAATGCACTGCAGAAAATACCTTGCTTTCTTTTGTTTCAAGACAAACTGATAAGTGACTAAATCACAATATTTGGATAATACTTTTTGCTACTCGCTGAGTTTGAATTCACACACACACACACACACACACACACACACACACACACACACACGTCACCTTTAACCCACATTTCCAACATTCAGAACATCACTATCTCAGTTTGGCAGGGACAGGGCAGCTTCTTGGAAAAGGTGACATTTGATCTGATTCATTAAGGAGGACTAAGATTTCTGAAGGTAATGGAAAGGGAACTGTTATTAATAACATAATACAAGCTCATTTAACATAACTCTTCATTATTTTCATATTTTCTTATATATTCAATATCAAAGTACGGTGGATCTTGGTGGGAAGATTTGGAAACAGGATAGAAGTAGGACACTTTATGCCTAGAAAAAGACCTATAAATATAAAATAACAACAATACCTCTAGTAGCAGTAATAGGAGTAGCTACTGCACATCGAGCTACTGTGTCAGTTAGAGTGATGAGCACTTTACATGTATTATTTCATCTCAGATCACAAAAATCACATGGCAATTATTGCCTCATTTGAAGATAATAAAGCTCAGGTTCACAGAAGATACATCTCCTATCTAAGGATTCAATAATAAGGAGCAAGAATAGGAATACACAGATTTCCCTGGAGGACAGACCATACAATGGTCAAAGGAAGAGTCATATCCTGGAACACAAGCCTCCCCTAGACTTTGTGTGTGTGTGTTTCTTTTCTAAATTATGAGTGTTTATTCCTATCATCTCCACAGCACCTTCTAGCTCTGTGTTCTCAAGTCTTCACAATCCAGCCCATGGCTGGATGATACCGCCCCATGCCTTTCTTCCCTGTTCTGAGCCTCCTGCTACAGCTCCCAGCCCTCCTCCTAATTCTCTATACAGAACTGAGCCCAAAAGTAAACCTGAGAAGAAAGCTTCCTGCTATCCTCTGTTACTAATGGGGAAGGCTGAGAAAAAAATGTGCTCTCTCAATGGCTCGAGAACTAACAGCAGTGCTTACTAAAAACAAAAGGACTACAAAATAAAAAATTAATGGGTTCCAGAACCAGCATTAGGACAACTGGTGTACTGCATAATTCAGTGTTATACTGTCAACTATGACATATCTTTGGGCAACAGCCCAAGTTTCCTTTGAACAATGTGAACTGTCAAAAGTGATAAGAGCAGGAGAAAAAGGGACAATGTCAAGGACACTAATATCAAAAATACATCTAAAGAGTTTGAATAAAATAGTCTCAAAATACATAAAAGGGAGAAAAAGTAATTCCAAATTAATACATTCACTTCTGAAATATCTACACTAATAAAAGAGAAACATGGAAATTGACCATACCTCCACAAACCATGCCCACAAGCCAATCAGGAGTAAGTATGCAAATTAACCCAACCAAGATGACTACAGCCATGAAGCAAGCAGGAGGCTTGGGTTTCCCCAGCGATGGAGGATATAGATAACAAGTTAATATAGATAACAAGTTAATAGTCATATCCTCTAAAGGGATATGACCCAGGATGCTGGGTGACTTTGAAAAGGAGGAAAACATAGAAGGAGCAGGTTGTATTTTCCCAAGAACAGAGGGACCTACCATGAAGATAGTAAACATCTTAGGTTAACAAAGAGAATGGTCAGAGCATGGCCAAAGGTGGAGTGAGCAGAGCCTTGACAGTTTTGTGAAGGAGTGCCTACACTAGATGCAAATACAGGATTCTGTTTAGTGGTCATGTTTTCCAGTCTATGACAGCATACCTCTGGGTCTGTTGCAGGCACCTGTCTAAATCAATATCCTACTGTGAATGAATCCTAACTTACCATTACACAGATGACATCTCAAGCAAAGATGGCAAACAAACCAACTAATCTCTTGTAAAGATGGAAAGATACAACTGTACTAAGCAGCAGAACGAGTGAAACCTTCAAAAAGTTTCAAACCCTCACATCCAAGACCCAGGTTCCTTCCTATATGGCCTCTGGTTTTGGTCCAAATTGGGGATTTTTCTCCTTTAATTACATGCAAATTTGATCGGGGAAAACAGCTCTCTCTGCTCTTTAGGGGACTGGCCTCTCTTCTTAATTCCACAGCCATTCGGGTTCCTGCTTGGTGAATCTGTCTTTGAGCTAGCTAAAGAATGCACACCATCCTGTCTACTATGGCCTTTCTGCAATAGAAGCTCTTGCTGTAGCCTTTAACCCACAGGCCTCGGAGGGGCTGTGGGAAACCTCTTTGGTGGGTGGATGGAGCAGCTCCGTCTCCATTTATTCCTTTGTCTTTCAGTTGAGCACTCCCTCTCCTGCAGTAACTCCAGAACGGCTTTGCTGAAGTGGACTCATGCTACTAGAAATGGTCCTGAGACCAATCACTCATTTCACAGTGGCTGCCAAGGAGCTGTCAGACAGTGGTTCTTATGGCCATGGGTCAGATTTAAAACTGTGATCTCAAGGAAATGCATGTGCTTCACATCCCATTAAAAGTAGCTTGAGCCAGACAGAGGCCCCCGTGGAGTCCATCAACTTTGTTTCTGTTGCTGGGCCAGACCTTGTGTTTGAATTGAGAGAAGAAAAATGGCAGTCTCTCTTGGAGGCTGAGATTTCACTCAAAATACAGGTGTGAGCAGAAGTAGGTTTATAGTTGTAAGTATACAAAATACAGTTTATTCTTGTATTATTTATTTATTATTGCATTATTATTATTACTATTATTATTTATTATTAACCTATTTTTGCCTACCCCTATATTTTTCCTGCTCAGCAAATACGTATCCATTTACTTCCTCAAGTCAATAAAGCAGAGTTTCAGCTCTGTGATACAATCCAAAGAACCTAAAGCAAGAGAATTACAGTCTCTTTACATATCCATATTGACTATTTACTGAATGGACTATAACAGCAGGGAGGTTTCAACTTGAGTACCAATATCTACTAATAATTGGGAATAGCTGTCTGGAACACTGCTGAAAATAACAAACTGGGAAGAGGGTTGGTCAATTAGCAATGTCTACTTTAGATACGGGATAGGGAAAAGACAGTAATTATGCCACATATTCACTGACGTTAGTCTGTGAATCTTTTCTTTCCTGAGTTTGCCACAGCTTTCATATCAGCTTACCTCTTTATAGGTCACACTGGCCAATGCAGTAAATCGTTGAGCAAACACATCTAGCCACATCATTCTTCCTGAGGCTCACATTGCCAAGGTCCTTAGTGTGGTATATAATGCCCTAGAATACTGAGCTCCAGCCCGTCTCTCATCACTCCTCACCCCAACACTATGCTCCAGTCACCCCAAATTTCTCACATTCCCAGAAATGCCACTCCTCTTCTCACATGTTGCTCTTTCTCTCTGAGATGGTTTCACCTACCATACATATTCCTCTTGTTAAACTGTACACATCTTTCAAAGCTCAATTCAAATGTCACTACTTAGTCTCTCCATCCAGGATACCCCAAGATCTTTTGTTCATGTGACTATAATGGTGCTTTTCATTATAATTTTTTAATGAGTGCCTTTTCATTGCAAGTGATATAAACCAAGTCAAACCAGCTTAAGAAATATTCCAAATTAATAATAAAAATAGGAATATATTATCCCTTTGTGTTAATGAAAAGTTTGAAGACAGAGTTTTCAGACATGACCAAATCAAGGTACTCAAATAATACCTTCAGGCCTGATTCTTTCATTTCTAGGCATTCTTCTTTGTGTTGACCTAATTCCAAACAGGTGGTTCCTACTTGGGGGCTGCTTCAGCTAAAAGTCTACCAATAGGAAATTTCCTTTTCTAATAGTTCCAATAAAAGCCTCAGAACTGAATCTTACTAGGCTATCTTGGACCACCCCTGAACTAATAATCATGGCCAATCAGATAAAATGTGCCAATTGCCCAGGTCTGAGTCAGATTCTATCCCTGAAGCAGGAGGGATAAATCAACTCTACCCAAAACATATTTACTGATAGTGGGGAAGACTAGGTTCATCAAAGGAAGGTGGGCAGATTATTTCCACAAAAAGGAAGAATCTATTCCAAAAAGGAAAATATAATTGTACATACACACACACCCACACACACACACACACAACACAAACACACACACACACACAATGATGAATACTGAGTTTATATGTCTCTTTTCCCTACCAACCTGAGCCTATCTCGCTCATTCATGGTGCCCAGTGGCAGAGCCTTCAAGAACAGGATAAGGACAAACACTTTTCCTTAATTCTTTGGTCATGTATAAGGGATCCATTTCAGTCTCCTGGGGACATTAATGGTTATTAATTGTCTTTTTACTAAATATTTCCTTATACTATGAAGCAATTTAGGAGTCTTGGTGTAGCTTGCAAAGACAAGCATTTCTTGAGTCCTTGCTTGACAAGCACAGAGGGAATTTATGTGAAGTGCTCTGTGATATGTATTATGTTTACTAGCTAATGAAATTTATTCCAGTTTTTGTGTTTATTTATAGCACACTGATTCAGAACCGATGCAATCATTAAGAAACGACTATGTGTGACCAATTTAAAATATAGAAAACCTCTTACTGTAACAAGAGAAGATAAAGCAGTTAAAATAAATTTAAAAAAAAACAGAAGCTTTTGTTAATTGCATAAGATAAAAAAAAGAAGAAAATGGGAAATCTCTACTGAATATATATATATAGGCATTATTCCTGAACTTTTATTTGAAATCATACTAGTATTTGATTTTTAAGTCTCAATATGCAAAGAAAATCCCCGATCATTCACAGTTAATCCCTGAAAAATCTACAAAGCTTGCATGAATGTTAGCCTAAGAATTTACACCGTTAGTGAGTTCTTTCCCCTGTTAATTCCCTAAAACGTCACACCCACTCTGTGACTGAGATAGTAAAAATCATACTAGCTTTCCAGTTTTAAAGATCTGAATTCAAATTCCAGCCTAGTTCTGTTGTCAAGAAAAAGCAACTTGCGCAAAGGTATTTCTAGTTCTGTTACAAAACAATGACATTGATTTCAAAGCGGCAATATGCAATCCAGACACATTTACCCAGCTGCGAGGAGAACAGCATACGTTTTACTTTACAAACACATCTAGCACTTCCTTGTGCCAGGCATTATTCTGGGTGCTTCATATATACATTTGCTCATTTAATCCTCATAATAACCCTTTGGCACAGGTACTAACATTATTTCCATTATATGGGTGAGGAAACTGAGTCACAAGGCAGTTATGTCACTTGCCTAGGATAGCAGGTGTTTTCTGATAATATAATAACAAAATTGATTCATCTACAGACACAATCAATCTAATTGATTACATTGAAATGAAACATTTATTTTTTAAAATATATTTTATTGATTTTTTATAGAGAGGAAGAGAGAGGGATAGAGAATTAGAAAAATCGATGAGAGAGAATCATCAATCAGCTGCCTCTTGCACACCCCCTATTGGGGATGTGCCCACAACCAAGGTACATGCCTTTGACCGGAATTGAACCTGGGACCTTTCAGTCCACAGGCTGATGCTCTATCCACTGAGCCAAACCAGTTTTGGCTGAAATGAAACATTTAAAAAGTTTAAACATTATCCAGAAAGTCTAAGGTTTGTTTACATGTCCTTATAAAACCCCCAAAATCAAGATAAATCATGGTAGAATAAAAGAAAGTATAGCTATATATTTATTTAATTAATTAATTATTTCTAAGTTGGCTAATGTATGACTTGTAGACATGGTGCCATATACAGAGTCCATCCTCTCTGACCCATATATGAAAAAGGATTGTTATTAATCTCTATAGCAACATTTTTAGCAACTATTTGGTAAGCATGATCCTAAGCATATAAGCTACACTAAGTAAAATCTTCACAAACATATTTCAATACAGCAAGTATGATTTATCCACATTATAGATGAGGAAATTGACTCAAAGACAGTAACTAGCTTTCTCAAGTCGTCATAGCTGGTTTACCAGTTTTGACATTTTCATCTTCAAATAGAAGAAACCTAAGTCTAAGTTTAAAGACTTGCTGTGGCTGTTTGCTCAGTGGACCAAAAGAGGTTGGGTTCAATTCCTAGTCAAGTGTTGCAGATTCCCCAGCTCTGGTAGAGGCATGTGCAGGAGATAACCAATCAACGTGCTTCTCTCACATTGATGATTCTCTTTCTCTCTCCACCTCCTTCCTCCCTTCCATCTCTCTCTTCTTCCCTTCCATTCCCTCTCTTTGAACTATTTTCCCTCTGTTCCTCACCAAATTAACTCGTGCTTTGAGTCTCAGTTGAACCACCTCTTCCTCAGAGAAGCTTTCCTTGACTCCTAATGGTGTCAAACTTCTCTCTTGGATCCTCTCAGCACCATATACTGGTATATTGTCTTCACAGCACTTACCACTGTTTCATTTTACATTTATTTGAGAGGTTAACTGATTAATTGCTCATTAGCCTGTGTCACAGTCAGCTCAGGCAGATATAACAATCAACTAGGCAGTTTAAACAACAGTATATATTTCACCCAGTTCTGAGGCTGGGCAGTCCAAAATTGAGGCTCTGGCAGATCTGGCTTCTCGTAAGAGCCTGCTTATGGTTCATATACAACCACCTTCTTGCTTTCTTCACGTGGCAGAAGGGGTGAGAGATCTCTCTGGGGCCTCTTTCATCCTTATGACCTAATCAGCTCCCATAATACCACTCTATTGGAATTGGGTTTCAAAATGTGACTTTGGGGAGAACATAAACATTCAGTCTCTAGCTACTTATAAGTTCCCTGAAGATAGGGATTGATTCTAGCCCTGATTTCTAGCACACTCTATGGTACATTGCAGATACTAGAAAATACTGGTTGAATTAAAAAACAAACTAAAGAAACCAAGAGTCTTGTTCTTTGTTATCTTTGCCTCTTCGCTACTGACTTCCTGAGCAGAGTCACGTTGACCCATTATCTCTTGATTCCCATTATCTCTCAGTCATTCAGTTTCAGCTCCACAAACTCCAGGAAGCTGGAGTCAGTTCCAAGATCTTTGTAACTCATTCACAGTGTGCTCTGATCTCATGGGCTGGGTCTAGAAAACAACTACAATTTTCTCAAGTCCTTAAAATGTACTATAAATATTGAATAAATAAGCAAACAAATTAGCAGTGTATGATTAAGAGCTCAAGTTTATAATAGTGAGATCTTCATATAGTGAACAGTGTCCGTTGGTTATGTAACTTCTCTAAGCTTCAATTATCTATATATATAAAAGCCTAAACAACCGTTACAACCAAACAACTGGAACGACCAGAACAACCAGTCCATCAGTCACTATGACACGTACTTACTACCAGGAGTCAGTGCGCTCCCACAGCCCCTCGCCCAGGCCTCAATTGGGGCTGCCAGTAGGCCAACCTCCTGCAGTTCCTCCCCCCAGCTAGCCAGTCCCCCAATGATCCCAATCAGGGGTCCAGCTGACCAACTTCCTGAAGTCCCTTCCCAGTGGCCGGCCAACCTCCTGTGGCCCCTCCCCTCACCCCTGGCCAACCTCCTCCAGTCCCTCCCCCCTGCTGGCCTGCCCTCCAGTAGGCCCCAATTATGGAACAGGCTGGCCAACCTCCCAGAAACCTTCACCCTGGCCAGCCAGCCCCCCTATTGACCCCACTAGCCAGGCCATGGACCCCACCTGTGTAGGAATTCAGGCACTGGGCCTCTAGTTTCAGTATAAAATGGGGATAATGATATTGATCTCACAGGATTTTTATAGGTATTCAATAAGCTAATATAGGCAAAACATTTAGCCCAGAAATGGACATTATTACTAATACATTTTTTATAACTACAGAAATGTTCTTCTTAGAAAATTTGTCTTTATAAAGAGGAAAGCACTTTAATAATAAAATGTGGGGTGATTTAAAATAGAATGGTTAAGAACTGTTGCTGTAGGGATTCCAGGCAGTGGGCATAGTTATTATGAATAATTCAAACAACAAAATGCTTGACTTTTTGAACCCAGTTAGTCTACATTGTGCTCAGAGTTCCAATGGAACTTTTAGGTCCAACCAAGTAGTGAAATTGAGGTCAATTCTTCCATTTCACATAACTCAGTCAAAGTTTAATTCCTTACATTAAAAAAATGCTGTTAATAAAACAAGTCAGATAGAAAAGGACAAATACTGTTTGGTCTCAATTATATAGGAAGAAAGCTGAACTCATAACAATAGAGAATAGAATGGTGATTATCAGAGACTGTGAAGGGGATGGGGGGATGAAAATAGCCAGATGTCAGAGTACAAACTTCCAGTTAAAGGGTGAATAAATTCTGGGGATCCAATGGACAGCATAGTGATAACAGTTAATAATATTGTATTATAGCCCTGGCTGGTCTGGCTCAGTGGATAGAGCATCAACCCGAGGACTGATTCCCAGTCAAAGGCAGGTATCTCTGTTGCAAGTTTCATCCCCAGCCCTGGATGAGTGTAGGAGGCAACCAATAAAATGTGTCTCTCACACATTGATGTCTCTTCCCCTCCCTTCCACTAAAAAAAAAAATCAATGGAAAAAATATCCTCTAGGAGGAATAATAATAATAATATTGTATTATAAACTTGAAAGTTGCTAAGAGAATAGGTGTTAAATGTTCTCACCACAAAAGAAATGGCAATTATGTGATATGATGCAGGTGTTAGCTAACATTATGATAGTATAATCATTTTTCAATATATGTGTATTGAATCAATAAATTGTACATCTCAAACTTGCACAATGTAAAATGTCAACTATATCTCAACAAAGTTGAGGGGAAGAAAACATTTCCTATTCATTTACTGACGCCGTTCTATTTCATTATATTTAATGTTACTTTGTAAAAACAACTTAGTTTTTACAACAAAAAGCAGCTGTAAACAGCAGAGTTCTTCAGGTTTTCTCTCACACATTGCCTTTAGGTCAAAGAAAAGTACTGAAAATGTTTTCCAGCCAAAACTGGTTTGGCTCAGTGGATACAGTGTTGGCCTGCAGACTGGAAGGTCCCGGGTTCAATTCCAGTCAAGGGCATGTACCTCGGTTGCAGGCACATCCCAGGTGGGGGGTGTGCAAGAGGCAGCTGATCGATGATTCTCTCTATTCCTGTCTCTTCCTCTCTGTAAAAAATCAATAAAAATATATTTTAAAAAAAGAAAAGAAAATGTTTTCCAATGTCTGCAGAAGCCTCTGTGGCATGTGAATATCCACCAGCATCTCATATCTATGCAGACCTCACTATCAATCAGAGTGTTGTTTCCCACTAAGACCCACATGGGGTTTCATAATCCTCAACACAGAGCTCCAGAAATCACACTACTCAATCAGAGTTGATATGCAAAATGCAACCTATTCTCCATAGTTGACCCATAAAATGTTCTATAAGAGACCAGAAATAAAGTTATAACAAGAAACTCAAGTGTTGATGGCATCACCCATGAGTACTAGTCTTACAATGTCATTGCAATCAAGAAGTATAGTCTGTAAACAAATAATAATTCTAAAATAATTCAAGTTCTTTACTAGTAGTCTCGAATACCATGAGTGGGGGATATTGACCTCAGGAATAATTTATTTAGATTTTTCATTTTTCTCTCCCCTCCACTTCCTTCATAAACAACTTCTTCCACAGCTCACTTGTCAAATTCCTTAAAATATTTGTCACCCAACCCTAATAAAGGCCCATCTCACCTTTCTTGCCCCAATTTCCTCCAGTTTTGCAGTGCCACAATGCAAAACTCGAGACTAGAATGACAGTGAAGGAGTAAGTAATAAAAAGTGTAATCTTAAAACAGCTAGGGGGGAGGGAGGAGTTGGGAATTCTCACACTGTAGAAACTTTTGGATAGTTCTACCCTATGATTTTAACCATTATGTCACCCTTCCTCTATTTTGAGAATCAACGTTTTTCATTATTAGTGCTGGAGTTCAAAAACGAGTCCCAACAAGCCAAATCTAAAAGCAGCTTTGGCACAGGAATGGCATTTTTGAAGCTAATGCTCAGAATTCCCCACAGAACCTGTGGGGGGAAAATAAACACTTCAAATGAGAACTTATTTCTACCTTTTATAGATACTTCTTCTCTCTCATTTCTTCCCCATGTAATAAAAAACGTGGAAGGAGAGCAGAGGGACTGCTGTGAACGTCAGCCTTGATTTCATTCGTTAAAGGCAACAAAAATTAGACAGAAGTAAAAATTACAGCTTTTAATTCATCTCAAGACAGAAAGGCTCTGAACAATAAAGGATCCAAGAAAAACAAGGAGAGGGGCTGACAGAAAGTACAACCCATAGCCATCATGTCCCTAACTTTAAAGGAATCTCAATCTTTCCATACATATGCAGGGGTTTTCTTATACCATATTTCCCCGAAAATAAGACAGTGTCTTATACTAAGTTTTGCTCCCAAAGATGCGCTAGGTCTTATTTTTAGGGGATGTCTTATTTTTCCATGAAGAAGAATACGGTACACATTTATTGTTAAATGAAAATAAAGGAAATTTATTACCTGTATACGGTACGGTAGTACGGTAGTTGTCAACACAAACCAGACAAACTGGGAATCCTACATTATCAAGAATTTACTCATTTATTCAATGACAATCATGTCATCCTCTTCTGGAACATCATCATAACAATCCAATTCCTGAATTTCCTGGTGAATTTCTTGTGACTCCATTTCTTTCAGAATCAGTGGACCAAATCTCTCAAGTTTAGCAATAGCACTGTCTTTAAATGAGTACTTCTTGTCAAGGTAGCCTGCTCGCAGTGCATTTGCAATGCAACTGTCAGTGATTTTCTCCCATGAATTCTCCACCCAAGTCACACCTTCTTGCAGTTTAGGTTTCATAAAGTTTCCACGCTGATTTCTCTCCATTCACACAGCAGTGACGTCAGGACTCCGCATAATGGCCCTAGCGACCAGTTTACGGTAAATTAATTTTCATTCTGAGACAGAGCCTGGGCGCCTTATTTTCAGGGGGGGATACCTTATATTTCACTCAGAAGGAAACCTGTAAGTAGGTCTTATTTTCGGAGGATGTCTTATTTTCGGGGAAACACGGTAGCTTTGGGTCATAAAAAATTTCATACTGGCATCCAATTTTATTTGAATTCTAATATATACAGCACATCTTTGAACCCCAGGAAAACATCTGCTTCACAGGGGTCCTTTCTCTCATTCTGGACATCAATCAAGCATATTCTGACTCTATGAGGGATGAGCAAGGCAGAAAAGCTCATACAAGGTCAGAAGAAAATCTTTAGAGGGGAGAGCAACATTTAAGACAGGAAGACAATGTGCAGAGATTCTCAAGTCTACCAGACGCACCAGAAAGAGACATGGTATTTGAACTAACAATATGCCCAACACATCTCTCCCCACCCAAGGTTATAGCTCACATGGCCACACTCCAGAACTTCAGGGAAAACTCCAAGCTCCCCAGTATCTTCTATTCTGAATCATCTTGCTGTTTTGGTATCTTAGTTTTCATTCCATTATTTCATATATATGTTAGGAGTTTGCACCATGAGATGAGGTCAGAATTTTACTCCATAACACTGAATATTTTAAAAAGTTAAATTTTTACATCTCTTTATCAGGAGGGGCTATGTTGGTCATGGGAAATTCAATATCAGTCAAGCTGAAAGAAGCCCCTTCCCCTTTTTCTGCTCAAAGACATGGGCAATTCAGACAAAGGCTCTTCACATCCACTCTAGTTCCCAGTTACGTGCCCATTAGACATATTCACAGTTTCCCTGAAATGCAGATAGTAGTTCAGCTTTCCTGTGAAACTTGAGCACAGGATGTTTGCTGGCAGGTGGATCCTAGACTTATAGTGTCCAGACTCGTGGATAATCTAAAAACTGCCTCCCCATCAGTTTTCCCCCAGGGTAATGAAAGACAGGGGGTCACTGCTCCCCATGTGGTAATCATCTCTCCATTTACAAAGCACTCCAGAAAGTGTAAAAAATAACTTCAAAAGGTTCCCCTTTACCTATCAAAATCTGATCTCATTCCCCAACTTACACATTTCTCTAGGATGTGTGAGAGGAAGAAGTAGGAAGAGGTATGAGAAAAGATTCTGCCATTTTCCTTTTTCTCTTTTTTAGGAATAGTGGAAAATGGAAATATCATCAAGAAATGAGATTAAGCTCCAAGACTGTCTTGTAAGCATTAATTGAGGAAAATGGCATTACTTCAGCATCAAATTATATTAGATGCTATGGGAGAAGGGGAGAAGGGAAAGAAAAGATTGCTAGCTAATTTCAATAATTCTCCTAGTAGGGAAGCATTAGTTTATACTCAAAACAAAAGAACTTAAGTGTTCATCTAAGCATAACCATTAGATCAAGATTCTAGACCTTCCTAAATTCCAAAAACATATGTCAAAAAAAGGTAGAAGGAGATAAAGCAAACAAATAAAATAAGCCAATAGTGAAATACTATTTATTTACATACACATCCCATCACATCACATAAAAACAATTGATACAACTGAGGTCAAACCTCTCAACACATCAATAAATGTAAATGGGCTTAACACACCAATAATACTTTCTGATTACTTAACAAAGCAAAATTCAACACATCCAAGAAACACACCCAAATCAAAGAGATTAGTAAAGGTTAAAAGTAAATTGATGGACATATAAGAAAAATCCCATTTATAAGAATAGTAATAATATTATTATCAGAGTAATAATACTGCATCAAAATCCACATGAGTAAAACTTTAAAGTAACTGAAAAACAAAAAAGTTGGCTTAAACAAATAAAAATGTTTTAATATTCTTGGCTAGGAAGTATTAACATCATAAAGTTTTCAATTCTCCCAAAGTTAATTTTTACAGTTAATGAGCTCATATTAAATGCCATGAGGTTTTTATTTTCCTGAAGATAAAGTTGATTACTAAGCTCACTTGGAAAAACTATGAAAAATAGGAGAAATGAGTTTGATATAAAAACATTTTTAAACCCATAAAATTTTGAAATGTTTTATTGGTATAAGAATAAACAGAAAGATTGGGCAGGGGATAGGGGCAGACTAGAAGGGGTCAATGTCGGGGGGGAGATAGTTGTAATACTTTCAACAATAAAAATTAATAAAAGAATAGACAGAAAGATAAATGGAACAAATAAGCCAGAGATAGAACTAATCACATATGGAAATTTAGCATTTAATGATTTAATTTATATAATTGAAATTTTTCATTAATTCAGAGTCAGCATCTCAAACAAGCTGGAAAAGGATGGATGTCTTAATAAGTGATATTGGAATAACTGGTGAGTCATATGAAAAAAATAAAATTGGATCCATTCCTCACAACATACACCAAAATTAATTCACAATGGGTCCAACATTTAAGTATAAGAATAATACTATACAAGATATAAAAGAAAATATCAAAACATTTTTCTAAACTTGGACATAAGAAACACTTTCCTATGACTCAAAATCCAAAATCAGTAAGGAGAAACTTTGATAAAGTGGACCCAATAGACTAGCCGTGGGCAAACTACGGCCCACGAGCCGGATCCGGCCCATTCGGCTATTCTATCTGGCCCGCGGAGCCGAAAGAGAGGAGGGTTCTCTTGCTCTCCCCTCCGCTCCTCCACCAACAGCCCAAGATGAGAGTGCCAGCATGGTCAGGTTGCTTTTGTTCCTACCCTCCGGTCCAGTTTAAGAGCCCATTGTGGCCCCAGAGTCAAAAAGTTTGCCCATCCCTGCAATAGACTGAGGTCCATAGAGTTTTTCCCAAATGAAGAGGACTGCTCAACTACTGAGACTGTTCACACCCTTGAGTGGGGGTTAAAAGCCTCTAGAGTGCAAGTGAAATTGAATTCTCTCCTAGGGGAACTGGGGGTGAGGATCAGAAAAGGTTGTGTAAATCAGAGAAATGAGGAAATGTGACTTTTCTTGTACTTCAAAATTGCACATGAAAATCCATACCAACCTTAATGAGTAATAACTATAATTAAACCAAAAAACAAAGGTTACTCTTTCTTGATGTCTTCTATGTGTATCTTCTAACCCTTACAATCATCCCACCAGGAAAGCATCATTACGCCTCTTCTGCCACACCCCCAGTTTGCAGATGAGAACATTGATACTCCAGTTAACTTTCCTAAGGTCTTAGCTAATCTATAATAATAAAAGAGAAAGATGAAAATTGACCTTACCTTCAAGACACCCACCAGCCAATCAGGAGTGAGTATGCAAATTAACCAAACAAATATGGTGGGTTAATTTGTGCAGCCAGGCAATGATGCAGGCATTCCAAACCACCCCAGCTGCTCGGGAAGGTGAAAAGGCAGTTGTGGGCCACAGTGAAGATGGAAAGGCGGCTCCAGGCTGAAGCAAAGGCAGAAAGGGGGTTCTGGGCTGAGCAAAAGCAATGCCGGCAGCCAGGGAAAGGAAGGTCCATTCTTGCACGAATCTTCGTGCATCAGGCCTCTAGTAAACTATGAAGCTACTTAACAGTGCTAGGCACCTTGCTGGTACTAGTATATTTATCTGATTAATTAATTGGAATTTTGAAGAATCTCTGACTCAAGAGTTCTGATTAATTGATCTGATTTACTATGTATCACTTATGTGACTCACATAATTAGCATATATGATTTAGAAATCTACTACTATAGATTTAAGAACACTATAATCTAAGAACAATAAAATAAGACAGATATTGTCCTCACCAAGCAACAGTCTATCAGGAGATTAAAAACACACAAACAAGCATGAGGAAGTAAAACAAACTAGAATTGCAAAGCACTTAATTTGGAAAGTTAAAGGAGGAAAAGATCACTTCTGTCTTATATCATGAAAGAGAACCCCTGCAGAAGAGGTAGTTTTAGGCTCCCAATGCCAGTGAGAATCACCCAAATCTTATTCATACTCTGATGAGGGTGTAAAAGCAATTATCTTGTGTATTTGAGTATCACTAACTGGCATAATTAATTAAAACAACCCAACCTTCTTTTCTGTCAGCAGCAGATTTTTGCCTGAATTATATGAATAACTACACCAATTCTAGTCTTTACAAGACAACCCAAGTGAACCTCATTTATTCCAAAAAGATAGAAGTAATGAACCTCCACCTTACCCTCTATGGGTAGGTAGCATGTTGGGCTAACCCCCAAGGAAACCTAAAATTATGTTAGATTACTTATGTATAAATATGCAATTACCTACATGACTGCCTGTCCCTTTACTTCTCCTTTTTCTTCAAAATGCACCTCACCCCGTAGGGCTAAGACAGGATCAGAGCCTGAAGTCAAATCCCTTTTAAATGACTCCCCATCACAGCAGGTGATTGGACCCAGCCTTGAATATTTAGGCTTGTCTTCTACAACAGAACTGGGGCACAGTTTGAGTTTCTTTTAACTCAAATTGAGAAGATGGACACTTGGGAGCTATGAATGCCTTATTCTGGTGTGAACTTATGAGAACAGATAACTGATTGGGAAAGAGAAATAAACAGATATAAAGAAACAGCCAGAAGCACCAGTCTATATAACCCAAGAAAAAAAGAATTATCAAATACCAACAGGGTAACTGTCTTGACTCCTGGTGACTATTCTGGCCCCTGGGTCTAGTCCCTAAAATTCTTTGTTTGTTTGTTTGTTTGTTTGTTTTTATTGTTGACATTATTACAGATGTCCCTCATTATCCCCCTTTTTACCCATCTTCACCTAGCCCTCACCACTCTCCCTGGCCTTCAATCCCGAGATTCTTATAATAAACTCTCCTTTATTTGATTAAGTTAGTTGGGATGCTTCTGCAACCAAAAAAGCACTGATATTCACCTGGAGCCAGAAGGAAAAAAAAAAGTTAACATAGACTGAGTATGAGAGAAATCACTTTGTTCCATTTGGCAAAGCAAAACACAGCAATCCCACAGAAAGGCAAGCATACATGAGATGCCATGTTCCAGCACTAGATAACAAGCCCCGTGTGCTTTTGTGGTGACTATGACAGCCTGCGCCCCAGCTGGGGCTGGGAAGGCACCGTGCCTTTCACACCCTCATGACCACAGCGATGTGACAGCAGTGGCTAATGAAGCCCACAGCTGGGCCCGGGATGCTTTTGCCTGCTTCAGCGGTGGAGAAAGTCCAACTGGCTTCTTCAAGCAGGTCCTGGGGAAAGTACACAGCAGGAAGCTAGTTTTTCAGGTCAAAATCAGTTACTGGAAAATTCTATCCAGGGGTCACTTTCAAAAACACAATGTGCACAGTAGGCAGGAAACAGGGAGCTGTGAGCAAAAGGCTCTGAACATCAGTCTCCCTCTGAGGGTTAATTTTATCTCTACTGAGATCAAACTTTCCTCTCTTTCCTTTGCTTCTTCCTCCATGACATGGCCCTCTAAGTTGTCTCTTTTCTGAAAATTTTTGGCTATCAGTCATGGGTATTTGTCTTCTCTCTTCTACCAGATGTTAAACACTCTGTAGGTAGGATCCAGGTGAAATTCATGACAAGACTTGTCAAAGTGCACAGCACAGAAAGTGTGCTTGATGATAAATGTTTAAGAACATAGGTTCTGCCACTTATGACCTGTGTGATCTTGAGAAATTTTAACTTCTCCAAGTCTCATTTTCCTTACTTATAAAAGAATAATATTCCCTTGGATTATATTTAAGTGAAGTTTCAGACACGTAAAGTGAAATAGGTAAGTATATTACAAATGGCAGCTATTAGTAATAAGTGCTGACCTGAGGAATGATAGAACCTAACTGCCCCCTTTTCTCCTGCATACTGTTATTATTGTCATATATAATTTCTATTTTAACTGCAGAAGGGCCTCAGTAGCAATGTTGCACCCACTCCACCAGTAGAGGAAGCTAGACTAGGTAGAAAGCAACTACACTAGCTAATCATAAATTCAAAGTAAATGACTGCATTATACCTAGTTTTAAAATGTGCAAATATTATACTTGCTCATGCCAAATCAGAAACAGCTTCCAAGTGCCTGATGCTACCACTTTCATCACCATGTCCCAGAAAGATGCTGACTGAAGGTTTTCAAAAATGTTAAGACTCTTGCAATAATTGCATATTCATTAGGCAAATTAGTTCTAGATTGTTTGTGAAACCATAACTTCAAAAAAATTTCAAAGAATTATGTAGGAGTGGTGTTTAGAATATAAAAATGTATAATACTAGTCATTTCTCTATGGAAGCATTAAATGGTAAAATGGGATAGAGGAAAGGAAAAATAAAAATAAAAAGACACACAGAGAAAAATAATCTGTTTATATGAAATTTAGCCCTTGGGAAGTATATAGATTTTTTTCCCCATCAGTTTAAGTTGGGGGAAAATCTACACAGTGTTTCCAACTCGGAAAATAACAACCACTTACACCATAATATTACACCGGCTGAAGGAGGTGATTAACACGGTGTGACCACTAAAACAAGTACCTGCTGGGATCTCGTTCAACAAGGAGCGACAATCTGGTACATCAGAACAGGCTCCATTTTTCCAGACTCCATTATTCTCCACCTAAGCAGCTGCTACTGCCCCCAGACGTGTTAACAGGGTCAGGAAAAGCAAAGCAAAGCCACGAGTGGAGCATGAAGTGGCTTATAGCGTCCTGCCTGAAAGTGCATTACAAAATGGAAAAACACATCCTAGAACACCAGCCCAGGCGGGCTCTTCGTGACAGCTATGGAGAGGAGTGCCCATGCTGTGTTTGCCACCTGGGAAGGTTAAGTGACAGGTCCCACTCCTGAGGCCACACGTATACAATATTAACGTATAAATTAAAGAGCCCAGCAGTATTTCCTGTTACTTGTCAAAACCCATCAAGATTGATCTTTTAACCGTATGCAAATGGCTGGCTGCCTTTCACCTGGCAGAAAAACCCAGAGGCCTGTTCCAAAACTAACCCCATCTCCCATGATTATAAGCATAGTGCTACATTCTAGGACCAGTGAAGGAAGCAGAAATTGAAAAATTTATTCCAGAATTAAATTCATAATTACAAACTGTAGATGGTACTCCAAAAGAAAGAGACAGAGCCATGGAGAAAAATAATGGGCATTGTTTGCATTGTGAGAAGGGGAGTAGGCAGAGAAGACCAGAATTCTATAACATAGTGGTTAAGAACCAAGGCACTAGAGTATAAAATATTTAGATTTGAGCTTAACCCTGCCCCTTTCCATCTCTGTGACTTTAAAATATATATTTTATTGATTTTCTACAGAGAGGAAAGGAGAAGGATAGAGAACTAGAAACATCGATGAGAGAGAATCATCAATCAGCTGCCTCTTGCACACCTCCTACTGGGGATGTGCCCGCAACCAAGGTACATGCCCTTGACCGGAATCGAACCCGGGACCTTTCAGTCCGCAGGCTGATGCTCTATCCACTGAGCCAAACCAGTTTCGGCCCATCTCTGTGACTTTAATTCTAGCTAAGTGACTTCTCTTCCCAAGATTCAGGTCGCTCATTTGCAAAACGGGAATAACAATACCTAGATAGTACCTAAAGATGTAATGATAAAATCTGCTACCTCTAGATTTTAGTAAGCACTTACTTATAATTATTGTTTTTATCAGACATGAACAGTCCAAATATATCACACTGGTGTATTAGTTTGCTAGGGTTGCCACAGAAATACCACAAACTGGGTGGCTTAAACAACAGAAATGTCTTTTCTCACAGCTTGAGAGACTAAAAGTCCAAGATCAAAGTGCGGACAGGACTGGTTTTCCCTGAGGCCTCTCTCCCTAGCTTACAGGCTAGGGCACAACCAGTTATCACGGGATATGAGGTTGGTGCCAAAATTTAAGGTTATGGTATTAAAAACTGTGGTTGCAAAGAGGCTTCAAAGTCCAAGACCAAAGTTGGGGGACAATCCAGATATGAAGAAACTTAAACTGTTCATCTTTGATTCCTTCTCCTCCCTTGTTCTCTGCCTCCAATGAATCATGAAGTCTTATTGGTTCCACCTCCAAAATGGTTCTGTCATTCTTTTCCTCTCTTCATCTTAATCCCCGCTCTCCTAGTTCAGGTCCCCCAACTGATCACTCTGCTTCCAGTTTACCCTCCACTTGTCCTTTTATCCCGCTACAGCCAGCGCTCTCTCTGAGATATAAGCCTGATCCTACTGCTTTTCAGTTTACATGGTTTCAGCAGCTTTCCATGGCCATCAAGATGGAACTGGAAAGACTTCCAAAAAGACTTCCAAAATTTCCCATGGTTTAACTCTTTCCAACTTCATCTCTCCCTTCTGCCTGTTTTCACTCTTCCATCACCACCTCTAATGTAATATGCCATGTTTTCTCTAGCCTCCAGGTCTTGGCAAATGTCCTACCTGCTGTCTACAGCACCAGTTCTGTCCCAATGCCTTCAAGCCACGGCTTGGACATCGCTTCTCAGCAGCCTTCTCTAAGGTAGGTAAACCTCATCACATCAAAGCTCCTCCACCACCTTTTTTTCCTACCTTCGACACTGACTACAAAGGCAACTTTATTACCGTGTTTCCCTGAAAATAAGACATCCTCTGAAAATAAGACCAACTCACAGATTTCCTTCTGAGTGAAATATAAGACATCCCTCCGAAAATAAGGCCCCCAGGATTCACAGTTTGTCGGGTTTGTGTTGACAACTACCGTACTACTATACCGTATACAGGTAATAAATTTCCTTTATTTTCATTTAACAATAAATGTGTACCGTATTCTTCTTCATGGAAAAATAAGACAACCTCTGAAAATAAGGCCTAGCGCATCTTTGGGAGCAAAAATTAATATAAGACACTGTCTTATTTTGGGGGAAACAGGGTAGTTCACATGTTTCAGGAGTACTGTGAAATACTGTACTCTTCAAACTTATCAGCACCCCTGTCCCTAAAAAGCTTCTGTCTCAAAATTCTGTGGAACCTTCTCTGGGCTCTTCTGAGGAAAAATCCCAAAGAGCTGCTTTACTTCTCTGGTCCCTGATATCCCCGCTCTTGGAAAAGTCCATTGTTATTAGTTTTCCAGGTCAAATAACAGCAAATAGCATGAAGATATATAATCTTGTAAACAAGCCAAACTCTTCTCTTTTGCCCTTGTTCTTTACCAGCGGATAAAAGTATGTTACAGAGCAAACTAACATTTGAACCCACCTGCTCCACCTCCCTCCCAAACCTGGGTCTGTGCCTCCTGAGCTTAGCCTATATAAGTGCCGCACCCATGCCCCACATACATAAGATCATAAATTGCCTGAAGAAAGGAACCATAACTGGGTTATTAATTTGTGAAACCCACTACCTACGCAATGCCCAGTCTTAATGGTACGTTTAATAAGAATATTGAATGAATGTTTATAATAAATCAATCATCTGTACAACTTCACAATAAGACACAGAATATGTGAAATGTTTCCCCTCATTACCCACCTCCACCATGTGCTGCAGCAAGCAGAACTAACTGGGCGAGGGGCTTTCCCCACTCCCACCTAGTGGCATCCTCCCAATTTTACTTTTAGAAAAGAAGAAGAAATGCTCAACTGAAAGTGAGAAAGCTGTGAAAAGGGAGAATTCATTTAGAGCCAGTTTGGAAAATCATTTCTTAGTAATATCTGGAAAGATTAAAAAATATACTTGAGGTCTAATTCATGATTTGGGAAACAGAACATCAGCTCGGAACACCAATTACTTGCCCCTTTGTTGCTCCCATTTCTTTGAGGAAATTTAGTGAGCTAACTCCTAGCATGCCAATATAACAACGTACCCAACATTTGGCTAAATTATAGATTAGCTGCAGCAACTATTCAGATTTTTAAAAGAATTTTTCCCAATTAAAGAAAAAAAGATTGTTTCTTATTTTTAGTGCATTTTGTTCAATGTCCTCGAGTTTTGAAAAATACATCATAATAGAACTGAAATGGTCTTGTGGCAGTTTACCCTCAATTTGTCTAATTTTCCTGCTTTTCCCAGCTGCTCTGTTAAAGCAGGACAAACTGTAACCTTGAGAGGTAAAGACAAAAAGAGTAATAACTACAGTTTTTTGGGTTTTGTTTTTTTTTACAAATTGTCACTCAGACCTGGAGATCTAACTAAAAGTCAAGAAAATGGCTAGTTTTACCAGAGAGGAGGTGCTATATCTGATGATTACCATTTCAGTGCTGCTGTTACTTAACAACCTAGCAGGACTGTTTATCTGGGGGTGGACCTACAGAGTCTTCTGACCTCCAAGTCCCCTGTTGGCTTTTAAGAGGAAAGTGTACACGACATGAGGTCAGGCTTGGCTCTGCCATTTGCTGGCTATATGGCCTTTAAAAGCACATTTTCAGGTCCAGCCAGCATGGCTTAGTGGTTGAGCCTCAGCCTATGAACCAGGAGATCATGGTTCGATTCCCCGTCAGGGCACATGCCCGGGTTGAAGGCTTGATTCCCAGTGTGAGGCATGCAGGAGGCAGCTGACCAAAGATTCTTTCTCATCACTGATGTTTCTATCACTCTCTCCCTCTCTCCCTTCCTCTCTCAAATAAATAAAAATATATCTAAGTAAATAAAAGACACATTGTCGGGCTTACTTCCCATCAAGATGCAGCAGTGCAGGTAAACTTGGTACTTGCCTCCTCCCACAACCACATCAAAAGTGTAACTAAACTACAGAACAGCCATCATTCAGAAGTGACTGAAATCTAGCTAAATGGAAGTCCTACAGCTAGGGAATTAAAGAAGAAGTCATATTGAGACTGGTGGAAAGGACAAAACTAGCAGTAGGGGTGGAGATGTAGGAATGGGCTGGTCCCACACCCACATGTGGTGGATAAAAATTGAGAGGGATATCAGCTACAGATATCCCCTGAGGAGTGCAGGGTCCCACACCAGGCCCCCCAGCCCAGGAACAGAAACCCCTATAACTCTGGCTATAAAAATCAGCAGGGTTGAGGCTGATGGAAATGGAGAGCTGCTGGCAGTTTCTCTTAAAGGGCCTGTTCATAGATAACTTGGACTCACTCCCTCTGAGTCCCAGTGTGAGGCAGTAACTTGAAAAGCACCAGACACACTCACAGAAGAACTGAACTGTCCAGCATCAAGGCAAGAGCTGGGGGAAAGCTTTCTCCTAGAGAGAAATGCTGGCAGAGGCCATTGTTCCTTTTGATGATCCCTTCCCCCACAGAATTGGCAGGCAGGCACCATATCTGAGACTCAATCAAGTGGCTCACTTTCTTTGCCCGGCCCCACCCAATTTTGGCCCACCCAAGCTATTTGCAGTGGCTTTTCCATATAAATGGCCTGCCTTGACTCATGCTCCAGACTTTCCTAAAATCTCTCAAACAGGCAGCATCTAGCCTCAGGGTGCCCCCTGCCTATCACTAAATGACCTCAGGCTCAGCCCTACTGGTAGCTGGCCTTGGTTCACAGCTTGCTTCACCTGGGCACCTCCAATCCCAGCACAAGTAGCAGCCATCTGCAGGTCACTTTGTAACTCATGCCCAGCAGCCTCACACAGAACAAAGGTGGCAGCTGATCTTGGTGTGCACCTCTTAGAAGGCCCCAGAGCCAACACACCTAGTGGACAGCCTTGGACTATATAGAAACACCATCACCCAACCACCTCCACAAAGAACAAACTCAGTGGGCACCAGAGCCCTGCTGAAGTAAGTCCTGTTCTGTGAAATGGGCTCCTGCATGGAGGTCAGTGATCTGTGGTTGAAGCCAGACCTTGCAGTTGATTGGCCTAGGGGTAAATCCCCCCCCCCCCATTGACATGCCAACAGCAATAAAGGCTCAACTGCAACAGGATGGTATACACAGCCACACGGGGTTCACACTTCAAGTACCCCGCTTGGGTGATTGGGGGGCTGTGGCACTAGACCCCAGCTGTGGGCAAACTATGGCCCACCAGCCGGATCCAGCCCGTTCAGCTGTTCTATCCGGCCCGTGGAGCCAAAAGAGCAGAGGGTTCTCTTGCTCTCCCCTCCACTCCTTTACAAGGAGGGGATGTGCCCAAGATGAGAGTGCCAGCATGGTCAGATTGCTTTTGCTCTGGCCCTCGGTCCAGTTTAAAAACCCATTGTGGCCCTCAAGTCAAAAAGTTTGCCCACCCCTGCTCTACACCTTTCAGGACACCTACTACATTAGGCCACTCTACCAATCCTGGGAGACATAGAAGCTCTACCTAATACATAGAAACAAACACTGGGAAGCTGCCAAAATGAGGAGACAAAAAAAAAAAAAACATGTGACAAATAAAAAAATAGAATAAAATTCCAGAAAAAGAACTAACAAAATGGAAACAAACCATCTACTAGACAGAGTTAAAAATCACTGGGTATAAGGATGCTCAATGAACTTTGTGAGAACTTCAACAGCATAAAAAAGGACCAGTCAATGCCCTGGCCAGTGGCTCAGTTTGTTGGACTATTGTCCTGTATATCAAAAGATATGTACCTGTCAGGGCACATACCTAGGTTGCAGGGCACATTTCCTAGAGAGAAATGCTGAGTACAGGAGGCAACCAATCAATGTTTTCCCCACAATCAACGTTTCTTTTTCTCTCTCTCTCTCTCCCTCAGTCTCTCTCTCTCTCAAAATCAATAAAAATATATCCTCAAATGAGGACTGTTTTAAAAGAACCGGTCATAAATAAACTGAAATAAAGAATAATTTACAGGGAATCAACAGTGGAGTAGATGAAGCCAAGATTTAAATTTGCAATTCGGAATATAAGAAAGAAAACAGACTCATAGGTATAGAGAACATTTTGATGGTTGCCAGATGGAAAGGTTGTTTAGGAGGTGGGTGAAAAAGTTGAAGGGTTAAGGAGTATAAATTGGTTGTTAAAGAATAGTCATGGGCATATAAAGTACAGCACAGGGAATCCTATGTAATAAAGAGATAATATGTAAATTGACCATCATGCCAACACACAAGATGGCCACCCCTATGTGGACACAAGATGGCAGCCACAAGATGGCCAGCAGGAGAGAGCAGTTGTGGGCAATCAGGCCTGCAGGGGAGGGCAGTTAGGAGGGACCAGGCCTGCAAAACAGGGCAGTTGGGGGCAATCAGGCCTGTAGAGGAGGGCAGTGGGGGGAGGGAGGAGTCAGGCCTGCAGGGAAGGGCAGTTGGGGGCAACCAAGCCAGCATGGGAGGGCAGTTGGGAGGGACCAGGCCTGCAAAGGAGGGCAGTTAAGGGCAACCAGGCCTGCAAAGGAGGGCAGTTGGGGGCAACCAGACCTGCAGGGGAGGGAAGCTGGGAGCAACCTGGCCTGAGAGGAGGACAGTTAGGGGAGACCAAGTTTGCAGGGGAGGACAGTTAGGGGCAGCCAGGCTGACAGGGGAGCAGTTGGGCATCAATGAGGCTGGAAGGGGAGTGAGTGGTTAGGGGTTGATCAGGCTGGCAGGCAGAAGCAGTTAGGGGCAGTTAGGCAGGCAGGCAGGCAAGCAGTTGGAAGCCAGCAGTCCTGGATTGTAAGAAGGATGTCCGACTGCCCATTTCAGGCCTAAATGGGCAGTCAGACATCCCTTGAGGAGTCCCAGTTTGGAGAGGGTGCAGGTTGGGCTGAGGGACACACACCCTCGTGCATGAATTTCGTGCACCAGGCCTCTACTATAGTCAATAATATTTTAATAAATATGTATGGTGTCAGGTGGGCATAAGATTATTGGGATGATCCCTTAGTAAATTACATAATATCGAATCACTGGGGTGTATCCCTGAAACTAATATAATAATGTATGTCAACTGTACCTGAACAATTAAAAATTATTTTTTTAAAGTACATTGCCCAGAAACAATCAGACAAAGCCAAATTGAGAGACATTCTACAAAACAACTTCTGGACCCTTCAAAAATATCAACATCATAAAAGTCAAGATAAGGCCAGGGAACTAAATTAAAGAGAACTAAATAGACATAACAACTAAATGCAATGCATAATTCTGGACTAGATGCTGGATCATGAAAAGTAATGCCATAAAGAATAATATTAATTAACTGACAAAACTGTCATTCTTTTATTTATTGATGTGTTACTTTTTCATATTTTCTCCTCCCACTAGAAATTCTGCATCATGTCTTTTGAATGAATAGATGAATGAATGAGTGGGATCAGCTCTGCCAATCCAATTATTTTTCATAAACTACTAATGTTTTCCCAACTTTATGCTAGATACTTTAAATCAATTATTTAGTTCTCTTCAAATAAATTCAGTGAAGTAAACACTATCAATATTGTTTTACAGATTAATAATCTAAGAATCTCACCAAGGTGCCTAACTCCATTGGGAATTAGGGGCAAAACCAAGATTTAAACCAGGACGGTCTTTTTTCTTTCATTGCATGGTGCAGTCTCAGAAAAGCAGGCACATTCACATTTTCCCCCTCTGATCGGAGGCCTCTTATTAGCATCCTGAAATCATACTGGTAAGGACTTGACAAGGTTTCATTTTCTGCTATTGCTTATCTTTGCCACAATGCCTTCAGCTGCTGTGGGTGATGGGAAGGCTTTTAACCTGGTGAATCAATACCTGATCCCTGTCCACCTCCATTACTGACGTGACATGTGGCAGCCTCAGAGACATCTCAGGTCTTTAAGGCATCTTGTTTGTTGTCCTTGAGACCCATTTTTGCAATTTTTCCCAATACTAGCTTGTCCTTTGGATAGGAGATGAAACCCTCAGTAATCATTTTGGGCATGACATATCAGCAGCAAAAGTGGCTGTTTTTTTTGTCCTTGCTCCAAAAAAGAAAAAAGCAAACATTGAAATGTTCTAAGGAAGTTTTTGGCAAATATTTACTAAGCCACCTATTGAGTTCCAGGTACTGCTTTCAAGGAGCTTGCAGCCCAGTAAGATAAATAAACAATTAAATTAATGCCATCAGAAGGAAAGTACAGAATACCATGGAAAAGGGGAGAAATCAATCAAGACTTCCCAGAAGAAATGACATCTCTGCTGATACCTGAAGGATAGATGAGAGTTATCCAGATAAAAGAGTGGAAGGTATTGGTGCCCTTATCAGAAGGAACTATATATTCAATGGCCTGAAGGTGACAGAGCATGGCCCATAGAAGAATTTAAGGAATTTACAAATGTCTGGAGCTTGGAACAGCAAGGCATACAGCTGTAAAATCAAACAGGGCCCAAGGGTTTAGGGAAGCCAATATTAATTTTCTATCAAATGATCTTCAGACTAGTTCAAATGATAGTGAGACAATGCAGGTAGACTGGGATTGGGACTGCTTCAGTCAGGATCTCATCAGGAAACAGGAGCTGCACCAATCATTTTAATAAAGATAATTTCATGTAAAGCGTTACTTGCCAATAGTTAATAATACTGTAGTAACTATGTATGGTTCCAGGTAGGTACTAGAATTATCAGGGGCATCACTTTGTAAATTATATAAATGTCTAGCCACTATGCTGTGCACCTGAAACCGTTATCAAATAATAATGAATGTCAACTGTAATTTAAAAATAGATAAAATAAAATGAGAAATTTTAAAAAATAATTATTAACCAGATGTTAGAAAACTGAAAAGATCAAAAGGAAACACTGAGGGATCATCAACGTAGTAGCTGCAGGAAGCAGCCATCACTTCATGGCTGGAGAAGCAATGACATAAGGTTGCTATCATCCTATATAATAAAGAGGTAATATGCAAATTGACCGTCACTCCAACACACAAAGATGTCAATCCCATGTGGACACAAGATGTCCAGCAGGGGAGGGCAGTTGGGGGTAATCAGGCCTACAGGGGAGGGTAGTTAGGGGTGACCAGGCCAGTAGAGGAGGGCAGTTGAGGGCAACCAGGCCAGCAGGGGAGAACAGTTGGGGGAGACCCAGGCATGCATAGGAGGGCAGTTGGAGGGGACCAGGCCTGCAGAGGAGGGAAACTGGGGAGACCAGACCTGCAAGGGAGGGCAGTTAGAGGCAACCACACTGCCAAGGGAGGGCAGTTAGGGGCAATCAGGCCAGCAGGGGAGCAGTTAGGCATCAATCTGGCTGGCAAGGGAGTAGAGTTAGGGGGTGATCAGGCTGGCAGGCAGAAGCACTTAGGGGCAATTAGGCAGGCAGTCTAACCGGTTTGGCTCAGCGGTGGAGCGTCAGTCTGCAGACTGAAGGTCCCAGGTTCGATTCCGGTCAAGGGCATGTACATTGGTTGCGGGCACATCCCCAGTGGGGGGTGTGCAGGAGGCAGCTGGTCGATGTTTCTCTCTCACTGACATTTCTAGCTCGCTCTCTCTCTCTCTCTCTCTCTCTCTCTCTCTCTCTCTCTCTCTTCCTTCCTCTCTGTAAAGTATCAATACAATATATTTTAAAAATAAAAAAGAAAAAAAAGAAAAAAAGAAAAGAAAAGAACTACATAGACCATTCCCTATTCTGCTTGACCCTCCTGGTCTGACTCTAGTTCATCAATGGTCTATTTAAAAACTAATTACTAAATTGTCCTCTCTGCACCTCAAGGATGGCCATGCTCTACATTTTCAGGACCCTGAAAAATATTTCTAGGTATCCTATTGAAACTTGGTTTAACTTTTTATATTAGAATTCATAATAATCTTGTAAAATCCCTTTACATGTAACTGGTACTTAAATCCTGCATTGTGAGTCCCCTGTATGTTTATAACTCAGCTCTCCAATAAAACTGGAAGTTACTTTAAGTAAAGTACTAGCTCTCATCTTTATAACCATCCTACATTTCAGTCAAAAAACAAGTATTGCATACCTACTATGCAGTGGAAACTGTGTGCAGTAGCCAGTGCAGGGCCATGCACAGTTGGTGAATAAAGAGGCTATAATAAATGTCTTCCTGGGAATATGTGCACTTAAAGGAATATGAAATAGAGCCAAGGCTAACCCCAAATGAATCGATCCTAAAAGGAGAATTCCAGGCAGCTTCAAAAATTATGACACCCCTAGTGTTTCCCATTGCCTTAAAATCTTAACACAAAGATGGTCAATGGTTACATGCATTCAACTGTCCTCTCTGCACCTCAAGGATGGCCAGAATATGGGCTGTCTCTTCAGCACCTCAGACTCCTCAGACTCCAACTATTTGTGTTAACTGAAGTTCCTTAAACACTACACAGTTTCATAACTCTGTGCCTTTGAACATTTTCTTCTCCCTGTCTTCATACCCTTCTCCATCTTGGCCACCTGGTGAATGCCTCCATTAAAGACTCACACAAGCAAACCCTCCTCTGGGCTGCTTGTTCTCACCCCCGCCTTTCCCAACCCATATTAATGCTGTTCCTTGCACTTACACTTCATAACAGTATCTCACGGTCTCCGATTGCTTATTTATCTGGCTAATGTTTCCATAATACAATGAACTCCTTGAGGTTCTGTTTCATCTTTGTATTCCAGCATGTTGAGCAGTGCAGATACACAGTATGCTCAATAAATGATTATTGATTAGATTAATGAATAAGTTTTAAACTGATTCTGCTGAATATTTTTGCATGTCCAGTTGAAGGGATAGAAAAATGTTTACACCTATTTTGGTCCAAACAGTCCAGCAAGCCTGTATGTAGACATATGCAGTGACACCCCTAGGCTTCCGGTGCAATCATCCTGTGTGTTTGAGAATATTAGCAAAGGGAATTTTTTTTACTGGCTAGAGACCTTCTCCCAGAATCACACCTTCCATCAATCACGAGAGTAGGCTGACACTTCAAGAGGTAAACATGTTCAGTGTTTTCACCCAAAGGATGACATTTTGTCTAATGATGGTAAATTTGTACCATAAACACTTTACATTACAAAAAAAAATCAAAGTCAATTCCTGTCAGGTCAACAATTACAAATAGCAAAGAAGAGACAGATTAATTCCTGCAACAGTGAATTATCCATACGATAAGTATTTAAAACACAATTTGTCATAGATTAATTAGCTCTGTGTCTTCATAAGGCAAGATCTTTTCTTTGGCTTGAAATACACTTCAACTTGCTTGCAGTGCTAAGTATACAGACTTGGGTTGCTTTACTATTCCATCTTCACCTATATTTTCATTCTGAATTTGCCATCGTCCTTTATATATAGCCCTTCCTATGGTGATAATGTCTCCATTTAGGAATACATTTTCACTGTACATGGCTGGTTACCAAGTAGATTTTCAGCAAAGCAACCCTTTAATAATGAGAAGAGGACATACAGGCAAACCTCACATAAAGAAATCCAGGAAGCAGCCGCCTCGTTCTCCAAAGGTATGAAACAAAAACAAAAACAAAAAACCCACAAACTGTCCATTGTCCACATTTTTTCCTCATAAACTCCTTAAATTAGATGATTTTGTTGACCTTCATATACAAATTCAAGAAACTTAACCTAAATAAGACACTATAGTAGTATACAAAGACTTACTTTCATGTTGCTTTATTGTAGAATTATTTACAATATCAATAAAAGGAAAGAATGAAAAAAAGAATTCCTAACATTCTTCAAAATTGAAAAATTAGAGTATTCAAGTATTGAAACACTATACAGCCATTAGAAATAGCGTTGGAAAATATGCAGTAGTTTGGGGAAATGTTAAGCGGGAAGAAAAAAAGCAATCACAGGCAATATTTGGAGAGATCAAAAACAGTGATTAAGAGCATGGGTTCTAGAGCTAGACTGCCTTGGTTCAACTCCCAGACGACCGCTCACTAGAGGTATAACTTCAGGTAAATTACTTAAGCTTTTACTGTCTCAATATCCTCATTTGTAAAAAGGAGGCAAGATTAGGACCTACATAATAAGGCTGTTGTGAAATTAAGTGAATTTAAATAAATATAAATAAAACACTTAGAACAGAGCCTGAAACATAGTAAGAGCAACATAAAATTGGCTCTTATTAACATTTACAACACGTTCCTGCTTTTAAAACAATGTATGAAAATATTACATGCATAAGAAAAAAAACTTGGAAGAACATGCCCCAAAATATTAGCAATGGTTATGTCAATGCAAGTAAGGGTAATTTTTCGTTCTTTTCTTCCTTCTTCTTATGCTTAATATTTTTCTTACTCTTCTGGAATAAAGATGTAGCATTTTTGTAATTTTAAAAGTTGGTTAATTTTTAATGAAATCACATTTTCTTATTGCTTTTGCCCTTAAAACATTTTATCAATAAATACCATTTTAAATCAAGTATAGTATATTACAATATAATGTAATGTACAGCTGCAGATTTTACTTGAATGAAGCACAAATCCACTGTAGTTGAAGACTTGAAGTAAGGTAGGACTGGAGTTTTGCTTTATTTTCTTTGTTTGGTTTTCTTTTGTTTTAATGTTTATTTCCTGGGATCAACTATCCCTGCATGGCATTCAGAAATGTCATTCATTTATTCACTCACAAATGTTTAAGAGCCTAACTATGTGAACAGAATACACAAAAATTCTTGCCCTTATGTAGTTTATATTCTAGTGGGGAAAACAAAATATACAAATTAATTATGTAGCATGCTAGAAGATAATTATTGGGTCTAAAAAATGAAGTGGAGTGGCAGGGGTCGGGCAGAGGGGAAGGAGGGAGAATGGGCTATAGTTTTTCAAAGGGCATTCATCCTAAGCCTCACTGAGCAGGCACTGTTACCAGAACTGATAAGAAGTCCTTTGCAAAATACAAATATCCATTCCATCATTCCACAAAGAGTTAATGAGCACACAGTATATGCCAGGTGCTGGGCTGAATGCTAAGAATGCAGTAGTGTCTAAGCAGTTAAGGTCCCTGCCATACTTGACAAAGTATAAACTATTAAGGTCACAATACTATCTGACCCCTTGCAGGAAAAGTTTCCTGATCCCTGCTCTTAACCATTATCATTTCAGAAAAACTAATTTGAGGATTTGGGGAAAAACATAATTGAAGTCTAAATTGCATTTAGATAAGAAAAGCCTCTTGGGTGTAGTTGTGCCTACTTAGTTTGAATCTACAGTGAGTTGGGAAATGCAGACTTTGCCTTTAAGGTCTAATGCGGTTAATGCTTGAGAAGAATTACAAGAAGGCATTCTGTGACATTTGAAGCTGTTTTGATTTCAGCTGCCTGACACTCCAAAATAAAATCACTAAAAATGTGCAGCCAACTTACTTTGAAATTCACATATGAGACCTGTGATTTTCCTGATGCCCCTCTCAAATACCAAAAAAAAAAAAAAAAATCATTTTAGAGATGTGATTTGCAAAGCAAATTCTTTGAAAGCTCCATCATATAGTACTTATATGCTTTTGCTCTTAAAATATTTTTATATATGCTTTTATGTAGATCTTAAAATGTAACAGTGATCATAAGTCTTCAGAAATTGGAATAGAGTTCAATTTCAATTCACAAAACCTCATATATTCACTCATTCAACAATATTTTATTGAGGACTTATTATATTCCAGACATTGGTATTAATTACAGAATGGTTACTTCTCAAGTGTAAGTAGCCTATCTGGTATTACATATTTTTCCCCCATTATATTTTCACTTTTAAATAAGATGAAAAAACACATACATCCCTCTTATCTTGAAGTATACAATCTGCTGAAAAGAAAGAACACAGTAACAAAAATTATATTGTTACAATTGTGCAGAATGTATAAAGACAGAATTCTAGGAAAGAGAGTAACAGGGAAACCTCATTCCCATTGGAAAGTGGCATCTCAAATGGCACCCAGAGGAGGATCTGGGCAAAGCCAAGTGCATTTGCAGGAAGAGTATCCTTGCCCCATGCCACAACATTCATACACTGAGAACTGGGACCAAGACATACCATGTAACATATGTAAATTAGATATGATAGTTTTATTACCCTTCTATACAAATGCAGGCACCTATATACATATACCAACTTATAAATGGGCCAACTGAGGCTAGAACTGCCAATTCATCCATTTGCCAAGCAAATGGCAAATCTGGGGGTCAAAGTCAGGCTGGCTCAGTCGCCAGAGCTCTTCCTGCCCCACCATATGCCTCTCTTCCTGCCCCATCATGGGCATCTCTTCCCTGTATATATGGATATACACAGCCACACATCTATGTGTGGTCATTTAATTCCCACTTGACAGGTAATGAAAAATGACTAGAGTACAATGATGAGACCTTCATGAGTCTAACAACTATTCAGATGATATTTCTAAAGAGTGACTGGCACCCAGAGGACTTTCTGATCATCAACTTTCCCTTTCTTCTAGACATTAACCTGGAATGATTCTATAACCAACAGACTGGGATTCATGTCTCAAATCCTCCACATATTGGCTGTGTGATCTTTGGAATCTAGTAATCTAAATCTCAGTTTACGAATACCATGTGCTCAAAAATTATTAATTTACTTTCCTTTGATCGATATTCTGCTAGTTTTCACCAGGAAGAAAGTATTAGTTTATAAAATATTAACTATGTCTGTAGTTTTAATAGCCACGGCCTTCAGCTCTTTAAGAAATCCCTCCCAGTATCCCAGAATCTCTCCATAATCTAAAACAAACGGGTTATTCACTGGCACATCTGGGACCTCTACAACCCCATAGCTGGTATCAATTCTGATTGGTTGATGCCTAAGACAGTCCAAGTACCCAATAGTACCTGTAGCTTGCATCCCATCAAGGGTTCTTTCAGGGATCCCCAAGGGATAGCCAATGCTTCCTCCATGCAGCCCACCAGATGCTGCAGATTTCTGGCTATCCTGGCACCCATATATGACAGCCAATCCACTCTGCTCCCATATGCAAATATTTGTTCCACCTGCCAGTGTGTCCTGATCTGGCAGAAATGGGTGGGGGTGACTTTTGGCAGCAATGATATCACCCATGTGAGCAAGCCCTCCATGCCCATCTGAACCACAGAGCTGTGACTACCCAAGTAGGGCCAACATTCTCTAGAATCATCTCTATGTGGCCACTTCTGGACATTGCAGCCACCATGAACCAGTCTCTGAGTGGACCAGAGACTACAGAGAGTCAGGCAAGGAGCCACTGCAGACTCAGGCCTATTGCTGAAGATTCCAACTCTACAGCTAGAACTCCTATAAAGTATTTTATAGAACTATGTAAATACTTTATAATCCTATATGATTACTATGACTTTCCCGTTTCACAGATAAAGAAATGGAGGAACAAAGAGGCTATTTAAACTGTAAATGGCAAGTCCATATCTGAAGCCAGACGCTGTCAGGGACTCAGGGTGTGTGCTTACCCTTCACCATGCACCATCTCCCATTTGACCTTTTCAGAAGAATACTATACACCACCTCTCCTCCACTGGACACACACATACACACATCCAGTGTTTCCGTTCGCCTGTTTTGTTCAAGGTTGCATTCCTTTCACCTCAAAAGGTGTCTGAGCATAATAAATACTCAATAAACAGTTGATGATTTCAGCAAGTGGCTTAATTTTCATTTCTGAGCCCTAATTTCTTCATTTATAAAAAATGTTTGATGAGTTTGGTTAGATTATTTCTAAGGTCCCTTCCAAATCTAATGTAATTTTATTTTATCAATTTAGTTATTGTCCAATTTTATTTTTATCTTTATATTTTTATTTGTTCTCATTTCTTTATAATAAGCACGTATTTTGTAGAAAGAAAGGGTTTATTTTCAAAGAAATATAAATTAAGTTCAACTTTTAAAAAACCCTCCCAAGTATTTCCTCGCATTTGCATTGCTTTTAACAAAAGCTAGAAAAGATGTTTTCTACATTCTTGCCTGGGGAGAACAGAATTAAAGCCACGCTGTAGGGAGAACTGGAGCCTTCAAAGCAAGTAATGCTTAATCTGTTCTATTTCTGAAGCACAAAATAAAAACCAAACAAAAAAGAAAAATAAGCCACCGCTTCACCGGTGCCAAGTTTCCTCATGCATAAATAGAGATCCATCCAGAAAAACAGCCTTCTCAGTCGGGTGGGACAAATCCTGTGTGCTTTTGTGGAAAATTCCCCCAGCAAACTGGCATCAAGGACACTGTCAACAGCTGCCTCCACGTATGACCAGGAAACTGCACAAAGACTGTGAGATGCCACGAGCTTTGCTGGGGCAAAAGCCTGAATGAGAAAGATGCTCTGCCCCTGATCCCATGGAGTAAACATGGCAGACAGTTCTTGAGCTGACTGCAAGGCCATCCTGAGCAACACTGGTGTGAGATCTGATTTTAGACCTCCCATCTCCTTCCCTTGGTGTCTTTTCCTGGTCCATGGAAGTCCTCCTCCCTCACCCCACCACAATCCTACCCGCTGTGAATCTTAGTAGTGCTAGGTTCTGCTTTTTCATGGGCCTATGGTTAATCTTCTCTCCTCCTCCTTAATATCTCACTCAGGAAGAGACCCTACCTACAATCATTCCAAAATATAAAAAACTAGAGGCCCAATGCACGAAATTTGTGCACAGGTAGGGTCTCTAGGCCTGGCCGGCGATCAGAGTTGATCTGAGGGGTGACCGATGGGGTGATTGGGGGAGGGAGGAATAGCCAATGACACTGCCCTCCCTCCAGGTGAGCCCACCAGGTCCCATGGATTTCAATACCATATCTGTATTGAGGACTTCTATATCTCTCCTAGAAATCCACACTCAGATAATCAGGTCTCTATTTATCATTTCTTCTTGGCTATCTAATGCAAATCTTTAATATAATCAAAACAGTAGTTTCTTTTAGTCCCCAGAAAGACTTCAGTATTCTTCAGAGTACATAGTATCATCACTCATGTGATCACTTGTGGCAATCAAGGAGTTTTCATTGGCTCTTATTTCATTTTTGCCCCAAAATCAATGTCAGGTGCAGGTAAGTTTATGTTTAAATGAACCCCAACAACCATTTCTCTCCTTCTCCACTGCTCCTACCCTAACACGAGTCATTATTGTTTCTTGCCTAGAGTATTGCTATACCCCCACTTGCTTTCCTTGATTCCAGTCTCCCTCAAATCCATTTCCCACAGAATAGCCAGTAGCATGTTTTTTTAAACATAGCTCATTCAAGTCACTCTCCTACTTAAAATCATCCAATGCATCCGATCCCGTTTAGAATAAAACCTAAATAAGCTCCTCACCCTCGCATACAAAGCCCCACACAACGCCTGCCTTCTTCTCTGACCTCACTTCACCTACCACTGTCCGGCCATACACTGGCCTTTTTCTATACTTAATACTCATCAAGCTGGTCTCTGCATTAGAGCCTTCATGTGTGCTATTTACTCTTCTGCAATGTACCGCCCCAAGATCTTCTCATGGATGGCTTCCTTTCATTATTTAGGTCTCAATAGATAAGCTGTTACCTATACAGAGAAGTTGTTCTTGACCACCAATCTAATGTATTAATTAAATACATTACATATTAATAAACACAAATCTACATTAGTCTCCAAATTAGATAACATCACATCATTGTATTTTAATTATGTTCATAGCACTTAACATTGGTATTTTCATTTGATTATTTGTTGGTTTAAGTCTAAGACTTTTGTTATATATATATATATATATATATATATATAGTTGCTATTTTTGCATTATAATGCAAAATCCAAGAGCTTTCTCATTGTTCACCATAGTCTACCATTGTCTATCCAGTGCCTAGAACGGGGCTAGCACACAGTGGGCTTTCAATAAATATCTATTTAGTAGATGTCTGGATGAATAAGCAAGGCAATAAAACAAAGATGTTTATAATGAAAGAAGAGAAAACCATAAGGGGCCCAGGCTGAGGGGCCTCAAATCCTCTTTCTCATCTCCAAGGACAAATCTAGATTTTCTTTTAATTTTTTATATTTCTTTTAATTTTATATTCATACTAGAGGGCCGATGCACAAAGATTCGTGCAAGAATGGGCCTTCCTTCACCTGGCTGTCGGCACTGCCTTCACTCCCACCAGAGAGGCCTTTCTTCCTTTGTTCCTGCCTGTAGCCGCCTTTCTGCCTCCCCATGCTGCCCAGAGGCCCAGAGCTGCTGGGGCGGTGAGGAACACAAGCATCCCACCCCACCCCCAGCTGCTCAACTCCTATGTATGCAAATTAACCTGCCATGTTTGTTGGGTTAATTTGCATACTCACTCATGATTGGCTGTTGGGCATCACAAAGATACAGTCAATTTGCATCTTTCTCTTTCATTAGTGTAGAGTAGAGGCCCAGCACACAATTGAAAGTGCGTGAGGAGGGCCCCACCTTCCTGCTGTGCGAGGAGGCACCTGGTGGGGGCCGGGACCCACACCTGACTCATGCAGCCTAATTTGTGTAGTACCTCTATAATATAGATAACACTAAAGATATTTTGAAAACATGAACAACAACACACAATACCATCATCATAAGCAAAGCAGTTCTTTCCACATATACATACTTCCTTTGAGTTTTTATTTGTAAGCAGATACATTTTTAACAAAATAGCAACCAAAAAATATATACTATTTTACTGGGTTGCTTTTTGTACTTATTGTTATATCATAAACATTTTCTATGCTACTGCAGATCTGAATATTTCTATAATATTAATGATAGCTAGAACTTATTGGGAGTTTGCTATTTGCCAAGCATTGTTCAAAGCACTAGTATAATCTTGTTTTATCTGCACAATAATTTTTTAAGGTAGATACTGTTATTATTTCCATATTTTAGATTCTCCTGTTAGACGTGCACTTGCACATGCACACTATATGTATCAACAATTTTTAGTATGAGGTTGTTGATAATATTAACTGGCTACAACTCATAGATACATCAATAATTGAATGCTTTAATAAACTATGATGCATCTGGTCTATATCTATAATACTACCATTAAAAATAATTATACAGAAATATACAAGATTATATGAAAGAAATATTAAGAGAAAAAATAATCAGAATATGTTTTTATGATCCCATTAATATGCACAGCTAAGCAAAAGACTATATATTGTTTTATTTCATTTATATGAAATATACAAACTACAGAAATCCACAGTGACAGAAAGTATATCAGTGGTTTCCAGAAGCTGTAGAGAGGAAGAAATAGAGTGACTACTAGCAGGTATGGGGTTTCTCTTGGGAGTAATAAAAGGGATCTGGAAGTAGTTAGTGGTGATAACTGCATAACTCTGATAGTTGCATAACTAAAAACCAATTAATTGTACACTTTAGAAAGGTGAATATTACAGTATGTGAATTGTATTTCAATGAATAATACATTTTTAAAGTAATTGAATAAAAGTTATATATATATATACACACATACATATGTGTATATATATATATATATACACACATACATATATATATATATATACATACATATATATGTGTGTGTGTGTGTGTGTGTGTGTATGTGTATATGTATACTAGAGGCCCAATACACCAATTCAGGCACCAGTGGGGCCCCCTCAGCCTGGCCTGCACCCTCTCTCAATCTGGGACCCCTTGGGGGGATGTCAGAGAGCTGGTTTTGGCCTGATCCCTGCAGGCCAGGCCAAGGCCTCTAGTATGCATATAAGATCTTTGGTTAATCTCTTCCCGCCCTCCCCCATCCTCTCTTCCCTCTGAGATTCATCAATCTGTTCCATGTTTTCATGCCTGTGTTTTCTCCTGCACTGAGCACCTGCCCCCTGGTGGTCAGTGTGCATCATAGCTACTGGCAGGTCAATTAGGCTTTAATATATATAGAGATGATAAAAGGATGCCCAGAAAACAAGAAGTGGAGATAGACATACAAATAAGATAAAAGGAGAGGAATATATATATATAGTTCTACATCAGTTGAATCATATGCTTTGAATAATTTATAATTAGATAGCTTTAATTTATCAATTCCTTAATCTAAAAGAGTAAATTTTATAACCAAAATAATGGCAAATTTTTAAAATTCAAATCAAGTAAGTAAAAGATTATTTACGCTTGATTTTTGTTAGCTCACCAAAGTATTAAAATCAACAGATACTATACAAATGAAAAAATTTCAGGGTAATGTGTCTCTTAGTTTATTTGGTCTTCAAAAGCTGAATCCTTTCTCCTCCAGGGTACAAAGAAATACTTTTTAGGATTCATAATGGGTTTTTACATAATAATGTATTAAATATATACTGCCAGCTCCCAAATAATCACACAGTAAGGGTAAGCATAATTCACAGAAAGCAAAGAATAAATCTAGCCCGGCTGGTGTGGCTCAGTGGTTGAGCATCAACCTATGAACCAGGAGATCACAGTTTGATTCCTGGTCAGGGCACATTCCTGGGTTGCAGTCTCATCCCCAAAAGGGGGCATGCAGGAGATAACCTACCGTATTTGCCGGCGTATAAGACGATTTTTTGGCCCTGAAAAATACTGTATTTGCCGGCGTATAAGAGACTGGGCGTATAAGACGACCCCCTAACATTTCCACTCAAAATACAGAGTTTGTTATATATTCGCCATATAAGACTACCCCCCACTTGGAGGCATATTTTTCAGGGCCAAAAAATCGTCTTATACGCCGGCAAATACGGTATCAATGATTCTCTCCCATCACTGTTTCTATCTCCTTTCCCTTCCTCTCTGAAATAATAAAGATATGTCTTTTTATTTAAAAAGAATAAATTTAACAGTGTTATATTTTCTTACTTTTATTTCATCAGAAAGTGCAAAATAAAATGCTCAAAATGCAACAATGAGAAAGTGGAGGCAATAATTATAGATTATACATAACGACTTAGAAAAACCAATATAATGTAGAAACAAACTATTAGAAAATGTAAGACAGCTTAGCAGTGTTGCTGATATAGGATTGGCCTTCAAAAATCAATAGTATTTCTCAACATCAGCAATAACCAATTAGGAAATATAGTAAACACTAAGATATACAACAACAAAAATAAAATATTTAGGAATTAAGCAATAAAACTGAAGACCTCTCTAAAAGATAATTTTTAAAAATCTAATAAATGGCAGCAAAGATAATAAAAGTAAGTGGAAATTATACCAATTTTATGTAAATTTTTACCTCTGAATTCCCAATTTCAACTTGAACACCTTTGAAAATGTCATCATATTTACTCTAAGCTTTACATGGAAGAATAAAGGTTGATGCGTAGCTAAGTCAACTTTAAAACAGAAAACTAAAAAGCTAGCCATCAGATATTAAGATACACTATAAAGCCAAAAAAAAATTAGAGAAATAGACCAATACAACAGAATAAACACCTTAGAAACACAATCATGTGTATGTAAATGTGAATAAATAAGAAAAATTTGATTGTTTAAGAAAGGGTATTAGGGGAAAAAACCTGATCACCACATGGAGAAAAATAAAACTAAATCTTTTTATAAAGCTATAGAAAAAGGAGCACTGGCCGCACTGGCCCAGTTGGCTGGAGCACCTAGGGCAGTGGTCGCAAACTGTGGCTCACCAGCCACATGCGGCTCTTTGGCCCCTTGAGTGTGGCTCTTCCACAAAATACCACACGCAAGTGCCTACGTACAGTGCCAGTGCGATTGAAACTTCATGGCCCATGCACAGAAGTCGGTTTTCGGCTCTCAAAAGAAATTTCAGTCGTTGTACTGTTGATATTTGGCTCTGTTGACTAATGAGTTTGCCAACCACTGATGTAGGGTACCGTGGAGGTGGTGGCTCCCGTCCTGGGCAGGCCGTTGGGCAGATCCTGGCAAGGCAAGGGCAGAGGCAACACACCCATGTTTTTCTCTCTCCCCCACTCTGAGATAGATAGATAGATAGATAGATAGATAGATAGATAGAGAGATATATAGAGATATATATTGATATATATTGACACATATTGATACATATCGATGTAAATGTATGTATATGTGTGTGTGTGCGTGTATATATATGGAGACTTGGTAGATTTAGGTATAAAGGCATAAGAAATAGAAAATTAACTGAAGAAAATATCTTAGACTTCATTAAAAAAAACACACACTACATTTAAATAAAAGCATATGGGGAAGGGTTGCTTGGGTTGCTTCCCATTTGAGGATTTCTGCTTCCGGGTGGGCTGAGGATAATGGCGGCAATTAAATCAAAATCTCTTCACGATTTTCCCAAGCAAACACTACACAGATTAACCAGGAGCACAAATAAAACCAGAGAAAGCCCATTCCTCCGGCATACCTACAAGACCAAGGCCTTCCCAGGCAGGCGTTTGTGGAGGGGGAAATCCAGGAAGACTGGCAGGGGCCGAGGGGTCGCCCGTGGAGGCTGGCCGTGCCCCGAGGGCCGCGAGGGCCACCGAGGGGAGACGGCCCGAGCGGTCGGTGACGGGTGAACCAGCAAAGGAGCTTACCTGGGGGGCTGGCCGTGGGTCCCACAGCCAGCCAAGGGCAGCTCCGTCCAGACCGCCAGCATCCCAACGGTTCCCAGGGAGGCCTGGCCTCATCATCCCAACGGTTCCCGGGGAGGCCTGGCCTCACCATCCCAACGGTCCCTCACGCGGGGCTTCCGGCCCTCGACGCCTCACCCTCTCAGGGCTGCACCTGCAAAATGGCTCCGGCTGCAGGAAGCCGGAACCAATGGAGGGCGGAACCACTTTCCAGGGGCAGGGGTGGGGTGGGGATTGGGGGACTCCATCAGCCCGCCTCCTGCTAACAGTCCACAGGTGGTTCTCTCCACAACCGCCTCCAACGCACGTGTAGTGGCCTAAGCTTGAATTAAACCATCTCCAGAAAGACAAAGTCCATGCTAATGGTGGCAAAACGCACCAGCAGAAAGGACTACAGGGAAGAGACTTAAAGGTGTGATAGATACCGATAGATGACATGGATATATCTATTAAAAAACTGCACAGATGAGGAAACGACAATGCTTGTATTCTCCCCCAATTGTTAATGTGATTTACACAAGAAAGACTCCAAAACAGTCTGTTTCTAACACAATCTTAGAAAAAGAAAACTGAAACATAAATTTGAAACATTTAAACTGGTAAAAATTCTCCCATATTACTCGCAAAACAACAACATAGAAAAAACTGTAGCGCAATACTCCAACTGAAATACAGTTTTTTCAAGCAAGTATGTGGGAATATGAAAAACACCTTAAATCGGTTGGTGAAAAATCTAAAGAACAGACATAAACATAAAACAGAAATAAAATAAGAATCGATTTAAAGAAATAGAAAAGTTGTCTTAGAAATTAAGTTATAAGTTGCCCTAAAAAGTTGATATTTGAATGGACATTTAATAAAAAGAAGTAAAGAAAAGTAGATAAACAACCAAAATAATAAAAATAAGATAAAAATGTAAAAGAAAGTAATTTAAATGGAAGATAAACAAAGGAGACCCAAGTACATATAATTGTACTTCCTAATTAATAATAACAATAGAATAGAACTATTCCCTGGAAATATAACCCATTAAAAGATTCAGAAAATCATAGAAAATCTAAATCCACAACTAAATGGGTGCAATAAGTACTTGGGAAAATATACCCAGAATGATCAATCCACAGATAATATCTTAGTAAAACTGTTAGACTTAAAAGTTAAAAAAACAACAACAAGAAAACTTAGGTCACCAGGCAGACACAAAGACTAAAATTTTTTAAATAGCAAGAAAATTCAACTGTTATCAACAGTGACATACAAATCAAGACAAGAAGCAAGCAGCGTTTATAAGAAACACATAAAGCAAAAATGTAAACCAAGGATTTTATATCCACCTAAGCTGTTCTTCAATATTAAGGCCATACATTTAAAAAATAACATAAAAAGCCATTTGCACATATAAGAACTTGGAGAATACTGTATTCATGAGTCCTTGAAGAATCTGCTAAAGAATGAACTTTATCCAACCAAGTTATGACTGAGGGAATTTAGGCAATTTAATATAATTAATGTTAAATTTAAGACCAAAAAATGAAAACAAGAGTAGAAGACTAATATAAAATGCCATATGTTCTGACAAAGTAAATATAATATGAATAAAAAGTGGAAGAGAAGGGAGAGGTAATGTAGAAAGGAGAATAAATTCATTGACGTTACATAAGAAGTAGTTCTCACATTTTTTGGCCTTTGAAATCTTTTGCACTTCTAACAGTTTTAGAACCTTAAAACATTTTTTATTGAGTTGTGTCAACATTTTCCATATTAGAAATTAAAACTTAGAAGCTATTTATTTACTTAAGTAAAATAATAATAAACCTATTACATTGTAACATAAATAACATTTTCATGAAAAAATTATACTTTTCCAAAAAAATATAGTGAAAAGAGTAGCATCATTTTTATATTTTTGCAAATTCCTTTAATTTCTGGCTTACCGGAAGACAGCTGGGTTTTCATAGGTGTTTCACACATTTCAGTAGACATCACAGTGATAACATCATTAACACATGTAGCCTCTGCAAAACGTTCACGTGCATTTATAGAAAGTGAAAGTGGGAAAGTAAAATAATGCCTTAGTATTATTATGAAAATACACTGAGTGTCCAGATTATTGTGATCTCTGAAAGCATATACTCTGGCCACTCAGTGTATATCCTATTAATAAAAGGCTAATATTCATATTGTCCCCTTGACCAGGAGTTTGACCAGCAGACAGGTCGGCCAACAGCCCATGTCCCCTCCCCATGGCCAGGCTAGCCGGATCCCACCCATGCACAAATTTATGCACCTGGCTTCCAACACACACATACACACACACACACACACACACACACACACACACACACACACTGAATGGCCAGATTATTATGTGTTCAGAGATCATAATAATTTGGCTACTCAGTGTAGTTTCGATCTCACAGACTTCCTGAATGGGTTTCAGGGGGCTCTGGTAGATGTCATTTTGAGAATATCTGCTGACAGACAAAGGGAAAAAGTCAAAGGATACATTAGAAACTGACAAATCAGTTAGGGAAGGTTAATTCAGAAAACAGTGGAGGGGGGAATTTTAAAAGGTATATACCTAATCCTAATACCAAAGGAATTTTAAAAATCAAAGAGCAAAGCAAACATATCATGTAGAGAAACATAGAAAATATACTAAAATTATGGATTTAACAGACTTACTAGCCAGCACTCAATCTGTCATCCAACTGATTTGAAACATCTGGGGTCTCAAGGTCCCTTCCAAACTTGTTTATCTTTCCCAGATACTTACCCAAGCACCTTGTATTTTCCAGGTAGAAAAACTACAATTTGTTTAACCAGTTCTAGCTCTGTCATCACAGTAGTCAAGATCACCGCAAGAAATAGAATAATCAAACGGGATAACTTGAAAGGAACTGAAGAAAGGACTGCTCACAAGATATATTTTATACACACTCAGAGACACATCAAGTGAGTCGAAATGGAGGTTCCTCCACCTCAGGCAAAGGGTAAGTAAGATCGCATGATGCCATGCCATGGGGTACAGAACAGTTTATGGTCAGAAGATATAAAGGAAGGGCTGTCTAGGTGGTTTTACATGACGCGGCATCGCTATAGAATTTCATTTGCGGTTCGATAAATAGGTGGCCGTGCAATAATTCTGGCTCACTGGCTGTGTGCTCTTGGACGGGTCACTTACCTACTGTGAGCCTCTGATTCCTTATCTGCAAGACACCCCCTGTCATCTTCACAGGATTGCTTCAGGGATTAAATGAATCATGAATGTGAAAGTGCTCAGTAAGTAAGCTACAACATCCTCTACAGATAAGATAGATTACAGTTACGTGTGAAAGAGGTCAGGTGGATGAGCAGTACAACCAACCATGTCAATAAGACAAAAACAGTTTAATCAGGGCTCCCTCCGAAGTAAGTAGAATCTTAGCTCATCAGAAAAATGCTGGGTTTGTTTAAAACTTTGCTGATGTTACAGGCCTGTCACCGGGGACCTCTCATCATTGCCTCTGACATCTGGGAAATGCAAATCCGGCATCGTTTTAAAATAAAACAAGAAGATAAATTAAAGTCCAAGCAGGTCCCTTTGCAATTACATTCTGACACTGCAGCGGGTTCTTGGTGAAATGGTTTTATTAAATTCAACTGTTCAGTTCCCTCTTGCAATGTACAGTATTTAACCATTAGTATACAGTGAGGACACAGATTTCTTATAAAAATAAAATACCAAAAAAAAAAAATCACCAACCCCTTTGCTCTTTTTTTGTTTAATATATTGTTATTGATTGCAGAGAGGAAGAGAGAGGGGAGAGAGAGAAATATCAATGATGAGAGAGAATCACTGATCAGCTGCCTCCTGCATGCCCTCCACTAGGGATCCAGCCTGCAACCCGGGCATGTGCCCTTGATTGGAATCAAACCCAGGACCCTTCAGTCCACAGGCTGATGCTTTATCCCCTTAGCCAAACCAGCAAGTGCCCTTTTGTTTTGTGTGGGTTTAAAAAAAAAGAAAAGGAAAAAGGAAACAATGGTTTACCAGGTTCTTTAAAGTGTAAACAGCATAGTGATGAGTAGGCTGCCCAGACCTGTTTTTTTGAGAAAAGCAGTTTTGTTTGTATGTATGAACTGGAAAGGCAGATTAGAGATGAAATGAATTGTGAAAAGGATTGTCTTCATTTTTCTCTGTCTCCTACTCCTGAGCAAATATTTGATAGCCTTACAACTATTAAAGAAATTACATTTGTAGTTTAAAATATCCCCCAAATACAAATCTAGGCCTAGATGGTTTCACTGGAAAGTTCTACCAAATATTTAAGGAATTAGCATCAATTCCACACAATCTCTTCCGGAGATTGCTGAGTGTTTACTGTGTGCCAGGCACCGTTCCAACTGTTTTTCTAATTCTTTCAATAACCTTATAAAATAGACCCTATTATACTCTCTCCCATAGGAAGAAAATGAAACCCAGAGGGCTTATATACACAGCGAGAGCATAGCACACCCAGGACCCCAGTGCAGGCTCCTGGGCCATATTGGAATCAAATCAGACACTCGGGTTTCTTATATTTTAATCTTAACCCAATGCCAAATTTATTGTCAAATTTCATTTCGGTGAAGGGAAATTAATATCTGGCCAGAACATGCCATTTCAACAAAGAAGTTGGGATACAACCATAGCTGGCATTCTCAATAGAAATATGTATGTTTTGTAAATAACAATAAAGGTCATTCCTGCTGGCAACTGCTATACAATTTCCATCTAGATGGCGAGTATCACATGATCTCACTCATATTGTGGAATCTAATGAAAAAAATAAACTGATGAACAATATATACCCAAAGATATAGTAGTGGAAGCATGGTACAGACTGTTGAATCTCCGAGGGAAGGCAGGAATAGTGGGAAGAGATTAAAAAAAAATTTGTATGCATATATGCATAACCCACGGACACAGACAATACGGTGGTGAAGGCCTAGGGCTGGGATTGGGGATGGGCCAGAAAGGGTCAATGGGGAAAAAAGAGGAACATATGTAATACTATATTAATAAATCAATAATAAAGATTTTTCTAAAAATAAAAATCTATCAGAAAAGAGGTTATTAGAAAAGATAAGAGCGTCACTATAGTAAAACCAGCTACACCACTATACTAGTAATTGACAAAATCAAGAAGCAAAATACTGCTTCACTATTTTTTTCCTTGTGGTTATTATTTTTACCCCACCAAGACTAATTATACCCCCTCCCACTGGTTTTAGCAAGCACTGGGTTAAACTCTGTAGAGAAAGTGTCAGACTATAAGTATATCTGAACTGCCTCCATTTAGGAAAAATGGTATGTTAAAAATATTGTGTGGACAAATAACATTGTCCTGGCTAGTGTTTTCTCTAAACAAAAGAGAAAACAAGATTGCTCCTCCCTGCAAAAAGTACAGAGAAAGATAATTTAAAACGTCATATTCAATATATGCTCTTTCTACTTATATGCTTCCTTCTCTACAACTAAAAATTTACATTAACTCAGTCTTCAAAGTAAGCCATGAGGCCCCCTGAAGACAAAGCCGGCCCAAGTGTACTGGCTATTTGCCCCGTTTTGTCTTGTGAGATACTGGCAGGCCACGGCCATGCTGCTGGGATGTCAGGCTGACTCCAGGACTGGGAATTCTGGGAGCTCCGGGGATTGGAGGTGGTCTACATCAGGGCTTCTCTAACTTTTCCAGAGAGAAGCCTGACTCCCACTGAGCCCACAGCATCTGGGGATGCCCTAATTGCCAAGTGCTTGTCTTGAGCATATCTAATTGCTCTCCTGGGATATTCCCATTCTATTGAACCTAATAGAATGCCTGCTAGGTACCAGACAGCAGTCTAAGCAGTGATCCAAGTGAAATGTCTCTTAAGTCTCACATAAGTCTATTTCAATTTTATATTCTACAAAGTAACATGTTGGTTTTTATGTAAAAATAATAATAATAATAATAATAATAATAATAATAATAATGCTTTCCCTACAAATCTTTGAGAGAAAAAAAGTAATGCCTTAAAAGGAGCATTTGCCCATCTATCGCGTGGCTTTACACGTAACCTCACTGAGATGACCAGACATCCTCCAGGTGCCAATACCCTGTTTTGAGATTACAGGTGATAACACCCCCCAGGAAGAGGTTTCACAGGCAGATGGCTGCTGCGGGGTAGGAGGTGTGAATAAATGCCTGGCTAATGCTTTGTTCTTCCCCCATTTTTCTCTACAAAATCCTTGCCTGGAATAAGGCCCCAAAACATTGTTAGCATTCATTTTTTTCCAGGAAGAAATGGTCCTCATAGCACTTAACACTCAAGGAAACAAGTGACAATACTTGATAGATCCTCCCTTCCTTCAATTGATGGACAGACATAAACCCTACCTGTGGCCAGACATTCCTGAGCTCTGAACTACCAATCAGCACCTGCCAAATACCCTAAGTTCCGCCCTCTATCCTTAAAGGTGCTTGTATTCCCAGTGCCCACTCTCTTTCTCTCTGGAAGCAGCCGGCAGAGGTACCCTCTCTCCAAAAGCCTGTCTCCTGGCATTCCAGGCTCAGCTACCTTCTTTAATTAATCTATCAATACTAACTTTTGACTTCACTCTTACAAAAAGACAACTTTCTATACTGGACTAGTTCCAATTGTATTCTGATGTATAATTTAATCCAATGTAAAACTGTAATTTAAAAAGCAGAGTCACCTAGTGTCTCAGATGTGACTAAGTTTTGCAAGGGCTTTGGATCCATTCTCCAAGATACCAGCAGAAAAGCTTCATTGAACTTCTCGGCCCTATCTGTGGATAGGTTCAGAAAAAAATGGGGAGGAACATGAACAGAAGGGCTCTAAACCTGCATACAATATCCTCCAGTTCTCCGAAATGTCATCTCGGACAATAAAGATGTCTTTATAGTCACTCTTACCATTTAATCAGTGACAGATATGACCTTGGGAGGTTTTGTCCCCATCCTTGCCCCTGATGTAGGGCTGCAACCTAGAATACCATACCCTGTTTCCATTTACAGGAACTATATTCTGGGGTAATTCGTTCATCCATCCCATTTTTTCTGGTTGCTTTTTGTAAACCTCCTGTCCTGAGACCAGGGGAATTTTGTTGTTGTTTTTGGACTGATTGACAAGAGTGACTTGGGTTTTGATGAGACTGCTAACCCAAATAACAGAGGAGCTTCGTTCCAGAACATAATTTCCCCTCAACATCTCCAGAAACAGGCAAGACAGTCATTTCAAAGTTTGAAAAACGGATGGACTTTTGAATTGAGGGAGACACCGAAATCCAAAATGGGAAAGCAAAAACCGACACCGGGGTGGTTAGCGCTTTCTCATTTGTCATCAGATCTCAGAGTTCATCCTGGCACCAACACAGAGAATTAATGATTTCATCAGCAGCCTAAACAGATGGCAGGCACGAAATGGCTCTAACCTTGCCCGGTAATGCTGGAGAATAGCCCCATGGAGTTTAATTTAACAGGATGGCGGCTGCAATTTCCTCTCGGTCGCCTGCTGCACAGCATGACTGTCCAGAGCTCGGAGACCTACCTCTTAAGGTCCAGCAGCCTTAGGTTAACCCTGGCAGACAAGCAAGGTCTTCAGTTACTACGGGATCCTTTTTCTGCGGAATTCTGTCCTAATAAACACTACCCAAACTTGTTATCATAAAGCTTAATCAGGGCTGCCCACGGTGGGGGACTTCTAACATCTCTTTTCTTCTATTAGCATTGAAGAGACACTGAAGTAGTTTTGTTGTTATTGTTGCTCATCCTCACCAGAAAATATTTTTCCATTGCTTTTCAGAGAGTGGAAGGGAAGGAGGGAGGAAAGCAGGGAAGGAAGGTGAGAGGGAGAGAAACACCCATGTGAGAGAGAAAAACATCTTGATGTGAGAGACACCAGTTGCCTCTCATACATGTCCTGATCAGGAGGCGGGGAGTGAACCCACAACTCAGGTATGTTGACCAGGAATGGAACCTGAGAGCCTTAGGTGTGCAGGCTGATGCTCTGACCACTTAGGGACACCAGCCAAGGTTGGAGCCCCTTTTTCTTGCACAGTGAATGACATTTTTCTGAAAGGCTAGAGCGTCAGAGAGGTTTTGTATTGCACACTCCCGCCTCCAGCTAGCTTCTTAAGGGTTACCACTCATGGGAGAACAGACATTACTTCTGAAGTGGGTCAGAATCACTGCTCATGCCTTCAGGATCCTCTAGGGAGCTTGATGCAACCCTGATGCAGGGCTGCAACCTAGAATCTCGGGGGGTAGGACCTGAGCATCAGTATTTTTAAAGCTCCCCCTGGGATCCCCACAGCAGGTGCCAATGGGCAGTCAGGTATGCAAGAAATATTGCATTTTACATTTAGATACTTCATTTTAACTTTCATCATAAATTGTTTCAATAAGTTAACTTAATTCTATTTGGGATCCCACTGCACCGGGTTTGTCATTCTCAGACCCCTGCCTCTCTATCTACTTCAGTCTCAGGAAGGCCCGTGTTGAGATTCTGGGATTTGTAGGATTAACCCAAAATTATGAGCAACTCTGCCCAGACATCCAGGAAACACATGCTGACATGGCAGCCCTGAGTCCAGGGAGGTCCCGAGCCAGGACAGTCTGAGAGTAAAGGGTGTTTATGCCTGGATATCCCGTGTCCTGCAGTCACTGTGTGCTGCAGAGCTGCTCGGAGGCGAGAGGAGGTGGTCTCATGCAGGCCAGCTCCACCCTCTGTACAGAAGGGGAGGCCTAAGGAGAACTGGCTATCTGCTGAAACGTCTGATGGCCCCTCACTAGTTCAGACGTCATCACCTACAACTAGGCAATCTGCTGGTGAGGCTTGGGGGCCACCAAACTACACATTTGTGTGCTGATCTTTCCACTGTGCTGACCTTTTGCTGCATCTGGTAAGTAATAATTGATTTGCCCAAGAGGTAACAGCGCCTGGTCTTACCATCAACTGATGCCTACCATTGCCATCTGTCAGTTCAATGCAGTGCAAACCTTCTGGAGACCCACTGGATCGAGACCGAAAAGACAAATCCTGCCTTTTTGTTGTACACAGTAGGTACTCAATAGTGTTGGCTAAACAAACGACTCTACTCCTAAGGCACCCAGGAGTAAAGGCACCCTTCCTTCCTAGCAAAAGGAAGGTATCCATATGGCTTGGACAAGGCATCCCACAACAAGACACAGAAACCCAAATACAGCCGAGGAAAAGGGGGGCCTATGATAAAGGCAAATCCCACGGCAACAAAGTACGGAAAGCACAACTGGGCCTCAGAGGCCAACAGCGGCTGCGCTGTCTCTCCCTCGGTCCTTGGGAAGCCTGACTTCGTGCTGCTGTGTCCCTACTGTGTTTCTTTCCTCTGCAGACCCCAGTCCTTTGCTCCTTTAGCACATGGCCCACTGGAGTCACCCAATACAAGTGACATCCACTTATTTCTGGGAGAAACTTTCAAGGCTCACCTTAAGGGAAGGGGACCCTAACATATACCGTATTTGCCGGCATATAAGACGATTTTTTGGCCCTGAAAAATACCGTATTTGCCGGCGTATAAGAGACGGGGCGTATAAGACGACCCCTAACATTTCCAGTAAAAATATAGAGTTTGTTATATACTCGCCGTATAAGACTACCCCCCACTTGGAGGCATATTGTAGTTGGTATAACATCCTCATCTGGGGACACTGACCAGAAACAGGGTCATTAGGACAGATGATAAACACAAACTCTACTGAGTGATATGACACCCCACAAAATGAGAATGCACACATAAATATGACTTGTAACACCTTTATTTCAGAATGACTGCAGGATTGAATTTCAAAGGTAGACAACTAATTTATAGCTCCAATCACAACCATACTGAATCAAAAACACTTTATTATCCTTCACAAAATGTTGGCCTGAGAAATGTTTATTTGCATCTTAATCTATTTAAGTTTCACATCGTAAAACTGTACATGTAAAAATATTAGCATGACTGGGGGATAGATTAAAAATCAAGAAAAACCACTTGTAGCAACTCACTCACGTTGCGGTCACAGGTCTGACATGGCAGCTGAGGATCAGGAAGTGAGTCGGAAGAAGGTAGGGGAGTCACTAAAAGAATGTCACTAAGTCAATGCAGCAATGTTCACTTGTGTAACTGCCAGAAACGCCTCTCAAAGCCTCCTCCGGAGCCTGTTTACCATTACCTGACATGGGGTATGCAGGTTCATGGTTCCCCAGCTCCCACACAGCACAGGAGAGGCAAGTTCCTGGAGGCAGACGGAGTATTGGCAGAGAGAAATGATAAATAGCAGTGAGAGAAAAGAAAAACTCTAACATCTGCAGAACTCAGAGCAAGACCATTAGGGGCTCTAACAAAGCTAAACAGGACCTGAAAGAACTCAGAACACACATAATGACCCTGAAAAGACTTCATCGTCTTAAGTAGATTCCGGTTTGCAAAAGCAAGGAAGTGTATACTAACTTAAGAAATGGTTCCAATAAAGCCCCAAAGACAAGCAACTTTAAGGACAACCTCGGGTTGTCTAGACCATGCACCCCCACAATGTCGGACAAATGAGATCTTACTACACATATGCTACTTATATAAAACAAAGATAGCACCGTTTGTTTTGTTTTTAATCCATATATAACCAAAACCATAAAAGCCACCTCTTCGTGGTAGAAGCACCTCAATCATGTAAAGATAGCTTAAGTCAGCTTCTCTCTGCGTAAGAACTTTATAATTGTGTCCTGAGTGACCAAATGTAATGACTACCAGGCCCAACGGTTGCAAAACCTTCTTAAATGATAAAAAACACAGAAGCCAAAAACACCTCTGCTAAAGCAGTGTTCCCCAACTGTCCTGGGGAAATCACAGGGGGAGGCCCCGGACACCCGCACATTTGCACCCTCCAGGTGTCCTCCAGGGTCCACGGATTTCTGGGACAAGTGGAAGCCTAGGACTCACTGGAGTAAATCAACACCTTGAAGGGGAAGACTGACCAGGTCTGTGAATTAGCCTTTTCCCACCCATGTTCCTAGGGTGCCAAATAAGGCTGCACTCCTGGTTTGGATATTTCTTAGGCTAGACTACGGATTTAAAAAATTAAGTTGAACGTGGGCTTCTAAATGTTTCATCACAGGAAAAGGATCCTGACATATAATAAAAATGAACTCTAACGAGCCCTAATAAATTCTGTTAAAAGCATAAGATTTAAGCCACAGATGTGGCTTAAGGCCTGAAGCAACGGATGCCCATAGGAGACAAGAGGAGTGAGGGAAAGTGGCCGATACAAGTCCGCGGCTTCTGGGGAAACGGGAGGGAGATCTATCTACTAAAAGCAGGCTTGGAGGGGTGCCAGAAGGCAGCTGACATCCAGAATAGGGAGATGCAAATATCCAACGCCGGCTGGGATGTTTAGGCTGGTCCTTTATACTCTTGAAGCGAAGTCTGGAAACTACTAGCAAGCATGTTTTGTTTGGCCAGCGGGGCGTTTTAAACAACTCTGAATTTGTCACCAACATGTACAAATCAGATTTTTTTCCTTAAGTCTCTCTTCTTCTGGAAGATTGAAAATTGGAAGAATGAGCCAAACCAGCCATGTGGCAGCCGGAGCCGGAGCCGGGCACCGCTGCTCACCTTGCTCCCGGCGCATGCTCTCGGGGTCTCCCCGGGGGCCGCCAGCCTGCTTCACTCATCCCCGTGGTCAGCAAACTGCAGCTCGCGAGCCACAAGGTGGCTCTTTGGCCCCTAGAGTATGGCTCTTCCACAAAATACCATGGCCTGGGCGAGTCTATTTTGAAGAAGTGGCGTTAGGAGAAGTGAAAGTTTAAAAAATCTGGCTCTCAAAAGAAATTTCAGTCCTTGTACTGTTGATATTTGGCTCTGTTGACTGATGAGTTTGCCGACCACTGACTCATCACATCACCTGCCGGACCTGCTGCAGGCATTTGCACTGGGCACCCCAGCTTCAAGGAATTCAGGCAACAATTCAGCCTCTCTGTGCTTCACGGTTTCCATTTCTTACTACAGAGGTCCTTTCCTGCTTCAGAGGTGGTAAGAAAGAAATCAGATGTCTGCAAATCACGGCAGTGTTCTCATCCTTAGCTGCCCATTGGAATCACCTGGAGAGCTTTAAAAAAAAACAAAATACTGTTGCTTGGGTTCTGCCCAGAGACTCGGATTTATTGCTTGGGGGGATTTATTGCTTGGGCGTCAAGACTGCACAAAGCTCCCCCGGTGAGACTAATGGACAGCCGAGGTTGAGAACTCCTGCCTTCCAAGGATGCAAGATGTGGAGTATAAAGGGTTAACTTTATTTCAAAGTCAATCTTCAAATACACGTTTCTTGCCTCTCACCTCTATGATAATTCACATCACCTCTTATTTTTGGAAGTGGGCAATTATTACAAAGGCCTACAAAATGCCATTTACAAAATGGAAAAGGAGGTCAAAGTGTGTTCTGGTTTCTACCACTCATTTTCCTTCAAACACAATTAGAGAACAAAACACTAAGGAAATGAGAAGAAATTATCCCGAGACAAAACTTAGGCAGCACACATAGTTCAAATACAATAGGATGAAGCTCACAGTGGCAGGCTTGTATGAAAAGAAGAATGCAATTGCTTTGAAATTCATCAGTGCACTAAGTAGGGGATATTTCAAATATTAAAAAAATAAAACAATTTCCCCACAACTTTCCACTAATGGACCAATTTTTATGTTAAGATGAATTTCAAATTTTGCCTCTTTTCAAGCATTCAGTTAGTAGTATCCATTTATAGTTTGGCTTCCAATCATGGAAAATGCAAACTACTGTCATCTAATTTTCAAACAGTAATACTACTTTACATTACATTTGAAAAGGACATTTTCTAAATAGTTTCGCATAATAAGAATGGCTTCTATTTAATAGACTTCTCCTATGTACCAGGAATGCTAGGCACTTCATAAATATGTGATTCACATTGGTCCAACAACTTCACCAAGTTAATTCTATCATCCCATTTTACAAATTTTAAAAAATTGAGCTCCATAGAGGTTTAAAATTGTGTTCTAGTGAGCTAGTGCGTGGTAGCGCTTGGAATCAAACCAAGGTCTGTCTCTGACTCCCAAACCCGTACTTTTCACACTAAATACCTTGTTCAATCATCACAACCCACAGGGAGTAAGTAGTAAGATCTGTGTCCAATTATCCTCCCTTGCCCAGTGAAAACAGAGAGGTTATGGCTGCTCCACATCTCAGAATGATCTAGTAGGAGCCACGATTATGCACACATAACCTCCCCATTCTCCATCCAATGCTTTTTCAGCGAACCAAACCACAGCTCACATGTTACATTATAAAAGCGATAATGATGGCAAATTACGTAGTACTTATAGGTCTAAAGCCAATGCTCCCGATTTCTGAGAATCTTCATCATAACTATAGATGTGCCTTTACTTCAACTGAGGTCTGGTACATTCCTGTCTGTTCCAGGCCACCTGTGAATCAGGTATTAGGTTCAATTCCTTTATTTGTCCCAGAATCTTCTCATGAATCCTATGGGCAATGATATAGTTCGCATGAAAGCACAAACACCAGTGTCCACGCCTATGCCTGGCTACCCAAACCCATCACCAGGCACTCAGCAGGACATCCTCAAGAAGGGCAACGTCATCTTCTGTGGGTTTTCCTTTCATTTGTAAAATCGTGAAGAGTCTATGCCATAAAAAATCCAGCTAGAAGGACTTGTCTCCATGAGGGCCACTATTGAGGCTGGCTCCCAGGGAGGCGTGTCCTTTCAGGTCCTGGCAGGAAAGTCTCCTCTTCTTCAAGCTGCCGATACTGCATCCTTAAACCTGCATTTCGAAAACTGAGTCTTGGGTATGTTGTGTCCGAGAAGTGATTCTGGAGCAACAGTAGACACAACACAGCTCCCCTGCAAGAGAAAGCAAACAGGCTTTATCACCTCATAAACATGCCCCGCCAATCAATACTTACTTGCCCTCTTTTCTCAGGCAACTCTTACACGAGTCACTTGAGTTCTATTACTACGGGTAATTTTCGAAGAAATTGCATTTCTGCCTCCTAATGATCTTGGAACAGAGCAAGCACCTCGTTTTATTAAGTCCAACCACCTACAGGAGCTAGTTCAAAGATATAGCTGAAGCTGAGGTCTTAATCATTCCGATGCGGAAGAATTCTGCTATGTTATCGAACCTCACCATGCCTGGTCTCCCAACTGCCAGAGGCAAGAACAAACATATGTCATGGCTATTTGTTTTATTCAAAAATGACAGGAAATCAAAAATCTATCCAATGGACGTGTCAGCAGCAGCACCACAAGCATATTGGCTAGTGAGATTTATGAACCTCCAGTTTGGCTCTTGAGAAAAATCACCTGCTAAGCTTTCTAACTGCCCAACGCCCACTTGAACATAAAGGCCAGAGGGCGCTGGGGAGTATCTTGAGGGCTAGGTGCCACACACAATGTAGTCATATTCTATGTGAATGCAAATTATGAACAAAATTTTTGACAAAGAAAGACAAATACCATATGATTTTCTTATATGTAGAATCCAAGAACAAAACAAATGAACAAACAAAACAGAAACAGGCTTGTAAGTTGTGCAAATTTGAAATGTGGCATCATATAGAAATATTAAATAACTAGAGGCCGGGTGCATGAAATTCATGCACGGAGTGGGGTGGGGTCCCTCAGCCCAACTTGCACCCTCTCCAATCCAGGACCCCTCGGGGGATGGGGCCTAAACTGGCAGTAGGATATCCCCCTCGCAATCTGGGACCACTGGCTCCTAACTGCTCATCTGCTTGCCTTCCTGATCACCCCTAACCATTCTGCCTGCCTGCTTGATTGCCCCTAACCACTCTGCCTGCCTGCCTGAAGCCCCTAACTGCTCCCCTGCTGACCAGATCACCCCTAACTGCTTTCTCCTGAAGCCTGATTGCCTCTAATCACTCTCCCCTGCCGGCCTGATCGCCCGTAACCGCCTCTGCCTTGGCCCAGCCACCGTGGCTTTGTCAGGAAGGATGTCCAGAAGACGTCTGGTCTATCTGGTCTAATTAGCATATTACCCTTTTATTAGTATAGATATCTCCTTGCCATGTAGAAATATAAAAATAATATCTCTTCATGTATATTTGTGCAAACCCCACAGAATGTTTTTATTAAAAAGTAAAAACTGCAAAAGTCCAAAGCTGGTAAATGAAGCACACGGTCACAGCACCACGTTACCTGCCACACAGATGCCTATACACCTCTGTATGCTACTATGCACATACCTTGGAACTTTATGAGCAATTTGATTGCTGTAGTTGGTATGTTAACTTCACTGTTGTGTACACTTTAATGTTTTTTTTATGTCTTAACACCACCCAAGTGGTGATGTCGGGAGCTAATGTAGAGAACATAAGCTGTCACATCATTAACTTTGGAACAGAGGAAAGACGTGATCAAATGCTACATTTTAAAAAAGGCCAAACCACCACCTCAAGGTGACCTGGTGTTAATTTAGGAGAGGGGACAGAAACTAACCCAGGGGACAGAAACTTTTTCTTAAAAGATCAGATAGAAAATATTTTAGGCTTTGCAATGTGTAAGATGTCTGTCACAGCAATTCACTCTGCAGTTGTAGGGAGAACACAGCTGCATGCCAATAAAACTTTATTTGCAAAAGCAGACAACAGTCTGGATTTGGCCTGTGGGCTATAGTTGGTCGATCCCTGCTCTATAGCTACAGAACTCATTCTTCACACCTTTTCTATTAATGTGGCAATTTACTGCTCATAAAATCAGTAGTTCCCCCATTTAAACCATTCTCACACTTCCCATAAGCTAATTTTAAGAAAACAAAGAGTTCCATTAAAACAACCAAATTTCAAGTTTGCAAAAACTTTGTAAAAACAGTGAAGAAAATGGACTTAACAACAGAAAACAATAAGCAGTCAACAACATTGCAGCACATCAGAGCCTCAAAATGTCCTATCTCATGCTTTTGGTGATACTGTCAATCACCAAACTGTGCACTTAAAATTGGTCAACTTAGTTTTACCGAGATAATATTTCAATGAAGCTGACTTTGAAAAAAGCTTAAAGCCTAGCAATAGTCTCTAATTTGTAGTAACTGTGAATGTAATTGTGGATTTATGTGGGAAGGTTATAATATCTCTTACTTTACATTTGCTCCTCTGAGAATCATGGATAATGTGAGTTTGAATTATGTAAATCCTTCAGGAACTCCACTTCATTAAGTGCATTAAATCTTAACTGTCCTGCACTGAACTCCTGATGGTATCTAGACCTCAACCACTTCCCTTAAGAGAGGAAAATAAGTTACTTTTCAGAAACACTACAAAGTCCTAAGTTCACACTTAGCTCTCAAAACAAACAACAACAAAAAAACAACAAAAATAGGTAATTTAAGACAAGCAGGTAATGCTTGCTTAACTTCCTCATTTGCAGTAGCAACACTTTAAATCAGCGGTTGCCAACCTTTCAGACCTCACCAGTTGGTGACCGCTACTTTGAATAGAAAACACCAAGTTTGTGTGAGTCTTGGCTCCAGTGTGGAGCCGGTCAACATTCAAGCAGGAAAAAAGAAAAGGCAAGAGGCTGGGATACTAGTAAAGCCACACACAGTGATTTCTCTGATTAATCTAAAATCGATGGAATACATGACAACAGTGTCGAATTCCAGCTAATAAATAGCCTTCTCAGAGCCCCTTCCATCTGTCTCCTTTCAGAGATGCAAACTCACTTAAGCAATGGTTCTCACAGTGTGGTCGCTGGCCCAGCAGCAGTAACACTGCCTAGAAACTTGTTAGAAACAACTTCTCAGGTTCCACCCAGACCTACTGAATCAGAAACTCTGGGGGTGGACCCATCGAGCCATGTTTCAAAAAATCCTCCAGATGATTCTGATATTCACTCAAGTTTCAAAATCACCAATTTAAAGTTTGAAAACCAAGATATACTCGTCCCTCATTCTGTTATCTAGCACAGAGCTGACATCTCATCCCACTCCCCTGGGTAAGACAGAATCTGTGCCCGAGTGCACCAACACTGGAGGGGCTCAGTGAGCTTCCCAAAAAAACATCAGCCTGGAAACACAGGGAGACGATCTTCTTACAACTTTCCAAAGAACAGAGTGGATTGCCCAAATCCACTGAACCGGTTTGGCTCAGTGGATAGAGCATCAGCCTTCAGACTGAAGGGTCCCAGGTTCAATTCTAGTCAGGGGCTCGTACCTTGGTTGTGGGCACATCCCCAGTAGGAGGTGTGCAGGAGGCAGCTGATCAATGTTTCTCTCTCAGTGATGTTTCTAACTCTCTATCCCTCTCCCTTCCTCTCTGTAAAGAATAAATAAAATACATTACAAAAAAAAAACAAAAACAGAGTAGATATGGGAGCACACAATATTCAGATTCCATTCCAACATTGTTTTGAGCACCTGCCGTGCACCACCACGCCTGTGCTACAGGAAATTATCTTGTTTCCCCTTTCTGGGAATAAATAAATCTATTAATGTGTGTTAAGTATACATGAAGTCAAGCCTGCAAACAAGCAGAAACACTTTATAATTCTCAAATTCCCATGCATAGGTGTGACCAGGATGCTCTGAATGCATACTTGCACATAAATGCTCCTTTCGCTTCTTAATTCACCTCAAGCTTTATTGTATGGAATACCAGGTTGCTCATACCAAACCATGTGTACTACAGTTTAAAGCCAACCAAAGGAAATTTGAGATAATTTTGAAATACCCAAGACAATGTTTGCACTGCTTAAAGGTCTTACCTTCTCTCAGATGTTAAAAATCGAAGTCCAATAAATGTCATTTATGCAAGTCCATTATACTCATTTATTTTAGGCTTTGATTCTCTCTTAAATAACTTTTTTTATTTCCTTTCCACTATGAAGGCCATCCTCCTTGATGTAGACAATAAAATCTCAAGGCGAAAAACGTAATTCTGAAATCCCCCTGCTATCTGTTAACCCTACATTATTTGCCCTAAACCAGAAGGGGCAAATGCCCTGCAAAAGTGCTCTTTCTTCCATCCTATGTCTGTGACAGACATTGCTAATCAATCAACACACTCTGACCCAGAGCTTGAGAATTATTTTCAAGGCCTCAAGAGTCCTTCTCCATAGCATTCCAGGCAGCCATCCCCAATTGATGACTGGTAAATAGTATTTATTTCACTGGCCAGTCAAGATGTCCCTTTCTGAAACTCTAAATCCCTCCTTTCCTTGCTCTCAGAATAAAATTAAAGCTCGGGCTTATGCTGAGCTCCAGTCTCTACAAATCTATGCCACCTTGAGAGTGGTAATCGGGTTGGATTCTGCTGAGCGCAGTTGTAACCCAGCACATAGTGCAAAAGTGCTCTGAAAATTAAAGAACCAAGTAAGTAAAGATACAGAACAGATAATGAAACACCTGTGAGACCATCCCCTGGGCATACAACCGGGAAATGTACAGCATGAATAGCCCAAGGAGGCAGATGCATAACACCAGCTTATAAGCATGAACACATGGTCTGAGAAACGAATTCTGGTTTGGCTTTTGGTACTCACAGATAGTTCTTTACTCGGCTGAGGGGGCACCACACTGCTCCTTTAGCAGCGTCTCCATTATTCTAATTCCCTGTAGAGAGAAGGAAGAAAATTCAAAATGTCACATTTCACAGAGGAGACCTTTTACCTTGAACACAACCCTCCCCTTTCAAGGAATCCAGGTCATGGCCCTATATTCGTTTCCGAAAAGCAGGCTCACAGTCACACTGGGCATTTTTCTAATCTGTTCACCACTTTCACATACATCATCTCCATGTGTGCTCAGAACTACCCAGGGAAGTAGGGAGATTAGGATCTCCATTTTAAACATAAGAAGACAGTCCAGAGGAGTTAACTTCTTAAAAGTGGCCCAGCTACTACGTGGCATTGCCGGAGCTGGAATAATAACAGCAATTGTTACTAGTAATTGAATACTCGCAAAGGTTCTACATTCACTGCTAAGGTTTTATGTGCATTGTCCTGTTAGTGGGCGCTGGGTGCACTGAGTGCAATGCTCACTCCGCTCAGGCACCCAGGCACCGCCTCCTACCATCTGCCAGCACTGTCGGCTGCTGATGGCACACAGCCACCCACTCAGCCAAAGGGCTGCCTTTCCAGAGACCATGTCCCCTCCCCAGGGACAGCCCACATCCAGTGACTGGTGGATACAGGGGTCTAAAGGCCTGGCCCCCTTCCCTCAAGTCGGGACAACTCTGAGGAGCATCCCGTCTCCAGCTCCCCATGGGATCAGCTGAGATCTTCACCGCAACTGTGTCACAGATCAATGTCACCTGCACCCTAATCCTGCTTTCCTCACAAGTTGTCCCTAAGGTCCTCTTCGATCACCCTCTGCACCCAGATCTCCATCTCTCAGTGTGTCCTGAAGCTGACCTAGGGCACCTTGTTGAATGCACACAAAACTCTGAACAAGTACCATTCTTACCCCATCTTACTGGTGAGGCAGCAGAAACTCAAAGAGGCTTAAGTAATTTGCCCAAAGTTACACAGCTATTAAGTAATAGAGCAGGAAAGAACACAGGCATTCTCCTCTGTTTCAGGGGCCCCCTCCTAACCTTCTCACAATGCTCACTCCGCTTCTGTATATCTCAACTGCCTACCCACCCACCTCGGCCATAAGTCCCCTGGAGGAAACAGGAAAGCAGATATCCCCTCTTTCTTCCTTCAAGGACAAGTTCTGAAGACCAGAAGATAAACTGTCAGGTGGGAAGACGGGATTATGATGTGATTATGGGCTAGGGTCTTAAGGAAGTCAAAGCTGGATCCAGGGACATGGAACAGGGTTCACAGGGACTGGAAAATAATTTAGAGAGAATACTAATGAGCAAAGCTAATTTAAAATACAGGCTCCTGCCCAGCTGGTATGGCTCAGTGGATTGAGCATCATCCCATGCACTAAGAGACCACCAGTCTGATTCCAAGTCAGGGCACATGCCTGCCTGGGTTGCAGACTTAATCCCCAGCAGGGGGCATGCGGGAGGCAGCTGATCGATGTTTCTATCTCTCTCTAAAAATTAATAAAAACATATTTAAAATACAGGTTCCTAGCCCTTCACAAGATGACTTTGATTTAATGTGAATTTAAGTAACAAGTGCCCTGATGATTCTCAGAGGGACTACAAGAGAGAGAAAAAGTGGCTTCCTATTTGGGGTTTATTCTGAGCCATGGGAGAGGGTTGCATCTCCAGAGAAGATAAGAAAACATCATATTTAGTACCAAAGTTCATTCAACAAAATGCAACACTTCTGTATACATTTCAGGAGGTCCTCCAGATTCTGGCTGATCATCACCACACATATTATCACTGTCTTGGAAGGAAGAAGCATTCATTAAAAGGTCTTGGCAGAATGCTAAGGAGCATAAACTGTTGGGTAAACAAAGCAGCAAACTGTAGGACCAGGGGCACTGCCATAAGTCATGTCGCCTGGGTCACTGTCTGCCAGTTATTCTCCTGGGCTAGTCACCTTTCCCAGGAAGTAACTTAACCCTAGAGCTCCGGGAATAGCAAGGCTGACTAGATAGTACTACCCACACCCAGCTGTTCTGGAATTCCTAAGAACCCACAAATACTGATGCAATCCAAATGGACTCAGCCACAACTTCCAGTGTGGGGGCCTGGAACCTGCAGATTTATAACACACCTCATGTGGTTCTAAAGCATGAGTCCATTTACTAGCATTTATAAATGGCAGCTTGACATCACTTCCAAGTTCCCTTTCAACTCTCGCTGGTCGGGAAATTGATGAAATTCATGTCTGAAGATACAGTATATACAACAATCTTATACTTGAGAGCTACTCTCCTTTTAAAGGATTAGGGCGGGGGGGAGAAGGAGAGGAATGGGGCAGGAGGTGAAACAACCCCTGGAACGAAATTTAATCTCAGACCTGAATTGTTCTCCTTTCTTCTTTCATTCATATAAGAGATACAGCCAGCAAATATTTATTGTACACCTACTATGTGTACTGGCAACAAATGGTGAACAAACAAGACAAAGTCCCTGTATCATCTAGTCTAGCAGATTTTCCTCCCATTTTCCTTTGTTGTTGTTGTTGTTGTTTTAACAAACCCCTGGACAATAATTGAATGTCTCCCTTCTATTTTCAAGAAGATGAAAAACAGACACGCTAATTCTGCTTCAAGCTTCTTTTTGCAGAGTGAGCACCTAAATCAAGACATTACATCTTTGAAGCCAGAAAAGCACACTCCTTCCTGAGGAAGCAAGCTCTGTGAACTCTCCCCATCCCTCTAAATTAGGAACCCACCACTTACAGAGAGGAACACTAATTGACATAAGTGAAGACTTTGAGGTTTGCCTGGGGAATTGAAAGACGTTATTTATTAAATCAATTATGTTCACAGTGCGACAGTTGACTTTTCTTCCCCCTTTTCTCCCCTCTCTCATACCACTTTAATCTTTTTAAGCAGAACAGCTTGAAATAGAAGGTGGAAAATGGGGGCAGAGAGAGAGACCTATAAAGCGAAATATTTTTGAAAAAAGAAAAGTCCTACCAGTGAGGCCAAACCATTATTTAGTATCTCTGTTTGGTAAAGAAAGACCAAATCAAAGCCCAATCAATACAGTCCTTTCAAATAAAGTTCCAATGCTTGAACTCAACCCCCAGGAGATGGGGCTTAAAGGGACTAAATCTGCACCACTTACCACACAATGATGCCTGAAATGCAGAACAAGCATTAAGTGGATCCACCTTTATACACTTGGCTTAAAAGCTTTTTGGACTGACAAACCATGAACCAGCTTCATTTTATTATGTGATGAAGAAAAGGCATAGGGTGGGTCCATCTTATTCAAGTTGTATGTTCTAGAACAGTGCTTCCCAAAGTGTGGTACTCATACCCCCAGGGGTACGGGAAGAGTTTGGTGGGGATATGCACTGCACTGTGCTTAGCTGCGCCTAATTCTACATTCTCATGAGTCAAGTCAAGACAGTCTTGTGAGGTGTGAGATGGTCTGGTGTGCAAATAGATGTTATTTATAATATAACTTTTATTTATATTTTATTATGAATAATTTTATTTTTTGTTTATTATTATTTTGTGTATGTACCAAAAAAAGAAAAAATAAATATATTTTGATTATTATTAAAATACATCCATTTTTTTTGATGAGGGGTACTCAGAGTTACGAAAATTATAGAATGGGGTACACATATGTCAAAAGTTTGGGAAACACTGTTCTAGAAGAACAATGCCTGGTACGTAGAAGGCATGCAGTAAATGTCTACTGAATGAATGAATCTATCAGTCAACCCATCAATCATCGGCTTACAGGTCTACTGCATTAGATAATGAAGCGCTCAGAGACAGGGAACAGAAGTGACTTACTTGCATTTCTATCCTCACTGTCCAGTGCAGAAACTGGCACACAATAGGTGCTCAAAGCTGACAGATTGTCAAACTAAATCAGTTGACTACTTTTGAATGCCAGGTTGATAAATTTGAATTTGGGAATTACAGTGCATCTGCCCAATAGTTATCATTCTCGAAAGTGTGGTTGAAAAGGCCAGGATATGAAGGGTTGCCATAGGGAATGAAAGAACAAAACTAGGAAAGAATAAAGAATGAAAGATAAAAATAAAGGAATGATGTGGAAACACTAACAGCGAGGTGGGATTTAAAATGAGCCCTGAGCTGAAACCGGTTTGGCTCAGTGGATAGAGCGTCGGTCTGCAGACTGAAAGGTCCCGGGTTCGATTCCCGTCAAGGGCATGTACATTGGTTGCAGGCACATCCCGGTGCGGGGTGTGCAGGAGGCAGCTGGTCAATGTATCTCTCTCATCGATGTTTCTAGCTCTCTATCTCTCTTCCTTCCTCTCTGTGAAAAATCAATAAAAATATATTTAAAATGAGCCCTGAAGAATCCGGGTGGGTCAGGAGGAGATTAGAAAGGGGGTCATGTCAGATGCTGAAGTTTACATGATAAGACCACTCATCTTTGATAAAACGATTTGCAACAAGTTTACTTAAAAACCTCATTTCCCTTTTGATTCTATTTTTGTCTTTATTGTTGAAAGTATTACAGATGTCCCCTTTGTTTATTTTTCCAATTGATCCTCTCCACTCACACCCACCATTCTAATATTTTTATTAAGTTGGCTTACATAAAACTATCTTCAAATCTTTTCATTTATATATGAACTAGAGGCTCAGCACATGATTAAAACTCACTGGCACGTACTGGCAAGCACTGTGCTGAGCACTTTACCTACACTGGCTTCTTTTAACCTCCTTCCTGCCTTAGACGATTATTATCTTTTCTTTTTTTCTTTTTCTTTTCTTTTTTTTTTTGGGGGGGGGGGATGAGAACAGAGGCTCAGAGAAATTAAGCATCCAAACAAAAATCATGTGCCGAAACGGGTTTAGCTCAGTGGATAGACGATCTACGGACTGAAAGGTCCCAGGTTCGATTCCGGTCAAGGGCATGTACCTTGGTTGCGGGCACATCCCCAGTAGAGAGTGTGCAAGAGGCAGCTGGTTGATGCTTCTCTCTCATCGATGTTTCTAACTCTCTATCCCTCTCTCTTCCTCTCTGTAAAAAATCAATAAAATATATAAATTTTTAAAAATCATGTGATCACTAAGAAGCAAAACTTTTATTCCATCCAAGGCTCTCAGGATGAGAGTCCAGGATCCAGGATCTTCCAACCCTGGGGGATGGAGTTCTCAGTGGAACTGTAGGTGTGAAAATGCCTCTCATAATGGTGACTACCCAGCAAGAGCTATTCTTCCCTTCCCTATTGACTCTGTTCAAAAAACCTGATATATAAATCAGATCTTAGTCCTCCTGCGTGACTCTGAATATGTGAATCAATATTTAATCACATCTACAAATTATTTTAAATACAATACTTTTCAAGTAGGAATATCCTGACAGAATGTATGACTTCAATACAATTTTCCCAAACCGGCTAATAAACTCTTGAGTAAGATTCATTTTTATTTTGATAAGGAACCTAAAATCTTTAGGTGTAACTGCAGAGCATTAAACTAATACAATAATTTAGATGTCTTTGCTTCACATTATAAAGCTTCCTCTCTCCTTATGAATATTTAATCTCAATTTGTAATGAAAAAGAATATATCACCAAATAATAAAATCTAAAAATTGGAGATGACATTATTTTAGTCTAGATAGAAAACTCTCAGCAAAGGATCAAAAGTAGCCTATCTGGTTTATAGAGTTCTCCTGGCATCAAATATAAGAATGAAAGATTTCAAAGCCGTTTCCATATTGCCAATTGTCACATAAACCCCGACCTGATGGACATGAACAGTTTAGTGGCTAAAGGTCAGTTAGTTATTGGCATGTTTCTGTTTTATAAGGTTACTTCCCCCTACCCGTTTTTAATATTTAAAAATGTGACCTATCTATAATTTCATTTTTCTTGACTTGGACTTTGTGCGAAATATGGCTTTCTCACCACTACTCAAGGCTCAGCACATGATTAAAACTCACTGGCACGTGCTGGCAAGCACTCTGCTGAGCACTTTACCTACACTGGCTTATTTTAACCTCCTACTGCCTTAGAGGATTATTATCTTTTCCTTTTTGTGCCACATCCCACCCGTGGCATGTCATTAATCATCTCTTACCTGCTTAGAAACCTCTGTTAAAGGGAAGCCTTCTACTCCACATCCTACCTATGTCACCCCAAACTATAAGACAATCTTCCTTACATTGAAGCAGGACTGCCTCCGTGCCTGGCACCAAATGGCAAACTAAAGAACAAGGTTCCTATCAGTTCCCTTTATGCCACTGATACAGCTTTATTCAAATCTTTTGAAGTCTGCTCCCTGCTGACTGACGGGAGCTGGGACTGGAGAGCCATTCAGACGCATGCTCAGTAAGGTCTGAGTGACCTGGGAAGGTGTCCAGTGCTTGCCCTCCAACCACACCTGCAAGGCAGTCAGTGGCCAGGATGGGCATGGCCACTGCAAGAGCTCAAAATCTAACTATATAAACTTCCAAAGTAAGGGCTCTCTCCCAGCACAGGCCCTCTGGGGACTCGGGCTGCAGGGGCTGCACTCTCCTGTGCCCCATGGCGCGCTGCCCTGATGGGCTGCACACCTGGACTAACAGACTTTCATCTGGCCTCAATGCTGAACCACACCCAGTTGCAACACGGAACCGAAGCTCTGGACACTGGCTCTGTTTCTGACTCTGCTGAACTCCCAGCTGCCCCTCTTCCAGGACTGGGTTGAGAGTAATAGGACAATGAACCTGATTAATATAACTCCATGCAAACAAAATCTTTTTCCGCATCCCATCCCTCTATGAGAGTCTTCAAAGATTCATTTTCTAAGAACCTCATTTCCACTTGTATCTTGAAAATCTGGCCCAGTAATTCCTGCAGCATCAATAATTCCTCCTATTCTGAGAGGTAAGATGAATTGTCCTTAACAAAATAAATAAATCCAACTAATGTTTAGATTAAATAGGGATATATGTTTCTTTTATCTCTATCTCCCCCCTCCCCCCAGATTCATTAATTTGTAAGTCAGTGATCCTCTTTACATGGAGGGCCAGTTCACTATCTTCAAATCAGGTGTTTGAACAAAACAAAATATAATTTCCAAAAACTCTGTTTTAGCCAAAAACCCATCCCACCAAATCTCAATGGTATTGAGGTTAATGATAACTTATCACGGGCTTACTACATGCCAGGGGCTTAGCCTACATTATCTCATATAATCCTCTCAACAGTCCTGTGAGGTAAGACACGCTTACTCTCACTGGGCCTCAGATGGAACTTGCTCAAGGTCACAGAGCTAGTAAGTGGCCCAACTGGAATTTAAACTGGATTTCTCCCACTCTCCACAGGGAGTACTTGCCTCACCACATTTGTTTCTGCGCCTGTAAAATGGGTGGAGAGGAGAGAGAGAATAAGCACACGCCCTTGGCAGGGTGGCTCTGAGGATTCGATGAGGCAACATAAAGCTACTGACACGTGACAGGTTTTGGTTAACCATGATGTCCTATTCTCCCCGTAGCCTGAAATGTGGCTACTGATTTCCGTAAGGACCTAGATCTGACTAGGGGCCCCTCACAATGGGACTCTCACCATAAGGCACCCCCATTCCGTTGGCGATAGCTGACTTAGAGGAAACGCCAGCCCCCGCTGGTTCATGTCACCTCGTGCTTGTCCAGATTTCACAAAGGGTATCTGACCTGTTCTTTGCATCACCTCCAAGGGCCGCTAATACCTCTATGTGACAACCCTGAGCCCAGCTGCGTAAACAGGCTTTCTCCGTCTGGGTCACGGAGACAGAGACAGAATCGCAGGCCCAGGAAAGAACTCATTATGCAGGGCTGTGCTGAGCACGCTGTGTGCCTCGTCTTGTTTAATCTCACACCCAACCCGTGAGTCAGTGACGTGAGGAAAATGAGCCTCAGGTATGTGAAAAAACTTGATCCAGCTAGTAAGCGGGGAATCCAGAGTCACACCGGGGCTTCTGAGACTCCGAGCCCTCAGTACACCAGCTCCTTAAAAAGGTGTATTTACAGGGTTTTCATCTCAAATGACCCCCAAAAAATGGCATATTGCTTTAAGCATGGTCCTTCCTGCCATCCCAGTGTTATGTTCATCCACATCTGGGTGGTTTTGATTTTATAAATCCACGGGAGGCAGGGTGAGACTGCACCGCTTGTGCCTCTTGAATAAAAGCACCTCCCACTTCTCCAAATGCATTTCGTTTTCTGCTGATCCCAAGTGAAGCTCCCCCGGGCACCCTGGAGAGGCTGGGGGCAGAGGTGCACAAGAAGCATTTCTGTTCCAACACAGTGTCTGCTGATTAGAATTCCGTGGTTGAGTATTAAATGCCAACCTGGAGCCAACCTCGAGAGCTCTTAACTTCCTACAAAAAAAAGCTTTCGACGCTAAACATGAGCATCATCTCTAGGGGAAAGACCTGGAGGAGGGTGAGTGAGGTATCGGGTCGCACCTGGGAGCTGGAGTGCCGTCATGAAATCAGCAACATAAATACAGTGGGGCGCCCGCACGCCACATCCGTTAGCTACCGCCGAGTGGTGAACCTTTAAGTAGATGGCAGGTTCAAGAAGGGAGGCTTTGCAAAAATATTCTAAACATGGAACATCACAAATTATCCAGAGCAACCAGAACAAAGGCTACATATAAATGATTTAAAAATCAAGTATCTATATGCAAATAGCAGTCTAAAGATAAAACTCCTGCTCTTTTTCAGATTTAGTCATTTGAAAACGAGGGGAGGGGGATACTGTAGTGCTTATAGACACAAATGTGAGTTTTTTAAATTCCCAGCCCCATAATAAACCGAAAATGAAGCAAAATGGAAATACTGTTTTCCACCTGTATAGGGAAAACCCAGCTCTTTTCTACAGCGTGTTCTTTCTTCCCTATGAGCCTCCTTTACTACTCACACAGAACACTACACCCTTGACATTTCTGGTCACCAAATTGGGGGAGGGGGGGAGGGGCACATCAACAAGCATGCCTCTGACACCAGCGAGTGTTGGACAAGCTAACTCAATTCTGACACTACCTATCCAGAGATAACATAGGTTAAGGGTTCAGTCCACAAGATACTAAGACACACACACACACACACACACACACACACACACACACACTTCAGACGCTAGTCATCAGCCGGGATTGTCACTTGTGCTTCTGACTAACTGGCCATAGATTGGAAGTTCCAACAGCCCCCTCCTCAGGTTCGATTGTTCGATTAATCTGCGGGAGCAGCTCACAGAACTCAGGGAAACAGTTACATTTACCAATTCACCCGAAGATGTGATAGAGGATTCAGATGCACCACCAGATGAAGAGATACATAGGGTGGGCTCGGGAGGGTCCCAGACACAGGGACTTCTGTCCCTATGGACTGAGGGTGAGTCATCTCCCCTGGGTGGATGTGCTCACCATCTTGAAAGCTCTCTAAACCTCATCCTAATGGGATTTCACGGAGTCTTCCTCATAGAGGCATGATCAATTATTAACTCCATTTCCAGCTCCTCTCTCCTCTCTGGAGGATGAGGGGTAGAGCTGAAACTCCCAAGCTTCTAACCATGGCTTGGTCTTTCTGGTGACCAAGTCCCACCCAGGAGCCACCTACAGTCATCTCATTGGTGCTTTTTCACTTAGGAGCTTACAAGGGTTTTAGGAGCCTCGTGTTAGGGATGATAGTCAAAGACAATTATTAAAACAAGAGATGCTTCTAATGCGCTTACAAAATTACAATGATTTTATAAGATCTGTGCCAGGGACTGGGGGAAGAGACCAATATCTATTTTTTCTATGATCTCACAGAGAAATGGAAGAAATGGCTGTAATAACACAGTTGATACTTTTTAAGAGTTGCTCTACCCATTTCAGTTGCTAACTGAACAGGAAGCATCATTGGTGAACCCCAGGGTCACATCCTTTGTGTTGTCTGGTCCCAGATCCTCCTACTCAGAGTAATGACACCCAGGCGGACAATGTTCTAAATCTACCAGCTGCTTGAATGTTAAACAACTGAATAAAATTTTTCCCTTCAATAAAAAAATCCAAGGCTTATAAAAAAAATCAAAAACATTTACACATCCTTCACTTATGGAACTGTGGAGGTGAGCTTCCTTTTCAATACCCAGCGTGGGAGCAATTCTGCTGTTGCCCTGAGACCGAGGCAAGGTCCTTCAGGTGGTTCACACCTTGTTTGGAATTTGCCCAGCAAGTTCAAGTTCAGGCTCCCTGGGAAATAACCTGTTAGACTGAAGTGTAAAGACATTTGCTGCTGGAAAAAGAAAACCAGGGGGAGAGATGCTTTGTCATCAATTCTCATGCTAAGATTCCAAAGGCCTGGTGTGAATACAGTGCTAACATTCCCCACCTGCATGACTTTGGGCAGGCCAACTCACCCCCCTCTATACAGTGGGGATAAGAGCACTTACCCAGATAATTGTGGAGCAAATTGGAGGAGGTAATGCATGTGATGCACTAAGGATGTTGTCTGAGGCATAGAATGCGCTCAGTAAACATTACATGTCAGTATTACCTTTCCTACTACCCCAACGGACAAAGCATTTCTCTGCTTTTAAGGTGAATATTAAGATAATAAAATGAAAACATGAAGGCCCACCATTTTTGGGAAATAATACGTTTGTTCACTAAGTCAGTATTTGTTAACCACTAACTATGTGCTACAAATTGAGGATAAAGTGGTGGGCTGCACACAGAAGCTCGCCCTCCAATGAGGGAGCTAAAGGATACATTCAAAGAAGGCTGCAGACAGATACCTACTGAGAAGAGTAAAGAGTACTTCAGGGAACCCTTTCCAAGGGAATGATACAAAACCTAAACGTACTTGCAAAGATGACGCGTATGGTCTCACTTGTAATGGTAAAACTTGGAAATAACTTCAATGTGCGATACTAACGGAATGGTCAAATCAATTATTATAAAATTACTTGATGAAATATTATGCAGTTATCAAAATGCTGGCTTTGAAGTTTGTGTAGTTACTATGAAAGGCATTTGTAATAAAATATTACTTGAAAAACACAAGCCATGAAATTGGACTTACACTGTGATTCTGAGGGTTTAAATTTTGCATATGAAAGCCTAAAGGAAATATGCCAATTTGAGTCATAATGGAAAGATAATGATCATTTATGGAGTATTTGTTGTGTGCCAAGATATTTTAAGCACTTCTTTACCCTATTTCTTTTATTTCTCTATTATTCACACTTCCCCTACAAAGATGTTAAGTTTGTATGTACCCTAGGAGGGACAGCCCTGAGATTTAAACTGAGGTTGGATTGACTCCACTAAATATGTGAAAATGGGAAAAATAAGTTTTTGCTTATAACTCCCTTGCATTTTTTCATTTTAAATAACAACTGATCGCTGACTGTGTGCCAAGTCCTGCCCTAAGTGTTTTATGCATATCACTCATTTACTCCTCACAGGTACTCCCTGTAGTAGTTCCAATACTGCACTCATTTTACAGATGAGAAAAGTGAGACTCAGACGGTACACGGCTTGGCTCACTTCACAGAGCTGATCAGTACAGAGTCTTCTGCTGGTTTCAAAGAGAACTAGGGCAAAAGAACACACCTGGCTCTCTGGGAAATACAATTTTCCACATTTATGTGCAGGTGGTACCTAGTCAAAAACATTTAAAATAGATTTTTAACGTTATGTTTAAAGACTGAAAGCGTCTTTGGGGGGGGGGGGGGGCGGGAGGCGTGCAGCAGTTTTTTAATTAAGAAATATTTTGAGCCGAAACCGGTTTGGCTCAGTGGTAGAGCGTCGGTCTGCGGACTGAAAGGTCCCAGGTTCGATTCCGGTCAAGGGCATGTACATTGGTTGCGGGCACATCCCCAGTAGGGGGTGTGCAAGAGGCAGCTGGTCGATGTTTCTCTCTCATTGACATTTCTAGCTCTCTATCTCTCTTTCTTCCTCTCTGTAAAATATCAATAAAATATATTTTTTAAATAAAAATTTAAAAAATAAATATTTTGAACATATCAAGTGCAGAGAATAGGAAAACCAATAGGCTTGAACAAGTTCTAATGTCTTTACAAGTAACAAAAGCTACATCCCCCCCCCCCCAAAGACCACTGATTGAGAAAAACGTTAGCCTTTCAGTTCTTCTTAAACTGGGTGTCAGCATGAAATGAGTTAACTCCCCAAAAGCCACCATTTTCCTTTACTAAGAAAATTCAGAGAACAGGAAAATGGCTTAGCTAGAATCTAAGGAAGAATGCTAGGCAAGGAATAAGGGGTCAAATCCTAGGCAGTAAAAATGATTTTTTTTAAATGAAACTGACAAAGAAATACCACTCCAGCAAACTGGGTTCATGAGACACAGGGCTGCTTTCTCCTTAAGAGGCAGACATTCCAACATTCCCCATCACCTTCCTGGTGCCTCAAGTCCCACAAAAAGTGGGCACAACCAACGAGGCCCTTCAGCAAGAGATGAAATTCCATAGTAGAGTGGGGAAACCGAATCAGAAGCCGCAGAAAGAAGCAGGGAGACTGATCCAGGGAACAGCTGGACACCTCGGAGAGCTGTAGGAGCATTTAGTCTGCATGTCGCAGGGCTTACCACACAACTGAACCTTAACTGGTGGGTACACCTTTAAGAAATGAAATTGCCTTTGCCATTCAAGTTGCTCTTCCCAGAATTCTGCATAAACCCGATTGGAGACGCCTTCATGACATTTTCCTGGCCTTGTTGATCAAACTAAGAGCCTTACTTTAGCACAAAGAGCCTAGCTCTATCTAAACACAATCCTACAACAGATTTGATCCACAAAACATTTGTGCCTCCAATGTACTTATTCCATGCAATCTGCGGACGCAGCCTCTGTTTTTCTGGTATTTCAATGCAGCCTGTGCAGAGCTATTTCAGTTTTCAATTCTGAGCCTGCCTGAGGTGTATATGCGGTGCGTGTAGATTTATGGTGGCCACAAATTCCTAGTTTCTCATCGTCTTTGAATTTAGCACAACAGAGCGAGAGAACAGGCTCAGAAAAGTAATAGGTTGGTTGGAAATTTTACCCAGAATAGAGGAGAGAAGATGGTCCCCAAACCCCCAAAGATACCCTATTGGTTATAAGAAGAGCAATGGGAAAGCAAGTATCACAACTAAGTATTAGGGAGACAAGCACATTTTCTCCATGTTGTGACACGTGCCTACTTCAAAGTCATATGTATACCTAATGCTTATGAAGAGGAGTCATGCATTTGTCTTATCTCCCCATCCAAGCTTTTTGGAAGAAAGGATTATGTCCTCTAGATCAAGGGGACAAAGTGTACAATGGTTAAGTGGGTTGGCTCTGAGGCCAACCACCTGGATTTCTAGCATTGTCACTTATTGGCAGCTAATAAATAGACACGTGTCACAACATAGAATAGGATTTTAAATGAAATTGTTACAACCTTATCATCTGCTAACCATCCCCTCATACTAACAAGTATTTTATAAAAGTATATTTCTTTTTTAAAAATATTTTATTGCCACCTCAAGCCTTGACCCTCTACTTGTTATATGAATTATCTCTGAAAGTCTTGGATCCATACTTATCTTAAATTGCTGAATTTCATGCATGATTAAAGACTATTTGTTAGACAAATTTTTAAAATTTTGGTATTTACACATTGGGGGAAAGAGGGCAGGCTGAAAAAAAAATCACACAATGTTAGAATGAAAATGATCTTCTCGTTTTACAAAAAATGACAGTGAAGTTCAGAGCAACTAGTCCATGCAACATGGCCATTAGTGTGTCGACAAAGTATGGCCAGAGCCCAGAATCCCTGATTCCTGACTCGCTCGCTCCTCATTGCACTGTGTGGAGACAGGATGTCCTGTCACTACCCAGACAGTGACACTGTGCTCAGGAAACCAGTTCTATCACTTCGAGTAAGAGCTTACCGTCCCAGTTTTCATCTGGTTTCATAGGAGGCAAAGTCCCTGCATTTTACTTGGCTGATTTAAGGGATTCCAGAAAGCTTTACCACGAGCAGTCCATTATAACACCCATGAATTCAAATGAATTCAAATTCATATGATTCCTAAGTCTCATAATCAAGCTAAAGGCATGGATTTAAATTCAGTGAAAGGAACAGAATACTCAGTTTTACAGAGATGTTTTCACTGCAAAGGCTACATTTCTCAGGATTAAAACTTTAGAGGTAAGAGCAGGATGAGTGGAGAAGATAGAGGGGAGGGGTAGAATATTTTAAAAAAAAGGACAGGTACTATTATTTATCTTATCTACAAATAAGTTGTTAAAAAGCAGAACTCTTGGTAATATCCTCACAGCATCTAATGAATAAATATCGAGTAAATCAATCTATTGGAGCACTCAAGAGTGGAATTAAAAAGTATGATCCACAGAGGTAAATAGAGAGCTGGGAAATCCACCCACAGGACCTGGAGGGACAGAACATATTTCATCCATTTTTTCAAATAGTTCAAGCAATGGAGAGAGTCTTGGAAGACTTCATATAATCAGGCAGGAAATAAGTCTCCAGTATTTAATTGGCAGAATCCTCCACTGGTGTTCTTATGTCAGATTGTGGCTTTTATTTATTCTTTCAAATGAGTCTTCTTTGCTCCTTTCCTTTATCTTGGACTTTTGGGGTGTTGAAAAATCCACTCTTTTTTAGGATTGTGACAACCATGCACATGTAATGGACTAGACATTCAATTCATAGCAAGGACCTGAGCAGCTCAGGACAACTAGCTCAAGGTAACACAATGAAAAGGGTTAATTTACATACTCACTCCTGATTGGCTGGTGGTCATCACGAAGGAATGGTCAATTTGCATCTTTCTCTTTTATTAGTGTAGATATATATTTTTTAAGTTTGGAGGAGAACTGGGGTCAAATAACTACTTAATGATGGAAGCTTTAACTTTTAATGACATTGGAGTAGAAATCAGCAGACTAAAGCTAACCATTTCATTTTTTTTCTTCATAGCAATCCTATGAGAGTAAAATAGCCCTGATTTCCTGACAACAAATGGAAATTCTAGGAGGTCAAGTCATTTGATCCCATCATACAGCAAGAAAACTGTTAATACACACAGTAAGCTCACAGTGGAAGCTATAAATTGGCAGAATTCTTTTGGGGGAAAAATTTGGTGATATGTATCAAAGATCTTAAAAATGTGCTTCAATCTAGGAAGCTACCAGAAATATACACAAGTATTTATAGTCACAGATTTATCATATTATTTATAATAGTGAAAAAATAGAAATCAACAATAGGAACTATTATGAAAATTGAATATTATGAAGGTATCAAATATCAAAAAGTATGTTTTCAAGGAACATGTAATGAACAGGAAAATGCGCACAGTATGTTCACAAATGACAAAGTTGGGCTAAATGAAAAAAAAATGATCCAACTTTGTTATTAAAAAGATGTACATATACATACATCTGCAAATATACATAGACACACAGGTTATACCAAAATGTCAAAATGTGCTTATACTGAGTATTATGACTATAGATTTTTTTTAAATATTTAAAAATAATTTTAAAAAGAAACAATGTAAACTTGACCTATACTGATGCTATCTAAATTGTCCAAATCAGTACAAATAAGACTATTTATTTTATCAGAGAACTCTAAATGCTAATAATCACTAGAGTTCTTCTATGTACCAGGTATGTTTCATATATGTATCTTCACTTAATCTTTAAAATAACTCTGTGAAGTAGGACTATTATCACTCCATTTTACAGAAGAGAATATTGAAAGTCCTCCATAGGAAGTGTGATACCTGGGATATGCAAAAACCAGATCATGGACCAAGGGGCCCAGCTCTGAAATGTCACATTTAATCTCTATGTTAAATATACAGTCAAAACCAAGTTTCATACTAAATAATCTTTCTAAAGGCAGAACATGCTAGGCTTTTAGTTCAGGAGTTGGTATGTGAGTATTAGGATGTCTATAATTGGCTTCAAATTATTTCAGCACATGCAGTATAACATTAAGCTTCATGTGTTAGTTCAAGTTTACGGCAGGTAGTCAGAAGCCCTGATGCAGGCTACACACTACAGCGGTTGGCTATGAGCATTTTAATGAACAACCTCACTCTCCAGAAACTTAAGTTAACTTTACCCATGACATCACCAGAGATTTTGATAATTAGCATAAGGAATGTTAAAACTGTGAAATTGTACTGGTAAAATGAGAGGCTTGCTAACCAGCATAATGAATGTTAGAAATAGACTCTCATTAATTTAATTAGTGTGACTTAAGATATGGGGATTAGCTCTAAATTCTAGAGACATACCCATCCTTGCAAAATCAGACTGTAAGACTCTATCTAGCAAGCCTTTCACCCTCAAACTTTAGGAATGCCACCCACAATGCCACATGTCTAAGTGATCCTGGGGCCAGCCCCTGGGTGAGAAGATTCTGGCTGCCTGATGCTATCTGTAAAGCAGTCTCTGAATCTTGCCTCTGGAATACTGTCAGCTCTAGCTTCAGAGAACAGCTCATGCAGTTCACAGACAGAGTACCCAAAAAGACAGAGACTTAACAGAACTTACACAACAGATAAACTATTTTATGCCTACTCAGAAAAAAATGATTAATGAAATGTCTCTGTGTGTTGTAGCTGAATCTCGTCACCCTCAAATGATCAATTCCCAGTACGGACCAAAAAGAGCTGAACACCCCTATATACAACTCAGCATACCAACTGGCTCAGGTCAGCATGGCAGGCGGTTCTGACATAGCGCCCAGCGATCCCTGCCTCCTCGTACTTATGCCCTTGTGTGCATATGTATATACAAGTATGTTCAGGCTCAGGGAGTTATCTTCCACCATTCAAATGGATTTTTGTAAGGCTCAAATAAGCACACGCCCCAAGGGAACATGTTCAGATCTCTTTAGCTACAGCATGTCCAGACCAGACCTTCTTCAAAGGCGAGGTTCAAACTGTTTGACTTGCCTGCATTGATTGCTTCAGTGACAAATATTTCACCTGCTGCTGCATTCAATCTTTCTCTGCTTCATCCTCCCGATCAACACAATAAGAATAATGACAGAACTAATAATGGGGCTCTGCCAGGAGAGTGGCTGAAGTAACAAATTATTTCATCACACGTTGAAAATGCATTTCCCAAACTTAGGAGAAAAAAAAGAAGCAAGCCTCTACGCGAGTGCATAATGAGGCTGTGCATTTTCCAGGGTTTGTAGTCGGCTCTCATTATCAGACAAATGGATGAAAGAGGACACTTGCATGACGAGGTTGACCCCCAGGATGTATCTTTTTAAAAGTTAATAAAAAAAATTTCAATTACAGTTGATATTCAATATTATTTTGTATTAGTTTCAGATGTACAGCACAGTGCTCACACAATCATATACTACAAAGTGTATTGATGATACTTCTAGTGCCCACCTGACACCATACATAGCGATTACAATATTATTGACTATATTTCCTATGCTGTAGTTTACTATTTTGTAACTACCAATCTGTACCTCTCAATCTCTTCACCTTTTTCATGCAGTTCTCGAACCTTCCTCCCTCTGGCAATCATCTATATCTAAACCATGGTATCTCTTGAGCCCCTCCCAGAAAAGTAAAACATGGGACTTGCAAGAACCACACAAAGTTCACCTAAAAGTTCTTTTGATTTTGGTTTAGAATTTTTTGGAGGGGATTAGGAGGGTGGATGGTGAATGTTTTGTTTGGAGTTGGAGAAATGGAGGCCAAAACTCCAAAAGATAGTTATACCCAGCTCAACACAAAGTATGCTTTCTCAATGGAGCGATATCGAAACAAGATGACAATTTGTTTGTGTGAGTGAAAAACAGCTAACACTTTTTGTGCATAAAGCAAAGGCATCATACAGCCTATAAACAGATAATCAATATATCTCAGAATTAAAATTTCATGGGGTGGGAGAATTAGGAGAAAATGTCTCTGAAGGCTCCTAGGAAGAGGGGGGTGATAAGGGAAAAAACGTTGAGCAACACTGGTCTAAGAAATGCTTCCCAAAGCTGAGAAGCACCTGCAGAGCCATGCCTGCCCCGGAAATGCCTTCATCTCCGTTTCCTCCTCTGAGGATCCGGAGGTCAGGCTTGATTCTGGCCTGGTGCCTCGCCTCCCGGCTTCCCAGTCGATGGCCGCTCCCCTGCGCTGCAGGAATGTGTGTGAAGCCCTCCAGGTGTCCCAGCCTGCCACCTGGCCGGTCCCTATTCTCCTTCACATCTCCCGCCCTTCCCCTGTCTGCTGGAATGTGCTTGCTTGTCTCGGGGCACCTTAAAATGCACATTTGGCACCCGGAGTGCTACTTGTGTGTGGTGGCACTTTTTCAATACTTCTGGCCCATCTGGGTTAAAACTGTCCACCAGAAGATGAAATCAGAACAGAGAGGCAGAGACCGTGATGAGTCAGGAGACAGACAAATGCTCTGAAGCTGGGGGGAGGGGCTGCCGTGCACGCTCAGCAGTGTCAGCGGCCGGGGGTGGAGTACGTAAAGTACTCTCTTCCGTACAGCCTTGAGAAAAACACGCAGTCGTGGTATGCCCCATTGCTGACATGGGCAAAGAGAGATGGCTATCCTGAAAACACACTTTCAAGCAGTTCCTAAAAAAAATTTAAATATAGAATTACCATATAACCCAGCAAAGGACTGAACGCAGAGATGTGAACAGGTATCTATATACCGTGTTCATAGCAGCATTGTTCACAATAGCCAAAAAGTGGAAGCAACCCAAGTGTCCGTCGATGAATGAGTAGATGAACAATATGGGGTAAAAACACGCACAGTAGAATATTATTCAGACTTAAAAAGAAAGGAAATTCTGGCACATGGTACAATATGGATCAACCTTGAAAACATGAGGCTAAATGAAATAAGCCAGACACAGAAGGACAAATATTGTAGGATTCTAGTTATGTGAAGTACCTGAAATAGGTAAATTCAATGAGGCAAAAACTAGAATGGTGGCTCTGGCCAGTGGTTCAGGTGGTTGGAGTATCATCTGTACACCAGAAAGTTGCAGGTTCAATTTCAGGTTCAATCCCCACTCAGGGACATGTATAGAAAGCAACTGATTGATGTTTCTCTTTCATCTCTCTCTCTCTCTCTCTCTCTCAAATCAATAAAAAGACACCTCCTTGAGTGACAATTTAAAAAAAAAATAGAATGATGGTTGCCAGGAGCTTGGAAGAGAAAGGAATGGAAAGTTATTTAACTGGAGGTCTGGTGCATGAAAATTCATATACTGGGGGGGGGGGGCGCGCATACCTCAGCCCATCCTACACCCCCTCACAGACCAGGAGCCCTCGGGGGATGCCCGACTTGATGGCTTAGGTCTGCTCCCCAGTGAGTGACCTGCCTTCCCCCATCACCCCTCTGCCACAGCTGGTTGCCACTGCCCCTCCCCTGATCTCTGTCCCCTCCCTTTGCCCACTGGCACCCGCCTTGGCACTGCCCGCTCCCCGGCCCCACCCCCCACCAACTGGTCGTTCCATCATTTGGTCCATTTTCATATTAGGCTTTTATTATATAGGATAGGTATAGAGTTCTGCTTAGGATAATGAAAAAGCTCTAGAGATGGATGGTGATGATGGTTGCACAACACCGAATATACTTTGTAACACTGGACTGTACACTTAGGCATCATTAAGATGGTGAATTTTATGTCATGTATATTTTACCATAATAAAAAGATTAGCAGAAACCAGTTTGGCTCAATGGATAGAGCGTCGGTCTGAGGACTGAAGAGTCCCAGGTTCAATTCCGGTCAAGGGCATGTGCATTGGTTGCGGGCACATCCCTGGTGGGGGGGTGTGCAGAAGGCAGCTGGTCGATATTTCTCTCTCATCTATGTTTCTAGCTCTCTATCCCGCTCCCTTCCTCTCTGTAAAAAAATCAATAAAAATATATTTTTTATTAACATACATTTTAATATCTTAATGTAAAGATATTTTCAAAACAAGAAGCACAACAAATCCGTAATCCATTAAAAATCAGAAAAAGGATATGTCATTATAGTGAAAATGCCAGAAATGCCAGCTAAACACACCCTCAGCAGCATTTAAGCATCTGGAGTCTGGGGCTCTGAACAGGAAGGAGGTCTTTCTATAGCCAATCAAGGGCCCTTGCAAGTAACAACATCATGGCCCCTTACTCTTCTAGTCAATTGTAAGTTCTCCCACGGTGACTGAGCTCCTTGGGGCTGCGGGCCCTGCCCCATCCTTAATGTACATCACACGTCTCCTCACACATCTTGCCCCACACAAGCAGCTGACGTGCAGAGCCCATGGGTATGGCACAAACATTACATCCCACCTCTACCACCACGGAACAGTCGTGGTGTAGTCACCAAGAGCACACTCTTGAGTCAGACAAGCTTATGCCTGCCTCAGCTGACACCAAAGTTTGTGAAACTGAACTTCTGAGTTTAAAATCTAGTGTGTACGCATATTAATTTAAGGAGTAAAAGCAACGCAAGACAAAAAAATGTAATCATAAAAGTAAAGTATAAAAAAGAAGCAAGTGAGAAGGATTTTTTTTTAAGAACAAAGAAAATACCTTATATATATTTGACTCTGTTCTTCAATACTGGAAGTTTTCAAGCCTTACTTTCACACCTCTCTGTGAGATTGAGTTAAAATCCCCACATGTGGACAACTAAACCTGGGATCAGAGGGGTGAAGCAACTTGTGCTACATCACAAAGACAGTGGGCTTTGCTGGCTGGAAGTTCAGAACTGCTTCTGTTTGTTGACCTGAGTACAAAGGGGCAATCCCCAGTCTCCTACCCATATATTCACATTCCAAAAGCACAGTGGGGACGGAATCACATACGAAAGTCAGCACTGGGGTCCGGAAGGCCCCTGAATGACAGGCCACCTGAGGACGGAGAAGGGAACTGCAACCCACAAGCCCCCAGAGGCACAGAAACACAGGTGACCTCAGCTTAGGGAGCTGTGTCCGGGGCTAGCTTTTAATTTACAAACACAGGGACATAAACACTCTGAGTGTCTGGCTTTGCTCTTTCTGGAGGGGAAAAAAAAATATCAGATCCCACCTTTACCACCACTCAACAGCCTTAAGGATAAAGTTCTAAAGTGAAAATAAAGTCACCTGAAACACTCGTGGTGACCTCCGCAAAACCACTTATGCAGGCTCAGCTGTGAAGGCCTTATCAGGAAATCAGGCTGACACCGGAAAATATCACCACTTGAATAAAAGGTAAAAGATACTTAGGCATGAGTGGCTCTACACTTGAAAAGCTAATTAAACGAAGCTTCTAAAAAAAAAAAAAAGAAAAAGAAAAAAAATCTTGGAAAAGGCAAAAGCTGGCAGAAAAGAATATAGTCATACTTCTGAGCGTAATGAGTGAGATTACGGAGGAATCACTTGGCTTCCTCAATTTAAAACTGGTGTCCCCTGATTATTTCCAGACAGTAGTCATCAGAAACCAACTGGAACGCTACTCATTTCTATGGAAATGTACAGAGCGCTGTCCACGGTACTACGTGTTGAAGGGAATTAGAACTAAGGTTAATAAAATCCCCACTCTGCTATCAAGAGCATGAAATGTGCCATGAGGCCAGAAACCTGGGGAGGGCAGATATTCCCCACTCCTCAAAAGCTTGCACTAGGCCGGGCCACTTCCGATAAAGTGGCAAAGGGTAAAACTTATTGATAAAAGATAGGGATGTGAGTCCAGACTCCACCCCCTGCTAGACCTATGATCTTTTTTAAAAATATATATTTTATTGATATTTTACAGAGAGGAAGGGAGAGAGATAGAGAGTTAGAAACGTCGATGAGAGAGAAACATCGATCAGCTGCCTCCTGCACACCCCACACTGGGGATGTGCCCGCAACCAATGTACATGCTCTTGACCGGAATCAAACCCGGGACCTTCCAGTCGCAGACCGACACTCTACCACCGAGCTAACCCGGTTTTGGCTAGACCTATGATCTTGAGGAAACCCATTTAGCCCAAACATAACACAGTGCCTAGCACAAAGCAGGTGTTCAATATGTACTTGTAAAGGGAAGGAAGCCATGCACATATTGGGTGCACTTAACTCTCTAAACATTTCTCATCAATAAAATGGGAATAATAATGCCTCGTTCATATATCTGGCAGGATCAAAATGTACAACCACTGAATGCCTACTTGGATTAATCAAATAATATTTATTTATCCAAAGCAAGGATTGGCAAACTATAGTCTAAGATAGTCCACATGCTAAATCCAGCCCATTACCTACGTTTGTAGAGTTCATAAGATAAGAACAGTCTTTACAAATAAACATTTACAACCAATTTGATAGTAGGAAAAACTAATTTTTTACTCCTCATCAGCTAAATGTTATCTTCCCCCACCAAAAAAAATTAATAATAATTCCATTCTTCTAAGATTATGTTCTTAGTAGAGCTATATTACCAAAAAAAAGTATACTCAATTATTGTTATTATATTTTTAATAAAATGTGCAAATTGGTTTCTCTCCTGTTATAAAATACCTACAAAATAGTTCAATTTTGCCTCTTGGCCCACAAAGTCTAACTTCATCTGACTCTTTACAGAAAAAAAGTTTGCTACTCCTGACGTAAACAACGTCCAAGAAATCAACTCAGGCAGGGACATTACGCTGGAATTATTCTTCTCATCAGCCTTATTATTTTTTAGAGTGTACTTTTGTGGAATATGGGTTTTTTTTACAAATGCATACATATTTTGCAATATAGCAGAAAAACCCACAGTAATTTCTGAAAGAGTAACGGTCAGACCTTTCAGAAGCTCAACTACCCTCTTCATGCCTGGCTGAAACAGGCTAGGCCAGTCTGGGTAGAAGTTAATCTGGGCCAGGAGGACATCATAATCTCAGCAGTATGTCTATGGATACAACTCAGTGCCAAACACTCATTCATCCCCCTGTTTTCCACACGAACGCATCGTGGTTCAGTCTCATTCTTGAACATAGGTCCATTGTCCAGAATATCTCTGGGTGTCATAACAATAATCCTCAGACCAGCCAGTTAACCTGCCTACTAGGTAACATATGCACAAGTCCTGAGTAAATCCTGGGAATAAGTGATTATGCTCATAATTACAATTAAAAATAACAAAATAATATCATAAATAACATACTATTAATAAAATAAATATTAAATAACTCAAAACTACTGCAGAACACCTGCAATAGGCCTATGAAGATGTATGAGTTAGACTTTGCTCTAGGCAAGAACATAGGACATATGAATCTCATGTGACATACCATGCTGGACTAAAAACCAATTTTCCACTTAAAACAGGGTACACAGGAACCTTGGACGCCAAGGCGGCCTCTGAATAACCTTCCCGAAGCCTAAGCTCCCAGTTATGGAGTTTGAAAACCACAGGAATGGACAACAGAGGGCTTCCGATTTCTATGTCTTCTTCATCCCTAATATCAGGATAAAATTACAGCTTTCTCAAAGGTTTGTAAGGAATAAATAAGATAAGTAAAAATTCTTTTTTACAGTGAATAGCACACAGTAAGCACTCAATAAATATCAGTTATTATTGTCTTATTAATTAAATAGTTATCATATTGTAAATACAATAAATATAATTATTCTTTCTGATTATTTCTCTTAATTAGACTATAAGTATTCTCCATATCACCACATACTCTTCACTGGTCTATTTTTAATTTAATGGGGCACAGAGAGTATTTTAGTTTTACTTTGATTTGTATTTAGATAATAACTAGAGGCCCAGTGCAGAGATTTGTGCAACTGGTGGGATCCCTCGGCATGGCTTGTGAGGATCAAACTGAAATTGGCTTTTCAGCATCCCCTAAGGGGTCCCAGATTGTGAGAGGGTGCAGGGCAGGCCGAGGGACCCCACCAGTGCATGATCAGGGCCAGAAAGAGACTGCAGGGGGGCTCAAAGGTATGTCCAGCCCATCTTCCCCAGTCCTGATCAGCCAGACCCCAGCTGCAAGCTAACCTACAGGTCAGAGCGTCTGCCCCTGGTAGTCAGTGTGACTGGTCGAAAGGTCAAATGGTTGGACACTTAGCATATTAGGCTTTTATTACATAGAATTAGTGAGGGTGATTATTTTGGCATATATTTGTTTATGAACTGTATTTTTTTTCTTCATATGTATGTGTAGGAGCTTTAGTCAAGAGTCCAATGGGAATATCCATGGTTTCTTAAAATTATTAATATTGGTTCCAAATGAAAACAAGCTTACCTTTTGGGCTCCCTGTCTTAAAAATGTACTGGCAAAAGTTTCCAAAATGCAGTTGAGAAAGCCAGCCCCTGTGATTGAAATCCTGCCTCTTTGAATGAACTCTGTCCTGAAAGAAAAAAAAAAGTATAATCTTTGATGTCATTCTACATTCAGATATTTAAACCACAGGGATTTACAAAGCCTAATTACTACTTATAATCACCACAAAATTATATCCATAGCAATTCAATAATTGCCTATTACAATAAAATATTTCATTAAAGACTTACAGATTATATAACAGAAGTCACAGTCTTATTCAAACTAGAGAATACTTGTTTCGAGTTGCTAGGAGAGTAGATTTTAAAAGTTCTCACCACAAAAAAAAAGTAGCTGTGGGAGGTGATAGACCATTAACGAACCTCATTGCCCTCATTGCCTTAATCATTTTGCATTATGCACATATATCAAATCATTACACTGTACACCTTAAACTTACACAATGTTATATGTCAATCGCATCTCAATAGGATATTTTAAGATTGTAATTTTGTGGAACATGGGGCTTTTTTACAAATGCATATTTTGCAATACAGCAGAAAAACCCACAATAATTTCTGAATGAGTCATGGTCAAACCTTCCAGAAACTCAACTACCCTCTTCATGCCCAGGCTGAATGAATTAATTTAATTTTTTTATAATCCAAAAGAGTCTACAAAGGAAATAATTTCCTTACTTAGATTTCTATGGAAAGGAGAAAGGAGCCATATCCTTCTGTGTGTGTGTGTCTGCATATATAAGCACATTTACTGACACTAAGAAAAATGTTCAGAGAAACTATGGATCCAAAAAGCTGTGATTTGGGGAACAATAGTTATCTAACAATTAATTAGACCTTCTCTCCAATCCTTTTTTATCAGTAGAGTTCATTTAGATCATACACACAGAAAAACAAAGCCTTCAGAACACTGTCTCCTCTCTCTTTCACTCTCTCTCTCTCTCTCTCTCTCTCTCTCTCTCTCACACACACACACACACACACACACACACACACACACACACACATACACACACGCACACAGTTATCCTAGCCAATCCAATATAAATGGTCTAGGCAAATAGTTATAATCTAGGCAAAGCAGCTTCCACCTCTTAGATTTAAGCCTATTTAAAAATGATTTGCTCATGTGACACTAATCTTTCCTGTCTCTATTCCTGATTAGTCAGAGTAGAATTTAACAGTGATTTTAATATTTAAAAATAAAACGTCTTACCCTCTTGGGATAGGTGCACTCTTCAGGCCTCAAGGCAATTATAGGTGAGGGATTAATAAAAGTCTCTCTTACATCACATTCTAAGCGATCTTTCTTTTCACCCATTTTAGGAGAAGTGCATGCTCAGAAAAGCATGCTCAGGGTTTGCCCACATATGGGATAATAACAGGACAGTGAAGCGGGGTCCTGCCCTTGCCATCAACGAGATAAGAGTTTATTCCATTATATTTCAAGATTGCCAGAGAGGAAAATGCTGCAGTTTCCATAAACGACTCACTGACAAAGCACATCAGATATTTGCTTCTTAATACACAGAGCTAACCTAAATCCCTCATGTTAGAGAAGCCTTCATGTAAGTTCCTGTGCAGGTTACACAACAATATACAGTTTAATTTAAGCCCTTTTTGAGAAAGGAAGAGGAGGAGGAGGAGGAGGAGGGGGAAGAGGAGGAGAAGGATGGATGACTAGATGGATGAATGCATGAACAAATGGACAGCTAAAATATTAACAAGAAAATTTATGGGTGAATTATAGGTGTCATTTATTTACTTTGTTCTTTTTACTAGCTTTCTATAATAAATATGTATTATTTGGCAATCACCAAAAATACTGATGATCACTTTTATATAAGTAAAAATTATTCTTTAAAGGCTCTGTGCTACCGAGAACCATTTTCAACACAGGAGTAAGCTAACTTCTGGCTTCTCCTTCACTTACAAGTCTCATTAATCACCTGATGGCTTCCCTTTTCCCACCCTGTGTAACCTTAGTTCTTTGTCCCTTTGGCCCTAAGGCTTTCTCCCAGGCCCAAGCTTGACCTGTTGTTTCCCTCAAGAGACATAGGAGATTCAAGTTTTCTTATACCTGTCTTCTATCTGGTAAGCCTAAAGGAAAGACTGCATCTCCTTTATGATGTAATATACCTGGATCACACCTACTCTTCAAAAAACTGCATAGTAACAGTGTATATTTTCTATCAGACATTATACAATCTTCTGAGGTTGTTACTCTTAAATTTGCTCTATCTCTTACTGAGAAAACTATGGTAAAGAGAAGCTAAACAACTTGCCCAAGGTCTATTGACCTGATGTCAGGCAGATTCATTTTCTACCGAAATCTCAAAGTTCCCATCCTGCTCTTACCTCAGTTAATGACACAAGCATCCTCCTAGTCTATGCCCTTAGAAGTCTCAGCAGCATGTTATATGGTTCTCTTTTTAATCAATCCATTCAATCGGTTGACAGGTTGTGTTTGTTTTCTTTCTAACCTTTCTCAACAGTCAATGTGACTGACAATGGCTAAGTTTCAACAAATGGACAGCTAAAATATTAACAAGAAAATCTATAGGTTGTTTATTTTGTTCTTTTTACTAATTTTCTATAATAAATATGTATGACTTGCCAATCACCCAAAATATAAATAACTAGAGGCACAGTGCATGAAATTCATGCACTGATATGGTCCCTAGGCCTATGGTCAGGGCCATCTTTCCTGGCTGCCAGCCACCAACCGCACCCCCACCTCCCACCCCCCACCCACCCCCGGTTCACCTTTCACCATTGGGTGATCAGTGCCTGATGGTGGGGGAAGGGACCGGGAAGTCGACTGCTCCTGCCCACTCACCACCCCCACCCCCACCCCCACCACGGGTCACCCTCTGTGTGGGGGGTGACTGGCAGGGCAGGGGCCTTGGCATGGTGCTGCCCACGTCCCCCACCACCCACCCCAGGTTCCCCGTTCGCCTTCAGGAGATCAGAGCCTGCCGGCCAGGGGAAGGGGACCAAGAGGTGATCAGTGCCCCTCATAGTGTCTGGTCCAGCGGTCATTCTGGTTGTTCCGCTGTTAGGGTCAATTTGCATATTATCCTTATATTATATAGAATAAAGCCCTGATGATCATTTTTATATAAATAGAAATTATTCTTTAAAGGCTCTATGCTACCAAGAACCATTGTCAGCCCAGGAGTATGCTAACTTCTGACTTATCCTTCACTTAAAGTCTCTTAATTACCTGGTGGCTTTTTCTCCCCATGACCACCACGCTGCCTCCCGATGGGGTCCCTGTTTCCAACGGGGACTCTACCACCCACACTGCCCCGAGTCAGTGTCCTACACATGCATACTGATGTCATCACTGGCTGTTTACTTAGGCAGAGAATAAAGCCCATGCCTTCAGCTAAGATTCATTCTTATTGTTGCATGTAGCTATTGTTTATTCATTTTCATTGCTTCATAGTGTTCTATTGTTTGAAAGTTCTCCAAACTATATATCCACTCTACTGAAGATGGACCCAGTTTGGAGCTATTATCAGCGGTGCAATAATGAAAATATGCATAACATATCCAGGTACATTATGTACACAAGAGTCTCTAGGCAGTGGTTCTCAACCTTTCTAATGCCATGACCCTTTAATACAGTTCCTCATGTGGTGGTGACCCCCAACCATAAAATTATTTTCGTTGCTACTTCATAACTGTAATTTTGCTACTGTTAATGAATCATAATGTAAATATCTGTGTTTTCCGATGGTCTTAGGCTCTATAGCAGTGGTCATGACACACGGGTTGAGAACCGCTAGCGGGGTCGCCTAAGACCATTGGAAAACACAGGTATTACATTAGAAAGGTTGAGAACCACTGCTCTAGAGTATCTAGCAATTAAATATCTTGGCCACAGGACAGGCACATTTTCTATTTTATTAGATGAATGCCAAATGTTTTCCTGAATGGTTGTACCTGTATATTTTCTTCTTCGTTGCATCAATGCCAATTGCAATGATTAGCACATGGTAGGAAATCAATAATGCATTAGGAACAAAAGGATGGAGCAAAGAAGAGAGGGTAGGGAAAAGGAAGGGAAGAAGCAAAAGAAGGGGAGACAGTGATAGTACATCTCAATACTTATGTCAGGGGAATTGAACCAAATGTCTAGGATTCCACCTGCTAAAGTCAGTAGGGGACAGCCTTCACCTGGCTGAGAGATAAACCCCACATTAACTGAACAATTATGTAAAAAGAGGAGGCTCATTCATTCATTCACTTGTATCTGAGTCATATCTATTGGTTGGTCCACAAGCGGACATAAATCAACATAGTACACAATGGAATCACAACAAAGAAAGCACAGCTCAAATTTCGGAACACCTTTGTGAAAGTGAGTGGCAGTTTATACCATCAGTCTCCTTCTTTGGGGTCATTTAAAATTCTGGTTCCTTCTGGATTGGGGAAAATAACAAAGTTCAGAGGAAATAGGGATCAGGAACTAATTCCCAGGGCAAAGAAATACCAGCTCTGAATCCTGAATACAACAGTTTCCAGGAAAACAACAGCTGTTAGTAAGAACCTGTCCCTGAGGTATAGACTGGTTAGGTGTGACAAACCTTGCCTAATTGTTTTAATGATGGAATTTAATCAAAGTACCTGAGGGGAAAGGAAGGTTCCACAGATATTCTTACTGCGGTGACATCTGCAGTCTGTGAACTGGTCTGGTAGGAGGTGTCGGGCGCTTGGTCCCACCGGGGCATGCCTCACATCCAGTGCTGGCCTCCAGTATGTGCGATCCATGTGGCCGCAGAGGCTCAGCTGTCAGAAGGGCTGCACACTTAGTTGAATGCCCTCCTATCACTATTTTGAAATTCGTAACCATTTTGGAACAAGGGACTCTGGATTTTCGTTTTGTACTGGGCCCTGGAAATGTAGATCTGCACAACACTACCAATGGCCATTCCCTGGGGAGCTGTCTGAGATGTTTAAGAATGCATGTTGCAGCTTAGCAATGCCTAATAAAAGCCTCAAACCTTTGGACACATAACACTGACCTCTAACAGTACTGCCTAATAATCTTAGAGGAGGATTTAGGCCAGCCTATAAAGATATTCAAGCCAAAACCGGTTTGGCTTGGTGAATAGAGCATCAGCCTGCGGACTGAAAGGTCCCAGGTTCAATTCCAGGCAAAGGCATGTACCTTGGTTGTGGGCACATCCCCAATTGGGGGTGTGTAAGAGGCAGCTGATCGATGTTTCTCTCTCATTGGTGTTTCTAACTGTCTATCTCACTTCCTTCCTCTCTGTAAATAAATCAATAAAAGATATTTAAAAGATATCCACCACATCATTATTTGTAACAGTAAATCATCTAAATATTGCAAATGTCCCCAAATTAGGATGTTAATAAAGCACTAAAATATTTTTAATCCAATGAGTACATGTAATCAGTCACAAATAAATCACTTTTTAAATGGCATATTTAATAAGGAAAGATGGCCCCAAATGTAATGATAAGTTAATGTAAAAGTTAGAATACCACATACAGGATGGTTTCATGTTTGTAAAAATGAGTAAATAAATTGCACCAACTGTAGTATGCTCCCACAATGGAATGCTACACAGCATTGGGAAAAGAACAAAATATCAATACATATAAGATGATGCTCATAGACAGGATGTTGAGCAAAAGAAAACTGAAACAACAGAGCACAGAGTGTACAATTTTATCCATGTGAAGAGCAACCCCAGGCAGAACTAATCTATAAGGATAGAGGTCAGGATATTGGTTTCCTTTGGGGTCACTGACCAGAAAGAGCACATACCTAAAGAGGGCATGAACATATTATGTTCTTTTTTCTTGTGTGTAGTTTGTAACTTTTCTACTATGAACATGGAATACACGTGAAAAAAGAGGAAGCATTATATCTATATTAATAATAGCCTAAGGCCATCATGACCTAAATGACCAAACAGATAGATGACCAGTCACCAGGAAGTGCATGGAGCACCTCTCAGTCCCTCCCACACAGCCCTCAGGCTCCTATCACAGCAAGGCTGGTGGCAGGCAGGCAGGTGGGATGGCGGGGGGTGAGGTCCTTAGCCTCTGGCCTGGGGCTGATCCAGCGGCAGCTACAAATCAGGCCCAGAGAGAGGCCTATAGAGAGAGGCAGGGCCTGATCAGCAGCTGCCACGGCTGCTGGCAAGGCCTGGAGAAAGAGAAGCAGGGCCTGATCTGCAGCTGCCGTGGAGACTGTGGATCAGGCCCAGAGATAGGCACAGAGAGAAAGGCAGCTGTCAGTGAGGCCTTTCTGGATTTCCCAGAAGAGCCAATGGCTGCCTAGGAGGTGAAGCTTTTGACACTGACTGGCACAGAAACTGACCAATCAGAATCAAATCTGGGTGAACTGTGAGGAGCCAATGGCTAACTAGGAGGCAGAGTTTTTGACACTGACTGGCATAGAAACCAACCAATCAGAACCTAATCAAGGTGAACTGCGAAGGCAGAACCCAAGGTGGGGGCTGAGGAGGGGTTTTAACAACAATAGCTGTTTGGTATAAAATGTAAGAAAGCGATTCAATTTTTTAATAACCAGTTTGCCAGTATAGTGCATATGGCTGGCTATCAGTCCATATATAGAGATTATGTATTTTTGTCTGCAAAGACATCTCCTCCTGCTGAAAAAGGCTCCCCCACCTCATTTAAGCAATATATAATCTTTCTATACTAATAAAAGGGTAATAGGGTAATTATATTGGGTCAACTGGCCATCTTCCAGACATCTGACTTCCTTCCAGACAGAGCCATGGTGGTGGGGGCTAAGACAGAGTCAGTTAGGGGCAATCAGGATGGCAAGGAAGGGCAGTTGGGGGACGAGATCAGGCTAGGAGGGGGTTAGAGGCATTCAGGCCAGCAGGGGAGACAAGTTAGGGGCAATCAGGCTGGCAGGGGAGAACAGTTGGGGACAATCAGGCTGGTAGGGGAGCAGTTAGGGGTGATCAGGCAGATAGGAAGAGATGGTTAGTGGCAATCAGGGAGGCAGGCAGAGTAGTTAGGCAGGCAGTCAGGTGAGCAGTTAGGAGCCAGTGGTCCCAAATTGCAAGAGGGATGTCCAACTGCCAGTTGAAGCCCGATCCCTGTGTGATGGGGCCTAAACCAGCAGTTGGACATCCCCCAAGGGGTCCCTGATTGGAGAGGGTGCAGGCTGGGCTAAGGACCCCCCCACACCCCGTGCATGAATTTCATGCGCCGGGCCTCTAGTTTCAATATAATAAAGAATAGTTAGATCAAGATTCATTCAATCTTGACCTATGTGAGGGCTGGAGGGTTTTCCTAACTTCAGACATGAGGCCGCTGAGTCATCCCAGAGCAGAGGGAAGAATCAAACAGAACAAGCAAGAATGGCAACTCCTCAGTTCCTCTCACCATTCCAACCCTCTTGAGTCAGATGCATATTAAAGGCAGCAGCCTCCACCTCCAGCACAGAAAATGTCTCAAAATGTAGCCATAAATGCTAACCAGGAAACTGAACTCAGCTTGTCAGTTTTATCTTCCATCTCTTTGCTTAGCTACTATTTATAGTTGTGCTTAGAAAGATGGAGGAGGCAGAGCCTTAAACTAAGTAGACTGTAGTCGGGTTCTGTTTATTGTCTCATGACCTCTAAGTTGTTCTGCATGAGATCCCTGCCTGATTAATAAAATACTGTAATTTTTTGTTGTTGTTGTTAATCCTCACCAAGGCTATTTTTTCCATTGATTTTTAGAGAAAGTGAAAGAAAAGGAGGGAGGGAGGGAGAGAGGGAGGGAGGGAGAGAGGGAGAGAGAGAGGGAGGGGGGGGAGGGAGGGAGGGAGAGAGGGAGGGAGGGAGGGAGAGAAAGAAACACTGATGCAAGAGAGACAAATTGATTGGGTGCCTCCTGCACACACCCCAACTGGGGATTAAAACCCCAACTCAGATATGCACAGGAATTGAACCCACAATCCTCTGGTGTACAGGCCAACGTTCTAACCACTGAGCACACTGATCAGGACTAAAATATAATTTTTAATACTGAAACTTTTTATTTACTACAGATGCAAGAAAATTTTTAAAAAGGAAGGGAAGAGAGAGGAAGGGAAGGAAAGGGAAGGGAGGGAGGAAGGGAGGGAGGGAGGGAAGGAGGGAGGGAGGGAGGGAGGTTGGTTAAAATGGCATCTGCTCCATAAGAAAACATAACACATTTTGGCACAAATCCAACTCAAGCCTCCCTTCTTCATCCCTTACTTCCACTGGTTATTCCTCTCTTGCATAAATTCAAGAGGACCCTCATCTGAGTCTTGCTACTTTCTAATGGGGCGTTTCTGCTGAAAAGTGTTCACTGTTTGCTGGAGAGCCAGGTTATCAACTGCTCATGCTTTATGAGGTTGGCAGGAATGCTGCACCAAAGGGAGCTCCAAAGGGGCTGCCAGCTAGATGCTCGCTCATCCCTGTGCCCACAGCGTGCGGACAGGTGATCGGGGCCTTTCAAGCTGAGCTGCTCAACAGATTTACCTAGAGGATTTTTGTTTTGTTTGTTTTATCCTCACTCAAAGATATATTATTGATTTCAGAGAGGGAGAGGGAGAGAATGATAGAAACATCAATGATGAGAGAAAATATGATTGGCTGCCTCCTTCACAGCCCCTACTGGGAATTGAGCCTGCAACCTGGGCATGTGCCCTTGACTGGCATTGAAACTGGGACCCTTTAGTTGAAGGCCGACGCTCTATCTGCCAAGCCAAACCAGCTAGAGCTGGAGGACTTTTTAAAGACAGTGATTTCCAGGAGCCAGCCCCAAGTCCCCAGGACTAGAATTGTCTCCAGGCTTACCCTCCTCCTCCCTCCCCCCTGAGCCCTGCACTAACACACAACTCAAAAACACGAAACTAAACTAAAGGGTGGGAGGATGAAAAATAAACCCAGAGGCATTCACTAAAATATTTCAAAAGCTCTTACTCGGAAATGGCACAGAATGCTCTCTTGGCTGAACATCATTGTTTCCAGCTCAATCATCACCATCCTTTGCAATATAACAGCTTACTCCATTTTTCAAAGTTAGCACTTTAAGGAATCACCCCATTTTGAACATAGCATTTATATTCACCATTAGTTCCAACAACAACTTGCATTTATCTAGTGCCTTATACCCTCCAAGTGAGGAACATCTCCATTTATTATCTTATTAAACCTTTACATCTCTCAGTGAGGGAGCTGTGCCATCTTTATCCCTTCAGCCCAGAGCCAGAGGGCACGGCGGCATCCACGCAGCTACCCCAGTAATAGGTCTCCCTACGAATGGTTCCAGATCCCCTCCACATCGAATCTCCTACCAAATCCTATTGGACGTTCCCAATTGCACTTGCCCCTCCTGCTGGTTCCATCCCTTTTCCGGCCCCTCCCTGGGTGCCCACTTCAGCCCGAGAAGAGCACTATGGGTAACTCCTTGAGAAAATGGTCATTTGTCATTCATTCAACAAATGGCCACACGGTCTCCTCTACGAGCCGAGGACCATGCTGGGTACACACGGGAGGTCTCGGTACAGCAGAATGGGAAAACAGAGACCTGTTATGTGAGCGCAGACATAAAAGGCAAGCGAGTATCTTTTGGAGAGCAGTCTTACTGGGCCAAAAAGAAAGCACCTGCCCAGATGTCATATTTGCACGAAGAAGGCCGGGAAATCCAGGTCAAGGTGAGCACAGGGAGTCGTGTTTTGGGACAAATACCGTGATATTTATTCAGACTATTGGATCATTATACCCTCGAGCTCTTTATCACCAGGATTAGAGATTAGAAACAATACTGAAGTCAAGTTAACAGAGCCAGAGTATTTTCATATCGCAGTGAAAGCAGGCTTGGCAGTCGACTCAAAAGGCCAGTGCTCAACACATGAAACTTAACAAGGTGTCCAATTTGCTCCTGGAAACAACTAAAAGGCTTCAGAGTAAGAAAAAAAAATAGATACACAAAGAAAAATGCCCCAGGATTAGCCCCTTGAAACATGCACATTATACTATTTGTGATTCACCAGGTGAAAATTCGAAACTTGGGATGTTTTAATCCAGGAGTTGAGACACAAAAATGTCTAAGTGTTGCCTACCTTATTTGTTAGAATGGAGACTATTCATACGAGTAACTTCAATTATAAGGGAAACTGAAGTTGAACTAAGAACAGTTGCTCACCCCATTCATTTTAATCTGTGTGTAAAGTTGGACTCTGGCTTGTTTCTTTCACTGTATTTCAGGAGCAATGTCTTTGATATTTCATAAAAAGTGAATCAACATGTCAGATGTGATTAATACATATGCTACTAGGCGGAGCACTTTGAAGTCTCAGGAATTGGGTCTGTCAGCATCAAGGTGAAGACGCTGGCATTCCAATGCTCCATGCTGAGTATGGGAGAATGGTCCTGCTACTCAAAAGCAAAACCCCTGGCTCCACAACATCACAAGCAGAAGAGTCTCCACCGATGGGATAGCTGAAACCTTGCTTCAAGATAAGAAAAACCTTATTGCTTATCGCAAAAACCCAAACAGCTATGGTGAAAGAGCAATGCCCAAGAAAATGCTTTTATAAGATGATTATCTTTTAGAATTGCATTACTTGGACAGGTAAAAATGTCCATTATTAAAGACAGATCACATGCATACGCATAATATTCCCACACAGTCCAATCAAAACTAACAAAAGAATAAGAAATAGCCGAGACCGGCTTGGCTCAGTGGTAGAGCGTCGGCCTGCGGACTGAAGGGTCCCAGGTTCGATTCCGGTCAAGGGCATGTACATTAGTTGTGGGCACATCCCCGGTAGGGGGTGTGCAGGAGGCAGCTGGTCAATATTTCTCTCTCATCGACGTTTCTAGCTCTCTATCTCTCTCCCTTCCTTTCTGTAAAATATTAATAAAATATATTTTTTTAAAATAATAAGAAACAAACAAATACATTTTAAAGAAGAGAAGCAAACCCAAAATCAGAAGAAATGAATAAGCTTATCTCAGAATGTAGGGTTTCAGAGGGCAGAAACCATGACTTTGCTTTCTAAGAAACTAAAGCAATGTACTCCACTCTCCACTAGCAAAGGCCAATGCCTCTGTCCTGTTCCACATATTAAATAGAGCACATTCCTACAAGAGCTGGCTGTCAATTTTTTATTTTTTTATCTCTACTCTCCGATTTGGGACGAGTGTCCAAAGGAAAGCCGTGCATTTGCCTAACATCTCCAACTCCAGAAACAGGCAGCTCCTCGGAGCTCCGAGCGTGAGGCCCCCGGGTCTATGGCAGCCACAGTCCCGGCACGGACCAGGAAGAAAACCAGATCACAGGGGATTTGGTCCCTGCCAAACGCTTGCATTAACTCTGGATGCTTTCCCTCCGGTGCTCAAATCTCATGGACCTAACATGGAAGGGTTCCTCCCCCCCATGCCTCTCGGATTGAGGAGCTCCTATCTCGGAGATGGCGTGCCGAAGGAACTCAAGGTCACAACACAGAACACCTTCCTGCAGCCTAATGGGAACAATTATAAATGCTGTTTCTACAGTAAGATAATACATGCTAAAGGTGGGAGTCATGTGGATTTTTAAGATTCTGATAATAGCCGAAACCGGTTTGGCTCGGTGGATAGAGCATTGGCCTGCGGACTGAAAGGTCCCAGGTTCGATTCTGGTCAAGGGCATGTACCTTGGTTGCGGGCACATCCCCAATAGGGGGTGTGCCAGAGGCAGCTGATTGATGTTTCTCTCTCATGGATGTTTCTAACTCTCTATCCCTCTCCCTTCCCCTCTCTGTAAAAAAATCAATTAAAAAAAAAAAGACATTCACACTAAAAGTTTCTGACAATAGCAACAATAAAGGTAGTAATACTAGACATTAACATTTATTGACTACTCACATTTGACTGTCATAGCAACCCTTGGAGGTAGGGATATTATCCCCTTCATACTGATGAGGAAACTGAGGCTTGGAGAAGTGGAATAAATTGTGCAAAGGCATATAATCATAGTTCAGAGGTGGGATTCTACCCAGGATCTAGCCAGTTACTGTGGCATCGGATGAGAACCTATAGAAGTCTGGAAGAGCCAGGTGGGCTGTGTGAATACTGTCAGCCAGCTGCGCCAGGTATACAAAGACAAGAGACCTCGAGGCTGCGTTAGCTCCTGCTAGCTCTCCGGTTCCTGGCTCCTATCCCGTGGGAGGCCCGCTCATGGACAGAGACATCCCTGTATTCATTTGCATTGGTACGTTTCTATTACTTCTAAAGCATGACAAAGACAATGGGCACCAAGGTGAAGAGGGAAGGGTGTGTAGCACCTCCTCCTTGCTAGTACGCTCCAATTATTGTTATCCAGGTGCCCCTCCCCGCCCAGGCAGTCTTTTGTTTCAGGATATCCCTTCCAATGATTTTCAGAGTGGAAGGGAGGGAGAAGTGGGTGAGAGAGAGAGAGAGAGAGAGAGATGGAGGGAGGGAGGAATGGAGGAAGGGAAGTAGGGAGAGAGAGAGAGAAATGAAACCTCAATTGGTTGCCTCCCACACATGCCCCAACCGCGGCCAGGGAGCAAACCTGCAACCGAGGTGCATGCCCTTGACTGGGAATTAAACCCCATGACCCTTCAGTCCAGAGGCCAACACTCTAACCACTGAGCCAAACCAGCTAGGGCAAGAATAAATTTTATTATATGTAAATAATATCTCAATAAACCTGAGAATTAAAATTTTTCCTTTAGAGAAACATTCACGTGGCATTTATGAGGATTATAAGCCTTACCAATATATTGCAGTACTGCTTATAATAATAAAAAAAATAAAAAAAATAAAAACTGGAAACCACCAGAACATCTGTCAAAAAGGAAAAAGCTAAATAGAATATAGTGTAATCATAAAGTGGAAGATGATGTAACAGTTCAAAGGAATATGGAATATATATATATATATATATATATGTTATGGATAAAGTTTAGCAACATTCTATTAAGCAAAAAAGATAAGGGCACAATGGTTCACGCAGAATGAAAGCATGTATGTAAAAGCAGATATATGAAGCCATACTATGAAGGCTTTGTGAGTAGACATGTAAGTACCTAGAGGTATCTCTTAAAAGTCTAGAAAAATACTCAGCTCAGTGATGACACTCATTGCCTCTGGAGAAGGCAAAGACACCAGGATTGAACAGGGTGGCAGAAAGGAGGTGAGCTCTATCATTTTCCCTCCATAAGGAAATCCACTCATTAATTACCTGTATGATTAAAAATTAATGTGTACTTTATGTGAGAAGTAAACAGAGGTTATAAATATGAAATCATAGGTGCTTTTTATTAAATGTATTTGGGTGACATTGGTTAATAAGATCATATAGGTTGCAAGTACATATTATAGCTTTTTTTTAATACATGTGCTTATCTGTGCATCCCTGTACCCAACCCACACACACACACACACACACACACAGAGGTGATCTTACCAATTCGGGTTTTCCATGCTTTCCTGGAAGACGGACTCTTCCTTCATGGATGCATACTGTGTCCACGTGAGGCACTGACTCTGGATAGCCATGCTTCTTTTCTGGGGATTGAGCCAGGATTCCTCTTCTAACTGGATATCGGGTATCTTTAAAATGCTCACCTGTGCAACAGAGGGAGGACGGCTTTCTCAACTTGGGAAGAGCAGGCTGCATAAAGACTGCACCCGGAAGTGCTTGCAGTCTTGGACAATTAAGAGGAGAAATGATCCTAATACGTGGCTGTAAGTCCTTGATAACCAAACATACTACGACCTTACTAAGTGCTGGCGAGGACGTGCAAATGGCCCGGGATTTATGCAGGCCATTCAGTCCTTGGCCTGATTTCCCTAACTGCTAAGCACTAAGAAAATTATCAGCCTCCTTTGCATTTCCTCTAGGGCTGCTTATGGCCTTCTTAAATCGACGGATTCTAACTGGGCCCGCTATGGGCTCACATGCAGGACAATATCAGGTAAAATATTTTCTTCATCTTAAACTCTGTCTATACCTAGAAATGTATAGGTGAGGATACTTTCCTAGGCGAGGAGACATGGAAGACTGCAAAGGCCGAACTGTACAAGTCAGAGGTGCCCTTGAATTATTTAAGAACTGAGATGCAACACAAAGTTGAATGCCTTTTTAAATAATAGATTCAAAGTATGTATATAGGTCAAAGGCAGGCAGGGCACGCACTCGGCGGAAACAGCCAGGAAGAATTTTTGCTGCACAAATGGCAACACATTTTACCCCCCAGAAAATAAAAGAAAGCCCATTCCCATTGTCATATCACCTTTCTTCCCCCTGAAGGTGACGGAAGTGACAGAAGCCGCCATTTTTTCCACAGACGGCGCAGCAGTGTCATTTCCAAGCTCGTGGGCAGGAGCCCAGCTGGCTTCACGTCACACAGAATCGCTCCCAGGATGAGACAACCGTCTGAGAAACGTTATAACTGTGAATCAGAATGCTCTCCTCGTATTTCCTAACGATGCTAAAAAGGCCCTTGTCACTAATTTCTCTACCGTTTGAGCAATGTGATTTAAAACTCCCGCTTACCTTTTCTCCCAACAATCACCAGTGTGCTGAAGGATTTCAGAGAAAGGATTTCAGAGAAAGGATTTCAGTGTGCTATCATGAAGATTTCATCATCAACACCATAACTTTACAGAAACATACAGAAAAGGGCTGACAGGGAGCACCGAGAGCATTCCACTCCCTGAAAGAAGGGTCTTCACTTCTGAGAGTGAAACAGAAACTGAAGCCTTTACCTCCCTTACTGAAGATCTGGTAAAACATCTACCATCTGCTCACCTCTGACCACTTTTACTTAAGAGTCACATCTAACCATGGACAGATCAGGAAAGATGGCTACTTAGTGTCAAATGTCCACGGTATTTTTAAAATAAGTGCAGACCAGCTCTATGTCCACTAAGAGTCACCCACAAAAGAGAGAGAGACACAGAGCCAGACAGGAGCACAACTATCTCCAGTGGCCTCTGCCAGAACGGAGGCTGGCCCTGGCCTGAGTGGCTCGGCTGGTTGGGTGTCATCCATGCACTGAAAGGTGGCCAGTTAGATGCCAGGTTGGGGCACATGCCCGGGCTTCAGGCTCCATCTCCTGTAGGGAGCGTGCAGGAGTCAGCCGATCGATGTTTTGCTCTCATGTTGATGTTTCTCTCTCCTTCCCTCTCCCTTCCTTTCTCCATGAAGCCAATAAGAAATCTTAAAAAAAAAAAAAAAAAAAAGGGCATTACTGCCGAAACTGGTTTGGCTCAGTGGATAGAGCGTCAGCCTGTGGTCTGAAAGGTCCCAGGTTCGATTCGGTCAAGGGCATGTACCTTGGTTGCGGGCACATCCCCAGTGGGAGGTGTGCAAGAGGCAGCTGATTGATGATTCTCTCTCATCGATGTTTCTAACTCTCTATCCCCCTCTCTGTAAAAAAAATCAATAAAATATATATTTTTTTAAAAAGCATTACTTCTCATGCCTGACCTCAGGCTGGTTCTAGGGCACTGGAAATGGCTCCAGGCAGCAGGCCTTCAGGAGTTCATGAAAAGAAGGTAAAAACTAAGGCTGGATAATAATAGATATTTCTTTCTGTGAAGCGCTATGAGGCAGGAGAACTGGAAAAGTTCTAATGCTGTTTTCCATCAGAAAATGTTCTTTTCATGACTAGAAATTTACCCAAAGCTGCTAACATTTTGAAATGAATTTACCTTCCTTAAAATTTCTGGAATCACATTCCGACAGACTGCAATCCTCTTTCTATAGATGATCCCTGTTAACACATCTAGAAATAGAAAAATTTTACACTCAAAAGGGTATTTAAGGAAATGTATATTTGTCTTACAGTCAATAAAACTTTAAATGTTGATCTCCATTTCCTATCTGTAGAATTCCTAAAAACACACACACACACACACACAAAAAAAAAAAAAAAACCACAAAAAAAAAAAACACATTTAACTCAAAACTTAGGGTCTCTGACCACTTTTCTAGGCCAAATCATTCCAAATACACTTATCTGTGATCAAGGAATATGCATAAACAGTTACTCACAAGTGCACATTCTAAAGTCAGGATAAAAGATCACAAATTGTCCGCTGCTGTGAACTATCAATGTCAACACTCCAATGACAATGGCCAGTGAGCCTCCTGCTCAACTCGAACAAAGAGGATGTGTTAACAACTCAACAAAAAAATGGAGTGTCTGATTCTACCATCTTCTGCACCGAACATGTTTTCAAACCCAGATATCTAGCTACAAAATTTAAACTTACAATTAATTATATCAGGCATACCTTTCTTATAGGGGAGCAGACTCCCCAAGACTGGAACTACTGTTTTAGAAGGAAGTTTCCAGAATAACACCAGGAATGTAAAACAAACAAACAAACAAACACACAAAAAACAAAAAAAGAAACCACTCAATAAATGGGAGTTCAGAACAAGTTAGAGAAAAAGGTAAAACTTTGAAGCATTGTCGTTTGCACTGTGAATTCCTGTGACGAGGCCACACTCCTGCGAGGTTGCTCACGGCTCTGGCCACAGGAGCCCTGAGCCTTGGTGCAAACAAGCTTCTGACTGGAAGCTGCGGACAGGTAAGAGGCTGGTCTACCTTCTCTGCCGATCAGCACTCCTCCTGCCATCTCACCCCATGTGTGCCGCACACATACTGAAATGGATTAGGCACTCCTTCAGCCCTGGTCGGTGGCGGAAATCATAATTAATGTTCCTATACCACTCTGGAACATGCACATTGTTCTCTCATTTGATCTTCACAACAACCTAAAAGCGGGTTTATTATTTTCCCATTGAAGAGACTGAGCCTCCCAAGAAGTTAGGTTATAGTAACAAAATCAGGACTTGCCAAATAACAAGTTCCTCCCACACTGAGTGCAGGTACCTGAGAAAATGTGTGTGGGTTTTTTAAATATACTTATAAGAGTTGTGGAAGTGCAGAAAATAACCTCAGAAGCAAAAGACAGTTTTCTCTTCACCGAGCACAGAGGCCTCAACGTCATGTAATGAAAAGTAACATCTCATAGGTTTACTCTAGCCAGGGGCTGGGTGTCTCCAAAGGTTTAGACATGGATTGTGCCCATCATTATAGTTCCCTGCAGTGCCCCGGTCTCAAGTTCAAATACCAAGAAAAGGCTTCCACAGGAGATATGAGGAACAGAGAAAAGACTCTTAGTCCAGGGTCAGTAAACACTTTCTGTAAAGGGCCAGGTGGTAAATATTTTAGGTTTTGTGAACCTTATAGTCTCTATTGCAAAAAATCAACTCTGGAGTTGTCACCAGGAAGCAGCCATAGATAAAATCTAAACAGGCATGGCTGAGTACCAATAAAACTTTATTGACAGCAACAGGCCACATAAGCACAATTTATCATCCCTTGCTCTGGTCAATACTGAAACATAGTAAGTACAATTATGGCCCCATAATCGAATCACTTTACAGTCACATCTCACACACATGCTATTAACTATTTGCCATCTCTAAAATGATATATGAATAGATTAGAGGTTATAATCATGCAAACTTGGACAAGTTTTTTCTCTCTTTGCTTTGGTTCCTTCATTCATTAAATAGAAGTAACCATAATACCTACCCCATACATTGTTTTGAAGATTAAATGAGTTAATAAAAGAAAATGTGGCTGGCACATATTAAAAGCTCAACAATGTTAGCTGTTATAATTGTCATCAATGAATTATTAACTGAGAAAGTGGCAAGAGCATAGTAGGCAAGCCTGCTGCTGCTATAAGTGCTCAGTACTCTCTTCTCTCAGTCACCTCAAATATGGAACTACACTTATTTAAAACATAACAGGCAGCCGAAACTGGTTTGGCTCAGTGGAGAGAGCGTCGGCCTGCAGACTGAAGGGTCCCAGGTTCGATTCCGGTCAAGGGCATGTACCTTGGTTGCGGGCACATCCCCAGCGGGGGTGTGCAAGAGGCAGCTGATCGATGTTTCTCTCTCATTGATGTTTCTGACTCTCTATCCCTCTCTCCTTCCTCTCTGTAAAAAATTAATAAAAATATATTTTTAAAAAAATAAATAAATAAAACATAACAGGCTACACATACACCGCAAACAGACACACATCTTTACAAAAACCAGGATCACTTAATGCTCATCCCTGAAGTGAGGTAAATTCGGAGGACTTACCTCTTTTTTCCTCCACGGTGTTTACCGAGATGACATTTTTGTCCATGGGGTTGGGATACTAAAAGAAAACACACAGAGAAGAGTTAGCATCCATCTGTCACCAACGTGAACTATTCCGTAGTAACCACAGTTACGCGCAGGAAGAGTAAGTATTCTCCAAGCAACGTCTAAGGCCCGCTTTCAATCAAGGGCCTTCATTTTACTACTGCAGCCCGGGGAGTGAGGGGCTCAACACAGCTGGGCCTGAATGAACTCTAGGAGGAAGCTTTCTTAGACCCAACCTAGCCCCGGATGCAGAGGGGGAGGTTAGGGGAAGCTAATCAATAACTAATACTAGCAATATTGAACCAGCCTTATTTAATCAAGAGTGTTCTTTGTGCCCGCCACTGTGCTAAAGGCTTTACACACACAGTCTTGTTTCAATCCCCTAGCAGCCTCTTCGTTGTGATTTGGTTCTGGGATATCATTACCCCACTTTTCAGAAATGGAAACTGAATAAAGGTCAAAGAGCTTAGGGTCACCAGCTAGTGCGTGGGGAGCCAGGGAATTCAACCAGGCCCGACAACAGAGTGAATTCCTTCACTACTGTCTATACCATTGCCCGGGAGCTGGGTTAGCACCACAGGACTATAATCCTAGGAGCAGTCTATACCAGGTCCTCCATAAACAGTTTATTGATTGACTACATTCCCCTGAAGGACAATTTGGATATAATAAGGCTGCTAGCAGCTACCATTTTTGTCCTGGGCAGTGTATATATTTTCAGTTTCATTCTCACACCTCACCCATGACATACATGCTGTTTTTCCCCTTTCACAAGTGCGAATTAAGATTTGGATAAAGTAAGTCATTTTCTCAAAGTCACCAGCTAATGTAGCCACAGATGCTCTGTTGCCTTCCATGTCCACTTAACCTACACCCGAATCAGTTAATCAAGCCCAACCCCTTCCATTGCTCAGATGCAAACAGAGAGACAGGGGGTGGCAGTGACCTCCACAAAGCCAGGGACAGGTAGGCTGCTGACGCAGGCCTGCTGAGCACCCCTTGGATGAGGGGTGGGCAAACTTTTTGACTCGAGGACCACAATAGGTTCTTAAACTGGACCGGAGGGCCGGAACAAAAGCATGGATGGAGTGTTTGTGTGCACTAATATAAATTCAAAGTAAACATCATTACATAAAAGGGTACGGCCCGCTCTTTTGGCTCCGCGAGGGCCAGATAGAACCGAACGGGCCGGATCCGGCCCGTGGGCCATAGTTTGCCCACGCCTGCCTTGGACTCTTCCCAGAGGTTTACTGCTCTATCTATCGTGTGTGATCAAATCGGAGGAAAAAAAGTACAGGAAGTTTTATCCAAGACATCATAGGTGCTAAGGGGGCGGGGAGAGCAGCAAAGAGGCTGGGGGCAAAAGAAGAGGGTCCTCCACCTGGCAAACTTGAACTGTAAGTCTCCTGAACCTCACGGAATAGGAGGCAAAACGCAGTGAGCGTGGGTCTCCCCCACCACACACGGACAGCGGGGGCGGGGGAGGAGGGGCATGCCTGTGTGTGTGTATGTGCTTGTGTGTGTGTATCTATGTGTGTGTGTAAGAGGCTGATTGATTGACTGACTCTGACTTTACTGGAAATGTCCTTCGCCCTCACACATTCTTTAAGATTCCTGTGGCCCCAAAGGACGCCGGGTTGGAACAGAGCCTGAGAGGGCGGGAACACCGTCTGTCCCGGCCACTCCTGTATCACCTGCATGGCGTGTGGCGCCAGTGGGCACTCGATAAATATTTGCTGAATGAAGGAATGACTTGGCAGATAAACCTCACTGACCTCAGGGATCGATCTGAAAGACAGACCCCACTTCTAGTTTGGGGACCGATCTGGGGAGAACAATCCTGGTCCCCAGCAGCCTCACACCTCGTCCTGCCCCATGCCACAAGCTGTCGTTCATACTGCCGTCCTGGCAACTACAATCCTGATAACTGATCAGAAACAGGGCTTTTTAAATAGTTATTCAATCATTCATTCCTCCATTTCCGCTCCGGGAAGAAAATGCTCAAAACTATGACGACTGCTTTCTTAACGTTCAGCCGTCAGGACTTCCTAAGATGACGTCCACTACCAATGGCTGCTGTGCTGCTCCGTTCCTCAGCCAGGGGCCCACCTCCCCTACAGCACCCCTGAAGCAAAGGCAATTTTGAGACACATGGATGCCCTGAATTGTGTGTGTGTGTGTGTGTGTGTGTGTGTGCTAGAACTCTCACACTAATGTAAAATGAGGGTTCTTTCTTTACTACAGTCCTAGTTTGCTCATTTTTATACTCCTCAGCACATCCTGACCGAGTACTGTACATACAATGTAAGTTGTAGGAAGATGACTGAACTAAATTATGAAAGAGATTACACATGTGATCACTGGAGAAGGGCAGTGATCAAAGTTTTCGGTCCTTATTACATCACTTAGTTACCAGGGAAATTCCTAAAGAGAATAGTAAACTCAGAAGCGTCACACTTTTACAGAATTCTTAGATTTGTTTACTAAGTCAAAGGTATCAGTTTAAATAATAGTGAAAACTCTATTTATTCTTCATTCAACAGTTTTTTGAGTAACTACCAGGCCAGGCATTGTTCCAGACACTGAGAATATAGTAATAAAATGGACAAAATTATAGCCACTTATTTCACATGTTAGTCAAGAGAACAAATGATACACACACACACACACACACACACACACATTAGGAAAATAAATCAGACTAAGGAATAAGAGGGGAATAAAAATCGTGGAGATAGGCCACTGTAAAATAAGTAAGGGGTCACCCATTAGATAATGCTGGTGAGTAACCAAGGTACAATGGACATTTTATTAACCAAACACCAGGGATCCTGAACTATCCATTCCAGGAAAATCACCTGTAAGATTGGAGTCATTTTCCTAGGCAGGAACTACTTTTGGAGTTGCAGAGTCCTGGGCCTCACGTTTCCAGGTGAGAATGGGGGAAAGACCTCAGAGGTCTGTTTACCACAGACAGCTAAATTCCGGGACACAAAAGGCACGTGTTGGGCTGGTTTAGCAGTAAGGCCTTCCTGTGCTGAGGCTCCCCCTGCCGGGCGGTACTGGAAATGGTCTGACATCATCCTGTGGCAACTTGACTATTCATGATTTAATTCACAAAAATTTATCTGCAGTCAGAGAAGAAGGGGCTGAGAGGGGGAAAGCTGCTCAGGGAGGTGACAGTGGAATGGATCGAGCGGGGTGAGGAGCACCCACTGAAGCCTGACTGAGCACCTACGGTGGCCTGCAGGGCCCTGCATTAGAGACTCCCCTATGTACTACCTCATTTAGTCACCCCTGAAACAGTAAACCTATTAACAAGTATTAATAGGTAAGGAATATGGGAGTTAAAAGCACAATGGGATGGTGTAAAGCCTGCACACAATCAAGGGCAGGCTTGGATTTCCCAGTCCCCCTTCCACACTAGAAACTCTCACGCAAGCACAGAGGTCTGATGACCCAGCTCTCTTTCAGAAACCCTCTTTCAAAAAGTGGATCACAAACTGCAGCGGCATACGAATTACTGCATGGGCCTGTGCACATTTGTCATGCAGGCCATATTTTCTGGGTGATGTAAGGGATTTTTTTAAGGCATATTTATCTTCATATATTTAACTTGGGATTTTCACTTTCTTCACCGAATGCATAAACTAAGTCCTTTCCCCAAGATACCAATCTATTGCAAAAATCAATGTACCGTATTTTTCGGACCATAAGACGCACTTTTTCTTCACCAAATATGCAGTCCCCAGGGACACGGAAGGTCCCGGGGGACCCGCTGCCGCTCTGCAACTCGGACCATAAGACGCAGGCATTTCTTCTATTCGGACCATAAGACGCAGGCACTTTTCCTCCCACTATTTGGTGAAGAAAAGGTGCGTCTTATGGTCCGAAAAATACGGTATACATTACATGTTATGTAACATCTAACAAGAGTAAAATGAGACTCTTCCACACTGGCATAAACCTTGCTTTCATTTACTTTTTACATATTAAAAGGTAAGAGGCCGAAAACTAGCAAAACACTGGGTAAAAGCAAAATATACATAAAAACAAACACACAGCTATGAAAGTAAGAGGCCGAGAAATTTAGTCCATCTATTTACAGGAAAAACACTCAACACGTGTGTAAGAGGAGCTTCATGAAGATATGTTATTTACCTTTCCTATTTACAGGAGGGGGGAAAATATATACACACATACACACACACACACACACACACACACAAACACATACACACACACACTCTAGAGGCCCGGTGCATGAAATTCATGCACTGGAGGAGGGGTCCCTCAGTCCAGCCTGCCCCCTCTCACAGCCTGGAAGCCCTCAGGGATGTCCTACTGTTGGCCTAAGCCCAGTCCCTTCTGTGGGAAGCGGACTGGATGGTCAGGGGAAGGCACCACCCCCATCACCCGCTGCTGCTGCCACTGCCGGACCACACAGCCTCCAATGTGTTTTCATCAACATGGACGCCAGTCCCTTCACCACAAAAAAATAACAACTTTCTTTAGGCATTTTTAAGGTATCTCTTTCATAGGATATGACATTTCTTTATTTCTTTTTTTATCCCCACCTAAGGATATTTTTCCATTGATTTTTAGAGAGCGTGGAAGAGAGAGGGAAAGACAAAGAGAAACGTCAATGTGAGAGAGACACTTTGATTGGTTGTCTCCTGCATGAGCCCTCACCTGGGCCCCAGCAAGGGAGGAGCCTGCAACCTAGGTACATTCCTTAATCAGAATCGAACCCGGACCCTGCGGTCAGCAGGCCAAGGCTCTATCCACTGAGCCAAACCAGCCAGGGCAGGATATGACATTTCTCATTCCCTCCAGCAGCAGACCTTCATTTTTCCCTCCAGGAGTGAGGTGGAAAAACCCTAGATCACCTTCTTGGATTCTTATTATCCAAGTTACCAAGGACACTGCGAGTGGGGAGCTTAGCCAATGAGCGGTGAGGAAAGGTGTTTCCTCTGCAGCTCACACGCAGAGGCAGGACTACTGGCGTGCTGTCTCCCAGCGAGGGCAGCCCCCCCACCCCAGGTTATGTCTCCCCTCCGGGCCTGTCCCCGGCCCCGATAGTAAAGAGTTAGTAAAACATCAACTTTACTAAAAGCTCAGAAATCAATATGCTCCTCACCCCACTCTACCTCCCAAAAAAATCAATTGACCTCAAAGGAGTCATTGTTTACCAACTTCCAAATGGCATGATCCAAGAGAGCACAGGAAGCAGCTGAGCTATCTTTAAGCAAAGAGGACTAAGAGAAATCTGGTATATTATCATCCCTGTTAAGCGCTAAGGGAATCCTTGCTACCTGGGCTGCTGAAAAGAGATTTGGTGTACAGCTACACAAAGAAATCACTCTGGACTAGGCCAAATTCCCTTTACAAGCTATATGCAATAGTCTACCTTAAAGGAAAAGCAAAGTTAATTTTATACCAATATCAATGGGGTCATTGATTAATCAAATTTCAATAACAAAAAAAAAAATAACAGAGGTGAAGTGAATAGATAATTTGAATGGCTGTTCATTGGCCTTGCAGGCCAGTAGGATGATGAAGTAGAAAGAACAAAGGACCAGGGGTAAGACATGCAGACCACCATGCTGCCATCTGAGAAGCCAGGGTGGGGGACCACCAGACGACCCTCAAAGGCCCTCTGGCTAGAAAGTTGTCATGCTACACAAAGGCCAACCACCGTCACATCACCCTCATCCATTCAAAACTGTCCTAATAATTGGGAATGGTATAAAGAAGTTCTTTGAAAAGAATATAGTTTATAATTGGGACACAAAGGAAAGTCCTCTTAACTCCACATTAAATGCATTTATAAACCCAATGCATTAAGGATACAACCGAAGTCTCCAAAATTCCTGACCAGTACTCTTCACAGGTGCCATGGTTTGAAAGACTAATGAACTCTCTCTTCCATGTCGGAGACTAAGACACGAAAACTAAATGCAATGTGGGATCCTGGATTGGGTCTTTCTCTGGAAAAACAATATTAGTGGACAATGGCAAGAGTTTGAATAAGGTCTGTAGATTGGTTAACATTGTGTCAATGTTACTTCCATGGTTTTTAAAATGATACATGTTTGGTGAAGCTGGGTATTGGAATTCTTTGCTGTTTTTGCGACATTTAATAAGCTAAATTATTTCTAAATTTAAAATTAAGAAATAAAAAACAAAAATAAATTGAAGTCACAAAGTGTTGAAACAGAATGAGTTTGAAGCCCATATTTGGGAGTCTTGGGCAAATTACATTAATCTCAGTCTGTCTTAGTTTCTTCATCTGTAAAATTAGACAAAAATATCTACCTCAAAGGGTAGTTATATGAATTAAAGAAAATAATTTTATATAAAGTATAGCATCTGGCACCATGCAGGTCCTCAATGAACAGTAGCTGGTTTTGCTAGTAAAGAATAAATCAACATTTTTTAACATTTAGTTTCAAGGCTGCAGTCTTTTTTAAATTTTTTTTATTTTATTGATTTTTTTTTTTTTTTTTACAGAGAGGAAGGGAGAGGGATTGAGAGTTAGAAACATCGATAAGAGAGAAATATCAATCAGCTGCCTCCTGCACACCCCCTCCTGGGTATGTGCCTGCAACCAAGGCACATGCCCTTGACCGGAATCGAACCTGGGACTCTTGAGTCCACAGACCCGGTTAGGTCAAGCCTTCAGTCTTTATCTTGCAGTTTACTGTGGTGTGGCATTAAGTATATTATTAGTATCCACCTGGAATCCAAATACAGTTAAATGATGGTTAAAACTATGGGAAGATATTTCTTCCTTTCCGAGACTAGTAAAACCTCACAAGCTATGCTTCAGCAATTCAGAGTTTGTATAAGATACAAGTCTTCCCCGGCACACCCCTCCCCACTAGAGTTAGCGGAAGCACCACATCAGAGAAGTGAGAATAGTAGAGATTTACTTTTTATAAAAAGGCATCAAACTCTAAATATTCTAAAAGTTCTCACAGATTTATAATTAAAATACAAACCTTGACTCACACCGTACGCCTGTGCCATGTCCCTGAGAAAACGCTTACTGCAGAAAGTCGATGTATTTCCCTCTGTCCCCCTTCACCGCGAGCTCCTTGAAGCCAGGGCCATGTTTTATTTACTTTCTCATCTCCCAGGGCACACACTCATTACGGATGTCTGTTAGCAGACGTATAATGAATGTTTAACTACCAGTACTTTGATAGTTAAAGATCTCCTGTCTTTTGTGCACTGATTAAGCTAAAAGTTCCCTGAAATAAGTTACCAAGTGTACTTTAATGTTCTGTAAATGACATTTTAAAAATAAGTCGTGATTCAAATATGCAACTCCATTCATGCTCACTCTAACCTTCATTACTCCAAGTTAGTAGAGATGTATGCAGATTACTTTTCTAGGCTTTTAATTTTTAGGTTCAGGAAATAGTGTGATAAATTAATAGTAGTAGCATTAATTTGTCATAATGTATAACAAGTTCTTTTAAAGCACCTACTATGTGCCAACAGTAAGCTATGTATGTGTATGTGCATTATCCAATTTATTTCCCCCAATTCCGGATGATAGCTTTTATTCTTCTGATTTTGCAAACTGAGGCATAGAAAAATGAACTGACTTGCCCAAGCTCACAAAACTACAAACACTCTGGACCCCCATCCGATGTCAGAGCGCACGCTCCTCACGTCTGCACCATTCCCCTCCACACCGTGCCTAATCTTCTGGTAGAAGTGAGGATACGAAGGTAAAAGGGAACAAACACGATTACAGTGTGAGCCAAAAGAATAACCACCATTTGTTCAACGAGGCCTCATCATTTGTCACATCATTTATTCTGGAAATGTGGATTCACCCCCAAATATTTCAGGAGCTCTGCAGAGGGAGACGTTCCGGGCAACTAAGTGTCAGGTTTGCACGGGGGAAGAGATAGGATCAGAAATGGAAACGTTATTAATTACCCAATCAACTTTCTACTCTAAATGGAAATAGCATTCATAAATCCCCTTTATGAGTTTAAGGGAAAACACTCAAACCATTTTTGTGTAGCACATCAGACCGCTGGCTAGAATAAATAAAACCCGAGGTCACTGGTGAAGCAAAGAGATTATTTTAATCTATCCCTTTTATTACACCCCACAAAGGAAAGGCATGTTACTAAATCCCGCACTGACTCAGTCTGAAGTTAGGTAAGGCTAAATCCCAGAAGAGTATGTTTCCTCCATTCATTCAATAAGGATTTGTTGAGGTCCTACTATGTTCCAGGATCTCTTTGGGTACTTGGGATATATCGGGAAGAAATGGCAGAGTCCCTGCCCAAGAAGCTTACCCTCTAGTCACTCTTTTGCCTGGAGCATAAAAGAAAATAAACCTGATCAACTCTATGGTAAGAAAAACTGTAACTTCTGTGGCCTCATTTGGGAATCAACAAGAAAATCCAGTCAAATGACTTTAAGTTTCTGGTATACAAAATTTAAGAAGTCTCTGAGTCCAGCTCATGAACGGTAAGCCCATGACACAGGCCCATGAGGCCTTCCAGAGATGATTAAGATCCTCCCGAGACCCCCCCCCCTAAAATCCGACCTTTAAGACCCCTTTGGACAGAGGACCTTCCAGGCTGCTGTGCTCCTCGATGCAACTTTGTGTCCACTTGTCATGCAAAGACAGAGCACAGCATGCGCTGTCAAGTGCATTGACACTGTAGTTAGTTCACGGACAGCACAGCTCAGCAGCGGATGAATAAACCATTTCGGGTTTCACAGTATTCCTCCAGGAAGGGTTCATTGAGAAACACCGCACACATTTCATGAACAAAGAGCGCCGTGCTGTTTGTTTTCAAGGCGCCACTTCGCTTTGAAAACGTGTAGCTAATGTTTTGCCTGTGGTACCCAACAGGCAGGTGGAAGAGCAAACGTTTCCCAGGTTTTAAAAATAGTCGTATAATATAACTTGGAAGGCAAGTCCTAACATACCAAAAGCCACAGATCAGGAGACTCTATTTAAAATAGAACCTCCTTGGCGCTGAAGAGGCCTCAGACATACCAGTGCGCAAAATCAGATCCAGCGCTTCCCAGAGATCCTCATATGACTGTCCCCTCTGCCAAGTGCTTTCCTTTGAAAACACAACTAGAAGAAAAGTGTATTTTGCCAAAAGTTTATATATACATAAATATCATTCCGACAACGTTTAGGCTTATAAAAAGCTTATGCTTGTCAAAGTGTTACACATTGGGGCTTCCCACCACCCTGGGAGATGGGTGGGGTACCTGGCACTCACAGGTGGGAAATTAAGATAGTAGGTTTGGCCGAAACCGGTTTGGCTCAGTGGTAGAGCGTCGGTCTGCGGACTGAAAGGTCCCGGGTTCGATTCTGGTCAAGGGCATGTACATTGGTTGCGGGCACATCCCCAGTAGGGGGTGTGCAAGAGGCAGCTGGTCGATGTTTCTCTCTCATTGACGTTACTAGCTCTCTATCTCTCCCTTCCTCTCTGTAAAATATCAATAAAATATATATTAAAAAAAAACAAAGATGGTAGGTTCGCCTTAGACAGCCGCATGCAGCTTCCTGCACTAGGGCTGCAGCCACCTAGACCAGTGTTTCCCAAACTTCTCTCATGATGAGAATCACCTGGTGGAGTTGTTACAATACAGATTCCTGAATCCCAACTAAGAAGTGCTGGATTGGGAACATATATATTCCAAAAAATTCTAGTTTAGCACTTCTTAGTTGGGATTCAGGAATCTGTGTTGTAACAACTCCACCAGGTAATTCTCATCATGAGAGAAGTTTGGGAAACACTGCCCTAGAGGAAGGAGCACCTTTTCGTAATTTGCATAAAAGAGCCTTCACTTTCCCCTGGCCCCGTGTACTGGGAGCTTGTGGAATAAAACCCCTGGGTGATGCCTCTTTCCAGTTTGCACCAGGCCACAGCAGAGGCTGCTGCAACTGTTTCCCGAGGCCACCTGAAAACTGCTTTTAACAAGGACAGCACAATGACGGAGTCCAGGTCTACTGACTTCCGGTCCATGGCTCTGTGGTAGGCAGCTGGACAGACAGGAGCCGAGCAAGAACGATGGGCCAGGAATAGAAGGTCATCAGGGCATAAAACAAGGATCTTCCCCTCCCTCCCCCCGCATCCCCACCTCCCCGTAATCTTTCCTTCCCAGGATATTGCTGGTCACGTGGGTTAGACCCCCTGACTTTTCCTACCGCTGGTCATGAGGTTCAGACCTTCCCCTGACCTTTCCTCCCCTGACATGTCGCTAGTCATGAGGGTTACACCCCCTTAGAGGGGGGATGAACAAGGGGGCCAGAGAACAGCCCTTAAGCACTGAGCCCCCAGGACAATGAGGTTCTGACCCGCATCTAAGACATCTAGGCTTTAGTTGTGTTTGGGATCCGGGCCCAGAAAGGCAGCAAAGCCAGACAGGCACACCACAGCTGACCTCAGGCCAGCAGCACTGACTAATGATCCCTGCCTGGCGCCAACCCATCAGTGGGACCACAGCCCTGAAAAGACACACCTCGAAAGCTGCTATTAAGATCCTCCCTCCAGAGACCTCCCCTAAAATCCGACCCTTAAGACCTCTTAGGACAGAGGACCTTTCCCCTCTCCATCCTCCTCCTCTGCCCCCACACCCTCAACAGCATTACCTTTACCTTCTCTCTCCGAAGATCCAAGGGCCCCTCCTTTTGCCTCTGTAACTTGTTTCCTGAAGCCATTGCTTCTACCACTCACTTCTTCTACCTCTGTGACTTTCTCAATAACCTTGCTCTTAGGGTTTGAGTCTTGGCTGTGAATTCTTTCCTAGCCAGAACTCCAGTACCGCAGGTCCAGTCTGACCCCGCGGGTCTAACCTCCCTGGTCTCACAACACCTGATGCCATTCTCACCACTGCCAACCGCTTTAAATAATATAAGATGAAGATCTTCACAGCCACTGGATTTACCGATGTCTCAGAAATAGTCACAGGGCCCCTCCCAGGGATCTGTGAGGACTGCTTTTGAATAGAAACAATGGAAGTGTCATGTTGTGCATAGCGTGGACACTGTCCCATCACTTGGCCCTTTCTGCAAACGTTCTCCTTCCTTTTCCCTGCCTCCACCTTCCAAAATGTCCTCCTCCGTCTCCATTCACTATGTGCCAGGCAGTTTGCTAAGGATTTTATAAGGATTCTTCTGGGTCCTAACCGAATGCAGATACAGGTGACCTCAGCTTACAACACGTGGCACCCAAAAACCTCTCGGCTGAGCTCAGTCAACCACAGAATCGTGAGAATCCGATTACTGGCTTAAGCCTCTAACTAACAGGGGTGGTCTGTGACACTCAGCAGGTAACTGAGACACTGTACTCTCTCACCCTGTCACACGGCAAAGCCACATCCTTCTAGCGGCACCAGGGGTCCACCCAGATGGATAAACCCCCAGAGAAGGCTGTGGACAAAAGGGAACTGAGAGAGAGAGAGCAAAGCAGAGTTGATTCGGAAACATTTTACCCCCTCAGTACAATCAGTTCTCTGTATCCAGCCAACCACGGGTTGAAACTAGTTGGGGGGGGGGGGGGAGGGGAAGCCCAGGACGTTCCAATAAGCAACACTTGAATTTGCCTTGCAATGAGCACTACGTTGAATCCCCACAAAGGAAGTTATGTATAGGCACACCTACTGTGGCCTATATGCAAGCACAGGCTATGGGCAGATGCTACGCCATCTTATGATTGAGACTTGAGTATCCTCGGATTTGGTATCTGAGGGGGCACGGGGGTCCTGAAACCAATCCCGAAGGGTACCGAGGGGCGACTACAATCATCTGTGTTCTCACTGGGTGCGGGCAGCACAGGCTGGTGGTCAGGGTTGTGGGTTTTGGACTCAGAAATGTCGAAATCCTGGCCTTCCCACCTGCTAGCTCTGGGAACTTGGAAAAGGTGCTTAAATGTCTCCAAACCACAGTTTTCCCAGACTGGGAAATGGAAGTCGATCAAAATGACTTCCCGGAGCTTCTGGGAGAAGAAAACATGATAGTGCATGAAAGCACGTCCTCCCCTCTCCCTTCCCGCCCGGGAGATTCCTGTCTGCGCTTCAGCCACGATTTCACAAGTGCCACTCTTTCTAGGAAGCCTTCCCTAGCGGCCACCAGGATTCAGCAGGCCTCCACAAAGTTTCCCTGTATAAACACGCATCATGAACTGAAACTGTGTTCGTTTTGCTGATCCTTTATTAATGTCACTCTCACCCATGAGAAGCCATCAGCTCCACAGAGCCTAGCACACAGAATTTCTAAACACTGTTCAATGAAAATGGAGAAAGAGAAAAAAAAAAAGCATCTAGCCCAAAATCTTGACTCGCGCCAAGGACTTTAAATGAGAGCTCAGCATCGTGCTATGGGCTTCTGCAAGAGCACGCACTGCCGAAGCTTATCCTAGATAATAAAAGCCTAATATGCAAATTGACCAAATGGCTAGGACGCACACTGACCACCAGGGAGCAGATGCTCAATGCAGGACTGCCCCCAGCCCGCAGGCCCCAGGCCAGCCAAGGTGGGTGCCAGTGGCAGCGGAGGGTGGAGCCGGCAAGCGGGCAATACCAGGTTGGCCAAGGCAGGTGCCAGCAGGGGGACCCCCACAGATCAGCCCTCATTGCCAGCCAGGCCTAGGGACCCTACCATGCACAAATTTCATGCACCAGCTCTCTAGTAGTCTAATGAGGGCAAAAAGTATGCGCAGAAGTAACTAACACTGTGGAAGATGGCCAAAGTGCCCCTCCAGTTCTGACAAGACAGAGCTCGCCTCCTAATGAGGACAATCCAGAAAGGCTTTCCAAGGAGCAGTGGCATTAGAGAATCCGCCCTCCAAAGTGCCCATCCTAACAACAAAAAAGGGGTGTTCACTACTTCTCTTTTGGACCCAGAGGCCTAGCCTAAGGCAAAGACCACATCAGGTCACTAATTCGGGCTTCACGGATCATTCCTCTGATTTTTTTTATTATTATTATTAAACACCTAACAGGTGCCAGGAACAAGCTGGCATCTCCCCCACCTTCCCAACCAGGCCTCCACTGTGACATCATGCTCACCAGCACCCTGCTCACTCCTTTGTGACCTGGGCTCCCCACTCTATAATCTCCTCTAATGAAAGTCAGGTCTTATCACTAAAAAAAATGACCACCTTCCTCCCCAGCGTCCCCCTTAGCTTTGCTCCCAAGTAGCACGTGGAGTGCACTGGCTGGTGGCACGTTGGTGAAATCTTGCTTAAAAATGTGAAAGCTGCTGAAACCGGTTTGGCTCAGTGGTAGAGCATCAGTCTGCGGACTGAAGGGTCCCAGGTTCAATTTCAGTCAAGGGCATGTACATTGTTTGCGGGCACATCCCCGGTGGGGGGTGTGCAGGGGGCAGCTGGTCGATGTTTCTCTCTCATTGACGTTTCTAGCTCTCTATCTCTCTCCCTTCCTCTCTGTAAAATATCAATAAAATATATATTTTTTTAAAAAATGAGAAAGCTGAAGGGAAACCTGAAAGATCTGCTCAGGGTTTTAGATGCAGACACTGAGGCCTGCAGAGAAGACGACCTTTGACCAAGGTCAGCAAGTGAACTAACTGGCCAGACTAGAGTCCAGGCCCACACTTCCAGCCCTGGGTGCTTTTGATTTTTCAAAGAAATTTCCCATCACCTATTTCGAGGAACCTCAGTCCTCCTCCTCCTCCTCCTCCTCCTCCTCCTCCTCCTCAGAGCCCTTGGGATAAAGAGGGCCACAGTTTGAGGCTCGGGTGCTCCGTGAGAGCAGCACAAACAGAAGCAACATTTTAGAGGCATCGGTCCCTGGGATAAGCACTTTTACATCAATTATCTCACCTGATTCCGCACAACCAATTGTGGGAGCTGACACTATTGTTTTCCCCATTTCGCAGATCACGAAACTACTATTGTTCCCATTTCACGGATTATGAAACTGAGGCTCCGGAGGGGCAAGCCAGCTGCCCCAAGTCCCGGAGCTGTTAGATAAAAGGGAAGGAGGGCAGGCGACAGAAAGAATGCGGAGAAAACTGAGATGATGGCCTCGGTGACCCCCACCCCCTCGCTTTTAAGGGGTCCTCGAAAGACAACTTCACAGCGGCGTGGCCCGGAACCTGGGTTCCTGTGAGTCTCCCCTGGAGCCTCCCCGGCGGCCGCAGAGGGGACGTGAGGCCGCGCACGGAGCCTCCCCGGCCGGAGGGGGGAGCCTTCGAGGAAACCTCCTCCCGCCCAGCTCGGCCAGGGGCAGACCGCCGCTTGGGGGGAGGCAGAGGGGGGACAAGAGGGGACCAGGGGGTACAGAGGACCAGGGGGGAGCGGAGAGAGAGGCCGGGGGAGAGGGGGGCGCGGAGAGAGAGGCCGGGGGAGAGGGGCGGCGGCGGAAGCGGGCGCCGGGCGCGCGGACAGCGGGCGGGCGGGAGGCGGGGGGCCGGGCCGGCCCGGGCGGGCGGGCGGTACCTTTCGGAGGAAGCTGGCGACCACCTGCTCGAAGGGGTACTTGTACACCTGGTGCACCTCCACGGTGACCCCCATCCCCGCGCGCCCCCGCGCCCGCCACGCCTCCGCGAGCGCAGGGCCGCCCGGGCGCCTCCCGGACCGCAGGCCGCCGCACGAGGGCGACCCAGGGGGCGTGGGGTTTTTTTTTCCTCCTCTTTCAAACTCGGAAACTTTATTGTCCGCCCGGAGAGACAGACAGGCAGGCGGCCAGGTCCCCGCCCTCTTCCGCCAACGTCCTCTGCGGGCGGGCGGCGGGGCCGGGGAGTGCAGGCCCTGCGGTCGCTGCTCGGAGGCTGATGGGGGACCACGGTTTGCAGGCCCGGAGCTGCCCGCCGGGCCTCGGAGCCTCGGACTTTGGGATGTTTGTGCCTCTGTGTCACCGCCTGGTCTGGAGCAAGCTGTGAGCCGCTGACGGCGACCCTGAAAAAGGAATAAACAGGGTAAACAGCCGTGCCCCGGGCCTAGAGCTGTAACCTAACCCTCCCTGTGAGCGCCGGGAGACAGGGCCCGGACAGCTGCCTCCCGGGCTGGACTTTGGGTCTCAAGTTTAGTAGCTGGCTCCAAAAATTCCTTTGCGTCTTAAAGGTTAAACACCGCGGAGAAAAAAACCACAAGGAGTCAGAAAGAGAATTTTTCGTGTTCTCCCCTCGGACCGTGAGAATTGGATGAGAAGGAGCAAGTGATCCATTCATACTAGGTTCTGAACACCTACTATGCACCAAGCACTGTGGCAGCACTGGATTCAGTGGTCAATAAAGCACAGTCAGGAGGAGTGGTAAGCCCGGTGACTTAACCAATTAACCAAATGGGAAAAGAATCAGGATAATGGATTAAATTTGCAGGGGCGGTAGGTATAAACGACGTTAGCCAGAATGCATCAGGAAGGTCTGTGAGGCGATGGCTTTTGCATTTATAATTTTTCCATCTCGCTTGCCCCTGACACATGGTCACACTGGTGGCAAAAGCCCAGCCTCGGATAAAGCCAGCTGTCCAGTCACTCGCTGCTCCATCCAAGCTGCTGAACAAGGGAGGTACACATCCACCGCTATCAGGCCTCTGTTTGTTTTGTTAATCCTCACTAGAGTGTATTGTTTCCATTGCTTTCCAGAGAGAGTGCAAAGGAGGGAAGGAGGGGGAGAGGGGAGAGAGAGAAGGATAGAGAGAGATGTGAGAGAGACACAGCAACTATTTGCCTCCAGCACACACCCCTCCCCACCACCACCACCGTCAGGGGCGACCAGGGGTGGCGAGGGAACCTTGACAGAAACTGAACCAGAGACCCTGGGGTGTGCAGGCTGATGCTCTAACCACTGTGCTTCTTCAGCCAGGACTATGGGGCTTCTTTTGAATTCATAACGACTAGCCTGAAGGGATCTTTAATGATGCCGGATCAAAACACTACATTTTATCCATTTAGTGTGCCACACTCCTCCCTATCTAACCTCCACTTCCCTCCCAGCCTTATTCTGGGGCGCTTACCTGGCTTCCTTCTTTACTTAGGAAATAGGAAACCTCTCTCACCTGCATCTACCCACCCACATGTCCAAATGTCCCGCCTTCTCTGCTGTTCTGGATCAGTGTTTCCCAAACTTTTGACATATATGTACCCCTTCTATAATTTTTGTAATGCTGAGTACCCTTCGTCAAAAAAAAAGGATGTATTTTAATAACAATCAAAATATATTTATTTTTTATTTTTTTGGAACATACACAGAATAATAATAAACAAAAAATAAAATTATAAAAGTTATATTATAAATAACATTTATTTGCGCACCAGACCATCTCACGCCTCACAAGACTGTCTTGACTCATGAGAACGTAGAATTAGGCGCAGCTAAGCATGGTGCAGTGCATATCCCCACCAAACTCTGGTGCAATGCGTACCCCCACCAAACTTCCCGTACCCCTGGGGGTACGCGTACCACACTTTGGGAAACACTGTAATCTGGATGAACTATGGGCCCTGAACTGAGGGCCAGTCTCTCCACTTGTCCACTGAATCCAGCGATGAGTTGTCAAATGGTTCACAAACAGCTCTCAAGCCCCAACTTATGACTTTTCTGTATGTGAATGCTCCCACCAGACTACCACGGTAATGTCACTAAGGATGGCATTGGGAGAGCGAGCACAGGACTGCACCATTGTGTGCATTTCCACCAGGCACGGACAACACACAGAACCACAGGAACATAGACGACAGTCAAGGTGGTAACATAATTAGGAAGGGATGGGTTTTGAACACCTGCTACCTTTTAAAATAGAGTTGTTACATTATAAATTTATAAAATTTAGTAATAGCTGTACTTAAGCAGCTGACAGGGTTCAGAACACAGTACCCCGAAATATGGTATCCTGGCATAGTGAATATTTTTAAGCTGAAGGGGTCTGAGAAAACAACAGCCACAGACAGTTCTCACTGACCTTCCCTCTCTCCGGAAGCAGACCCTGAATCCGGCGTGTGAGGAGTGCCCTCTCTATACCTGGAGGGAAGGAGCATACTTGTCTCCAGGTGCAGCGTTCATGGGAAGAATTTGAACAAATAGGACTTGCCACGTGTCCCCAAGTTCCCCCAGTGACCTCATCTTCTCTGTTCTATCAAATTGCTACATTTCTCATCAAACCTAGCATGAAAACACCATTTTTACACATCTTTATTTCATTATGAAGGCTCCCTGTCATATATAAAACTTATGGTAAGTAAATGAACATTTGCTTTTTTCCTGTTTCTATGTCTTTGTCAGTTGAATTTTCAGGCCCAGCCAGGAACCCGAAGAGGGACCAGAGAATTTTTTTTTTCTCCCCTGCATAGCAACACGGCATCACTGGAAGCTCCTTGTCCTCTTTCTTATTCAAGGATATCTTTCCAGTAATATCTCCCCCTCTGTCCTGCATCGTCAGCTTTGCCTCTATTGGGTCACTCCAAACAGCACACAAGTAGACCATTATTCCATCTTAAACACACCCACTCTTCACCACCTATCTTTCCCCAGCTCGATTCCAGTTCTCTGCTCCATTTTTGCACCTCAGAAAAGTTGCCTATAATCTCTCCAACTCATTGAGTTTGGGCCCCTGCAACTCCACTGAAACTGCTGTTGTCAACATCACCCATGGCTAAATTGCCAAACCCAATAAAGTCATACATCACTAGAAGACAGGGACATCTTCTCAGAAATGCATCCTTAAGCAATTTTGTTGTGTAAACATCACAGAGTTCACGTACACAACCCTAGATGTGATAACCTACTGCATACCTGGACTATATGGCATTGCCTCTTGTCCTCAGGCTACCACCAGTACAAAAACAACACGAGATTAAAATCAAGCACAAGAAAAATATGCAATCAAGAGACATGGTAAACATGAGATGCACAAGGCTATTGCCAGAATTACACAGCGTGCTGTTTTATAGCAAACTTATTTTATATACTTAGAAAGCGTACACTCTAAAATAAGAATTAAAAGTATAGTCAAGTCCTAACGGGTTTGGCTCAGTGGATAGAGCGTTGGCCTGTGGACTGAAGGGTCCCAGGTTGGATTCCGGTCAAGGGCATGTACCTTGGTTGCGGACACATCCCCAGTAGTGGGTGTGCAGAAAGCAGCTGATAATATTTCTCTCTCATCTATATTTCTAACTCTCTATCCCTCTCCCTTCCTCTCTGTAAAAAAAATCAATAAAATATATATTTTTTTAAAGTGGACTGTTATTTAAAAAAGAAGTACAGTCAATACACAAACCAGTAACAGTCAATTATTATCACTGTCAAATATTACGTGCCATACATAATTGCATGTTATGCTTTCATAGGACTGGCAGTGTAATAGATTTGTTTACACCAGCATCACCACAAACATGTGAGTAATGCGTTGTGCTAAGACATTATGATGGTGAAGAATCACTGGGCAATAGGAATTTTTCAGCTCCATTATAATCTATGGGACCACCACTGTAAATGCGGTCCATTGTTGACAGAAATGTTGTTAATGAGTGCATGGCTGTAATTAATTCTTAAACCCCAACTTACTAACCCTATGGGTAGTACGTCTTTGAAATACTGAATGAGGAGGGGGGTGTAGATTTAAGGGTCAAAGCCATTGCATGTTGAATGTCTGTATAAAGCATTTCTACTGTATCATCAACCTCTCCTTATGGTGGGGAGGGGGAGGGGGAGAAGGCAGGGAGAGGGATGGGTCTTCCTGAGGAGACTGCACAGAGGCAGGGGGGTGGCTCTTCCTGAGGAGAATGCACAGGCTCAGACAGGAAAGAGAATTCACTCGCATGAGTTTAAGGGGTCCCATACCTGACTGCTACTCTCAGTGTTGGGCACTGAATGTGAAACAGAAGCCCTCTGCCAAGCCCACTGTCACCACTGATCTCTTCCAGAATGGGAAGCTGCTAGCCAACTCCTAATTAACTGGCCACAAAATGCCAAGGTTGTGTCCTGCAAGATTAAAGGACCTAGCACCTGTTGGCTCTGCTTGGACTGGTTGGCCAAGCGACTTTTATAAGGACAAATGCCACTTACTCATTCCAAGGACATCAGGGCACTGTGAAGGTGGAAATGTGTTGCATTTAAAAGGTTGTCTCCGTGCCCACATTTCCCTGTTTTATAAGGACACCAATCATACTGAATTAACACCCACCCAGTGCTAGTCTCTGAATCCCACAAGTTGCCCTACTTCCTGCATCTCCTTCTTGAATTTTCTGAGCTCCTTCCTCCAGGTCCTTCCATTAATTCCCCTTTTGTGCTTAACTTGAGTTGAGTTTTTTATTACTTTCTACTGAGACTCCTACCTAATATGATGTGGAAGAAAAATTTAGCTGTTATGGGTTCATGTGCCAGAGGAAAAAGAAAAAAAGAAAAAGAACCATTTTTTTGCCAGGTCTTTTCTCCATTTCCAATCAACCCAGCTCCTGAGACCTTTGAAATTTGAGTTGCCTTTCACATTTATATTTTTGACTCTCTGTTTTTTTTTCTATTTTTACCTTGATTGCTTAGAAAGAATTTTATTCATTGGGTTTGCTTAGTAAAATTGCATCATCTAAGGCCAATTCAGCTCACAATATTAGTAAAAAAGGGAAAATTTTCTTTGTAATAGCAGTAGCAATTAATGCATGCATTTTAAAATAATCTATTTCAAATAATTCCTATCTGGAAAGACCAATTCTAAAAGACTGATCTCACACCAAACTAAAGACCAGAAATGAGTGAGAGGCAATTGTGGCCATAATACAAAGACTAATGATAATGAAACCAAAGGCACACAGAATTTCAAACGGCATGTAAGTTAGAAAGGAAAGGGTATCATATTCAGCCTCAATGTGAATAAATTTGCCAAGTCTTTTCCCATCCCACATTATTTTTCTAGAGGAAGAAAGTGGGAGCAGAAAGATAATGGAAGGTTGGAATGTGTCTGGGGAAAGCAAAGACAAGAGAAGGGACAGGAAAGGAAGCAACTATGAAGGCACGAGGGCAAAGGAAGGGTAAGTTGAAGCACAAATAAACAACAAAACTTCACTTTGCCGAAACCGGTTTGGCTCAGTGGTAGAGCGTCTGTCTGTGGACTGAAAGGTCCCAGGTTAGATTCCGGTCAAGGGCATGTACATTGGCTGTGGGCACATCCCTGGTAGGGGGTGTGCAAGAGGCAGCTGGTCAATGTTTCTCTCTCATCGACGTTTCTAGCTCTCTATCTCTCTCCCTTCCTCTCTGTAAAATATCAATAAAAAAATTTTTTAAAAGAACTTCACTTTGCCTTGAACTAGTTAGTACATTTTTTTTTCCAAAGGACTCTCTGATTGATGAGATCGGACAGAAATGAGAACCTTTCAGTCAATGGCATACCACCCAAGAATAATGATAACCATCAGATATTAACTCCATTCCCAACTCCAAAGGGATTGCTCTCCAAAGGGCTTTATATATCCAATCTTAGCAAAAATCTGAAGAAGTAGCATTTCTTTTAGATTGAGTTCTCAAGAAACAGACTTTGAGGCAAGAAGTTGTGTACAGGAGAACTGGAGATGATTTAGGGAGATATACCCATAAGGAAATGAAGAATGCAGGACTGGGCAAAGAGATCAGCTGTCTGTCACAAAATCTGGTCCCAGGTGAGCCCAGCCACTCCTAGAAAGCTCTGGTGCTGGGTAATTCCCATTAAGGTTAGGGGATTTGGTGAGGCGATTCCCTTGTGGTGGAGGACACTCCCAGGAACTTTTGCAACAGGGAGCACAGGCCCTGAGGAGGGAATCTGGGCGGAGCACTACCACATCCATCACCACAATTATCCACAGTTTACAGGTGAAAAACTAAAGCTCCCAAAGACAATAGGATCCAGTCTCTCCAAGTTTTTATCTGCAAAGGTATAAACTAACAGGTACATAGTCACTGGAAGAAAACTGGAATGATTTGAAGGCAGAACACATAAGAGTGTCCAGACACCTGTGTGTCTACAGAAAGAATAAGCCTAACAAAAGAGATATTGATGACTTATAAAAGCAGGAAAAAATAAAGTTCAAGAGGTAAAAACAGATACTAGATAAGTAATGCAGGACTTTGAATAATTCTTTCCTCCTTGGGAAAAAAATATATTGTTTTCCCAAAATGGTCACATCAAGATTAACGTAGGTCCATGGTCAGCTACATGCAGCTCTTTGGCCATTTGAGTGTGGCTCTTTCACAAAATACCACGGCCTGGGTGAGTCTATTTTGAAGAAGTGGCGTTAGAAGAAGTTTAAGTTTAAAAAAATTGGCTCTCAAAGAAAATTTCAATCGTTGTACTGTTAATATTTGGCTCTGTTGACTAATGAGTTTGATGACCATTGACCTAAGTCATCAAGCAATTCCCTGATTTCTGTCTTTGCTCACGGAGCAGGATGATTTACCAATAAGAGAATTTCTTTTATTTATTTATTTACTTATTTATTATTTTTTTATTTTAATTTATTAAGGTATTATATGTGTACATAATAGTGACATGGCAAGGCATAAAGAGGTCCCTAGTTTTGCTTTAGCTTCCCAATTGCTAAGTGATAGTATTATGCAGTGGTTGTGTGTACTTGGTTACCCCAAGTCTAAGACATCAACCCTCCCTTAGTTAGAGATGAGCTTAAACAGATGCTGAGCATGAAAGTCAAAGGATTAATTTGAGGGATATAACAAATATACCTATGTCACATGCATCTTAACATTATCCTTACATGAGACCAGGCATAACAGACTTGATTTTTGTAATATTTATACCTTTGTTCTATATATAGTGACTAGGCCAGTCTAGTTTCTACATCAAAAAAAACTAACAAAGCAACAACAACAACAAAAACAGTCCAGTGATGCTCTCAGACTCTCCCTGGGTTAACCGATTAAACAATTAAAGGATGGGAAGATCATCTTTAGTCCTCCCAAAATGCTAATTAGTCCATCAACATCTGCTTCCCTAACCTCAGAGTTGGAATAAAGAGGAAGCTTAAATTCCAATTTCTGTGGGCACAGATCTTAAAAGACAGACTCATCTGCCACAACATATGATACAACCAGCCAAAAGATGCCCCAGGACCTGGGAATGAATGGACGAATATCACAGCTTATAATTACTCAGCGATGGAACTCCAGCAGAAAGAGCCAATCCAGACCTTCCCTCTAGCATTCCTGGGACTGGAGGGAGTCCATGGTCATGCTAACAAGAGAGAAAACCATTAAACAAGGAAAAACTGGTTGTGCTAGTTCCAGGGACAAGCATTTCTAGGACTCTGGAAGCTTAAGTAAGGTGAAAAAATAATTCTCTGCTTGGTCTATTTACTATCCATTCTTTCCATTAGTATGTACGAAGCATTTTCTCTGCGCCTGGCACAGAATGTATTAGAACAGATAGAAAAGATGTGGGTCCCCCTTCAAAGGGTAGGCTGGGAAATGTTGGCTCTTTACCTCACTCCCAGCTTCAGAGGTGGGCCTTACTGACCTAGGAGTGATCTTCATTGCCAGTGGCTGGCAATAGAATAGGCATCTGACCCTAGTCTGGACAAGAAGAGAGGTTTCCTGTTAATTAGCTCCTCCTCACCTGGATCTATCTGAACAAGGAAGTGTCCCTACATCAGCTAGTGGACATCCTGAGGGGAGGCAGCCTTGGTTTGACACCATCCCTGTGATGATGTCAAACAGATGGGAAAATCTGGGCCTTCTGTGAACACTATGGGGACCCTGACCAACAACCCCCAAACACCACACTATTTTCATTGCCCCGTACATGAGCTAACAAACCCACTTTGTAGCTCAGGTCAGTTTAAGTTGGATTCTGTTCCTTTCAAGCTAGAGAGTCCTGGCTGGAAAAGAGCTAACAGTCTAAATTTAGCTCCCCTGAAAGGCCGCCTCTAAAATCAAGCCACAGAACAAAATATTCTGCTGGAATGAGACTGCAAATTTCTTAGAGACTGGGTTTAATATTTCTTTGTGTCTCTGGCACCCCACAAACACTAAATGCTGCATCTCTCATACATTCATATAAGATAATGGGTAAAGGAGTTCTCTGATGGAGAATATTGCTATTCAGATAAAAGACTAAAGGGAACAAGGCACTAACACAAGCTCTTCATAATAACAGGTAGCATTTCTTAGGCACTTAACATGCGCCAGGCGCTGTTTCTTGTGTGAGTTTGTTGAATAATTTGCATGTGCTGACTGGTTTAAGCCTCACCACAATCACCAGGTCCTGTTATTAACCCATGGTTTACAGGGTTAGAAGCCGAGGCACCATGTGTTCGCTCAGATAGGTATGAGGAAGTTTGCCTGTTTACTAGTAAAATGAAAATTCTCAGTAGTTAAATAACAAGTGACAAATGAAACTGACACCAAGTCTCCATGCTTCAACCAGTAGGACTTAACTAAACCAGTTCATAACAGCTCTGTACTTCATCTAGACAGGATGAGGGGGTGAATAATATAGATTGTTAAGTTTTTTTTTTTTTCACTAACACTTTAATATGCTCTGTTGATTTATAGATTCTTGGAAACTTGTTTTTCCATTTTTCTCTGCAGTGTAAAGGTTATTGTGGAAGCATCTGATAAAGCCTGCTATTAGTCCAATCTGTTATCTGCACTGTCTTACGATAAAAGGTATCTACTTGTTAACCTACCAGGCCATGTATGTTTAAGCCAAAAACCCAAAATTCTGCTCCACATCTTTATCTGAAAATCATTAAATACCCAAAGTGCAGTATTTGCTGTAACTTCTTTCAATATTTTTTGGGGGGAGCCCACCACATGCTAGGCAGTTTCTAGATACTAAGGCAATATCAATAAACAAAACAGATATAGTTACTACCCTCAAGGAATTCACCTCTTGTGAGGGAAATGCTTATTAACCAAAGCAGCACACAGGTGAATACAAAATTACATATTTTGCCTTGAAAGGAAAGGAGAGGGCCTGCTCAGAGATGATGAAAGAAGTGTCTAATTCAGTTTGCGTATGTGTCAAAGGAAGCCCTCCGAAGGAAGGGGCATCAAACATGGGACCTGAAAGAAAAGAGTGGATATCTTTTGTTTTTTTTTCTTACCCAGGATCAATTACCATTCTTCTATAACCGCAGCCCAAGCCTTCTGGAGAGCATTGACACATCCTTCCCAAACTCACTGCAGTGAACTCTGAAGACATTCCTGCCATCCCTCACTGCTGAGGTAGGGCCAAGACCTAGACTAAGCCAATCAACGTATCCCACCTCTCTGGCCAGCAGTACTTTTAGTTGGGTCAGAGATGAGCACATAACATCTGTTAGGACAGTCACAGCAGCAAGGCTTTATCTAGGGCAGTGGCTCTCAATCTTTCTAATGCCAAAACCCTTTAATATAGTTCCTCATGTTGTGGTGACCCCCAACCACAAGATTATTTTCGTTGCTACTTCATGTGATTTTGCTACTGTTGATGAATCATAATGTAAATGTCTGTGTTTTCTGATGGTCTTAGGCTCTACAGCAGTGGTCGTGACCCACAGGCTGAGGACCACTAGCAGGGTAGCCTTAAGACCATTGGAAAACACAGATATTTACATTACAATTCATTAACAGTAGCAAAATTACAGTTATGAAGAAGCAACGAAAATAATGTTATGGTTGGGGATCACCACAGCATGAGGAACTGTATTAAAGGGTCAAGGCATTAGAAAGGATGAGAACCACTGATCTAGGGGCTTTGGTTTATGCTAGCTTATCCGCTGCACTTAAGTGTTGTGAAGCTATGACCTTGAAATTAAAGGAGGGGGATGACCTATAACTGAGAGATAACTATATCAAGGAATGGATCGCCTTGACATCATTGGAGCTCTAATCTAAGCTGCACCTGACTGTATCCACCCATGAACTCTTCAGTTAGGAATCACAGCACATTCCTTTCTGGCTAAAGCCAGTGCGGGTGGTAGTCATTAGTGTTAGTCTTTTTTTTTTCTTTCCCCTGTTCTGCTCCTTCTGGACATATGGTAGGACTACATTTCCTCACTCCTTTAAGTTAGACATGAGACTGATTTGACCAATAAAATGTGAGCAGGTTTAATGCATGTCACTTCCGGGCAGAAGTCTTTAAGAGCTTATACACAACCCACCATGTTTTCTTTTCCTGCCACAGCAATCAAATACATTCTAAATAGTAAAATAGAACTTCATCACCTATCCCATGAGATCCTTCCATAAGCATCATTCCCATCTCACCCCATTCCCTTTCTGCATATCCTTTCATAATGATTTCTTTGTATTTTCTTCTGTCTTATCACCTTAATGTGCATCCCTCGACACTACCAGTTAGTCTTCTCCATTATAAAACAAAACTAAGATATGGCTCTTACGTGGAAACTACAATCTGAACATCAAAATCACTATCAACATCATCCTCACCACTACTATCCTCCTCATGGCTTCTAGGGCAAGATGAGTCTTGTGAAAGGCCATAAGTTAAAAATTATTTAAAACAGAAAACTCAATATGAAGTTATTCCAAACAGTCATTGTAATAGAAAGCAATGAATATAATAAACGATGTTTATATTTTCTTGATTTTAATAATTATCAGGGTTTTATATTTCTTCTCTTAATGTTATATGTTATGAAAGCACAATCATATGCCTATTTCTATCTGTTTAAGGAGCATAAATATTGGATACTGTAAGCCCAATAGTCCCAGCAAAAGTAAAGGCAAAGAACCGGAAGGACCAGTTGAGTGGGCACCCAGGATAACCAACCACAGCAAGGATTCCACACTGCTTGCCAATAAAATGTATTAGCCAGATGACCTACAAAGGAACACAAATTACACAGACTCAACATCTAAACTCCTAGGAGACTAAATCTTAATGCTAAGAAGGAAGATGTAAATTTTTAAAGCTAAGAAACCAAATCAATATTTGAGTATGACAGGGTAATTGTTTATATAACATTGGCCAACTGATAATTTGATAAAACAATTTCAGAGGTGGATACTAGGTTGCAAAATTAAGCCGTTGGCATAAGATAAGGTCGGAAATAGTCTCAATAACTCTACAAATATCAAAAGCTCACTATAAGAAGGTAGTTTTGGCTGGAATCATCTTGGGAGAAACAAACAATTCTGAGCAAGAATTAATCAGTCAATAAACCAGGTCCTGCAATCTAGGCTGCTTTGATAAGGTAATCTTTTCTTTAGGATCTGCTAAGAATTTTGTGACACTAGGAGAATAATAAAAATGATAATACTGAAACCCTGAGGATATATATTATTAAAAAAAACATAGAAAATCAAGAACAGAAATAAGAAAGACATTAAATCCAAGACACTGATGCTTTCGAGTAAATTGAAGTGAAACTGTAACAATAAATTATGCAATCTTTATATGTTCATGAACTAAGGTTTTGAAGAGTTTAAAAGGATCAGCCATTCTAAATACATAAATGGCATTTCATTTAAGGTTGTTTAAATGATACGCTTAATAAATTTGTGATCAATGTTTAAAGGCCCCAAGAAAAATTGGTTTTTAGTTTGGGGTATTTGATTCATGAGCGTAATAAATTGAGCATTAAACCAAGAACTAATGGTTGTGAGTACTCCTCTCCATGGAAAAACCCTTTGGATGTAAAAGGATCTAGCAATAAGGACCTGGCCAGAAGGTAATCTTACCTGTGTTAGTTATCTATCTCCATGTCACAAATGGTCCCCAAAACTTAAACAACATGTATTATCTCACAGTTTACCAACCCACAATTGACGGATCAGGGAGGGCTTAGAAGGGTGGTTCTGGCACCAGGTGCCTCACAGGCTGCAATTATTATGTCAGCTGTGACTGAGTCTCAAGCTCAACTAGGAAAGGAACCCCTTCCAACCTCACTCGTGTGGTTGCTGGCAGATTCAGTTCCTCTCGGGTTGCTGGACTGAAGGCTTCAGCTCCTCCCTGACTGTTGGCCGTCAGCCACCCTCTGTTCCTCGCCATGTGGGCCTCTCCATAAGGAAGCTGATAACATGGCAGCTGGCGTCATCGGTTAAGCAAGCAAGAAAGGCCAGCGAAAGCGTCATAGCCTTTTATAACCTGATCTCAGAGGTGATATCCCATGTTTGCTTATCCTCTTGTTAGAAGCACGTCCCTAAGTCTAGTTCATAGCAAGACAGAGGCACAAAGAGCACATTTCAGGAGGTGAGGATCACTGAGAGCCATTTAGAAGCTGTCTACCTGGGAACTTTCCCCAAGACCCTAGCCCAGGGGTGGGCAAACTTTTTGACTCGAGGGCCACAATGGGTTCTTAAACTGGACCGAAGGGCAGGAACAAAAGCAACCTGACCATGCTGGCACTCTCATCTTGGGCTGCTGGTGAAGGAGCGGAGGGGGGAGCAAGAGAACCCTCTGCTCTTTCAGCTCCGAGGGCCGGATAGAACAGCCAAATCTGGCCGGATCCGGCCCTCGGGCTGTAGTTTGCCCATGGCTGCCCTAGCCCATAAGACAATAATAGACTGAGGGTTCTGTGTGTGCGACCAAATGTCATGTCTCTGCAAACACCAAATCACCAAATACTTGAGTCAAATATCCCAACACCTACACACCGGGCACTGCGGTAGATTCTGGGGATACAATCACAGACTAGGCACACTTCCTGCCCTTAAGGAGCTCATAACTGAATGAAGGAGACCCACAATTAAAGGAGATTTAACCACTCCCTTCTCCTCCTATGGCACCTATCATTTAATTTTGTAAACATTCATATAAATTTCTGGTTCCCTGTGACACTAGCATGTCCCTGAGAGAAGGTATGATGTCTGTTTCACCTTCTGGCTCATTGTGCCTTGCATGTGGTCTGGCTCACTGGAGGCCTTCAAAAATATAATGTTTTGAACTTAAAAAACAAACATGGTGACTAATCTATTAGCCATTCACAAATGGTGCAAATTTATGACCCCAATCTTCTGAGAAATAATCATTAATAGGGGAAGTACTTAGGAGTTAGATAAAAGTGACACTAAGGCAGTGGTCGGCAAACTCAATAGTCCACAGAGCCAAATACCAACAGTACAACGATTGAAATTTCTCTTGAGAGACAATTTTTTTAAACTTAAACTTCTTCTAACGCCACTTCTTCAAAATAGACCATGGTATTTTGTGGAAGAGCCACACTCAAGGGGCCAAAGAGCCACCTGTGGTTCTCGAGCTGCAGTTTGCCAACCAAGGCACTAAGGAGACTGTACAAAGTGGAATCTCATAGTGTTAAAAAATATAAACAATGACTCTAGTTTTATGAAGGCCTGATTTAACTGCTCCATTCCTACCTCCTTCCCCCAGACCCTTACCCCCAAGCAATGAGGAAATTCTACTGTATCATGGGTCCAGGTCTTTTCTTCTCTGGGTTTTACATGTTCTTTAACACAAGCAGTAATTATATTTCTCTCTCACATAATTGCATGGATGTGGAACTCTCTATAATTACTGTGTTTAATTAGAAAATGAGGAGATCCAACTAATGAGGACAGGTGATAAAAACAACTGCGAACATTTCTTTCAAACTTACCATAAAACCCACTCAGAGTAAGCTCTAGTGAACCACAGAAGTTTAAATGTCGCTGGCAGGTATCTCCATGAATATATTAGCAGAGCGATTCACATCTGTGCAAGACTTAGAGCAAGGACAACATCGTCTTTCCCACAAACTTAAGCTTAATTGATAGCTTTGGTCCATTTAACTTGGAAAGGGAAATTATGGGTAACAAAGTTAATGCTTGATGTGGATTTCAAAAACTGAATGTGCAGCTCCCTCTTCAAAAGGGATCTTATCTGGAAGCCAAAATAAAAAACAGGAAAAAAAAGTAGAGTTGTTCTAGGAGCAAAGGTGTGTATGAACTCTGTCCTCCTCAACCCTAGACAGGCAGGGAGGGGGAGATACAGCCATTTCAAACCACAGTGTCTTCCAAGAAGGTGGGTTCTGTAAAAGGAAAACTTTAGCCCCACAGATTTTCAATGTGTAAAGGAGTAGAGAGGCCTTGAGGCTGAGCCCAGGCAGGAATAGAATCCCACCAGAGTAAGAATAGAGGGTAAACTGGGATGGAAAGGTAGAAAGAAAGCAGAAACCAGCAGGATGGTTCTAAGTGGCCGGCACAGTCAGCAAAAGAAGTCTCTTGCTAAGTTGTCTCATTACTATCATATAATACCAGCCACCTAAGCGTCTCCCCCAGGTCCTGCACAGTTTGTAGCTTTCACTAAGGCCTGGTAAGGCAAGATGTTTTCAAGGACCCCAGAAAGGGCCTTCGTGTCTACAGTCCGGGGTGTGTGAGGTGGAATGGAACAATGCACCCTAGGGACTAAGAGATGATCAATACACTGAATTAATTTGACCGTTGAGATGATGGAAGGAGTAAGTATCAAGTTCACAGAACAGTGTCCTGCACACAGTGCAGCAGCTACATACCTGTTAAAACAAATAAACTAATTATGCAATAGAGCCCCAACCGATCACTGGCCCAGCCCGCCTGGCCAAGCAGAGGCACTGCTTTTCACTGGTGGAGTAAGCTGCAGAGGGGAGCAACCGTGACCTCCCCACGTTGTAAGGTCAAATTCATATTATGCTGACTAGAGGCCCGAGAGTATACTCTCATTAATGAGAACTACCAAGTGTGTTTCCATTTGTGCATCAGAAGACCTCGCACAAATGCCTGGAACATAGTAGACATCCAGAGAAAATCTGTTCGATGAATAAGTGATTAGGTGTCTTTTGAAAACATGTATTCATTTAAAAATACTTTTGAGTTTTCAAAGGATATAGCATTATTTTAAGCATAGCATCACTATATTATTTAACCTTCATATTTGTCGCTAGCTCTAAAGGAATTCTTAGTCTTACGAGTACCAGGGGCCAACCTTGCTTTAAATGTATCCCTTTCCTGCCCAAACCACTGACAATGTTTTTAAGATCGCTATCAGGAAGTGGATATTTCAGTGCAAACGTATCTCCACTGATATGCAAAGACCTCAGATATGTTTTGCATACAGAAGGTCAGAAGCAATATTTCTGGGTACAAAGGGCAGTAGGCAGATCCTATGGCTCCACCTTGAAAACATATCCACAATCTGACCACTTTTACTACTCCCACTGATACCACATTGGCTCGGGCCATCCTAAGCTTTCACCCGGATCCTTGCTGGGCTCCAAGCTGGGATCCCACCTCCACTTTTGTCCCATAATGTCTTCTCTCACCACAGCAGCCAGAACGGCTTGGTAAAATGTAGATCGTATCCTGACCCTCCTCTGCTCAAAGCATTTGAATCAATTGGCATCCAATAGGGAAACCAATATTTCAAAGAGAGGGAGTACTTATTACAGGGAGTTGATTACAAACATTAGTGACAGCAGGAAGCCACTCCCCCCATTAGGTTGGAGGAACCAAATGGAAAACACTGGCATGAACCTGCAGTCAGAGCCTCCGAAATGACCACTGTGGGAACCGAGCTGCCTGAGCCAGCGTTCCCAGCTGCTGCTGCCACTCATGCAGCTGCCACGTGGGCAAGGCTGCCAGCATTCTCATTGGAAGTGGGGGTGGGGGTGGAGAGGGATGAAGACTCTTCTGATTCTAACAGTACCTTTCCGTGGCAGAAACTAACAGGAAGTCAGCAGGCAAGGGGTTCTGGGAAATGCAGTTTGCAAGTCTCCAGCCCCAGCAGTAGAGGAAGGGACAGAAGAAGGGGTGTGGGGGTGACAGAAGGCCCCATCCAGAGAAGCACCTCACTCCCAGAGAAGCACCTAAAACCTCACTCCCAGAGAAGCACCTAAAACCCAAGTTTACAACGACCTCCCAGGACAGCACCCTCTCGCCCCAACACATACACACCTTCTTTCTGCCCACACTCCCTGCGGCCGTCATCTTACTGAACTCCAGCCACATGAGCTTCTCTGCTGAGCATCACATGGCCAGGCCCTCCTCCCTCAGGGCCTAGCATCTGCCGGCGCCTGTGCCTGGGCTAGTCATACCCCACACACCTTCACAATTCACTCCCTCGTCTCCTGTAGGCCTTTACTTTAAGGATACCTTCTCAACGACGCCTCCTTGAAAACTAATTTAAAATCGCAACCCCTCCTAATTCCCAACCCCCTTTATTATTTTTCGTTTTTCATCACAGCATTTATCCTTTTCTAACACATTATCATATTCAGATATACTTTTATTCTGTATTATGTATTTTTAGTTGTCCTCTCTCACTAGATAGGTAGATAGATAGATGATAGATAGTCAATGCTAGTATTTCCCCCACCAAAAGGTAAGCTCTTTTGGGGTGCCTTTTTCTACTGATATAGTCCCAGTGCTCAATAAATACTTGTTGACTGAGCTGAAACCGGTTTGGCTCAGTGGATAGAGCGTCGGTCTGTGGACTGAGGGGTCCCGGGTTCGATTCCGGTCAAGGGCATGTACACTGGTTGCGGGCACATCCCTGGTGGGGGGTGTGCAGGAGGCAGCTGGTCAATGTTTCTCTCTCATCGACGTTTCTAGCTCTCTATCTCTCTCCCTTCCTCTCTGTAAAATATCAATAAAATATATTTTTTAAAAAAATACTTGTTGACTGAATAAATAAATGCATTCATTTGTAAATGTATGTTTTATGGGATGAAAAATATTAAAAGCCTGTGGGAAGGAAAGGAAATATTGTTACACTCCATTTGGTGTCCCTTCTACATGCTTCTACCATTCCCTGAAATTCCCCTAACGCAGAACTTGTCATACCACATTGTAATGACATGTTTACGTATCTATCTCTGCCACCGAAACTGTAAGTCCCATGAGATGCCAAAGGGGTGGTGCCTGCCTGGGAAGCACCGCACACCCAGCACCTGGCAATACCGCTCCGCAGTCCCGGATGCAGGGCTCAGACAGAGAAAAGACTACACTGACAGGTCTCTGGACATCATTCCTGCCTCTGGTGCTCTGGAAAGATGGAAGAGTCAACAGCTGTGAGAGAAGAGTCAGGAAGTAGTTGAGTGCAGAAGCAAAGGAAGTCAACGGCAGCTTTGTTGCTCTGGCTAAGCGAGGAGAAGAAGCAGAATGACCATGGCTTTGGAGAACATTTTAATCTTTTTATTAGAAGTGTTTCTAGTGCCTGAAAAGTGCTATGTTCCACTGGTGAGTTTTAATAGCTGGGTATCGCAGGCTAACAAACAAATCTTGAAAACATTGTTATGAAAATCCAAATAATTATCATAGAAAAGCAATGCATCTCAACAGGTAACGGATTTTACAGTGTTATTTCCAGGGGACCGGGCTACAAAGTCCATTAACAAAAGCATGTTTCTAATTTTACACCAACTTGAAGAGGCAAGATTGATCCTTTGTGTGTGTGTTCACGGACAGCAGAAAGATAATTGCTAAAAAATCAGCCTTGGTTGGTTTCTCTTTTCAAGGCTTTCTGTAGATGCCTAGAAAACACGCAGAGTCTTCTATGAGGAGCTTGTGGCTGTATCTTACACTTAAAATAGATTTATTTGGGAATAATTCAGGGAAGAAGTGATAGCACACACAGGTACGCAAGCACCAAATTGATCACAGAAAGCTTTCACTTGGCTTCTATCCTCAGGGGTTTGGAATCGCGCAGACATGTCTGGTCTCAGCTTGTCCTAAGGAGCACTTGCTGTCACCTGCCTGGGACTCTCCCACGCCCATCTCACGGGAGGCACTAGGGGCTTTGAAAGAAATGCCTCCTCCGCCAGCCTATCTTCAGCACAAAGCATGGACCAGCCAGACCTGCCTCCCCCCCCCCCCCCAGGCCTGCTAAGTGCACTGGGCATTGGGCATCCTTCCTTCCCCTTAATTAAAATTTCAATTTGACCAATGATGCTTTGAGATGCATTCTAAGCAACAGAAATTCAGTTCATCAGAAACCTGCCTTTTTCATTCCCTCCTCTCTGCATTAAGTTTGCAAAATCACTCCCAGCCCGAAAATGACTTCACCCTGCTGCCTGAAAGGGACCTTTATGGGTTCCCTAGCGCGAGGAGAAAACTGAGCTCAGGCAAGGGAGGCGCGCGCACGCATTCCTGGAAGGACCATTTCAGAACCAGTGTCAGAGCCGACTGTAACTCGGAAGTGCCTCTGCCGCTTGGACCCACGTGGGGATGTGACTAGCCTTGTGAAATGTCATCAAGTAACCGGAGGGTGGTTGTGCTTTGCCAGCCGTGGGAGCGAGCGCAGCCACCGCGGCTTCCGCGCTGGGAGAGGGAGGGTGGGGGCAGTTTATTAGAAACAACGTTAGAGGGGGTGCGATACGAGCCGACATTCAAAGCCGAGGGCTATTGATTGCAAATCTGGCAGGGCTGCAGGCCGTTCTCGTTGCAGGCAGGGCACCGCAGGGCCCGGTAGGACTCCTTGAATCTGTTGGCCAGCATGGAGAACTTGCTGCCGTGGCACAGAGAGCAGGTGGCACTGCCCGAGCCTCGGCAGTGAAAGCAGTTGTCATCTGGAAGCTCCCCTTCCTGCAAGAGACGGTCAGGGTTTAGTGACAGCAGCAGATCGAGCTGATTGACCGCATGCAGGTGAAAACACCCCTGGGCTGGGCAGAGGCTGGGGCAGAACAAGAGGAAAATGCTTCCCACAGACGCGATGAGGGGACTGGTCAGAGGCACGGAATAATCACAGCAGGTTTATCAGAGAGGGCACCCTTGGTGGACATCTCTCAGGCAGCATCCCCTGCCACCATGCCTCACGTCCCAAGACTTCACGCTCTTCGTTGCCCTTGTCACCATCCTCTGACATGCCATTTCTGTATGTCCCATGAGAGCAAAGATTTGGGCTTCCTCGCTGCCAAATACTAAGAGTGCACATTTGGAGCATGACTGGTAGGTGCCAGGCGCTGTTCTAAAAGCGTCTGTTCATCTACCAATCCATCTCATCCCTCAACAGTCCCCTGGGACAGGGTAAGGGTTGCCATCCCCGTGCTGCAGATGGGAAAATGAGACACTGAAATTCAGTTATTCACCAGCTGTCATGCAGCTTGAAGAAGAAGAGGCAGGTTTTGATCTGAGCACCAGAGTTTATGCTCCTGTTAACTACTACGTGGCCCCTCATTGTAATTGTCTGAAGTAGATGCACAAGACAGATGGTTTTGTGAGACTAAGCGGATGAATGAAGCGATGGCACAATCCTTGGAAGCTCAGCTCTGACTTCTTGGGATACTTTCTCCTCATTCTCTTTGAAAACTATGATAAGGTCCCAGGATTCAGAACTCCACTCTGGAGTCAGTAGGCTGGGACTGAGGCCTGCCTCTGACATCAAGAATGCACTTTGAACAGTTCCCTTAATCTCTAAATCTCCATTTCTTTCCCTGTGGAATGGGAGTGATAATGCTTACCTCTCTGAGTATAGTAGCTAGAATATTACCAAAGAGCGTACAAGAAAATACCACATTATATTATCTGGCATATTATGGGTTTTCCATGAGAGTTTGTTCACTTCTAAGCCTTGCTAATAAGTCTCCAGTCCTTGACTCCCACCCTACAGAAAACGGCCCCTTGTCTACCATTGTGTTCTTTCCCTAAAACACCTCAAGAAAACTGGCGATCTTTGTACTCTGTGCAAAGATCAGACCTATAACCTTCTAAGGAATAAGGGACAGTACCAAATCTATACTGGTGGATTTGGCACCAAATCCTGTTCATTTCACCTTCAAACCCATCCAATTTTTCCCATCCCACAGTCACAACCCTCATCTGACCTCTACCAGCTCAAGCAGGGATTCAGTGTGGATGCCTGCCTCCAGTCTGGTGGCCGATCTCCCCACTGACACCAATTCTACTAAGTTGCCTGCCATTGTGAACTGCCACAGAGCACACAAGAAACCTTTTAATGAACACTTGCCTCCCAGATAAACTTCAGATGAAAACCAAACTCCTCAGAGGCTTCAAATGCTTAGTTCCGTTTTTCATCACGCTCCTATCCTTAGGTCTCTCTCCAGCTGGTCTCCAGGAACCTGTGTCCCCACCCAACCCAGCCACTGCCCATGTTCTCAAGTATCAGTAAGCCTTGCCCACCCCACCTCTGGACCAGGAGTCCCGCCGCTGTCCTGCCCCAATCACGGCAGGTCTCTCGCTCCACTGAAAGTTCCTGGGACTAGACAGGAAGCTCTCTGTGTGGTCCCTTTCTCCGCACTTCCTGCACATCTAGTGTGGAGCCAGGAAAATATGAGCTGTTCAGATATTTGCCAAATGAACAAGCAAAACAATGTTGTCTAGAGAATCCTTCCCGGTCTTAATTCTAGGAACTACCGACACAGCTGGAGTCCAGTGGGTGGCTCCACCCAGCTAACAGCTTTCTTTTATAACCTAATAATAAAAATAATCTCTGAAAAGGGAGGCATTAGTTCTGCAACTAGCTCCGTTGTGCTGCACAGTGCCCAAGGAGGTATTACACTTTATTCATTCTAGAGTTAGAGAATGGGAGTGATTTCCAACTGAAGAAAACCTAAATCATGTCTGTGCACACTTTTGTTAGTATGTTATTGATTCTTGCCATACTTATATTAACAATGCAGAAATGTGTTTCCTTCCCTTAAAGTATTCAAAATAAGTTTATTTGCCAAAATGTTCTTAAAACAAATTGCCACAGTCCATTTTTCTGCCAAATCCACACGGTTTTAATGTTTTAGACTTGGGTCCCAGTGAGATTTTGATGGTACAAGTCAATGTTGTCAAAGAAAAGTACAGTAAAATCCTAACATAATAGAATGCCAGGCCAGATAGTGAAAGATTAACAAAATGGCCTGGTGAGCTCACTGTAGAGAACAAAACCAAACCATCAATCAAATTTTACCTGATTGTATATTGGAGTTTCTTTATATATATCAGAGAGGAAGGGAGAGGTAGAGAGAGAAAGAAATATCGATGAGAGAGTCATGGATTAGCTACCTCCTACATGCCCCACACTGGGGATTGAGCCTGTAACCTGGGCATGTGCCCCAATAGTTAATTGAACTATGACCTCCTAGTTCATAGGTCAATACTCAACTACTGAGCCACACCAGCTGGGCAATGGAGTTTCTATCCTTAAATTGAGTTACCACCCTTTCCAACTACTCACCTCAACATGTTCATTTAATTATTTAATGATTCACTAAATCAAGTATTTACTGAGTCTCTACTCTTTCATTCTCATTATTTTTTAAAATTCTTCTCAGAAAACATTTAGTAAGAGGGCTTAGAACATGGTTGTACAACATAATGCAGGTTATAAAAACAACAAACCTCCCAAACCACCTCCCACCAGCTCGATGACCAAGGAAAGGAGCCTGGGCTTTCACTGCAGGCTCAAAGCCTGTTGGCCCTGAAGAGGGTAACCAGCGCCAACCCCCAGGCTGCTTAGCTAAGTGGTTATGATCATGGGATTGGCAGTCAGGTGGACCTGGGTTTGACTACTGACTCTGATGACCTCTGGTAAGCTCCTTAACTTCTCTGAGCCTAGTGTCCCCAGCTTCAAAAGGTGATCACCAGAAATATCTACCCCACAGAGTCTTCGGGAGCATGACATGGACTATGGCATGGAAAGCAGTGGGCATGGTGCCAGGCTATAATGGGCCCTCCATAAACTATAGCTATTATTACTATTTTTTTTCTTTTTTTATTATTATTATTTCAAAGGCAAGGTCAGGTGAAGCATAAAGGAGCCTAGATGGTCTGTAGTTTCAAATCCACTGAACCCAGGCCAGGTTTCCTGCCTTCCATGTTTCACCGTGGCTCAATTCAATTATCCCTCTCCTTTATTCTTAGAGTTATTACAGAGGTGCAGCATGGCTTGGCGTTTAGCCTTTCCCTGCCCTTTCATCAATGTCCCCTCTGCTTCCCTTGGTCGGGAGGGGCTCCTTGGTGATCTCTGACCCTTTTCTAGAATAACCTTGTCTGGACATTTACTGCATGAGGGATTGGGCAAACGAATAGCCATTTAAAACAGAGTTTTGAAGACGGGCCAAGTAAAGTATAACCTTTCACAGCAATTTTGTGCTGCACACCTCTGTGCTGGTCTATGGCATTCCAGCTAAGAAATGTGGCTCTGTCTGTACTGAATTGAAAGGCAATTGTCATGTCGGGCCTGTTCTTGCTTTTGCATTCAGGGCTGCAGTGGGACCTATATGCTAGCTTTTCTGGCTCTCTTTTGAAAATGCATGCCCCTACAAGTTGTAATATGGTGTGAAAAAGAACAGAATAATGGGTGTTACAGTGGGGGGGGGGGGATGCCTTGGATGGCAACATGGGGCTGTCTGCCTACTGCTATGCTGAGCTCTGAGTAGGGTTATCTAGAGAAGGCAGAAAGCAGAACACTTGGTCTCAAATGCCAATCTCCTTTCCACAAATAATTACTATTTATTGAGCACCTATAATATGCCAGGCTCTATTACGGGAGGCAATGGAACTATTGTGTTACACCAATATACTCATGGACCCTGCCCTCATGGAGACTAAATCTTATGTGTGAGAACAAACATTAACCAAATAGGTATAAGACTACAACTGTGAGGAGGAGTATGAACTGCCCTGAGGGGTCCCTTCTTGGAAATTTATCCTCATGGACACCAGGGAGGCCCCTCTGAGGGAGGGATGCCTCCACTCAGATCTCAGGAGCTGAGGAAAAGGTGGCGGAGAATCTGGAGAATGTCCGAGGTCCAGGGAAGTTGCCTCTGGTAAGAAAGAGCACGTGATAGTGTTTCTGGGGTGGAGAGAATGAGGAGAATGTGGTAAGAGATGAGGCTGAAGAGGCCAAGAGTGGCCAGGCACACAGTACTTTCTAGAACAAGTGAGGAGCTTGGGTTTTATCCCAAGTGAAGAGAAGCCATTGAAAGTTTGGGGCGGGGGAATGGGGATGCTGAAGGGATGACACAATCAGATTTGTATTTCAAAAATCTCTCACTGAGCAATCAGATTAGAAAGAGACACGAGAGGTTGTGAGCAGAACTTTTAACCGGAGCCTTTCGATGAAGTCTGGTCTGCTCATGTCCCTCTTGTTCCTGTCCCCTAAGCCTCCCAGGGTGGGGACATCACTCAGGGGCAAGGAAGCCAACAAATGGGAGGTGAGAGTGCACCCCAGAGAAAGCTTCAAGCCCTAAGAAATAGAACGTAAAGATGAAAAAAATGTCACTTCTGCTGCCACCCAAGCTTTTACTCTCTTGGCTTAATTTCATCAAAATTGCTTTTCCCATTTTGAGAACTAATGAATATTATCAGTCTTCCCCCTTCATCTGAGCATGTCTGAGCAATGGTTTCCAAGGAGGAAAGCTATTTATATTTTTATCTAAAGGTGGCAAGAAGTTAAGCTTTAATAATATTTTCAAAATGAATGAGGAGTGTTTGAAATATGGACTTACCACTATTACAACTAACAATGTACCATTAAAATGCAATAAAATTTGTAACATCGCTAGTATTTAGACATCTTATGTAGTCATATTTGAAAGTTTTACTGAAGCAGTGCACAAGTAAGACCACTGCAGTAGGGCCCTCCCAGGGGGACCGTGACCCGCTGACGCACCTGGGGGTACTGGTTGTGGGGGAACGCGCTTTCTGTCTCCGCCAAAGGCCCATTGTTCTGGTCGCTATCTCCATAGATTTCCTCTTTGGTCATCAGAGACTCTTCCTCGATCTCCTCTTCCTTCTGGAGAATTTTCCTCATGAAGTCTCTCTTGTCCATTGGGGTTCGAATGATTTTCAGGTTATTCGTGTAGATGATTATCTTTCCAAAATCTATAATAGGCGGGGACTAGAGAAATGGAGAATGAGCATGGACCCTCCAAGTAAATACAGGGCTGCAGAACCTGCTCGCGGTCCCAGGCAATGGGACAGGAGGAACTTCTACTCTCTGGCACTTGTGACCCCATCAGACCACAAAGCTCCAGTTTGTTTGCTTTCTCTGTAAACCATGGCAACCATCTTCCTTCTTCCTGTTGATGGTAGCCATCAACCAAAGCTACACTAGTCATATAGCTAGAGTTTCGAACTCTGCAGGGTGGGGTCCAAAGTGCCTATTTCAACCACATACCACAGCAACTGATATAGGGCCAGGCATAATGAAGGCGTAAGAAACACAAAGGAATGCTTTTTAAAAAGTAAGTGTCACTCAAACTTGTTTCTTTGCATAAGTAATAATAGCATATACAATTTATTGAGCATTTACTGTTGTTATTATGATGTCAGACATTGTGCTAAGCATTTTACAAACATTACCTCACTTCTCCCCTGAACATCCCTATGAGGTAGATCTATGGTTTCCACATTCTGCAGTTGAAGGGACCAAGCTTCAGGGGGTTTAAGTGTGTCTCAAGGTCACAAAGTTACTCAGGGTCTCTGGCTGGAATTCAAATCCAACTCTGTCTCCCTCTAAATCCATCTTCTTAGCACCTACACTACACCATTCACAATCACTTTCCCAAGATCATTATATTTTTATATATATTAACATATTATATATATATATATATATATATATATATATATATATATATATACACATTCTGTTGTAACTTGTTTATGTTCTTTGTCTATGAAAATCTTTTTATGTCAATAAATATACTTCGACAGCATCCTTATCAATAGCTCCTGCTCCCTTGCTGGATTTCTCATGTGTGCCTTAATCATCTGCTGCGGAATCATCTGGGCAGTAGAGAAGCAGAGGAGTAAATGTTTAGGGATTACTTCAGCTAAGAACACACATTTCTTCCCAGAGCTAGGACGGCTGGCAGGGAAACACTGGATCCCAATCCCACTGTTCACCAACTGTCAGATAGAGGAGAGTCATCTGGCCTCCCAGCGCCTCGGTGTGCCCATCTGTCAATGGGCTGCCATCTCGCTGGCATGCAGTACCCCCCGGAGACAAATTCATTACTGAAACACAGACATGCTTCTACGCTGGCTGGTAGGCAGGTGCTGTTCTGAGACTCCTGAGAACTCTCCTGCTACTCCAGCCTCTCTCCAGGGAGCCTCTCACGCCCCCAGCCAGTCATGTAGAAGTTGACTTAGGACTCTGAACCCCAACCCTTCACTAGCTTCTGGGGCAATTAAGCAATTACATATTTGTACTCTCTTCCCTGAAGCTAACCATGCCCTCTTCCAGGGATGGTGGTCCTATGAAGAAGATATAAAACAGGGATTGCAAACGCTGAAGGTACCATTCAGAGGTAGGCACTGCTACTGCTGTTGTTACTAAGAACTGTTCTTTTGGTCGTTTGCGCATGCGCCATCAGGCTACACAACCGCATGCTTGGGTGGGAAATGTTCTGCCCTGCCTTTGCAGAATTGCATCAGCCAGTCTATTCGATGCTCCACGGAAGCCGTCTCAATCTGGCTTGGGCGGGGGTTCAATACTCAGGTCCCCTTCCTTGAAACATCCACGGGGCTTTCAATAATTATTTATGAAGCCACAAGCTTCCTACCCGGCCTGGTTTCCCTCCCTCTCTTCTAGGGATCATGTGGCAGCTTCCATTTCCTACCGATTGGTGCGCGCGGGGTTCCTGTTTCGCACTCTGGACTATCAGCTTCTGAACATCGGCCGATAAAGATGGTGGCACTTTTGGAAGGTTCCATTTCCACTTCCAGTAATAGCCCGAGGGGCTCGGTTACGAGGGAGCTTTCTTTGCATCTAAGTCTGGTTTCTTTTTTTTCCGGGCAAAACTCTCAATATACTGAAAAAACTCTGCAGCCCTCTGGTTCAACCGCCTGCCTCTAAGCTGGTCAGTATCTGAGACAGCCAGGACAGTCCATTTATTTTTAATGTATTCCAAAGGTGGACAGTCCCAAATCACCATGAAGGTGTGTTTAAGTTTCAGTCACCCTGACAGCCAAGCTCTTCCCGGTGTCTAAGGAACGGCTCCGGGTGTAACTAAACTTCACATGATCTGGTTGCATCCGATGGCCTGTGAGGAACACCCGCTGGTACATTATAGAGGGCCGGGATGGAGCCAGGAATTTTATGTTTCCTTCCATGGCGCCCAGAATGGTCACCTATGAGGCTGAGCCTCATAAATATCCCGATGTCAATGGCAGCGTCTCGGTCACCATGACACCTCACCGCTGCCCTGGGTTTACACACATCACCGGGTAGAAGAAAGGCAATGGGCTTTGGGGACAGGCAGACCTGAGTTCAAGTTGTATTCAAATTGTATTCAAACATCTGACAGCTGTGTGAGATGTGCCACTTATTGAGCCCCTATGAACTTCTTTTTTTTTTCCAATTTGTAAAATTCTTTCATATAGAATTGTTGTAAAGCTGAATTTATGTATTCTGTACAACGTGGGTGTTCAGTGGATGTTACTTCTCTTCCTTCCCCTACCATTTTTTATGGACCTTATAAGCTTCGGTCACTTTCAATTCCTTAAAATATTTTATTGTTTATAACCACTTTCTCTATCTACCACATAAAATTTTTAAAAGAATCATTGTTTCTTTCATAAGAACCTGGTCATTATCGCAATGGTAGGTAATATTTACAGACCATGTACAATGTGCCAGGCACAATGCCAAGGGCTTCTTATCTGTTATCTCTCTTTAATCACAACACTCTTTGGAAGCAGGTACTTTTATTACCCTCATATCATAGATTATGATGTTGAAGTTCAGCAAGTTTAAGTGGCTTTGCCCACGCTCACCCAGGTAAGTGGGTAGAATGGACATTAGGCCCAGGTTTAACCAACATTAGAGCCCTTGTTCACTTTTAAAAACAAACAAACATTATTTTTGATGTGGTAAATAAACATAACATAAAATTTACCCATTTCACCATTTCTAAGTGAACAGTTGAGTGGCTTTAAGTACTTTCACGCTGTGGTGTTAACTATCACCATCATCCATCTCCAGAACTTCTCCTTAGTCCCAAACTGAAACTCCGTACCCATTAAACAATAACTCCTCCTTCTCTCTCTGCCCAACCCCTGAAAACCACCACTCTCCTTTCTATCTCTATAAATATGACTACTTCTATAAATGTAATCATATGATTGTCCTTTTGTGACTTATTTCACTTAGCATAATGTCTTCCAATTCCGTCCATATTGTAACACGTGTCAGAATTTCCTGCCTTTTTTAAGACTGAATAATATTCCATTATGTGTATATACAACGTTTTGGCTGTCCATTCACCTACTGATGGACATCCAGGTTGTTTTCACCTTTGGGCAATTGTAAACAAAGCTGCTATAAACCTGGGTATACAGATATCTTGTTCAAGTTCAAAGCCTCTGTTTTTAATTACTGTGCTTAACTACAACCTAATGTTGCCTCTCAGTCAGTATTTACTAGGAGTTATTTTACAATTTGGTTCAGTATTGAAAATTCATGACTTCCCAGCTCTCATTTCCTTATTTTTCATAAACACCACATTGACAACCTGTTCTGTGGGTGCAGGTGCAAGAATCCACTCTTACACGTAAAGGCTGGCTAGATTGGGATGTAGCATGTGTCAGGCAACATAGAAAACAAGGATAACTAGACCAGGCAGGAATCTAACCCTGAACATGGCCTCTAGAACCTGGTGTTTAAATCTACCATGTCATGCATGGCTTTATAAAATCCACACCTAATCATACATGTACATGAATGCCAAGTTTGGCATACTGACTTATGAAGGTCAACAGTCCAGTACTATCTGCTGTGGCCTTGTATAAGGTGTTGAGTAAACTACAGATTTGTAAATTCTAAATCTGTGAATAAGATTTAGGTAAAATGAGGTACTATAAGTACAAAATAGCTATGTACCTAGGACATAATAAGCACTCAGTAAATGATAACTAATATTACTATCATCAACATTATCAGTAGTGGTCTTCTTCTCTAGAAAGGAATATTCCATAGGGCAAAGAGTATGGGGAATCAGAAGACCTGGGTTCTTACTCTGACTCTGCACCTGTGACCATATTGGCTGAGTCCCTTAACAATGTGGCACTTGCCGAAACTGGTTTGGCTCAGTGGTAGAGCGTCGGTCTGCGGACTGAAAGGTCCCGGGTTCGATTCCGGTCCAGGGCATGTACCTTGGTTGCGGGCACATCCCCGGTAGGGGGTGTGCAAGAGGCAGCTGGTTGATGTTTCTCTCTCATCAACGTTTCTAGCTCTCTATCTCTCTCCCTTCCTCTCTATAAAATAGCAATAAAATATTTTTTAAAAAAACAAAAAAACAATGTGGCACTTGTGTTCCTCATCTGCAAAATGGGAGTGGTCACCCTTGGCCTTTCTCCTCAAGACTGTCGTGAAGACCTAACGCGATAATACGTGATAGTGCTCTGCGATGCAGAAGCCACTCCAATAACACGAGGGACTGTTCATTCCAGCCCCCTTTCCTACCAAAAAGAAACCAGTACTCTCTTTGATAAATGTGGGCATGCCCATAATTACACTCTTATCAGTGCTGGCAAGGCCAATACATTTCTCTGCTATAGATGTAGTGTTTGTTCCCTTAGGAAACCAATAAAAATGATTAGAGAGTAATTATCTGAATTTCACACTTTAAAGAGGAGTATAAATCCTACTCATAAACGCTATTCATTAATAACCTGTATTTGCTCTTTTTAAAGAAACACACTCATAATTCCAATGGCAGAGAGCACATCCGCATCTCCTGTGAGATTCTGGAAATCAGTGACTACCTTTCCAGGCTCGTCTAACTTAAAAAAAAAAAAATCCATGCCTGGGCTTTTGATTATCCATGCTCCTGGAGAAGACCACTGACATTCACAAATAAAATACATGTTTCAAATGAACTATTAGCTCAGACTTCTTTCCCGTGTAACGTCTCCTCTGGTTGATTTGCTCTTCACCGTCTCTTCCCAGGACTCCACCCACCCAGTGTTCATGCTAATGAGCAATGGAAAGGCAACATAAACAAACTAACAGACAGACAGACAGACATTGTTTGAAAGCAAACGGTAAGAGGGAGATGGTGAGAAAAAACAAGTTACGGATAAACCACGTGCTGAATAACCACCTAGAGTAAAATGGACACCTCCAAACACTTAGCTCTTCCAGGAAATAAGACAACCAGTCGCTGCGTCATTTTCTAAAACAGTACCTCTATTTAATTTCCTCACTGAGGTAACCCAGCCAACGACCCGGTGCAATTCTTTTTTCTTACCCTGGATGGGATTGGAATACTATCGTGCTTATTGCACTTTCCAATAACTAATCCACAAGCAATGCTATTGTTTTCCCAGAAATACTATCCTAAGAGCAACTTCCCCTTTGGTGCACCCATAGCCCTGGCTGGTAAGGAACACGAGCATAATACAAATTTGAAACGTTCAGGTGCTTCTCCAAACGCACTTTAGTCCTTAATGCTTATGCCCCACACGCAATACCCACCTTATGGTCATTTGTCTTGAAATCGTTGAAGAAAGGCTGGCTGCCCGCCAATGTATAGGCATTGCCCTCTCTGAACACGCTGATCCTTTGAGCAGTCAGCTTGGGGGAGTAGGACCGGGGCTTGGGAGTCTCCCCAGACCCGTAAACACCATCCATGGGCTCCAGGGACTCTTGGAGGAAGCTGTGAGGGTACTCCTCCTTTGGCGACTCTAATTCCTGCCCATCTTCGAAGACCTGCTTCAGCACCCGGCCGCTGTAGGAGGAGGAGATTTTGAATCGGACTTTCCGGGGCTTGCCGTCGCTCTTCTGGTTCAGCTTCTTCTCAGGGTCCTCCATCAGCAGGCACGTCCCTCTGTGGCTTCCGGGCCTCAGTGCAGCCAGTGGAACTCGGAGCTCTGAGGAAAAGGCACTGTATTTTCTCTCCTCCTGCACATGATTAATTTAAGTCGCTGCTGGGATATACTCAGTTTACAGCAACGGACACCCGCACATTAAATATTGATAGACCCTCATGCAAAGGCAGGCGATTGCGGGTTTATGGAGTGGAGGGAGCAGAAGACAAGATTGGGTCCCTCCTGAATCCCAAACTCACCCAGAAATTTCACTCCGGCCCTGGCTTTTCCTAACCTGAGTAGGTTTGTTGAGACCGAACAAGTGCCAGTTCAATAAGGATCAATTACTCAGTGAGTTAGCAAATGTCTTGTTATTCTTACCAACAGCCATGGCCTAATAAGCATTTAATAAGTGCCAGAGATTTTTACATACATTAGCTTACTTCACCCTCACAATCACCCTACAGTGTACGTATTGTTGTCCCTTGTGTACAGAGGGGAGAGTGGGGCTCAGAGCAGTTTCCCCATTTATCTGCTGGATGACACCTACGCAAGTCAAGGGCAGGGATTTGAACTCAGTTCTAGCTGACTCCAAAACCCATGGCCAGTCCACCAAGCCAAAGGTTTTCCAGTTGTGTCTCATGGAATCTTAGACAAGAGGGAGCCACGGGTTCTGGACTCTGGGCCTCCTGCCTCTGTGTTAACCAGAGAAGTTCTACTTTATGTCTATTTTTATATAGGCAGTTTATTGCACATTGATTATATTTCAATAAAGTTCTTCTTTTTTAAAGACAAAATAAAATTTTTCTTTTCTTTGCAAGCTTAACACTAGGCACCACTGGCTACTCCAGATAGTACCTGGCAAATGCCCAACATTGTGAGACTGTCATTGGAGTGACTATCAAAGAAGCATGAAACGTGGGGCTTGAGAATGACAGTCCTGCAATCTGCTTTAGGAAACGGTCCTAACACATATAAAATAGCCTCCTGCTTAGGGAAAGGAGCAAGCAGCCCGCTGCTGACTCCCTGCATAGCTATTCTGGGAAGAAAGTGGCCCCTGAGGGGGAAAGGATGGAAGAAGAAGTCTTGTAAAGGAAAGGGCCCTTCGGTTGGGTCTGCAAGGATGGGTTGAAGGGCTGGGATGGTTTCACTAACAATATCATTCACTGCGGTGTCCAAACTGACTTCTCACACTCCTGTGGCCATTCCTAGGAATTCTACCACCACTCCTTTCATGGGTAGCCCAGCACCCTAGCCCTAGGTCAAGTCCTCATGGCTTCTGTTTCCAAAGTTCCAGCAGCCTCCTAATGACTTTCCCACCCACCCATCCGCAAGTCCTCTCTCCACCCTGAGGCCAGAGCAGGTTCCAAAACACAACTCTGCGAATGTCATTCTCCTGCATAACAAGTCCTAACCCCTCCTTTCAGCGGGCAAGGTTCCTCAAAACCTGAACCCTACCTTCCTTTCCAGCCTGGTCCTCTTCACGCTTCCAAATGCTGCCTGGAATCGGCGTTCCGGGCACACGGACAAGCTCATCTGTTTCTCAAAACCGCCAGGTTCTGCCTTTTATCCAGTACTCTGACTCCTCACTAAAATGTCAAACTTCCCCTCCTCCTTGAAGTCACAGCCCAAATGTCACCACTTCTGGGAAGCCTTCTTCCCTGCCTCGGGGAGAATGCCATGGAACCTGGGTCCGCCACCATCCAGGGCTGGTGGTTCTCTTTACCATTCTTGTGGTTCCCTCCCCCTGCCCGCGCCCCACTAAGCCGGGAGCTGCACAGAGTCAGAAGCTTTCTTTACCATTTCTCTCTCCCCTGTGTTTATCAAAGCGTCTGATACATAATAGAAATCAAGTAAGAATTATTGAATGGGTGACTTCTAGGTGAAAGAAATAAAATAAATAAAACTTTTGGAAGAGGAGTTACACATATTTTGTGGATAACAGTGAAGAGGTAGGATCAGAAAGTTGTGAGGAAAAAGATCTATATTTTTACGAAATAGGAGGAGTTTCACTATGATAAAACCCCAGTGTAATCAATACAAGAAATTGGTTAAACACACACACGCACACACACACACACACACACACACACACACACACACACACAAGCAGCATCTCTTAAAAAACTAAAAACACAAAGGTATGCTCTTCATAATATCAGAAGATACATTCCTTTAGATTCCCTAGGAAGCAGGGCCAGCCCTGATGTACCGAGAATGCTTTAAGGAGACTGGAACCTGAATCCCTTGGCGCTCAGGACAACCAAGTGGGCCCCAGGCTCCCAGGCAGTCAGTCACCGGTGACTATCGGCCTTACTCGTTTAGTCCAGGGTAGAGAGCAAATATCACTATGTGCTTTGTATGTCATGCCATGAAAAAGATTGGGAAGCCCTTAAGAAAAGATAATATTTTCTTCTATCCATCCCAGAAACCGGTATGAATAAATGACCAATAGTCTATCTTCATCTGGAAGCATCAGTGAGCCGACTTCCACTCACAGCTACCTGTCAAACAGGCATTTTCAACTGCCCCCAATAAATGAAAACCATTAACCAAAGTAGCCTTTCAGAAGAGTAAACTTCAACCAGAGCCTGTGCGCTGATGCATTTGCACAATCGTGCTTCTGCCACCTTGAAAATTGTTGTGTTAAAATTAAGTTAGGAATATCGACACAATTGAATTAAACGGGATCCTGACTATGAAAAAAAAGAATCATTTAGTTATCTGAAGAAAGCAAAAGCTGGAAATGAGATTTCCAAGTAACATTTGTTCTATAGGAGTTTTTTGTTTATTTTAAAATATATTTTATTGATTTTTTACAGAGAGGAAGGGAGAGAAATAGAGAGTTACAAACATCAATGAGAGAGAAACATAGATCACCTACCTCCTCCACACCCCCTATTGGGAATGTGTCCGCAACCAAGGTACATGCCCTTGACCAGAATCGAACCTGGGACCCTTGAGTCCACAGGTCAATGCTCTATCCACTGAGCCAAACCTGCTAGGGCTGTTCTATAGTGTTTTTAGACCTCGTTCTATAGTTTTATGTTCACAACAGACTCTGAGTGAGATAGACCAAAATCACAAAAGGTTCTGAAAGAATCATACTTCTTGATAATTTTAGATGTTAGTCTTTTCAGAATAGTTCCAAAAGGAGGACATAATTGATAAATTGAAAACAATTCTGGTAGCACAATGAAAAGCCTTAAAAATGTTTATTCCTTGAACCTCACAAAGATGGGAAAAAACTGCATAAATGAGAAGAAATCATGTCAAAACATTAACATTGATTGAAACAGGTGAAAGTGTTAGGGGCAGAAAAAGAATATTGGGGACTAGTTACAATTATGAGAAATATTAATCATGCTTTGTTAATAACTGTGGTGGGTCTGTTCTCATGAGAGAAAGCACGTTCTAACCTGGCTGGGAGTTGTACGCCCTGGGACATGGGAGCCAACGTCGGAATGCAGCCCAGCCTCCTGACCCGAGAACTGCATAACATTATGGAGAGATTTACAACCTCGTGGCTGAAACAATCTAGTCCCTAGTCCCGAAGGCACCCGCCCTTTATAACCCACAGCCTCTATTGCTTGTATTTGGTCCCAGGGTGCCCAGAGGAGCTGCTCTCTGACCCCTGCCAGCCCACGACTTGTAACCAGTAATGCTTATCCCGTCCCTGCTTCCCCATGCCTGTAATTCCTACTTCCCCGTGTAATATTTGCCCTTCTACCCAATATAAGCAGCTGGCTTATAGGGAGAGGCAGAGCAGATTATTATGGATGACCTGCTGGTCTCCCACACTGCCGGCATTACTGGAATAAACGCTCATATAGGATTCAATCCTCTCTCTCCTTAATTGGCTGAAGTGGTGACAGGCAGCCCGGACCCCTTGGTTGTTCGGTTACAAAAGGTACTGAATTGTTTCTTTCCCAGTTTCATTATATTTTTTTAAATATTTTATTGATTTTTCACAGAGAGGAAGAGAGAAGGATAGAGATCAGAAACATTGATGAGAGAGAATCATCAATCAGCTGCCTCTTACACACCCCCCACTGGAGATGTGCCTGCAACCAAGGTACATGCCCCTGACCGGAATCGAACCCGGGACCTTCCAGTCCGCAGGCCGACGCTCTATCCACTGAGCCAAACCGGTCTCGGCATCATTATATTTTTAATTGTCTATAATAAGCTTATCTTACTTATCAAGGAAAAAATAAATGAAAAAACATATCTCTTTCAACCCAATAATTTCTCTTAAGGAGATTTTCCTTTTTCAATTTTAAGAGTTTGGGCAAAAATTAATTCAAATTGGGCAGCACCAAATCAGAGGTGCTTAGGAGTGCTCTGTCAGCAGGAGATGAGAGAGAGACTTTTACGGAGAAAAAGGAATACAAAGGAAGGAAATTACCCATTGGCTGTAGTTCAAAGCCTAGTTGGTTGTTTGTGATGGGTTATTCTTAGCATTTTGATTTTGTATCCATGAAGTACCTACTTTAAGATTTTGGTAGATGACCATGGTATTAGAGCCACATCAGTTTAATGGCCTCCTTGTTTAATGAATTTAATAACCCTCCCCCCCTTTTTTGGTCATCCTCTCCTACATGCGAGATGGTCCAAAAATTTGGTATTAGTGCCACTCTCAGTCACCATCAGAATGAAAATGTTCTTTTCTCATTGGGAAATGAGTAGGGTATGATGTCAGATCCGTGGAAAAATTGTTCTTGCTGTTCAACTCATTGTTAAAGTTATTTCTGTTTCTCCAAGTGCAGTGAGACCACCTGATGGTTGCAAAAATGCACTTGAGACCTCTGAAAGAATAGAGCATACTAGGGAGACTACAATAACTATTAGGGAGAGAATGCCAAGAGACTAAATGATATTCCTTAGCCAGCCTACCGCCCCCACACCCCCAGAAACAAACCAAATAAGCAAATAATCAAAAAATGTTAAAAAAAAATTTTAAAAATGCCTGGCACAGTGTCAGCCCTGTCCATTTATAAACTTTTATCTTACTTGCATCCAGTTAATTTCCTTGTTTTTTGTTTGTTTGTTTGTTTGTTTTATTAATCCTCACCCAATGATATTTTCCCGTTGATTCTTAGAGAAAGTGGAAGAGAGAGGGAAAGACAAAGAGAAGCATTGATGTGAGAGAAACACATCAATTAGCTGCCTCCTGCACGAGCCCCAACCAGGGCCTGGACCAAGGAGAAGGAGCCTGCAACCTAGGTATGTGCCCTTGACTTGAATAGAACCTGGGAACCTTTGACCCGCAAGCCAATGCTCTATCCACTGAGCAAAACTGGCTAGGGCTCCTTGTTCTTAACAATTCTGTTTAGATTACTCATGTAAATTTGTGAAACATTAAACAGCTAACTACCATTTTAAGTTATTTATTTATTTATTTATTTATTCATTTGCTGACAAATCCAATAACAGAGATATCATGAACTTATTTGACTTTTGATAAACCTGAGTAGAAGAAAATTATTACATTTAAAGCTATTAACTCTAACGACATGCCTGTTTTAATTAAACCAACAAGCTTAAATTAGCTTTTATTTACCAACTAGATACCGGGTGCACAAATTAGTGCACCAGTGGGGTCCCTTGGCCTGGCCTGTGGAATTGGGCCAAAACTGGCTCTCTGATATCCCCTAAGGGGTCCTGAATTGCACTTGGGTGCAGTTCAGGCCAAGATATCCCACCAATGCACAATCAGGGATGGGAGGGACGTGGGAGGTTGGCCAGCTGGGGAGAGACTGAGGGAGGGCTCCAGGGTGTGTCTGGCCTGTCTCACTCAGCTCTGATTGGCCGGACCCAGTAATAAGCTAACCTACTGGTTGGAGCATCTTCCCTCTGTTGGTCAGTGCATGTCATAGAGAGTGGTAGAATGGCCTTAGCATGTCATTAGCATATTATGCTTTGATTGGTTGAATGGCCGACTGGACAGCCAGACACTTAGCATATTATGCTTTTATTATATAGGATGACTTATCCTATATCACATGAACTTGAAAAACAGTTGGGTTATTTTGCATATTTCTAAGAGTATATTTGATTTATGTACATTGCTTGTTTGTCTTGAAGCCAATTAAATAGAGTTCTTCACAAATTAATTTTGGCAATACCACCTGGAGGTAGAAATTATCACACATTTATAAAATACATACACAGACATCCATAAACATACACACAGGAGCAGAGATCTTACAGCTTTTGTTTTTACACTTTAGCAAAGAGACAGGTGTAGAACTCGTTTATAGAACAACAGTGTTATCCCAATTGTGTTTCTGGCAGATAGAACAAGTTAAGACAGCTAAGGCTTCTAGCAACATTTGTGGGGAAATTTTTTTTAAGGTTTTTCATTCACCTAATTTTCAAATAGCTTCGTATTGCCTTCTTTTTGTGATCAGAACTATATCCCTGAAGTTTGCATTTCAAGAAATGGCTCTGTGTTCTTAGAGAAGATCAGGTAGAACATTTGCATCTCAAAGGCACAGAGAAAGGATATAATCTCTCCAAGAAGGACTCCCCACCACCACCCCGAAATCCAAGTCTACAGTATTTGCTAGCCTTTGAGATGAACAGAGGAGATTTGGGGATTACTAAAAAGAATAAGTGGGCTCTGGGTTCTTTCTAGAGTCAAATTTCTGTTTTTATAAAGACTCGATTTGTAAGCCAAGTGTAATTGTTTTTAATTCCTTGAAGAATTGGGTTGCAAACTGAATGACATCAAGAGGTTGACCCAGCCATCCAACTACAATTTGCTTCTTTATACCAGGGAGATCTTCAACTAATGGAAACCAAGAGGATCAAAGATATGGTGCTGGAGGGAAACTAGACTATGAGTGGTGAGCACACAATGCCATATTCACATGATATGCTATAGAACTATACACTTTAAACTTATTCTGTATTATTAACCAATGTCAGCCTAATAAATTTAATTTTTTAAAAAAATTCCTATGATCTAGATTTATAGCTGTGTTTCTTTAGAATGTTTTAGTAAAGCCTTCCATAATTGCTTTAGAATGTTTTTCCTTCCCTCTAGGTACCCAGTTTTATTTTAGCTTAAGGGAGAAGGTTTTAAAAAGAAGCTCCTATCAGGCTCTGAATATCAGCACCCAATGTGACCAACATCTGACCAGAGAGCTACTTGAAAAAACATATATATATTTTCCAATATCTTGTCATGTTTCACTGGGACAAACAGTAAACATTACCTGCAGTACTGAACAACCCCAAAAACACAGAAGGCCTCTCCAAAGAGGATCCAGAGCCACTCCCAAAAATAAGCACAAGGAAGAAGGAAAGACTTGGACAATTCCTCTGAGAGCTGCAATAGTCGGTAGGACCCAAGCCTAAAATGGAGTGCAACCCACATTTCTGACTGTCTGTATTTGGGGGGCATCCAACCTGACAGTTGCAAAGTTACTCAGGTCACAAAAGGAGATAGATGAGAATACAACAGCTGTCCCTGGGAGAGAGGATCAATAACTAATGTTTTTCCTGCCAATCGGAATTTGGAAAGGAAGGGACATGAGAGTTCCTCTTCCTCTGTCACCCAAGCACCACTGATGGAGATCTGGGTGAGCTGACTTGGGTAAGAATTCTTGACCTTTTCTGACTTCTGCCAGTTTTCCCATAAAACCCTCTGCTGACTCTAGAGAGAATGGGTGGCCCAGCAGGTCTCATACTAGCCGCCTAACACTGAGGCCTCATACTGGACCCATCCAGTTTAAGTTGGAAACAGTCCAACTCAGTTTCTAAGTTGGATCCAATCAAACTCTGACAAAAAGGAATGCTCAAAGAAAGTCTAAAAGCTCATAACTCAAAAGCTGCAAAGTAGGGTTCAGGGTCTAAGAGGCTTACACACAACCACCAATAACAGCAAGAACACTGACTCGGGCACTCAATGGCACTTACTCTGGTTGCTAATTGCTCCTGGGGCTGTTGGGGGCCTCTTGCAGTCCCCTCTACTGACATCAGAACTGCTAAAAGATAGAAGAAAAAATGTTAAATATTTTAAGAGTTTATGTGACCAAAAATTGATCAAATCGGGAAGTGCCAAACCAAAAGTGGTTAGGAGCACTTCCAAGGAAATAAGTTTAAATGGAGAAAAATATTTATATAGATAAATATCTTCTCCGGAACATTATTCGTGTAGCAAAAAACATTGAAAAAAACCTTCAATGTTCAACAGTAGAAAATTTACAATGTAGAATAGTCCATTTTTAAAGATTCACAAAGAGTTTGAAATAATATGCAAAAATAGTTATTTACAAATTAAATGGGAAAAAAGTTATATACAATTTTTCGGTCCTGTGATTTAGAATTCAGTGTGTAAAATGTTATAGGGAAAAAAAGACTCAAATTTAAATACATTAAAATGTTAACAATGGTTCTAAGTAGGTGATTAGTGGTGATTTTTTTTCATACTTTTATATATATTTCTAAATGTCTGAAAATGAGCTAATATTGATTTTAATATTAAAAAACGCAGTATTTTTAAAGTAAACTGTGCCTAACATTTTAAAGTACAGATGAACTTATGCAATTTGCTGGAAAAAAATAAATCTTCAAGCTTCTACCATTTTTCCTCTGGTTGAGTTCAAATAATAAGAAATCATACTTTTTATTAAAAATATTTTTCCCACGATCAAACAAGAGATGGTCGGACCTGCATTACCACCATTTGTCCACCAACCAGATCTGAAATACCATGGCTGACATGTACACATAAGGAACTATTTGACATTGAAACTGGGACTCAAAAGAACTGCTGGCCCAGAAAGGAACTCACTACAGACTGATTCGTTTGCCTCTCAGAATAACCATTAAGGCTTATCGCAGTTTAGGTTTTTATAAGGGTATTTCTTGGATCACATGACCTCACACATCTAGAGGAAATAATGAACAACATAGACTGGTGAACAAAAATAGACCCAGAAAAAGAGGAGCAGCGATCAGACTCTCAAACCCCAGAGGGAAAGTAGGGGAGGGTGGGGGTAAAGGGAAGAGATCAACCAAAGGACTTGTGTTCATGCACCATGGACAATAGGGGGGTAGGGGAATATGTAGGGAGGGGTTTGGGATAGGAATGGGGGGATAAGGACAATTATGTGATACCATAATCAATAAAAATTAATTTTAAAAAATATTTTTTCCAGTCCATTACAATATAGAAAGAAGGGACTTTGACTTAAATCAAACTTAAGGTAGAATCACTTACTCAGGACTATGTCCAATTGCTGAAAATGTTGATGGGTCATTGAAAGTAGAAATTACTTATACAAGCATGTCAAACTCATGGCCCACGGGTCGAATGTAGCCCACAATGAATAGTTTTGCAGCCCAGTCAATGTAACAGTATGTAAAAAAACATTTTAATAAAAATTTCATAACTTAATTTTTACAATTTCCTGTTATACATAATTATTATTAATGAACTGCAACATTGACTAATGACTGATTACTATAATTGTTTTGCATTCATTTCCCTTACTCGCCTTACATGCAGGTGCACCATTTCTCTCCACTAATACTAGCAGCGAATATTTTAGCAGCCGATTGCCACATCATTAGTCTTGTACTGATTTGTTTGGTGTGCACAACACGAAATATTTCACTTTTGGAGAACAAGAAAAATAGGTTTATTTGCGTTATGCTTATTAATTTGTGCAATTATTCAGTGTCTGGTAAATTAATGTTCAAAAAATATTAATTTTTACTAAAGTGTTCTATTATTTTATGTTAACAATTACTCATTGATTTCAGCCCTTTGTATTCAACTTGTCTCCATCAAAATAAATCTAAGTTTCTATGAAAATTGAAGCTTTTCTTTTGTGGCCCACATAAACTTAAACCTTGTTTATTTGGCCCATGTTAGCCTTTGAGTTTGACATGCCTAACTTACATAAACAAAATCAATCAATTTATAAGCTCATTTGGGGGCTCATTACTTTTTAAAAATTTTATCTTTATTGTTGCAAGTATTACAGATGTCTCCTTCCCATCCCCCCATTAAGCCCCTCTACCCTGCTCCCGTCCCTCCCCACACACCATTGTCTATCCATGGGCTATGCATATATGCATATAAATTCATTGGCTAATCTTTTCTCATCCTCCCCCCCTTCCCTCTAAGATACATCAGTCTGTTGCATGCTTCAATGTCTCTAGATTATTTTTTTAAAGCTCTCATCTCATGGACATCTAGCCCAGTAATTAGACTTAGTCTCCCTGATGATGGACAAACTGACATTTTGTGTGATGCTTCATTTACAGGTGGGGTGTCTGACCAGGACATTCTTGATGATGGAAAGCACTATTACAGTTAAACTGGGGCAGGAGGGAAACAGGAATAAATAATAAATTATTGGTGGGGTGTTCTGGCCAAAAATGTTTAATATTCATCTAATTAAGACATTTGATCTAACTTTTACTTTACAGAAAGCATAGGGAAATAGAAGAAAAAGCTAAATAAACCCAAGAGGAAACAATCACATGGACAAAAAAAAGCCACTATGTAGACATTCTATGAGACAACTGGTCTCACCAAAAGTTAATACCCTGGGGGGAAATGTTGAGACGAGAGGAACATTCTGGCTGTAAAGAGATATAACCAAATATAATTTATGAACCTTGATTGGTTCCTGGAAAAGTTGACTCTAGAGTATCAGATGCAACTAGAGAATTATTGTTAATTTTCTCAGGCAAAATAATGCTATGTGATTATATGAGAGAATGTCCTTTCTATAAGAGCTACACACTGAAATATTTAAGATGATGAGGTGCCATATATTATGAAAAAATTATGTATGCATATATATGAAGTAAAAATGGGAAAATGTTAATAGTTCTTGATGGTTGTTTATTATATTCTTCCCCTTTTTTAACATTTGAAATATTTGTAATAAAAATGGAAGCAAATAATGCATTACAAAAATATTCACTAATATCTAGGTTTGCTTATCTACATTTTGACTTACACCCTAGTGTGTTCTGAATCTTCTTAGAAGTAAAATTTGTATTCTATCCCTTTTGAGGTCATTTACTGCACTTCCTTTTTGTGTATACTTTGGGATTTGGGAGGTTATATTAGATATGTGTCTTGATGGGGAATAAAGTGCAATTATTACAAATTGAGTATGAGCATTATCCTTTAGCGATCTTTCCACATCTATCATTTCTAATCAGATACAGCTTATAAATTAAACATATCCTTTTAATCTGTTCATACATTACTGTACAGAGAGAGTGCACGTGTGTGTGTGTGTGTGTGTGTGTGTGTATTTAAACACCAGTCTGGCATTTCCTTTTGAAATATTGTTATGGCAGAAAAATTACTTTAATTATTGATCATTTGTAGAGAGCTGTGAGAGTTCATGGGACTTTATTTTAAAAAAGTGAAGAACAAAATCTAAATTTACCATCCCCCCACCTATTCCACCACCAATCAAAATAGAAATTTACAAGCCAATGGTTTAAAAGACTGTCATATCCCATGTCACCATTTTTTCCCCAAGGTCACTTCAGGAGTGGGTTTTCGTTATGGATCTCGGTGATATGGGACAGTCTGATTGATGGCTTGTCCAACTTATCTACCCCCCAGGTCACATGACAATGTGATGACAAATCAGCCCACTCAAAGTGTGGGATCAAGAAGCTCTGACTAGAAGGTAGGACATTTTTTTGTGCCATCATTTCCCAAAGTATGACCCACAAATCCTAATAAGTTTGGGAAATGTTGGGTTAAGCTAAGTTAAACTGATTTGCAAGACTTCCCAGAATGTTAAATATGCTAACGTACTTTGTCAATCTTGACTTGGGGATAAACCATTTCCAAAAAGGAGTAGAGGTGACTTACAAAAAAAAAAACTGTTTTTTATTGTTGTAATTCTATTTCATAGGATCAGGGTTCTGAGAAACACAGTCTTGGAGATGCTGTCCTAAAATGCTTGCCTGCTTAAAAGTCCTCCCCACCTCCTACTCCCACCTGCTTCATAGTGAAAACAGCTGCTGCTAGTGAGCATTTGCTATATATGAGAAAGTCTTATAGATAGGAAGACTGGAACCTGAAGCCCAGAGAGGTTATCTGCCCAGGATCCCACAGCCATGAAAAGTCAGTGGTTACCCTTGCCCAGGTCTGAGCCCAAAGCTCATGCTTCTCACCCATAATAATGCTTCACTCACATCATCAATTTGACCACCTGGCAAAAATAGCCAATTCCTTAAAAGTGGGACAGAAAACGCTTTTAATCTATCGAGTCATAATCTAGATCCCATAACAGGCTTGTGGATATGTGAGACCTCTCCATGGCTGGGTTGTAACTTAGCTACCAGTGAGGTTGGTTCTCTACGCTCTGCCTCAGAGGAGACCCCACAGATGGCTTTGAAATTTAACCACCTGCATTATCTGTAAATCACTGGAATGGAGAGATAAGCCATCTTCCTTGTCCTTTGAAATGCCTTTTCCTCATTGCCTCTGAGCTGAGCTGGCACAAGTCTTTGTATCGCAGGCCAAATCTCCCACGTCAGAATGTAAAGGGAAGGTTCCCAGAGGACCCAGCAGAGGCTAAGGGTAGTGGAAAAACATCAGCCGTGCCAGGTACCACAGGCCAAAATCTGGGACTCCATTAAATAGTAATCACTGGGGATAATGCTACCATCGCAAAGACCCTGTCCCCGCAGCCCCTGGTGTGCCGGCTAGAGAATAAAAAACTAATTTTCTAACTCCTCTCACGTCTGACAGAAAGAAAGAAGAGGTCCCAGAGGCTATGAAACTTTGGTCCTGAGTTTTCTCAACTCCAGCACTCTCCAATAGAAAAAAAATCCACATATATATTTTTAAATTTCCAGAAACAACATTAAAAAAGCAAAAAGAATCAAGTGAAATTCATTTTAATAACATTTAATTCAATCTAGCCAAACCTCTGTCATTTCAACATGTAACCCAACAAAGCAATGGTATTCATATGATGTTCTGTATTCCTTTTTGCCTACTCAGTCTTCAAAATCCTATTTATCTTTTACACTTAGAGCATCTCAGTTAGGTCACTAAACTTTCTATTAGAAATATTTTATCTGCATTCGGATTTCATGAAGTTTATCATTGACAAAGTAGATTCACATACCCAAGTTGTTCCAATCATACTTAAAAGTTTTCCAGTAACTGAATTGAGCATCAGTTTAAAATGCATACGTAAATTAAATAAAAAATTCAGTTCTTCCGCTGCACTAGCCACATTTCAAGGTTCGGTATTAGCACAGCTAGTGCAAACGTTCTTAATGGTGTCAGTAGCGCCCCCTACAGGGCATTTATGGCCATGTGTGGAAACACTTATTTTTCAGTACTAGTTCTCACAATGAATGAACACCACAGACATTAGTGGTGAGACACCAGGGATGAGGACATCCTGCAACATAAAGGACAATACAGCACAACCAGAAATTATTCCACACCTCTGATTCTCCCACAGGTAAAGCACCTGTTTGTAATTATCTGAGCCTAGAACCTGTTTGTTGGTTGGTGGTTGGTGGTTGTTTTGGTTGTTTTATTGGTGCAAGTAAGGCACTTGTCTTTAGTATACAATACATGGGGGGGACTGAAAATGCATATAAATTAAGGGAGTTTATACTTTTATGTATTCAGAACTCTACTAAGAATTGTCTACCATTCTGGACAATTACTTCACGGCTAAAATGCTGCTGCTGCTGCATCAGACAGCATCTGTAAGCTGTCGTGTTGACAGAGGTCCTAGACATAGGCACAGCATCTGACTAGCTCATGGTATCCTCTAGAGAAATCACACCCAAGCATTTGCTGTTAAAATACGTGTTTTATTATCAATGACTTACCCTTTATTTCTCTTTATATTAGAGCAAGGATGTTGTATGGTTTTTGAAGTTACATTTGTAGGTGGGATATTTAATCTATTATTCCAGAATAATAAAGAGGTGTTATGAAATTGCTGTTAATTAAAACCATGCAGTGTCTGATGGGTTGAGAACCACTGCTTCAGAAAGCAGCAAGGCTAGTTCAAGCCGTTGAATACTGCCACCTGCAGGGAAGAGAGAGAACTGAGGCTGCGTCCCACAACGAACTAGAAATGGGCTGAATGACTCCAGAGGACAGGAAAGAGCTGCTTCGCTTAAACAAATCTGTACTTTGCACCTCCTAATTTCTGAGCACTGTGCTCAAAGGTAGAGCTTCAGTTGTGACACAAACAAGTATGGCTCTGCTCCCAAGGAGCTCACAGTCTAGTGTGGGAAGGTCTGTGGGTCTGGGGAGGTGCGGATCAGGTCAAGTGGGCAAGAACAATCATCTGGTCAGAGACTTTAATGGCAGGCTGGGCAAGCCTCTCTGCTAGCAGCTTGTCTAGGTCAGTGAGAAAATACAACAAGAGTGCTGGATTTTCTGCGCATATATTTGTTTTTTCAAAATGTATATCAACTAAAATAAAACTACATAAAAAATTATACAAGCAATAGATGAATAGAGCCTTGTATTAAACTTGTGGGATAAATTTCTGGGCCTCTGTTTCCTCATCTCTAAAATCATCAGTTGACCAAACAAACTCTAAAGTCTCTCTCAGAAATGAGCATCCTGTAACGCTCTCTGGTAGTGAGGGGAAGGAAGAGAATGATGCACACAGCGAACATGAAGAATCTGGCCTCCTACCTAGATTCATTGATTTGTCAGAGGCCACAATTGACGCTCAACTGTTGCTCATGCAGGGAAAGCCATTTTTGCCTGAGGAAACAAAACGGTCTGGGAAATTTCACAAAAATTGCTCTTAAATTGCCAAAAGAGTCACAAATTCAGATCAAGCAGAGCATTACATGAAGCCAGAAGCCTCAGGTGTTGTCTCCCCTAGGTCTCCCCTACGAAAATTTCATAAAAGTTCAGAGACATGTCCTGGGCTGCTTGGTTTCAACAGCCAAAGGCCAAGGAGCGTATGTGACTGGAGCTGAGTTCAGCCTGATCCCAAACCCATGGAGCAACCTGTGTGCAAACATGGGTCTCTGCCCGGAGTCTCAAGTCCAAAGGAAAAGTCTGGATTGAAGCTATCAATCTGCTCCAAGCCCAAAGGAAGATCACAGGGAGCTCCAGCCTCCTCCACAATAAGGGTGAAGTTGCTCTTGCTGCTGTATGTGTCTTCTGTCCCGTCCTCTCCCTCCCATGTGTGACTGTAATTGCTTTCAAGGCCATGAGTTCAGATGTGCTTTCCTCAAGTCTCAGAGTTGACTCAATATTCTAAAAAACTTATCCAAGAAAAGGTATTTTTGGGGGGTGTTTTTTTTTAAGTTTTTCAACTTAAAGTTCAGATCAAGAAATCCAAGAAGGAAGGAATGACCATGGTCAAAACACAAAGACTCATTCAGTAGCTACCCTGTTTCCCCGAAAATAAGACAGTGTCTTATATTAATTCTTGCTCCCAAAGATGCGCTAGGTCTTATTTTCAGGGGATGTCTTATTTTTTCATGAAGAAGAATACGGTACACATTTACTGTTAAATAAAAATAAAAGTAAATTTATTACCTGTATACAGTATGATAGTACAGTAGTTGTCAACACAAACTGAGAATCCTACAGTATCAAGAATTTACTCATTTATTCAATGACAATCATGTCATCCTCTTCTGGAACATCATCATAACAATCCAATTCCTGAATTTCCTGGTGAATTTCTTGTGACTCCATTTCTTTCAGAATCAGTGGACCAAATCTCTCATGTTTAGCAATAGCACTGTCTTTAAATGAGTACTTCTTGTCAAGGTAGCCTGCTCGCAGTGCATTTGCAATGCATCTGTCAGTGATTTTCTCCCATGGATTCTCCACCCAAGTCACAACTTCTTGCAGTTTAGGTTTCACAAAGTTTCCATGCTGATTTCTCTCCATTCACACAGCAGTGACGTCAGGACTCCGAGTAACATCACTGGTTGTTAAATGCCAGTCAGGGCAGCCCTAGCGACCAGTTTACGGTAAATTAATTTTCATTCTAAGACAGAGCCTGGGGACCTTATTTTCGGGGGATGCCTTATATTTCACTCAGAAGGAAACCTGTAAGTAGGTCTTATTTTCAGAGGATGTCTTATTTTCGGGAAAACACGGTACTAAGGTGGCAACCTGAGAAGTCTGGAAATTTCTGGAATGAACACAAGGAGAAGCAACATGGGCACAGAGAGTGAGCCTGGGCCACAGGTGGCTGAGGAGGTGTCAATTCAGAATCCTGGTGGATTTCAAGATGAATACTGACAGGTTCTGACAATTTTTCCTGCTCAAAATAGGAACAATGAATATGGAGGAAGGTTTTAAATGTTAATAGAAGCGGTATTAAGGGAGAAAATTGAACCTATTGTTTTGCACACAGCTGGATCTACGGAAGAAAATGCAGTGTGTATTTCTGAGGGTTCCTTTCAAAATATGCTTACTTCTAATAAGCAAAAACTCCAGGGAGTCACAGTGTAGGGGAAAGACCTAAGGATTGGGGCTCAGAAGATCTAGCTTCCAGCTCCAGCTCTACAACAAATCACTGAGGTCCAAATGCCACATTCTAAAATACAGAGTCTAAGATCACCCACAGTTGGTAGGAAGTGGAAGAAAGACAATGTGCGTGGTGATGGCAGACCCAGAAGCGTGGAGAGCTGCCACGCACAGGGGCTGGGCCAAGGCACCTGCCGGGGCACTGTTCTAGGGCTTGTGCCTCTGGGAGATGTGGGGTAAGGATGAGGGCTTTGGAAGAAGAGCATCTGGATTCAAGTCCCAACTCTGGGTGACCCAGAGCAACCTACTTGCCCTCTCTGCACTCAGTGATCTTATCTGCAAAACGGGGATTATAATGTTTGTTGCCTTATTAAGAAGGTTATCAAGAAGGTTAAATAAGGTATTAGATATGCAGCACTTAGCATGGCACCCCATAAGTACTTGATAGTTATTAGTATGTATTGCTATCACGTGTAGTTCTCATAACAAGGCTGTGAGGTGCGTAGTCCTTGTTACTGCTGTGTCACAGCTGTCAATTAGAGTGATTGATAACTTGTCCAAAGTCACACTGCTCGTGCATCATGAGCATCGCTGGTAAGTAGTAAAGAAGGTGGAAACGTTAATTATTTGTATTTCCCTGTTTGGAAGGGAATGAAGGGTCTTTGGGGCTGTTTCCTAATGTTGAGCTCATTTCAGGAGCAGGGCTTCCCTCTTCTGGTCCTCAGCTTGAGAGGCTATGAACGTCCAACTCTGTGCAACTACTTCCACCAGACAGCCACTTTTCACTCCCATTTCCAATTTTCAGAGACATCTTTCCTGACCACCAGCCTAAAACAGTCCCCAATCAGAGTAGCCCCCTGTAACATTGCCCTGTCCCATCTTCTTTGCAGGAGTAATAAACTTGCTCGGTTGGTTTCTGTCTTTCTCTTCCCACCAGAATGTAAGTTCCTTGAGGACAAGAACTCTGGCCTCTACCCCACTCAATCCCCAATGCCTGGAACAGAGCCTAGCATACAGATGCTCAATAAATGGAAGATGAAAGCCTGAGTACTAACAATTCTCTCTGCCTACCTGAGCCTTCTGACCATGGCCTCACTTTACTCCTATAGATCTTTTTCAATAATCTTCTGTCTTAGATCTATCCACAAATGACAAAGGAGTTGGGATAAATATTCTGGCTCCCCCATCAATTTCCCTCTCCTGGGCATTTACAAGGCTATCAGGACACGACAATCAGACATGATCTTCTCCTCTCCCAGAGGCTGGTGATAAATTGTGAGGATTAAGAAGATTCCCATTGCTCTCTCTCATTCTAGGTAGCACGTCGTGGCTGAACCAATATTGGGACTCATCTTGTACATCGAAGTTCATTTCATTCCTTTGCAGTCGTACCTACAAGTGAGTCTCTGCCAAGTTTGTTTTAATAACATCATTCCAGAGGAAAATGCCAACTGAGTTCATGACTAAAATAAATTGAAATTACACAAGAGGCGTCCAACTTTATCTTCTGAAACTGGGAAACTGAACATAAGTTAACAAGCATTGAAACACATGCCGTCTCTCGCTGGAAGATAAGAGTCTCTTGCCCCGCACCCCCACACCGCAGCCTGAGCTTTGTGAGTCTAAGTCACCCTCCCCGCTAACCAAGCAAAGAGGGCCTTGTTGCTCGGAGGTTTTCTTTTTTCCTCCTTTCCAATAACTTCCCCACTGCCCATAAAAGCAATATAAGCATTAATAATGAAGCAATAATATATCAACTCTATACTCTCCACTGTTGCCATGTTGGGAATACATGTTAACAACTATACTTCCTACCTACAATCTAATGGGGCAGATAACACAGAACACGCATACATCAATTCACTGTGGATTGTGAAAAGTGCTATGAAGGAAACTCATACAGGGCTGAGGCCAAGGGACCTACTTTAGATAAAGCAGTGAAGATTTAAGCTAAATTTGAAATAATGTCAGCTACGTGAAATTTGTGTGTATACCTATATGTGCATCCACCTATTTGTCAAAAGCCATATCTCCATTCTGTGGATGAGCAAATCAAGGCTCTGGGAGGTTCCTCAAATTTGCCCTACATTTTCCCATTTTTGTGAGAAGAGGGAAATTTTAAATGACCTTATACTGGTCCAGCTCAAAGAGTCTCATTTGGGGACAACTGCTTCAAAAACAAACAAACAAACAAACATTGTGGATTCACAAAATTATGATTACTTACTCAACCAACAAACATTTACTGAGCTCCTTCTATGTAGCAGGCTCTATGCTGATCTCTCTAGATGTGTTTCCCGTCCTTGCAGAGTCTATTGGACATCGGAAGAGTTGGTTTTAGAAGCAAGCCATGGACCAAGGAAAATCAAGGGATTAACTGCAGACCAGACCTGTTCAGGGGTTTATTACTAACCTGATTGAGCTAGTGATTATGGGCAACCTGACAAATAGCAGTTCAACTGAGCATAAAGACTGGGAGTGCCACGCAGGAGATCTTATCTGAGATAGGATGGGTGGCCACTCCTCTTCTTGGTGGGGTGTGGGGAAGGCTTCTATGGGAGGTGGGGCTTCCAGCATAACTTAATCAGAGGAAACTAAGTTTTGGAGCCACTTCGGCTGTGCCAACACCTAAACAAGCAGCACTCCCTATAGCCTGTCTTGAGTGTCGTATCTCTTCCCTCCTTTTTCCTGGTCATTTCAGTTCATCTAAATGAGGATTCAAAGGTTAGAGAATCCCTTGGTAGGAGATCTTAGACCTAAGGATAAAAATCTTGATCCTAGGTAAGAAGATTTAAAAATAATAACAAATGTTATGGAGCTCCTACAATAAGCTCAGCAGATGAGATGCACAGATCCTGGTCCGCATCCTCCCCAGCAGCAGAGGAAAAGAGCACAGAGCGATGACAAGTGGATGATGCTGGGGTCACGGGATTATGGTTATGCACACAGCCATCTGTGAGAGACTGGCAGGGCCAAGTCAGCCCTGACCAGATGGTGTTTCTTGCTCCCTTGTCCAATGCTACAGTCTGAGAAGCAGTGGTTACTTTTCTTTTTATTTATTTATTTATTTATTTATTTATTTATTTATTTATTTGTGTTTTTATTGATTTTAGAGAGAGGGGGGAAGTGAGAAAGAGAGGGAGAGAAAGTGAGGGGGAGAGAGAGAGGGAGAAGAAGAAAGAGAGGGAGAGGGGAAGGGAAGAGAGGAAGGAAATGGAGAGGGACAGGAGGAGGGGAAAAGAGAGGGACAGGGAGATGGGGAGGGAGGAGGAGAATGAAATGGAGAGGGAGAGGGAGAAGGACAGCAAGATTCACAGATTGGTTGCCTCCTGCATACCCCCTGCTAAGGATCCAGCCATCAACCTGGGCATGTGCCATGACCAGGAATCGGACCAGCGACCTCTTGGTGTATTGGACAATGATGCACAACCAGATGAGCCACACCAGCCAGGGCAAAGCAGTGATTACTTTTAAATAGTGCCTTGGAGACTTCTGGCATTCAGATCTCTAAAGGTGCCTGGTAAAAATAAAAGCCCTGAGTCCCTCTTCCAGACCTCTCGAATCGGGATTTCCAGAATTTGTATTCTAGATAAGTTTCCTGAGTAATCCTGACCTACCAAAACCTTAAGAACTACTATCCAAAGGGCTCCTCCCCACCTGACTGGTAAAGGCCATGGTAAGAGGGAATTGTGGGACAGATGCACATGACAGGGAGGAGGTCTTGCAGGGGGTGACAGATGGAGGCAAAGGGCCATTTCCCTCGGCCATTCCTGAGCTCTCCTTATAGGCAGAGAATGGTTGGTTGGTGTGGGTCATCTTAAAGGTCTGTGGATGTTTTGCAAACCCATCTAGTTACTGTTACTTTTTGGCTTGAACTTTCCTGAGGTTACTGTCCACCTTGATCCTCTAAGGTCTTTTGGTTAGAGATTATTCTCAACGCTCTCCAATTTTCACACAGAAGTTTTCAAAACAACCTCAAACCAGTGAGTCCTGGTGGTTAAGAAGACAAGCTCTAGAACAGGGGCCACAATGGGTTCTTAAACTGGACCTGAGGGCCAGAACAAAAGCAACCTGACCATGCTGGCACTCTCATCTTGGGCTGCTGGTGAAGGAGTAGAGGGGAGAGCAAGAGAACCCTCCGCTCTTTCAGCTCTTCGGGCTGGATAGAACAGCAGAACGGGCTGGATCCGGCCCGTGTGCTGTAGTTTGCCCACGGCTGCTCTAGAATCTAGACACTAGAAGGCTATATGCCTTTAGACACCTCCTTATGCCTCAGTTTCTTCATACATACAATGGATTTACAACCAGGACCCAACTCACCCAGGTGAGGAGAGGAGCTAATGAGATAATCCATCCAAAACTCTCAGCACATGCCCAGAACACAGTTGATGCATGATAAATGTTAGTGCAGATAGACAACCAGTCAAAAATACCCACTCCCCTACCCCCCATGCGTAAGTGCCTACAGCATGCCCGGCTGACACGCAAGTCACCAGGGAGGGGTGGCGGGGGGTGAGGAAGAGGGAGAGCTTATTCACAGAGAAGCAGATGATGCTCTACAGAGAACACGAAGAGCTGTGCGTGGCTGTGTGGGAGGCGAGGGCAGAGGGAAGGGGGGAGGCTGCTCAGAGCCCCCGCTTACGTTGGCATGGGAGTCATGTGTGACAGCACAGGAAAAGAAAAGAAGGGAAATAGCACACTCACAGTGCGCGTGTCTGTCATCCTGGATGAGCCACAGAGATCATAAGAATTCTCAAGACTGGGCTGTCGTTAAATGAATTAAAAAGCTTATTATTAGGGGAAATTGATGTTCTGTGAAACCAGAGCTCTTAGAACAAAGGGAATCCGACTGACATCTCGTGAGGCTGGGGAAGCGTGTTTCATTCGTGATCAGTTACAGGCCTTGGGGTCTTTTGTTTTCTGGCCCCATTTCCATGCCCAGGCCCCAGGTTGAACCCTGGGCAGAGTCTAAGAGCCTTTGAAGGGAGGCGTCTCGGGGAGCAGGGGAGGGTTTCTTTTCACAGAAATACACATGATCTGTATTCTGAAGTGCTTTGTTTGAACTGCTTAGAAAATACTTCAGAGGCAGGTCTGTACAATCTCATCATAAACTCTGCCTTTTTCTCCAAGGCGGCAGTTCAGAGGTGGAGAGTGGCATGGGAATAGCTATCAGGCTTGGGTTCAAGCACAGTCCAAATTAAGGTGACTGACTGTGTTACCTTGGGGAAATCCCTTAAACCCTCCAAGCCTCAGTTTCTTCACCTATAAAATGGGGTCAAGCTTATGGCTGACCTTATAGAGTTGTGAGAAATAAGACAAAGCACAGATGGGGTGGCATAGAGCGAGCCCTCTGAGAAAGGGCACTGTCCTCATTGACGGCATTGTTGTCATTATTCCTAAGGTTATGGGGGCAACAGTGGAAACCAACATACAACCAAGAAGTTCCCTGGCTTAGGATCATAATCACATTCAGAAAAAAACATAGATCACATGTTTCGACCCTAACCACAACAGAAGCCATCACCAGACTGATCTGGTAAGTTCCCTGTCCTTTTTGAAAATGCAATTATTTCTAGGGCCGGAAGTACTAAGGGACATCTCCTGTCAGACAGGATACAGTTGTCTCAAGACTGACGAATCCTCCACCGAATTTTCCCTTTGCCCCCACCCCATCACCAGCAACCAACTCCCAAGTTTCCTTTCTTGCCCATGGTTTATCCCCAAAGCACAAATGGCTCAGGAAGGAAAGCAATTCTTACTGTCCTCACATTTTCTAGACCCAAGAATGTATGTTTCCCTGTTATGGTTACCCCAGAGCTGTGGATTACTTTCAGGATATTTCCAAAGGAAAGAGGTGTGAGAATGAGAGGAAGTGTGCTGTATATAGACAAGGACCGTTATCCCCTCCTCCCTAAAAAAGCAAACAACAACAAACTTGCACAGACTCCCTCTCACTCTGAATCCTTCCATAAACCCAAACAGAATCCCCACTCTGTGGCAGGCCCTCTGCTAGGAAGAGAAGAGAGCACGGTCCTTGAGCTAGAAGCTCATGGTGTGGGTGGCAGACGGGTAATGGACCACTTCAGTGGAGAGAAGAGGGGCTCCTATTGAATCCTCAAGGATTGGCCCAATGACACCTTCTAATCCGATTACTGGGCCAGCCTCCAGAGCAGGTGGTGACCTCCCAGGAAAAACTCCAAATACCTCCCCTCCCTTCACCTGTCTCCATGCCTGTCTTTCATTAGTCTTCATTTTGAAATAAGGGACCATCCCTTGGTTGAATGCCAATAGTCTTAGGAGACGTACGTCATCATTAGCCATGCCCAAACCACTTTCTTTAACAGAACTTTACAGTTTATAAAACATCTGTTTATTACCTGATGGTAGGGCAGGCAGTTTTGTCCCTGCTCTACATATGAGAAAGTTAAAAAATCAAAGCTCAAAGGTCGCAAAGCTGGGACTTGATTGAACCCAGGTCTTCGGAGTCCAAGTCTAGAGGTCAGCGAAACTAGCCAGCATCATCACTACCTTTTAGCACCTAAGCCGTAAGTTACTCTTTCTTACCAAAAGTAGCTCCTTAGAGGCTTTGTTGGAGAAAGAGACTTCCGTATAGTGTTAACCTCCTACTCTGCCTTCTTCAGAAAGTCCCATGGAAGAAGGGGCTGAGAGCTTTCATGTCCTTCAAGACTCAAAGCAAAGATTGCCTGTTCCAAGGGCACGGGGGAAGGGTCAGGGGGTCAGGAAACAGTCAGTAATAACGGCCAGTTCCTGGGTGCTTACCATGTGCCCAGCAACTACATCACCTGGGCCTCCTGGCTCCCACCTGTGTCACTGCAGACACTCCCATTCCCATTATTTAGGGATTTCTCTCCAGGAAGAGGGATAACTTCAGGAAGAAGGCCTCTCCTGTTTTTCATTAAGATGTACTACCCACCCATAAGTCCCTGTAATTTTCCATACCTCCTAGGATGCTGTGGCTGTGTTCAAACACTGCTTCCTTGCCCAGGATGCTGCCTTCTGGGACCTCAAACCCACCGGCCCCATGTGTAAACTTTCCCCAACTCTGCATTTCTTCCGGCTCCTTGGCCTCTGAGCTACTGAGTGTCCCACATCACCTGGGGAGAACAGGCCCTTCCGCTTATGGCTCTAACCTCCGCCCCACAGGGATGGAGAATCACTTCTTGGAATCAAGCAGGGTCAGACTCCTCATACACCTTCCACTGTCCCTGTGTCCCCATTTTGTTCCCAGGCCCCATGCAACAGGCTCATTCCTTCTCTTTTAGCCCAAAGCCATAAAAATGAATGAAGGAAGTGGAGAATCTAGGCCCCACAACCCAACTGATCACTGCTGGGTACTTCTGGAAAAGTAACAGCTCAGGGAGGCCATAAGGGAGAAGGTCCCAACCCTAGCATCTTAAAAAGTCCCCCATGGTAACAATAGCTGTCATGTATTGAGTCCTCACATGCTTACCTAATTAAGCCTCACAAGAACCCTTTGGAATAAGTTCTTTTACTGCCCTCAAGTTAGAGAAGAGAAGAGAATAGGAGCTTAGAAGGTCACTGGCTGAGGTCTCACTCTCCGTGACAGGAAGTGAGGAGATGGGCCCCATCTATTTGACCCCAGAACCTGAACTCTTAATCCTAATGCAACCCTGAGTCCCACCCCTGGCTGTGCTCAAAGGGTAACATTTCTTGTGACTCAGTTGCCCGGAGAAACAATGCCAATGGTGAGTTTAAGTATTGGGTGGGTGGGAGGGAGCAGGAGAAGGTGTTAATTTTCCATCTGCAATTCAGACCGCTCATTAAGTGACAGAGGTGTCACCGTGCCACTTATCTTTGCCATCCACCTTCTACAGAGTCAGGGCCTATGATTTCCTCGGAGGGAAGAGCCATCCTTTACAACCTGAAAACGCCTGGGGACAATGGGACTTTCACAAGTCACCAAAGGAGCATCTGGCCTAATGAAGAGTCTCCTGTCATTCCCCCCAATTTCCCCAAAACATGCTCTCAACATCCCATAGTATTGTGTGGTAGGAGAACGTTCCAGAAATTTGTTTTTTTAATTCAGGCATGCTTCAAGGGGGCCAGGCTGATACAGCTGTATAGGGACCAGATCTGTTTGGGCCCCTCCCTCATTCCTGTGTCTGGGTCACACAGATGTCCTCAACAGTAATGACTTGTGGATTCGAACCCCCTAGAACACTGAATTCCTCCTGAGCCTCAGTGCCTATATCAGTTCTACATAAATTGAAAATTAAGCAATTATTTGACATAGCCAAAGTAAGACCCCTAAAGTTAGGATGATAGCCAGGTGGTGGTAACTAATATTTTATCTCTGCCCCAAAAGACAAGGGCACCAGGAGCTCACATCCACCTGGTGGTCCCCATGTGCCAGGCACCGGGACTACTGCATCAGCTGCAACTGGAATTGGTTAGAAATGCAAAGTCGCGGGCCCCATCCTAGACTGACTGAAGCAGGCCCCCTGAGGTTGGACTCCAGCAACCCGTCTGAACAAGCAGTCTAGGGGATGCTGGGGCATTCTCATTGAGAACGCTGCCTTCCTTCACTGAGTCCTCACAATGCCCGTGGGAGGTACAGGAACTATGAGGCAATGCGGCTCCCATTTGACAGAGAAGGAACCTAAGTCTCAAAAATACTTTGAGTCACCTGTCCAGAGTGAGGAGTAACCCCAGGATTGGAATGCGGGTCATTCTGCTACCCACGTTACCGCTTCTCTTAACATGTGTTTCTTAACATGGTGAAAAGGAAGCCTGAGATTCAGGGAGACAAATGGCTATTCCCCGGGAAACCAATTAAAGGGAGCTTCAGCCCAGGGTCAAGAAAGAAATTAACATCTATTGCACATCCGTTCTGTGCAAGTCACTGACCATAAATATCTCATCTCTTTTAATCCTCACGAAAGCCCATGCCAAGTAGACATCCTAAAATCAGATCCGGTAGGGTAAGCAACTTGTCCAGGCTCTTCCGGCTAAGCCCCGTGGCAGAGTAAAATCTGAATTCTCTAAATTCCTCACTGCACATACACGTGTCCTCGTGGCAGAAAGGGCAGAAAATCAGGGATGAATGGATAGCAGCAGCAAATGAGGTCACCTGCTCCCGGGGTGAAAAACGGCCTTGACAGCAATTGTGGGGCTTTCACAGCCTCACCAGTCACCCCAGTCGGCTCCTCCCTCCCCACCTTTCTTCCTCTCTCAAAAATCACCAACTTTCCCCTTCCCCTTGATAGACAGGAAAGTCAAGTTCTTACCAAACTGAACAAGTTCAGTCTCTTCCTATGAACTGAGTGTTCGTCTACTTTTTCGGGGAAGCAAGGCCCTTGTGGGTAATGACACCAGGAAGGGGATGAATTGCCGGTTGGAACCCTGGCAATGTTCACTGAGGATTATCATAATGTTATGGATGCTTTTAACCAACTCCCCACACAGAACACAAACACACCCTCGAAACTGGCTTGGAATTTACCAGCAACCTTCCAAGTGCCTGGCTTACTTAACTTGCCTGCTGTGTATGGCTTGTCATGAAATATCTCTGAAATCAAGCAATGGGGAGAAGTATAAAACTTAAAATATGTTTTAATAGCAACTAGAGTTTCTCAGCCATCATTTTATAGAGCTTTTTTTAAAAATAAGTTGATGCTTCTTTCCACCCAAAAATACAGTATTCCCCCCTCTGTGTTAATAGAATCAATGAATTATAAAATGAAAACTCTGGATGAAAAATATTTGTTTACACAAATATATATATAACAGCCCCCAAACTCCCTAGCTTAAAAACCTGTTGTTGCGCTAGCCAGTTTGGCTCAGTGCACAGAACATTGGCCTACAGACCCAAGTGTCCCAAGTTCATTTCCAGTCAAGGGCACATAGTTTGGTTGCCGGCTCCTCCCTGGCCCGAGGTCCTGGTTGGGGCTCATGCAAGAGGCAACCAATTGATGTGTTTTTCTCACATCGATGTTTCTCTCTGTCTTTCCCTCTCTCTTCCACTCTCAGTAAAAATCAATGGAAAAATAGCCTCCAATGAGGATTAACAACAACAAAAACTGTTGTTGACTCAGACTCTTAGAGGATGGAGCCTGGGTGCCCCTGCCTGCTCTACCCCCACTGTGATCAGCCGGCTGCCTGCGCTCCAGCCCCAAGCCTGCCCCTCCCTGCCACACACACACCCTCGGTGTCCAGGCTCCGCAGAGTACAGAGAGTTCCCAGAAAGTCCCAGGTCCTCTCCCACCTTCATACCTTTCTTTGCACCCGTGTGTCTCTCAGCCTGGCATTCCGCCTCCATTTCTTTACCAGGCTAACTCCTCCTGATCATCCCTCAAAACTCAGCCCAGTGCCTCAAAACTCACCTCCTCCGGAAGTCTTCCCTGACTTCTGGTGGAGTCTCCCAAGGCACCAGGTGCTGGCCTCATCACACTCCTTTTCACACTATTTTGTGAGAGTCTGTTTACTTAGGGTCACCTCCAAAGCCAGGAATGCACTGGTGTATCTGTGTCACCAGTAAGGCACACAGTAAGCATTCCAAACACCGCTGCTGCATGAGTGAATAAGTGAATGATGATCACTTATTCATTCTCCCACAAGTTCAGGGTACACCATGAAAATGAGGTATATGACAGTTCTCTCCCAACACCCTTAAAATGTTGCTTCCAGTCCTGGCCGTTATGGCTCAATTGGTTGGAGCATCCTCCTAGACATGGAAAGCTCATGGGTTCGATTCTCCGTCAGGGCATTACCCAGGTTGCATGTTTGATACCCTGTCAGGACGGGTGTGGGAGGGAACTGATCATGTTTCACTTTCACATCCATGTTTCTCTCTCTCCCTCTCTCTTCCTTTCTCTCTCTAAAATCAATAAAAGCATGTTCTCAGGAGAGGATTAAAAAATAATAATAAATTATAATACTGCTTCCTTTCCCCAAGGACTCATGATCAACATGGCAAGAAATATCTCCAGGCTGCAGAAACCCTGCTCCAAAACATCATCTACACGAGCCCCGTGGTGGCCACCACACTCACGGTTCTTAAGATGAGTAATAAAACCGGAGCTGGGCCCAAATCCTGGAGCCAGTTCCAGTCTGAATGGTCTAGAAACTCACTTGGTTCAGATATTCCTAGCATTAGGCCAGTGTAAGCAGGTTTGGGTATTTTTTTAATTACAAAAGCAGTAAACAGAAAGCCGGGGGAGGGGAGCTGCTGCATGTTAGTTCCAGAGTCACCTGAACCCCGAAGATGGGCAGCCAGCACCCCGCACGCTCCAATCCTCCACACCGGACCACGGAGCCCAAAAGCCACAGAACCTACCGGCCCAGTGTCGTGTCGCAGGGACCCAGAGCAGCTGGGAGGCGCTGTGGGCGGGACCAGAGCTGCAGGCACTTTCCAGACCCCCGGCCCAGCCAGGGGTGCCCACACTCCAGAGAGAGTAAAACCACGTGCCCACTTGAAAAGGAAGTTCCGGTGCACTCTGGACCAGAAGGGAATGTTGTGTGTAGCCCAAGTATGGAGCAAGGACCCCATGGGGGACACAAGACCTACAAGTTTGTGACCTCAGGAGTTAGGGGCTTTCCCGCTCTGGATACCTCTCAGACACCGCTGCCCAGAAAACATTCTGGATAAGTTGCTCAGGGACATGGTCTTGGCCCACTCCCAGATGGGAGCCCTCAAGCCTGGCTGTGGCCCCTAAGCACCCCTTCAGCTTTTGCTGAGCCCCAACTTCGACATGCCTGCTCCCTATGGGAGCCCCCGAACCCCCACTGAGGTGCCGGGGGGGGGGGAGAGATGCAGAGGCTGTGCTCTGGGTCCCCTTTCAGTCTCTCAGTCTCTCCCCCTCCACATCGCTGCTACAGCTGCAGGGAGAGGGAGGCTGGGGTGACTGCTTTTACCAGAGCCACCAAGTATTCCAACAGAGTGTCTGCCTGGCGGGCCTATAGTTAGTGCGGTCAGAATCAGGGGACTGGACAATACTCAGGGCATGACCGTGCCTCCTGGCGTGTAAAGTACGGGAGGGGTGGGTGTGGGACTAGCTCCGTGGGGGGAGGGACAATGGCTCTGAGTCCAGAGGTTGGGATACCACCGCAGGGACTGGTCATGGGGGAGGAGCTCCTCCCAGACAGAGGTCATGGGCTCCAGGGTGAGGTCACCAAGGACAAGATAGGAGTCCTGTTGCTCCCGTGCCCTCGGAGGCAGATCTGATCACCTTGGCCAAAGAAAGGGATAGTTACCATGCTACACCCTCTGGGGGAGTAGTGGCCCCAGGAACTGCAGTGAATCAAGTGGCTCTTGACAATCAAGATTGTCCCCATGTGCCTCGGGGCTCTACTGACCTCAGGTTAGGGGTGCCTCCTCACTGGAGAACAGCATGGACTTGTACATTTCCAACAGTCACCCACTTTCCTGTACCTGGGACCAGTAAAAGGCCTACCTCCAGGATCTGGTCCAGAATGTGGATTTCTAGGTCACTCCCCCTCATTCCTCATGGGTGTAGACCACTCACCCCTCACCTTACCTCCACCAATAAACTGACACTTGCCACAGTCAAGAAAACAACCTCAAACATAAACCAATATACAGTAAAGACACTGTATGGCCATACTCTGACATTGGCCATAATATAATTCTCCAGAGATAGCTATTGCTAGGAGTATTGGTATGCAATGAGCCTGCAAGACAAGTCCAATTCGTAGATGACCAAATAAAATACATTTTTTAAAACATTTTGATAAAGATCAAAAGATTCATATAACAGAGATTTTCATAGAGCTTTGAAGGTGACACAAAGGAGCATGAAAAACAATGTGATTTACAGCTTTTCTTAGAAAATCCAAAGACCTGCCACCCCATTAGCAATGATGAGCTGAAGCTGAGTGATTGATGCCAGTTGCTTTCACATAGGGTGTTCTCTCAAGGTTGTCGTAGTCCCTACCTGACCCAGTTATAAAACCAGTCTGGTCCCCACATGCATTTGAGTTTGCAATCATTGATGTGTATCCTTACAAAACCCTTCTATGGATATTATCGGCACTGCCTACAATGTCTCTTTTCCATTATATCCATGTTAATACATAAAACTATAGTTGTGTATTCCTTTGTATGACTACATTATGGGTTTTTTTTTTAAACCAATCCCTTTCTGATTGATATTTAGGTTAGCTTCATTTATCTTCAATAACAAACAACATAACAGTAAATATATTGTTTTATATAAAAAAATATAACAGCCCTTATATATACTTTGTGTGCATTCCTCTCACAGACTAAATGTGAAAGTACTGAGTAAAAGTACTTTAGAAGTCATTTAAATTTTCAAAAGACAAGGCTGGTGTTGGTTTAAAGCTCAAGTCATTTTTAGCCCTAACTAAGGGGTATGGAGTGGTTGAGGTTGGAAAGTGGCATCAAGAAATGGACTGTCCACCATTTGAGCCCTCTTCTTCAACAGCCATACTCCTATCCTCTTAGTCCACCCACAGCTGATTGCCACAAAGATAACTTTGCAAATGGAAGAGCTAGACCTAGCAGGACAAACATTTCAGAATTCTAGCTGAAAAATTAACTCAGTCATAAATTTGGTATGAAAACAAAATGAGATAACAATTCTGATTATATTTATGGGATTCTCCATTTGTTATTTAAAAACAAGGGAATTTTTATCCAAATATATTGACTAGTTTTTCTTTAGTTTTTTTTTTTTTGGCATTTCTCATTATTTTATATCCCCCTTTCTCTTCCAGATTTATTTTTCTTTCTGTTTCTTTTTTTTCTTTCTTTCTGTTTCTTATAGATTCATCTGATGTTACTGTGTGAAGGCTATTTATGTTTCTAAGGTTTGGGTTCTACTGAATGGGACTAAAGTTGAAAATCTGGCATCAAAATTCCAATGAGGTATTGAGTAAAATAGACTCATGTTTATATAATAAATGCAGCAAATGATGAAGAGTGTAGACTGCTTGGGCTTAAGTCCTGATTTCTCCAGGCACTAGCTGGAACAAAACATAACCTCTCTAAGCCTCCATCTCCTCATCTGTGAAGATGAGGATAATAATAGGTTACAGTTCTTTGCCCAGAGTATGACACAAAATAAAGGTAATTGTTGTTACTTTTTCTAACATAATAGCCAACCCTACCCACTCTTAAACTTCTACAGGGTGCTGCAATGCCCAAGACCACATAAACATCTGGGCAGCTAGTCTGTGAGTTGATAGTTATAAAATGGCTGAATCAGAATGAATAAGTTCTTCAAGAAAAGAAGCGAGGAGTTGGGCTCAGTTTTAAACTGTACTTTAGATGCAATACTATATATATATATTAATAAGTGATTGGCCTACTGACCAACCAGCCAACCGGACAGTAGTTATGACACACAATGACTACCAGGAGGCAGATGCTCAACACAGGAGCTGCCAAGCAACAGCAACTTTGCAGAATGCTCTCTCACACTCAGGGACCTCTAGGAAGATGTCGGACTGCTGGTTTTGGCCCTGATCCCTGCAGGCCAGGCTGAGGAACCCCACCTGCTGCAGGGACCCTGCTCACTCCACAGATGACCTTCAAGCCTCGGTGCTGCCCCAGGTGCAGCTGGCCGGGGAGGGACTGTGAGAGGTTGGCTCCAGGACATGTCTCGTCAGGGCTGGACATGCCCTGGAGCCAACCTTCTAAACAATGTGCACAACTCCATGCACCAGGCTTCTCGTAGATAATAATAGGCCCGGTAGAAGCTTCTGGCTAACCTTTACTGAGCACTTACTCTGTGTCACAGTCTTTGAATAATTTTATAAGCACCTTCTCAGTGTAGGCTCACAATAATCCTATGTAGTAAGTGCTATTACTAGTATTATCCTTCCCATTCTACAGATGAACGACTACGGAGTGTTTAATTAACTTGATCTAGGTCACACTCTTATTTGCTAAAATGGCACAGGCCTTCTGAACCCAGAGCTCATGCTCTCAGCCACTACAATAATTTAGAGACAATGGCAGAAAGAGGTCAATCACAGCTAGGACAAAAAGAGGAATTCAGATATTGCCAACCCATATCCTTCGAGCAACTTCTATGCACTAGACACAGTTCTAAGTGCTACCAATATGTATTAGAAAATATATTCTTGCCGAAACCGGTTTGGCTCAGTGGTAGAGCGTCGGTCTGCGGGCTGAAAGGTCCCGGGTTCGATTCCGGTCAAGGGCATGTACAATGGTTGCGGGCACATCCCTGGTGTGAGGTGTGCAGGAGGCGGCTGGTCGATGTTTCTCTCTCATGGACTTTTCTAGCTCTTTATCTCTCTCCCTTCCTCTCTGTAAAATATCAATAAAATATATTATTTTTAAAAAAGAAAATATATTCTTTATGGCAACTCAAGGAGTACATATCGCTGGTAGTACTCTTACAGATGGGACTTAGAGCTATTGAGCACCCACGGCCGCAGCGCTGTTAGTAGTAAAGGTGAGTTTCCAAAGCATGTCCACAGATTCCAAGTCCCAAGTTTCCTCCCTAGGAATGCAGTAAGAATTCCAACACAAGTGAGTTATCCTCATCACTCAGCAAATATTTATCAAGGACTTACCTGTGTCAGGCACCAGTGAACAACACAGACATGGCACAGAGATTACGTGGAAGAGAGACACGGTGTATAAGGACAAGTGAATGAACACACATAATATTATATAATTAATACAATTAGCATTAATACAGAGCCCCAAAAATGCTCAATTGATTTGACAAGTTCCTTTACAGTTAGTTTTAGGAAAATAATTCTAATTCACAAAACAAACAAACAAACAAAAACCACACAAAACAAAAAGGAAGACATTCGTTTCTCACGTATTTCCTATTATCCTAGAAGACCTACCCGTGAAGAGAGACTCCTGGACTAATCAGGGTATTTAAGGAATTACTGAGTTTTGCAACTTCTCCACCTGTGATCAAAAGTACAAGATTGTGGTTACCAAATAGCCCAGGCAAATGTCAGCTTTTGCACAGACTTGCCCTGAGTTTAAGTAATAAGAAGAATTAAGGTTGTATCCTGCTCCTGGTTTTGAATCAAAACATGTACTGATTTCATCAGAAAGGACACAGTAAAGAAAGAGGAGGAAAACCGGTTAGGAGAAAAGTGACTGATCACAGCCCTTTTCTTTTGGAAGGCACAGTACCTTTTACGGATTAACGTCTACTTAGAGCAGTTTCAGAGCTTTGCAACTTAGTTTTCTTCTTAATGGGTGTATTTTCAACTGTAATGCATAGGCTATGAGTTTTACAGGCTATAACTCCCCCTTTGTAAATGTTTTATTCAACCTATAATAAGCTATTTTTTGTCTTTGAAAATTTTTTTACACCATTAAGATCTTTATTGTAGAAAAATTCCAAATACACATGAGCAAAAATAAAAATATAAATTAACTAATAAGTCTAGGGGTCAGAAATAACTATTGCTAAAATTTTGGTATGCATTTTTCTAGTCTCAATATTACGCATCTATGTATCATTCCTAAATAACTTGGGCTCATATGGCTTGTAAGTTTCTATATTCACTTAATTGTGAATGTCCCTCATGTAATTGAATAAACATCTCCACTGTAATTTTTAATGGTGTATTTAAAATGCACACAGCGTGAGGCAAAAGTGGGTTTACAGTTGTAAGTACACAAACAGTTTATTCTTATGTTATTATTTATTAATTATTGTACTATTTTCCATATGAACAACTGTAAACCTACTTTATATATATATATATATATATATATATATATATATATAATTGATTTTTTACAGAGAGAAAGAAAGAAAGAGGGACAGAAAGCCAGAAACATCAATGAGAGAGAATCATCAATCAGCTGCCTCTTGCACACCCCCTACTGGGGATGTGCCCACAACCAACGTACATGCCCGTGACGGAATCGAACTTGGGATCTTTTAGTCTGCAGTCCGACGCTCTATCCACTGAGCCAAACCAGTTTCGGCTGTAAACCTACTTTTGTGCCATCCTGCATATATCTCACCATTTATTTACCCACTCCCATATTATTGCACATTAAGGATTTTTTACACTTTTCACTATTGTAAGTAATCATATGAGGAACATACTTGGTTGTATATCTAATAATTAGTATAAATTTCTAAGAGTGCTATTTCAGGGTAGGGATATATAAGGCTTTGACTATACATATATTTTACTGGTTTCTTTTTCTTTTTACTTATTATTTCAAAATAAATACAGACTCACAAGAAGTTACAAAAAAATAGTACAAAGACGTCCCTTGCACCTATCCCCAATCTTTCCTCAATGATATTATTTATAATGCATTATCCTATACAATAAAAGGGCAATATGCAAATAGACCAAATGGTGGAACAACCAGTCGCTATGATGCACACTGACCACCAGTGGGCATATGCGCAACACAGGAGCTGCTCCCTGGTGGTCAGGGCACTCCCACAGTGGGCGCACCTCTTAGCCAGAAGCCAGGCTGATGGCTGGCACAGTGGCGAGAGCCTCTCTGGCCTCAGCGGCAGCACTAAGGATATACTACTGCTGGCTTTCGGACATTCCCCAAGAGCTCCCAGACTGCGAAAGGGCAAGGGCGCAGGCCAAGGTGAGAACCCCCATCCCCAGTGCGCAAATGTTGTGTGCATTGGACCTCTAGAATAACTATAATACATTATAAGTAGAAATTGACAATGGCACAATAACCAGACTACAAACTTTACTTGGGTTTGACCAGTTGAATTATTTTTTAACATTAATAGAATGATAAGATGCATTATTACTTTTCTACTTTCCCCTCTCGTATTCACTTTAGGACTTCCTTCTTATCTTCTGTAGAGGAGGAAACACAACTGCATTTACTAGATTACTGTCTTTATTAAAAATCAAGAGGAAGAAATCAAGAAAGACTTCCCTGTCCAAACAGTGTCGCTCCATGGTTGAGCACTGACCTATGAACCAGGAGGTCACAGTTCAATTCCAGGTCAGGGCACATGCCCAGGTTGTGAGCTCCATTCCCAGTGTGGGGCATGCAGGAGGCAGCCGATCAATGATTCTCTCTCATCATCCATCTCTCTCTCTCTCTCTCTCTCTCTCTCTCTCTCTCTCTCTCTCTCTCTCCCCCCCTTCCCTCTCTAAAATCAATAAAAAATATATATTTTTTAAAAAGAAAGGCTTCCCGGAGGAAGTGGCATTTAAGCTAAAATTTGCAGGGGAGGGGATGAAGAAAACAAAGGAGTGGTGAGGGGGTACCCAGAAGAGAGGAGGAGAAAGAGTAAAACTAGAAAGCAGGTTGTACACAGAAAGAAAAACATGCACAAATACGCTTTGGCAGAGAAGCCTAAACGGCCCTGAGTAAAGACAGCAGCCAGTGGAACTGGAGTGAGTGGGGAAGTAGCGGGGCGATGTGGGGTAACTGGAGGCAGGAGAGGTGGGCCTTTTAGGTGAGAAGGAGGATCCAGATGTTATCCCACAGAAGGGTTTTGAACAAGGGAACAATAGGATCAGCTTTGCAATTTTTTTAAAAACATAAATCAAGATACCGGTACATTTGTAAAAACAAGTAGCCGAAGCTCATAAAAGTCCCACAGGTATTACTTTTAAAGTACAGAGTGTAATCGCTGTGTAACAGGGCAAATGTCAGCAGGAGTGTTGAGGGGGTGGGAGCAGCGGGTGGTGGGCCGAGCTGGCGTCTGGGAAGGCATGCGCAAGTCACCTTTCTGTTTGTTTCTGAGGACCACTGTTCATCTGATTCGACGCCAAGGTAGCATTTGGATAAGCCAGGATAAAATCCCCATTTAAAACACGCCCCCTTCTTCAAAAGAAAACTTCTCAAATTTCCACCAAGAGGAACCTCACATGTGGGTGGTGTTGGGGACCACCCACAAGGTGTGATCTGAGAAGTGCCGGAGACCACTCCTGTCCCGTGTGAACTGCCTCCGGCCCCCACCACGACTCTGTTCTGCCGAATCTTCCTTCAATTGCCAAATATGCTAGCACAGAGCAGCCCCCTGGATCCATCCGGCCTTCCTGGGGCAGAATGCATTGTTTCTGTTTTCTCAGGGATGGGAGGGCTGGAAGCTTTCTCAGACCACTCACCATGGAGAGCATGGAGGGGCCAGGAGACCGGGCAGGCTCCAGAAAGTGACCATCAAAGGAGTCCAAGTTCCTTTGACGTCATCCCTTGGTTTGGGGCTGGCCCTGTGATCAGCTGGTGTGCACGCTATGGACATAGGTATAAAAGTGTGTGCATGTACACAGCAAAGGTATTCGGACATACTTAGGGCATGTTCATGACTTTATGACATGGGAAGCTACAATGGAAAGCAGCACAGGTCCTGGGATGGGACCCACCTTGGTTCAGATCACAAGCTCTGTGACCCTAGGAAAGTCTCAGGGCCTAGCGTATGGGGCGGTTGGGAGGATGTAGAGATAATCTGTTTAAAGTCTTGGCACTGGCCGAAACCGGTTTGGCTCAGTGGTAGAGCGTTGGTCTGCGGATTGAAAGGTCCCGGGTTCGATTCCGGTCAAGGGCACCAATGTACATTGGTTGCGGGCACATCCCCTGTAGGGGGTGTGCAAGAGGCAGCTGGTTGATGTTTCTCTCTCATCGACGTTTCTAGCTTTCTATCTCTCTCTCTTCCTCTCTGTAAAATATCAATAAAATATATTTTTAAAAAATAAAAAATAAAGTCTTGGCACTGGTCCATGCATACAGCAAGTGCCGCACGAAAGTCACTGTTAGGGTGATGCCCGTGCTTGTCCCTGTGCAAGCATGCGTGTGCATGCGCAGGTAGGTGCAGGTCTGGGTGTCTAAGGAAGTGTATTTAAGAACAAGAGAGGAGAGGAGGCAGAATGCCGCCCGCCCGTGCCCGCAGCCGCTCAGGCACCGGAGCAGACCTGTCAGGGGTGGGAGGGCAGCTCCCAGAGGAAGGAGCTCGGCTTTGCCCAGTGGGAAACCAGGAAGGGACACCAAAGGGCCTCCGCCTGCCAGAGGCTTCCTGACGAATCTATAAAAGGGGAGGGATGAGATAATGTTGAAGCGCAAAAAAAAAGCCCTCTATAAAAGGAGATTTTTTTTTAAAGGAGTTAAAAATGGTCTCTAAAATTGACACGGATCCAAATTAGGCCTCTAATTTGCTCCAACCTGAAGCTCTCCCCTATCTTGAGCTTCATTTATGTTTCCTTTTTCAGAGCTGATTTGGAAGAACTTTGAGAAATGTGAACCACCACAATCTGTTCTCGGGCCTCTTGTTCCCCTTTTAAGATTTGCCCAAGGAGTTGTAACTAAGCGCTTTCTGCATCATAAAGATAGGCCGTCCTATGATGAGAGAAGACCCAGGGAAAAGCAACACCCAGTCCTTATTCTAGGCTCTGCCCTAACTCACTGGGCAACTTCAGGGAATCTCTTGATCTCTCTGAGCATAGCTGCTCTGTCTGCAAAAGGCATTGATTGGTCAATTGGGGTGATTGTCTTTTGACTTCCTGACATACCAGAGGAGGGTTAGCCCCCTTCAAATATCTCTCCTCCCCTTAAAGCTATATCACCATATGACAACGTAGTTAAGAACGCAGACCACCTGCCTCCTGCTAGCTGTGACTCCTCAGATGAGTTATTTAATCTGTGTCTTAGCTTTGTCCTTTGTAAAACAGGGTAAAGAAGAGAGTAGTGTATCACTGAATTGTTAAAAGGATGAAATGAGTTGATAGAAGTGAAATATTTAGAACATTGCTTGACACAGGTAAGGACTACTCTAGTTTTGAGTAATATTATTATTATTATTTACTTTATTACATAATTTTGTAATTTTACATGAAATAATGTCATTGATAAACCAAAAAATAAAAGCATAAGCATTCTTTGGGGCTATGAAAAGTCTCTAGGGGGCCGGGGGAGAGCTGGGACCATTGCTTCTTCTTTTTTGCTTTTTTTAATTTTTATTGATTTTTTTACAGAGAGGAAGAGAGAGGAATAGAGAGTTAGATGAAAGAGAAACATCGATGAGAGAGAAACATTGATCAGCTGCCTCCTGCACAGCTGCCACTGGAGATGTGCCCGCAACCAAGGTACATGCCCTTGACTAGAATCGAACCCGGGACCCTTCGGTCCCCAGGCTGACACTCTATCCACTGAGCCAAACCAGTTTCCGCTGCTTTTTCTTTTTTAAAACCCTATTATGCTTTGATTTTTGAAGGATATGTATGTACTACCAGGACACTAATTTTTTTTTCATTTAAAGAGATTGAACAAAAAGATCAAGAAGTCCCTCTCAAATCTCTAAGTTCAAGAACTGGCTCTGGTTGTTAAGGAGCAGTACTTTTTAGGTGGCCGGCTTGTCTTTGTTATCAAAGCTACCATTCCTACGTTTGACCTTTTCAAGAACTTCTTATAAAGGTTTAAAATAGGCACAACCACCCTCTCATGTTTACAACCAAACATGTTTCCACATCTTGGATAGGAGAGAGAAACTGAGAAAGGGGAACACATAAACTGTAAGTGCTCAGCCTTCTGGGCTGACCCAGACTCTGCCCTTGAGAATCTTATCCCAGAAACTGACTCAGTTGCATGAAGGAAGGATCCCTAGCAGAGAGCGATCTCAAAGAAAACCCGCTGCTGGCCGCCCAGCGGTGAAAGGGTTAACTGGGCTGGGAAAGGCGATCCCTTGATATGAGTAAGACTCTGGAGTTGTTAAAGTTTTCAAAGCAGCCGCAGCGCCAGGCAGGCAGGCGGCGTGGCTCCTGGCTCTGGGCGAGAGCGAGTTGGAGGGAGCCTGCCGGAGCAGACCCAGACGGAGGATCAGGATCTGAGCTCAGCTGGGGTTACAAGCTCAAGGTTAGTGGCTGCCTCGCACCTCCCCAGCGCTGACATCTTTGGAGAGTTGTCTCAGGAAGGCCAGGCGCCGTCTCTCATCCTGTGGTGTCAGGTCGGCTCTGCTTCCTAGATTGGCCACCCACCCTCCTGCACAACCTCCCGCTGCTGCCTTCACCCAGCCTGGGCAACGGCGAGGGACAGCCGACCTATTCCCAGTACTCCCAGGAGGGTTTTCTAAAGGAAACTTTCTGGAACAGGAAGACTACACACACACACACACACACACACACACACACACACACACACACCGTATACACTCTGCTCCGTCCTGGTATTTGCGCAATCCGGCATTGCTACCTGCCTTGGTTGAAACTGAGAACAACTGTCAAAATAACTAAACAGGCTGCTTGACTTTATCCTGTGGGAGGAATACTGTCTCCGAGGCTACGGTCTCTGTCTTTGAAAACCGGTTGCCGGTCGCTTTTCCTGCACCTTGCTAGAACACGGCAAAGGGGGAAGGTGCACCGTGAAGGAAATACTTCTGCATCTGCGTGAGATGGACGTATGCGTGTAACCTTAACTCACCTGCATGTGCTGTGGACCATAAACTAGGGGAGGGAGGACGGGGAGATAGTAAGCAGCTCCACGCAAACTGCATTCTGGGGGCGCTCTGAATGACAGCTGAGCCTGCTGGTGTGGAGGGGGGAGGTCCCCCCTTGGAGCCTGGCTGGGAGAGGGTGTGGGGGGGGGGGCTCCTCGTAGGCCAGAGCTGTCCCTGTGCTCCCGTCTTGCACACGGGAGGCGATGAGTAAGTTGTCGCGGAGCTGAATGCTCCCTCGGCTCCCCCCGCAGCGGGAGCCGGAGCCGGCCCGGTACCTGCCAGCACTGAATCAGAATGAGTCACTGAAACTTGGGCGCTGGCACAAAGTGCTCGCCGCCGCACACTGCCTGGTGAGACGCTGCCTCCAAGTAGGTGGGATCTCTCATCTCTCCTCTCTTCCTCTCTCCCTCAAACAGGCAGGAGGCGTTGGGACGCTCTCTCGGGGAGCTCGCCTCTGCCCCCTCGGCTTGGCTGGCCCTACCATGTGGACTCTGCCCCTCCGGGTCGGGACTCGAGTTTGAAAATAAGATGGATGATCTGACGTTACTTGATCTCCTGGAGTGCCCCGTGTGCCTGGAGAAGCTCGATGTCACGGCCAAGGTCCTCCCTTGCCAGCACACCTTCTGCAAGCCATGCCTCCAGAGGATCTCCAAGGCGCACAAGGGGCTGCGGTGCCCCGAGTGCCGAACCCTGGTGTTCGGCAGCATCGAGGCGCTGCCCGCCAACCTGCTGCTCGTGCGCCTGCTGGACGGCGTGCGCTCGGGCCCGAGCCCCGGGGGAGGGGGCTCCTTCCGCAGGCCCGGCCTGCTGGCCTTGCAGGACGGCAGGAAGGGCAGGACCCAGCCCAGGGGCCTGCAGGCCAGCCCGTTCCGGCTCGTGCCCAACATCAGGATCCACATGGATGGGGTAAGAGAGATCTCCTTCGTTCCTGTCGTGTCCACCTGGAGGGTGGGTTTGTGGGTGCCAGCGGCGAGGGTTTATGGCTTTCGGTCGCGTGTCAAAAGCGGTGCCGCCAGGATTCCTGAGAGAAGTTTCCGTAGGGGTGTGGGCAGGGATCCTTCCGATGAAGTTTGGTGGGAGCCTGATCTCTCGAATCCTTCCTGTGATTCTTAGAATTGCGATAGCTTCCCCGTTTCTAGTGCAGATGGTAGCAGGATACGGAAAGCCCTCTTGATTATATTTTTGGTCTTTTTTTCGCTTCTTCCCTGAGGCCAACCCAGTGCATGGAAAATGCAGGAAGGAGGGGAAAGAGAGGGGAAAACAAGTCCAACTGCTTGTTGCTTTGGGGATCTCTGAGAAATTTCGGAACGTCAGGTTCTGTTTGAATGCTACCCAAACCCATGTTCCTGCCTCAGCCCCCACCCCGGCACAAAGTGCTATTGTGACAGTGTTCATTCACAATCCACTCAGAGCCATTAGGGCTCCGGCAGGCCGGGGGTGGTGCAGGAGGGAGCGTCTGTGTGGGCGGACTGACTGACAGGCAGGCTGGCTGGGGAGTACAATAGAGGTGTCTCACTTTACAAAATGAGCAAAACACATAAAATGCACATCGGCGGCTGCGGTGTAAAAGCACACGGAGCCGGCCGAGCCCCGAAGGATATGGCCCGAGGATGCTTTTGGTGTTTGGACCGCGGGGCCGCTCTGTCAAGCCAGGCAAGCACATCCCGGGGACTCTGTCCCACCTGGCTGGCAGCCTTGCCGGGGGAAGGTGTGTGAGGGCACCTCTCTCGAGAAGCATGGGGTCCTTGCCAGTCCAGCGGGACAATCTGCACTGTCACCCCAGGAGTCGGTGTGCCAGAGTGGACTTGGCAAGCTGTGGCCTGAGCCGCTGGCATACTTAGAAAGTCAAAGCTGCATGCTGTGATGTCTTTTTTTAAAATATATATTTTATTGATTTTTCACAGAGAGGAAGGTAGAGGGGCAGAGAGTTAGAAACATCCATGAGAGAAAAACATCCATCCGCTGCCTACTGCACATCTCCCACTGGGGATGTGCCTGCAACCAATGTACATGCCCCTGACCGGAATCGAACCCGGGACCTTTCAGTCCGCAGGCTGACGCTCTATCCACTGAGCCAAACCGGTTTCGGCCCATGCTGTGATGTCTTACCTACAGCGAGCTTTAATGCTGGCCACAGAGTCCCAGGACTCCCCGGGGGGAAGAGGAGCCGTGGGAGGGAGCACCTTCCAGAGTCCTTCCCCGCTGAGAGCAGGCTTGAGATGCGCATTCAGTTTTCTAAAATATTTCTCGTAACAGCTCACACCCCCTTAGCGTCACGGCACCCTCAGGCCCCCGGGCGGTGGGAGAGGGTGGGAACATTCAGAAGTGTGAGCGGGAAGAGGTGGGCGCTGGCATGAATTCACCCCTGCAGACTCTTCATCACCACGGTGCCGGTGTGGGTGTGTGTGACACACATTCCGGAAGAGGGCCCGGCACCCTTCTTTGAGGCTCCGTACCTTCAGTCAGAATCCACAGGCTGGGGAAAGGAGGGGGTGAGGGGGGGTTGGGGGGGCGGTTGGAGAGAATCTCATAAAGAATAGGCTCTACCTCCAGCGGCAAGTCTCCCTTTGAATTCCCAAGACCCAGCAAGCTCTCCCCTCCCCCATGCCGCTGCAGAGTGGGACTTGCCTCTTGGCAGAGCTTCATTACTCACTGAGAATGCGCCAGAGACTGGGAGGAGGCCAGTCCCTTATCGCCGCTGAATGTGTTTGTTCATGTTTTTTGTCTTTTTCCATGTGGTTGTATTGCTAAGAAAAGGTAGCAGCGAATGGATCCACAGCTGCCAAGGGGTTGCGCCCTAGAGGATTCCAGGCCCCTCCTGGCAGGGGGAGTTGTGGGCATCAGGGCCGGTCCTACGTAAGAGACAGCCGCTAAGATACTGCATGTCCCTGGAACTCTCTCACGGGGACTTGTAATATCAGAGCAAGGTGCCAGTGACGGCCCCTCCCCCGAGTCTCACCAGCCTAAGTCCTGTCCCCGAGACTGAAACAAGGAGCCAAACCCTTTCAGCGAGGACCTGGTTTCCTAAGGATGCAAGAGAGCAGAGCTGGCAGCCACCCCACCCACCCTGTTCTTCGTTTTCTTGAGCCTGCCTTTCCTACCTTTGCCACGCCTCATCCCGTAGCCTCTCTCCCTGGGGACATGAACAGGCTCGTTCCTGGATGTGCTGATGGCTGTCTTTCTGCAAACGATTCTCCCAAAATACAGCTTTCTTCCCTGTGAGTGTGAGGGCAGCCAGGCCTCCCTCAGTTCAGAGAACGGAGGATGCTCGGAGCTGCCCCCCACTCTGTTCTGAGAGCCAGCGGTGTGGGCTTGCATCCTCACCAAGGAGACTCACCCCCTGGCCTCGGTTTACCCACTCTGGTCTCAACAATTAATAATACCCGCTACCCACCTGCTTCCACATACTCGGGTCACCTTAGAAAACATTCGCTATGGAGTGCATATGCGTTACATGAAATGCAAAGCATCGTTTTTTATCATTAATTTAAACTCGCCGTATGACCTTGGGCAAGCCACTTAAGTTTGCTGGGTCTCAATTTAAATTTCTGTAAAATAGGAAAATGCATTGTAAACACAGAGGGCTATCCCATTTCCTAACTAATTAGTGTTTACCAAGCACTTGGAGATCCTTAGATGAAAGGCATTTGGAAGATTGTTATCATAGAAAACATTATTATTGACTGTTTGTTGTGCCCTGCTGTGCATGAGGCATTCTACAAAACACAGAAGGAGTGACAGCCCTCGCTGGAGAGCATAGTAAGTGTTGTTATTGAAGCTGAGTCTATAATGAGTCCAGGCCAGGATGATACTAAGTACAAAGTACTCCTCTACGGGGACATAAAAGACCTGTTGTCACAGGGTACCACTTTGTAAAGCACCTCTTTCAGAGGGCCTCATGTTAGCCCCGCACTCTGAAGGAGCAAGTTTCACTTCCTGTCTGTGAGCTTTCGAAGCCGGAAGTCTTCCCTGCTCACCTCTAGTGAACACAGGCTCCTCTAATGAGCAAGCTCATCAAGAACTTTTTGTTTGGTGCTCCTGTGCCAGCCAGCATGCTAGGGTGGAACCAGCAGTCACACTTCAGGGTGCCAGCCCAAGACAGAAAAAAAATGGCCCATTGTGTCTACCTGTCTAAAACCCTCCCAAGCCTATTGTGTAAAAAGGAAACTTGAGAAATGGCTGTCGGTTTCTACAGCATGCAATTATTTCGGACCAGCAGGTAAGATCAACAGACTCCTGGGAGGCCCGTGACTGGAAATCCCACTGGTTCTTATTCCTTCCCAGGCTGCCATCAAGCCAAAGGTCCTCTGCAAGCCTTGGAGAGGATTTGGGGCTCCTGAGTGGCTGATCTCTCTTCCTCCTCACTCTGATACCCTTCAGTAGTATTTCTGAACTAAGATGGGCAATAAGGCGATGAAGCTAAGTGTTTGTGAGCTTAGGTTTGAAAATATCAGTATTCAAATCTTGCTTCTGCTCCTCAATAGTATAATCCCAGTGAGTCACATAAACCTCAGGGCCTCCAATTCTCTCTCTATCCGCAAATTGGAGGTAATAGTAATACCTGCTTCGGAGTGTTGTTGTGAGAAATAAATGAGATGATTCATGTCACTTAGCTCTTAGCACAGTGACTGGCTCAGATTAAGTGCTCAACAAGTGTTACCTGCTGTTGTTTTGGAAGTGACTCAACACTTTCCACTCTAAATTACACGCCCTCTTTCACCCCCTAAGTGTTAACTAGGTGTCTTCCAGACATGGTTCTTGGTACCCCCGGCTTCTGGCTTGTCTTGTCTCCAAATGAGCCATGGCCATGAATCAGGTGTGTGATTCTTCCCGAAAGTGCTGACTTGGCAGCTCGCTTCCAAGACCCTCCAGGAGCTAGGAGTTGATTCTAGGAGGAAGCTTGCCAACTAACATCACTTGTGCAAACAGCAAGCTCAACGGAACACCATATGCAGGGCAAGACCCTGGTCCCCTTCCCAGCATCACCCATTCTTCACGAACTTTCTTCTTTCCTTTCCCCTGCTTCCCACTACCCACAACACAAAGGTTGCCGCCCTGGGTCTGGCAGGGCCGGACTTTCTCCCTTCTTTGTCAAGCAGCATGCCAACCACACGCATTCCTGTCTCACTCGCCCTGCCTCAGCGAGAACACACCTGCCACCTCCAGCACACAGACCAGGTGACTGTCGCCCGGAAACTTTTTCAGCTGGTGTTGCAAGCCACCGAGGGGGGGAAATGAGGTCAGAGAGCACACGGGGGAATTGGGGCTGGTAGAGACCAGAAGGAAGCCAGCCCCCATTTCTGAGTCTCAGCGGTTGTGTCCTGCAGCAAAGCCGTGACACAGACAGTGGTTTTTGCTACATTTGCAAGGGGAATGAAACCATCCCAAGCCCCTACAAACAGCAGGCAGGTGCCACCTGGGTCAGCGAGGACCGCGTGGGGCAGATGGAGGGAGACGAAGGCAGGGACTGGGGTTGAGAATTCAGGAGATACAGATGGCTCTCCAGTTTCACACATCTTTGCAAACCTTTTGAAAGACCACATGGCCCCATATTGGCTCTGCCCCCAAAATCTCTTGACATGCCTCCTTGCTAATGAAAACTCCCTCCCTTTAATTCCTTACTGTATGTTTAAGGATTGTGGTCAAATGGAGCTGGGTCTGTGGTGGGATTCAATTATTTGCCAGCTGTGAGGCCTTAGGCAAGTCACCTACCCTCTTCAACCTTCAGTTTCCATTTCTGTATACTGGACATAACAACAGCGTACATACGTCAGAAGGCTATTATAAGATGATGAGATAATGTGTGTAAAAAGCTCAGTACACGTGCCTGGTACATAATAGATGCTAATAAATGTTAGCAACAGCAAATAACAATAACAATAGAGGAGGAAGTCTGCTGGCATTGGATCTGGAGTTCTTTGCACCCAGATATAAGCATGCAGGTATCACCATTAAAATCTTAAGGGAATAGCAAAAGTGAAGGGAGTTCTCAAAAAGACAAAACTGTGGTGATGGGAAATTGTGGTTTTCAGTGGTTGCCAGGGGCTGTGGGTTAGGCGAGGATGTGACTCTAAAGAGACAGCATCAGGGAGATTTATGGGGTGATGAAACTACCGTATTTGCCAGCGTATAAGACGATCTATTGGCCCTGAAAAATATGCCTCCAAGTGGGGGGTAGTCTTATACGGCGAGTATATAACAAACTCTGTATTTTTAGTGGAAATGTTAGGGGGTCTTCTTATACGCCCAGTCGTCTTATACACCGGCAAATACGTATTTTTCAGGGCCAAAAAATCGTCTTATACGCCGGCAAATACGGTATTCTTATTTGTGGTGGGCAGCTAAATGAATCTACCCATGTGTTAAAATTCATAGAAATATATACCAGAGGGAAAAAGTCAATTTTACCGTATGTTTAAAATCATTATTTTTAAAAGGGAGCTCATGTACATTTCCTTTCATCTCTGCTTGCTTTTCACCTAGCCCACCGATTTCCTTTAGTCTCTGTGGGTATTGGACCACTGCTATTTCTGAGAAGGTCTTTGCCATCATTTACATGGTCAGGGTCATCCCTGTATGTGGGCTCCTTTCTGTGTTAGCAAGCCATTCTGTTACCTGCTTCAGCTTTCCCATCAGTTAAAGGTGTCCAACCAAACAGTGGACGAACACAACAGCTCATTCCCCAGGGGATGGCCTAGTCCAGTGGTCGGCAAACTCATTAGTCCACAGAGCCAAATATCAACAGTACAACAATTGAAATTTATTTTGAGAGCCAAATTTTTTAAGCTTAAATTCTTCTAACGCCACTTCTTCAAAACAGATTTGTCCAGGCCGAGGTATTTTGTGGAAGAGCCACATTCAAGAGGCCAAAGAGCCACATGTGACTCGCCAGCTGCAGTTTGCCGACCGCTGGCCTAGTCAGATGAGTAGGACAGGAGGTTCTTCTTACTCAACCTCCATTATCCACCATGTGCACCCTATGGTATTGGGCAACGCATGGTTTTTTATGTGTTGTTTTCACTTCCTCTTATAAAAGGTTGCATGCCACATGTCCCTTCATACTCTAAAGAGATTATGGAATGAGGGAAAGTGCTTGTTTCGCCCTTGACTGGAGAAGAGCATCCTCATCCACCCCTTCCAGATGTCACTGCATAGCTTTGAGCTTAGCTGGGACCAGCTCAATTACAGCTCTCTTCAGTGTCTTCATCTTCTCGCTTTCTCTCTCATTTTAATTCATGCTTACATATTAGACCAGTCTTTCATGAGTGTGTACTGTACACTACTAATTGATGTTCCACAGAGCTCCAGGGTCAAGAATAAAACAGATTTAAATATCATTATTTCTTTTTGCTGTAAGACTTTACAGAACTTTTGGCATGACTTGTGAATGTCTACGTGGTAAATTATAATAAGAAATGTTCCCAAATTTCTTTGGCAGTGGCACCCCCTTCCCCTTTTCTTAATAGCATCTTGAGTAATACTAATTGTCCATGGAATAAACTCTGGGAAATGTTGTCTCATACTAATGCGGAGATAGCTGAGCCCCAAAGAGAACCCCTATTGTAGTTATAGATATTGACTCATTCCAAGAGGAGGTTTCGGTAAGTTCCTGCCATTAGAAGATATTTTTGGAAAACTGTTTGAAACTCCTTATCACTACCTTCTGCAGTATTTATTTAGCTCTCATAAGTAGTTTCTGGCCATAGGCAATGTGGGAATCTACACAGCAAGGTTAGGATTTTCACCTTCCAGTGCTTATGTCTAATGGTAAAAACAACCAGTCAGTATACATCTATGCATGTATACACACATAGATGTGCACACACATGCATACTATATATATTTGACCTAAAGATATTATCCATTGTAAGATATATTATTTAGACAACGAAGATGGCGGAGTAGGTAAACACTCCTAAACAGCTACCGAGCACAACAAGTTAAAAAAAAAAAAAAAAACCTATAAAACAAACGAAAACTGGCTCAGAGGAAGCCCTACATCTAGAAAGAAAAAAAGGAGAATCCAGGGCACAAGCACTGAAAAATTGAGGTAAGGAGGCAAGGACACGATAAGGGCTGGTGGCGGATCCAGGCTGGCAGAGGGTGGTGCTTTCTTCAACCCTAAGAGAGACAAGCGCCTGATCTCTCTGAAATCCAGTTTCTGGGGAGAGGCTAGATCAGCCGTGGGCAAACTACGGCCCGTGGGCTGCATCCGGCCCATTTGGCTGTTCTATCTGGCCTGCGGAGCTGAAAGAGCAAAGGGTTCTCTTGCTCTCCTCTCCATTCCTTCACCAGCAACCCAAGTTGAAAGTGCCAGCATAGTCAGGTTGCTTTTGTTCCGGCCCTCTGGTCCAGTTCAAGAACCCATTGTGGCCCTCAAGTCAAAAAGTTTGCCGACCCCTGGGCTAAACTGTCTGCCATGTGGCCAGAAAGTGAGGCTGGCTTGCTTGCAGAGCTGAGGTCGTTTGCTGTGCTGTGGTGCAAGGCGTAGGGAGAAGCGGGGACGCCATCAGAGAGGCAGCGGACGGCAGCCATTGCTGTTGGCCATGCCCCAGCCTAGTGACGCCCTGAGACTCCGCCCCTCACATCCAAGCTCCAAGCAGCAGACTTTGGATATGAATGGCCCACTCTGTTGCAGTTTAGCAAAATTGCAACCTGGGGCAAACAGATCCAAGGAGGACAGGACTGTGGTTCATGCTGTAGCTTCTGAGACAGTACTGGCCTCAGAGAGTAGCTGAACTGCATCTCATTGAGACCCAGAAACCATAGTTCTAGTGCTCAGTTTCAATCCCTCACACCCATAAGTAACACATTCGGGAGATGGTCTCAGTGAGCACCAAAGCCCCACTGAAACAAGGTGTGTCTCCAGCACAGCAGTTCTTCCTTTATAGACACAGTGGATCCTCACAGGCAATTGACCTGGAGGTCAGTTCATCCCAGTGTACCAACAGCAATCAAGGCTTAATTACACCAAGACTTTGCATTAAGCCCACAAAGGGATATACCAAAAGCAACCACCTCATGTGATTGGGGAAGCTGAGCTACTGACCCCTATAGGTCACCAATCACACAAAGCCACTCTATCAACACAGGGTGGCAGCCAAAATGAGGAAACACAGAAGCATGACACAAATGGGAGAGATGGAGGAGAGTAAACTATTGGACGACACACAGTTCAGAATCACATTTATAAGATTACTCAAGAATCTTCTAAAACCCTTTGGGAAACTTGATGAGACCTCCAAGAAGCTTGGTGAGACCTTCAAGGACCTTAAAGAGAATACCAAAAAAATGGAAAAGGACCAGCCAGAAATTAAGCATACAAAGTCTGAAATAAAGAATATACAGAAACTCAACTATAGATCAACATACCCCAATAATCAAACCAAAGATCTGGAATATAAGAAAGTAAAAATCACCCAACCAGAGAGGCAAAAAGAAAGAAGAATCCAAAAGTGTGAGAATAGCGTAAGGAGCCTCTGGGACGGCTTAAAGCGTACCAACATCTGGATTTTTGGGGTGCCAGAAGAAGAGAGCGAGCAGAATTTTGAAGGCTTAATGTAAGAAATAATGACAGAAAACTTTTCCTACCTGGTGAAAGAAATAGGCCTACAAGTTCAGGAAGCGCACAGGACCCCAAACAGGAGGAATCCAAAGAGGAGCACACCAAGACACATCATAATTAAAATGCCAAGAGCAAAAGTCAAAGAGAAAATCTTACAAGCAGCAAGAGAAAAACAACTAGTTACCTACAAGGGAGTACCCATACGACTGTCAGCTGATTTCTCAACAGAAACCATGCAGGCCAGAAGGGAGTGGCAAGAAATATTCAAAATGATGAACAACAAGAACCTACAACCAATATTACTCTACCCAGCAAAGCTATCATTCAGAATTGAAGGTCAGATAAAGAGCTTCACAGAAAGAAAAAGTTAGAGGAGTTCATCAACACCAAACCAGGATTACATGAAATGTTGAAGGGTATTATTTAAGAAGAGGAAGAAGAAGAAAAAGGTAAAGGTAAAAAATTATGAACAACAAAAAGGCATCAAATATATACCTACCAACAAGTGAATCTAAAAATCAAGAGAATAAAAAAAATCTGAAGAACAAAATGGACTGGTGAATATAATAGAATCAGGGACACAGAAAGGGATTGGACTAACAACTCATAGGGGGGAAGGGGTCTGAGGGGTGTGGGAAGAGATTGGACAAAAATCTTACACCTATGGATGAAGACAGTGGCAGGGGTAAGGGTGTGGGGTGGGGCTGGGAATCAGGTGGAGGGGAGCTAAGGAAGGAGTGGGGGAGAGGAACATCTGTAATAATCTGAACAATAAAGATAAAATTAAAAAAAGAACATGAAGATGCAAAAAAAGATATATTATTTAGTTATAGCTCTTAAGGGGAAAAAAGAAACACTATCATGTTAGATATTCACTGTAAAATACATCTAATTTTAGAAGCAGTAAGATATGAAAAAAGAAGTGTCTTACTAAAGAGTCATATTGTCGGATTCCATTTATATAAAATTTTAGAAATGGCAAAACTATAAGCTATGGTGATTTGGAGGTAATGCAAATGTTTTCTATGATGGTACACAGGTTTGTCTAAATTCATCAAACTGTACACTTAAAAAGAGTGCATTTTGTATGTAAATTGCAACTTAATAAGGTTCATTAAGACAAAGAAGTCTTAGACTATAGAAATGATGATCAATGAAAATGTCAGGCAGTTTGAGGGAATTTTCTTGGCTAATGAAAAGAAACTTCCTAGAAAAAAAAATAGGTGTTTTAATGGTCAGGAAGGACATGGTCAAAGGACAAAGAGTTCTGGACACACGGGTGCCAGGAAATGTAGGACAGGACCTGTCCAACAGAATGACAGCTGGAAGAGAGGGAGAAGAAACAGAGAAGAGACTAGTGACTGGACACCTGCTTTAAAACCACCACCAAGACGGCACATGTCAATTGCTCTGTAATATTCTTTCCACAGCTCATTAGTCACATATCATCACATGGCACATGGTCTGTATTTGCCTGATGGATGCCATGCAGCCAAACAAGGTATTTCTGCTCCATGTGGATGGCTAGGTAAGTGAGGACCAGTCTCCACTTCACTGGCAGACAGTCATTCTTTTCCATCGAAACGGTCAGGTATCCTGCTAACACTCACATGCAGGAGCACCAGCCAGCAATTCCAAAATAAGTGGGAAAACACAGGAAAGCAAAGTCAGCCCCATTCTACATGAGCAGCTTCCTGCAACTTCGTTCAGTGTCAGCCCCCAGGGTCACATGACTCCAGATCCCCAGCTCAGAAGCCAGGGCATTCAATGGACTGCACCTAAGCACTTGCTCTGTGCTAGGCTCTGTCTTGAAAGCTCACACCATCGAAAGCTCATTCCAGAGATGCTCACGGGCTGAGACTCCAGGACTCAAATAGTAGCTGAGTTCACCTCTGAGCTCTCTCACTCCTCCAGTCTTTTTTACAAGCACAAGGAGAACAGGCAAGTTGTCTTATCTCTCAATACTGTGCTCGGAGCATCCAGCCTACAGCTTGGCTCATATCAAGAGCCTTAAAATATTTTTGGAATGGGTGAATAAATACATTGTGCACTTCCTGGCATCACAGAATGACTCCTCCTGATACAGAAAAGATCACTTCCTGAGTCAGGCCATTACAGAGCTGTGTGAGGAGTCCGCAGCATGTTATATTAGGCATAAAGTCATGTGGAGACGGAAATAGTCTAGATGTGGGTTACCCAACTATGTACCTTTTTTGTGTGACAAAGAGTACTCTCCTGAAAACATGGTGGGCAGGTTCAAAACCATTTAGCTCATGAGTTGCTAACCCTTAGAAGATAGGAAATGGCATTCCATATATGGCTGAACGTCTGCATCAGACACCACAGATTTCATGTGCTTCTTTAATCTCGGGGGGGGGAGGGGGAGACTTGATCTTGACTTAATGGACACTTGTAGTCACAGGGAAACCAGTGACAGAAAGGAAGAGTCTCTAAAAGGTTTTGCTGTTAAATTAGGCGCTAAATTGACCTGACCTCCTATATGAAGGGAAGACAGCATTTCAGGTAGGAACGTGGCCCCTATATCTCTCATGCTGCCAAACCCACATCATATCTGTCTACATATAAACACAGCGCCTGTTTGTCATGTTAGCCTCCTGTATGTATACAATTCAGTGGCATTAAGTACCTGCACATTGTTGTGCAATTCTCAGCACTCTCCACCTCCAGAACTTTTTCACCATCCGGTCCTGGCTCTCTGGAGGTTGTTACCCATGTAACAATAACCCTACCCCCACCATTGTCCCCGTAGAAAACTTCTTTCTGGATAAGGGGAACCTTTTTTAGTGTCATATTCAAAACATGTATTCCAATGTTCTGCTGCTTCTAACCTTTGACTTCCAGTAATCTCAATAAGCAAGATAACACGATGACTCAGAACACAGGCTCTCCGTCTGTGCGTCCTGGCCTCGTGCTTCTGGGCAAGTTATGGAGCAGCTCTGGCCATTGTTGCTGTAAAATGGAAAGAGTAAGCTCACCTCCCAGGGTTACCTGGAAGATCTGACCAGGTGATACCTGTAAAGACAGGGTCTGGACAAAGCAAGCTCCTAGTGAAGGTTAACTGTCTCCTGCCCTCAGCCAGGTCAGCTAAGCTTTTAAAGTACCAACACACAGACTGGGCGGCTGCTTTACTGCATGCAGACGTGGGGGTAAGAGTGACCGCGGCATCATTCGGAGCATAAATAAAGAGCATTCTTGTGAAGTTCTTAGCACAGACCGTGACACTGTAAGCTCAGTGGCAATAAATGTGGGGCAACTTTATTTTCATGTTTGGCATCTCATTCTTCCACCGGGCGTGTACAGGATACCTTTCATGTGTAAGACCCTGTGCTGGGCTCCAAGGAAGAGCAAAAGCAAGTACTATATGGCCCTTGACCTCAAAGACCCCTGGTCTTTAGGGAGACGGCCACACAGACTAGTAATTATGATGCTCTTGATAAATCTTAAACAAAGACTTACTGTGCCTCAGGCACTGTGTCAAGCATTTTGCCTACAGAATTTTACTTCACTCCTACGACCCACTGAGGTGGGTGCTATTGTTTTCTCTCCACATAAGAAGTCTAGCCGAAACTGGTTTGGCTCAGTGGATAGAGCACCGGCCTGCGGACTGAAGGGTCCCAGGTTCGATTCCGGTCAAGGGCATATACCTTTGTTGCTGGCACATCCCTGGTAGGGGGTGTGCAGGAGGCAGCTAATCGATGATTCTCTCTCATCAATGTTTCTAACTCTCTATCCCTCTCCCTTCCTCTCTGTAAAAAACCAATAAAATATATTTAAAAAAAAGAAGAAGTCTGTGCTCAGTAATGTTACAGATCAAAATGTAAATGTCCCTGTATCTGTGTTAAGGGTAATTATGGAGGTTGCACTTTTTAAACATGCAGATGATCTGAGTCCTGTTATGGCCCTGATGTCTGCAAACCCCAGAATGACTGAGAGTCCTGACATTGCGGTCCTGATGCTGCCAGTTTGGGGAAATGTGCCTTTCAGCTTCCACTCCTAGGCACAACATGGAGAGCCAGGAGAAGAGGTGTGAGAACTTGGATCACTCGCTGTTAGCCTTCCCAAACAGGCTAACAGGAAAACTGTTATAGGAAATGGGAGAAATAGGCAAACACCTCCATGGGAGCCTGAAGCAAACCGCCCCAGAGGAGGGTGTCAGCCAGACTGCCCATGTTAGAAAAGATGAGAATAAAACCATCCATCAAACAGGGACACTCGCCCACGTGGCCGTCGTCCACCCATCCTCAGGTCTCAATGTGGCCTTCGCTCCTCCGGGAAGTCAGCCCTCTGTCCCGCTTCCCAAGCCAGGAGCCATAGCTCCTCCTCGAGTTCCCAGAGTCCTCAGTGCTACCCCCTAGTCTTCACAGCACACATAAGCTCCGTGTGGTTAAGGAGGTGTTGTTTCTCCTCTGTACTTGGCATAGTACCTGAGCAGCCAGCGTTCAGCAAATGTTTAATTATTGAATGCATCACGTTCCCTGTATTGTAGGAAACTGTAATTAAATACAGCAGCTTCGTGGCTCGGGAGCTCCTGGTGTCTCTCCTGAAGCAGAGGAAGGGAGACAGACCGGCCATTTTGTCCCCAGGATCCCTTCCAACCCCTGTCCTATAGACAAGGGTGTTTCTCGACTTAAGGCCAGGTGTGTTAGCAGAAGCATGTACGTGCTTGCAGGGGATTCGGAGGTAATTGGGAGGTGGGGAAAAAAAAGAAGTCAAACCAGAATGCAAAACACCACCAGCGGACTGGCATGCCGCAGCATTCCGAGCAGGTTGCCCTGGTTTTGCAGAATTAAGGACAATATCGACACACAGAGACAAGTATTTTAATTGGTTGCCAAGGCAATGCAGCCGATTCAGTGGCATGGAGCAGGAACAGGACTCTGCAGAGCTGCGTTCAGGAAAGGTGTTCGGCTGTGATATTAACAAGCCACCTGGGTATGAGAAAGACAAGGCTGCCGTAAAGCTTGTTGGGGACTTCTGCTTAATAAACAGGCATGGCAGAGAGATGGAGGGACAGAAGAAAAAACTCCCCTTCCTAAGCTGTCTGGAGAAGCAGGAGAGATCACCTTCTGGATTTCAACTGTCTCTTTGGAGTGGTTCCATGTTTGAAGGAAGGAAGAATAGGGTGATGAAGGATGGAAGGAGATGGCCAGGTTCTCTTCCTCTTGAGAGATTATAACAAGGATCTAGGATGCAGGAGCATGAATTGTAGCAAAAAGGACATTTCCCATCTCCCCCTTTTACCTCCCTTTGAATTGGGGGGAAAAATAGCAATTAAACCTTTTTTGGTTGTTGTTTTGTTTCTTGAAATTTTGAAACACTAGGATTTTTCCCCCGTAATTATAAAACTTTGTGGTTAAGACATGTCCTGGATTTCCTAACTTCTCCATGCCACTTTGTATCCCAAGGCCTAAAGAATCTTACTTCATCTCCTAATGTATTTGACCCGGTTGCTTGGACAAGGAGGGAGGGACCAGGGAAGGGAGAAGAGGGAGAAGAGATGGGCAGGGTTATTAATCAACACCTTAATAACTACTACCATCACATGGCACACACCATGTGCCAGATACTGGGTCAAATAAGCGAGGTGTCCTTGAATCCTCCCAACAACCCTTGGAGGTCTGAGGTATTATCCTACTTGGCAGATGAAGAAACTGCTAAGAAGTGGCAGAGCCAAGATTTGAACCAGGTCTGCCTGCATTCAAAGTCTGGGCTCTTAACCAGGTCAGTCAGGGTTAAGACAAACCCATTGTTCCCTTGGAGCCACATGGAACCACCTCTGCAGTTGCCAGTGAGTTCCCATTGGCTCCAATGCCACTCTTCTAATGTTGGTACATTTCTGGAGCATGGTGTAATCCATAGCCAATCCAGCTCCATGTTAATGATAAGGCTATGTCTTAACTAGATACCACTTGGTCAGAAATTTAAGGATTTAGTACAAGTGAATCTAGGTGACTAGAGGGAGACTGTAGAAGGAAATGGAGTCAGAGAAAGGGGGAGGGTAAGGCAGAGGAAAGGCAGAAAAGACAGATGTAAGATCTAGATGGGCAACAGAAACCAAGAAGGGAGGTGAGCTGTTGGGGAAAACAAGTGTGCAAGGGAGGACTGGGGAGACATGGCCAGCTCTGATCCAGAACTTGTCTACTTTTCTTGAAATGTAAACAGAGTCAGGACAAAATATCTCTGGCCCATTTATTTCAGAAACCTGACATCTGGATAGGCATCATGGTCCATGAAAGGTGGGGAAAACAGAGCCTGAAATTCAAGAAAGTCAGCTTCTAATCCTGTCTTAGCTGAGAATCAACCAGGTGACCCCAACTATAGCTGAGCGTTGAATAAATGTTAGCAATTCCTACAGTAAGAGAAAAGGTCCCCGAGTCTCTGAGTCTCAGGATTCCATCAACTCAATTTTAAAATTTGTCCTTTTTCTATTTTACAGAAAATGCAAATGATACAGAAGTGTTTGCATTTATGTTTTTAAGAATAACACATAAATTTGAGGGTTTTACAGAAGAATAGCTACCGTGTTTAGAGTTCCCAAAGGCCTGTGCCAACTACTTTACCTGCAAAGCTTATTTAATCCACAGAGCTGTTAGGACTCATCTTCTATCTTTTACAGATAAGGAAACTGAGGCTCAGGGGTACTGAGTAGCGTGCCCAAAGTTTCCCGTGTAGACTAACTCCGAGCCCACGTTCTTAATCAGCATGTTACGCTAGTTCCCAGTAGCTCTGCCTCCCTTATGCAAAGAGGCTACAGAGCACATACCTCTTTTTGTTTATTGACATAACATTATTAAAATAAACTTCCCTCAAGTCACATTAGCTGTGTAGATCTGGTCACTCCAGAATTGCGCAGTATCAACCCCATGTGCCGGACTGAGTGACTCTTCTAATTTCTTTATATTTTAGAATGTCACACCTCAAAATGCAGTTTCTAAAGACCCCAGGGAAAGGACAAGAGACAAGCTATACAGAGAGACAGAGAATAAAACTAAGGCAGCAATGAAAGAAAAATCTTTCCAGTGTAAAGCAAAAGGTCTGAAAAATTTGAGCATGGAATTGGAAGAAGGTGGGTCCAACTTCATGGATATTGTTATCTAGAAGCACTTTTCTTATGCAACTATTTGCTTAGTCCCACACACCATCTTTGTTTTGGTTTTTAATACTTTCAATTATTTCTAAAGAATAGAAAAAGTGATTGCTGGGTCAAAGAGGATGAATCTTTTTTAGATTCCTGATACATCGTATTTATTTACTTTTATCTGTGTTTGCCAGAGCTCTTAGTTGCAAGTGATAGAAACCCACCTCAGACTAGCTCAGACCAAAGTGGGAATTTGTTAGTCATAGAAGGGAAAGTTCAGAATTTGAGCTGGTCCCTGGGCCCCTAAGAACCCCTACTTTCCTGTCAGATCATTCCCCTCTGCCATAAATTTATTTTTAAATATATTTTATTGATTTTAGAGAGGAAGGGAGGAGAGAGAGATAGGAACATCAATGATGAAGAAAACCATTGATTCGCTGCCTCCTGCATGCCCCCTACAAGGGATCGAGCCCGCAAGCCAGGCTCATTCCCTTGACCAGAATCAAACCTGGGACCCTTCAGTCCACAGGCTGACACTCTATCCACTGAGCCAAAACACTAGAGAGAATTCTCCATGAATTTAGAATTTGAGCTGTGTTCCCCAGGTTTCTTAGTCACAAACAACAGAATCCACTGCATAAAAAGATTTAAGAAGCAGGATTAATAAAAAAAGAATATTAGGTAGTTCACAGAATTTCTGGAAGAGACACAAAACCTGACTTGAAGCCACCTTGACACGAATAACGTCCCAGATGACTGAGTGCTGACTTCTAGGGTGGACTCTGCTGGGCCCAAACACTGAGGCCTCCCTTGGTCCCCCTTCCTATGGCTGCGGTCGGAGGTCAACCTTGATGTAAGCCTCCACCACCTTCCCACAGAGGTGGAAACAAGTCTTTCCTGGTCCCCTCCTTATGTCACTAACTGCCAACTTGAAGTTCAAGTCAGGTGCCTATCACTGACAACGCCTAGATCCCTGGCTGAAAGCAATATTGATAAAGCTGGCGTTTGCAACTTCTTAACATTGAGGCAGTTTCTGCCACCCACCAAAATTCATAAGGTAGGTGAGTTCCCGAGCATAGATAGGCCGGTTCAAAGGCAGGGGACTCAAATCACAAATATGTACAATGAGAAATACAGCAACAGACATATAGCTCAGATGTATATCTTTCCAGCGCTACGAACCCAGAAAAAAAGGAAGGTCACATCACCATGTCCAGTGCCTCGCCCTTAGTAAACACCTCTTGGACAGAATCCAGGAGCTTGTACAAATAAGGCCTGATTTCAAATCCTGGCTTCTGTGTAGGACCCACAACATAGTTACAGTATTTTTAATTCTTAATAAAACACTTGAGCTTTGTTAAGGGGTGTGTGTGGGGGGTGATGAAATTAAAGTCTTATGTCCTTATATTTAAAACATTTGTTCCCTGAACTATTAATTAAAGATGGGCAGGCTGACCGACCTCACTTGTGTTTAATTTCTGTGGCTGTCTAACGTCTTTTCAAGGAGGGGAAGGGGACATACTATTTCTGATAAATGGAAAGCTGGCATTTTTACCAGTGGACGTCTACTGAAATTCAAAATGAAATTCTTATGTAGGAACAATATGGTAACAGGATATAAAATTGCTATTGGCACTTAAAGATACATTAGCAGGGTCAAAAGTGGGATCAAGAAGAACCCAAAAAACAAGGCAGATGGTAAATACAATCCTCAGTTTCATCAAACAACAGGGCAGGGAGTTAAAATGCATTCCACAGGGAATGTGGTAACTGAGAGCAGCAAGCCACCAGTGGAATTTTTATACAGATGCTGCAATTTGCTTTGCTAACACGTACTCCTACAGTGAGCACCTCCAGCTTTGATTTCTGAAGAGAGAAAAGAAGAGGGAAAATTGATAACAAGTTTGGAAGATTGTAGGATTTTTCAGGAACCATTGCATTCCTACATAATTATTATTTCTATTTTTATTGTTTTGCCTCATGTCAGTTCCAAAGCGTTTGTAGAGGGGAAAACTCCTGAGTGGCAGGTCAACTTCTGTTTTCACTAGTGACAGTCTCCCTAATTTGGTGGTAGAATAAAGACATGTTGACTCATTAGAATTTTCTCATTCCTCAGGAAAGTCAATAAAGACATGCTGACTCGTTAGAATTTTCTTATTTCTTGGGAAAGCACCACCTCTGCCTCTTTCTGGCCTGGGGCGGGGGGGGGGGGGGGGAGGGGGGGAGGGACGAAAGCCAGAGAGAAAAGTAACATTTCAGGTGTGGATGGAAATAACACTCCTGGCATTCTAGGTGAAGATAAGAAACTATTTCAGGATTCCAAAGACTGAAAGGTCTCAAATTCCTGAATTATAAGAAAAGGAAATTATGGTGAATAATGGTTAAAGAATTTTGGAGCTTTGATCTAAAAAAATAGAAGTCCCGAATGCACTTGGCCATGTGCTATAATCACAGTGGTTTTATCATTTTAACTGAAGTTGCTGATTGAGGTCATCAGTTCAGCAAGAAAGAGAAGTTGGCCAAGCCAGATGTTAACCTGAAGTGTCAATTTTTATTAATACTTAAGATGAACTTAGCCCAGAAAATTCCCCTTGTGTTAACACAGTTTATCCACTCTATGTGTGAGGACTTTTTAGTGGTACTTGCTAAAATTCTTTGTCAAACTGACGTAAGCAAAAAAAAAAAAAAAAAGTGGATGGGAGGAGAAAGTGACTAGAGGGTTGGTAATTTCATGGAGATTTAAAGAGGTGATCTTAGGGTGGCAGATGACCTACGGGTTCACAGTCATCTGAATTCTGTATTTCTGTCTCTCAGCTCAACCTTCTGTTGCGTTCTTCATCCTCAGGGAGATTCTGTGAGGAAAATAATGGCAGTCAAAGCCTACATCATTCTTAAAGCTCTTAATCTTACAGAAAATGAGGGTGTCTTCCTTGACAGTTCTGCCAAGGAGACTCCAATTAGCTTACTGTAGGCCCTGTGTGCATCTCTGAGTGCTGGCTGGGGTGGGATTTAAGAAATACTCCGATTGGTCAGGACTAAATCACATGACCATCCCTGAAGCCAGAGGGAAGGGCAGGGTCAGCCCACCTGCACCAGTGAGACTGAGCATAATTAGTGGGGAATAAAAGACACTGGTTTGCAAAAGGAGAGATTCTTTGCAGAGGATGTCTCAGTAAGAATTCATTTAAATCAGGTACATTTTGGAGATTTTTAATTCTTTATGCTCAGCAGTTAAGAGCAAATAGAAATCAAAATTCAAAGAACTTCCCAATGCCTGATTATTTCTCTGAACCCTCCGCCTTTCTATCCGACTCTTCACCATCCCACAAATCACTCTATCAAAATCTTGCCTACACTTTTTAAGGACCTATTCAAATACTGCCTCGTTATTCTGTTAAGTCTCCCACTGAGACTGTCTCCCTCTTCAGTACCTGTAGCCAAACTCATCTGGCACTTACCTTGTCCTGCCTTCGCAGTTCTTATACATGCATGGTTTTGCCTTATAACTGCTGCCCCCCCCCCTCCACCACCACCACTAGTCTAAACCTCAGAAAATAATGAGGCAAGAAAAGGAGAAAGGAAGAAAAAAAAAGCTGTGTAAGCCAGGATGCTCATTGATCCATACTTCCCCCAATATAACATTTATCTTCCTCTATTGACATGTATTTCTTATCTGTTTCTCTTCAGGATTCAGTTCCTTGAGAACAATGATTTTATGTTATTCAACTATTTCTTTTTTACAGCTTGCACAAAATAAATACTAGATATGTGGATGCATGGGTGGATGGATGCATGGATGGATGGATGGATAGATAGATGACTTTATAGAGTTGGTTGTAGATGACATGAACCTCCCCCTTATCCCAATACAAAAGAGTTCTGAAGAATAAAGGGATTAAAATTAGCTAAGTGAGCAACCAAAAACTTTATAGTGGAAAGTATCAAGATTGCGTTGAAAACAAAAGGAACACAATGCATTTAAATGATGGCACAAGAGGATCTGGTTTAATATAAGAAAAACCACTTCCTGCCAAGTTGATTAAACACCAAAGTCCTCCTGTCATCACTTGAAACTGCTTAAGGTCCGTGAGGACAAGGGGCTAGATGAAATGACATGAGGGGACTTTCTACAACCCTATCCCCTCACCCCAACACTGAGTCCTTGGAGTTCCCCTTAGTTGTTTGTTTGTTTGTTTGTTAATATTTTTAAATTTATTTCAGAGAGGAAGAAAGAAGGAGAGAGAGAAAGAAACATCAATTATGAGAGAGAATCATTGATCGGCTGCCTTCTGCACATCCCACACTGGGAACTAATCCACAATCCAGGCATGTGCCCTGATCTGGAATTGAACCATGACCTCCTGGTTCATAGGTTGATGCTCAACCACTGAGCAACACCAGCTGGGCTGTTTGAGGCTTTATTGCTGCCTCTACCTATTACCAGAAAGTCCAAAAAGTGCAGTTCCAGTTAAGTTCTATTTACAGCAAAAACAAGAGGCGAGCATGTGGTAGAGACCTGCCCTTGTCCATTTTGGCTGTGGATCCTTCTCAGTGATCCCCTTCAGTGTTCCACTTGGTTCTCACAAAAAACACTCTAAGAGAAAGTCATGTTCTTATATGTTCTGAGAATAAATGAAGCAGCAAACTCATTTTGGAGGCTTTTGTTATTTCTGACAAGGCTGTTCAAAAGGCAAAAACTGGAAAAACCTTTATCCAATTGTAATTTTTCTGTTTTCCTCCTAGAAATGGCACTGCCTTTGTGTGTGTGTGTGTGTGTGTGTGTGTGGTGCTTACCCTCAGGTTAGGTCTGGTTCTGGGGTAGCCATCAAGGAAAGAGTGATACAAGTTCACTTGTTTATCTAGGATATATTAGCCCCATAATAACCAATGGTCAATTGATATGCTCTGTTATAAATTATCTTAAATCTGTTCTGAGTAGTCATTATTTTGCTATCTACAGCCGTCACCTTCTTGGACTAAGGTGATGACAGCTTTCTCTTAAATTATAAGAAGAAAAAGAAAGTGGAAACTCAATTGTATTCTTTTCAACAAAGATTTCCTTTTGCACATAGAGCATTAGATGGCATTGTGGGGTGTGCAAGTTGAAAAGCACTAAGATCATCAGTGTTTACACTAATTACTCTAAGCATCAGTTCATCCTTTCAACAAACATTTTTTTATCAGCTACTTATATGCCAGGCAGATGACTAGGCCTAGAGGAGACACAGGGGAGGAAAAGGTAGAGGCAGTTTCCAATCTTAAGAAGTATGTAGTCTCATCAAAAAAAAATGATAAATAGTAAAACACAAAGAAATATATTATTTTTTAAAATATATTTGTATTGATTTCAGAGAGAAAGAGAGAAATAGAAATATCAATGATGAGAGAGAATCATTGATTGGATGCCTCCTGCATGCTCCCTATTGGGGATTGAGCCCGCAACCCGGGCATGTGCCCTTTCCTGGAATTGAATCCAGGACCCTCAGTCCACCGACCAATGCTCTATCCACTGAGCCAAACTGGCTAGGGCAGAAATATATTATTTTAAAGTGTGATAGGAAATGAAAGAAAAAGGCCTTAAAGCTCTGACCTATTCTTGAAGAGGGGAGCATAATTAAAAATGTACTTTCTGAGGAAGTGAAGTATAAGTTGGAATAAGCCAACTAGAGTTTGGCAAGAGTATTAGAGGCAAAGGAGTAGCTTGTGCAAAAGTCCTGAGGTGGGAGAATGAACTGTTGGAAGTTGGGACATCAGGCCTAATAAAGAATGGGAAAGGGGCCACAGGGGAGAGAAAAAGGAGGCAGGGACCCAATCAGCTTTTAAGGACAATGGGAAGCCACCAAAACATTTTAAATGGGAACGATATGATCTAGTTTATGTTCCTAAAGTTCATTCTGGCTGCCTTGGTGAGAAGGATTGAGTGAGGGCTAAGTGGAAATGGAGGCCTAGTAGGAGAGGATGGCAGAGAGAGTTGATAGTGACTGTGAAAAAAAGAGAAGTGACATATTTGAGATCTATTTTGGAGACTCAATTCCCTCAACACTAAAGTGGAATCAATAACACTTATTTCATGGGGTTGGGAGAATAAAGGAAGACAATGTGTGTGATGAGTTTATAACAATGCTTAACACATTGTAAATGCTCAATAAATGTTAGCTGTTATTGTTTTCATTATTTTCAGACCAAAGGGAGTGATTTGAATAAAAACTCTCTTCTCTAGACAGGGGTTCTAGTGCACAAGAATTAAGATACACATTCTGTATTCAGTACTGTACCAAAAGCTGGGGGAACACAAGAGAAAGATGGGATATAATTCTGGCACTCAGAACAATCCAAACTCTATGGGTGGAAATGAAGAAGTGACAAGATGGGTACTCATGAAACAAATAGAAGTAATTACTTTATAAATAAAAACCCTTCAAAGGAATAAGAATGCTTCAGCTTTTGTACGTAGGGTGAAAATCTGCAGTTGGAACACTGCTATTGGAACAGAAGTCTTAGTTTATGCTGAATACTGTTTAAGATTCCTGTTTGGATGACTGTTCAAAACAAAATGAAAAGCTGTAGAAAATGGGCTACATACATATTTTTGTTAAAATTATTTACATATGTGTTTATGTATGTATATGGGTTTGCTTATGCATAAAAGAAATTTAGAACATTTTTCCAATAAAAATATGGTATGAGCCACACATATAATTTAAAATTTTAGTAGCCACATTAAATAAAGAGAAAGCTGAAATTAATTTTTAATATTGATATTTAAACCAATTTATCAAAATATTATTTTAACTCATACTCAATGTAAAAATATTAATGAGGTATTTTACATTCTTTTTTCATACTAAGCCTTTGAAATCCAGTGAGTTATTTTATTTAAAGCACATTATAATTGGACTTGCCAGCTAGTGGCTATAGTATTAGGTAGTACAAATTCAGAAGCACATATATCAAACTGCAGATGGAGATTGTGCTGACCAGGAAATGGGATAGAAGAGAGAACAAAAAGAAGAATCTATATTTTTCTCTTACTCCTATAGTGTCTAGATTTTTTAATAGAAAAGATATATTTCTTTTTACTTTTTAACTACATATGTTTTTAAAAACTCTTAGGAGCAACATATAAGTACCTGAATTTGCTTCTCAGGTCTAGCCAGATAACACACCCAGGTTAGAACATCCTTTATATCAAGGGCTCATAATCAAAGGTGTGTAAAAATATACATGCTACTGCCAAACAGATAAATCAAGCCATCAAGTGTTTATTAAAAATTTATAGTGTGGCCCTAGCCAGTATTGCTCAATGGAAAGAGCATTGCCTGGGAACTGAAGGGTCAAGGGCATGTACCTCAGTTGCAGGCTGGATCCTGGCCCTGGTGAAGGCAGCCAATCAATGTGTCTCTCACATTGATCTTTCTCTGTGTGTGTGTGTGTGTCTCTCTCCCTTCCAATCTCTCTACAAATCAAGGGAAAATATCCTCAGGTGAGGATTAACAACAACAAAAATGTACAGTGTGATAAAAAAAAAATCACAGTGATAGCAAGACCCCACAGAGATTATAAAGAGGCAGGAGGCACAATTCCTGCCCTCCAATTTAGAATTCTACTGAGAGAAAAGAATTCTGGGGAAAAAATAGAGAAACAACTCAAGGCTTCTAATGCCATCATCAAGTGGGCAGTGCAGGGCTGGCAGTGCAATAGGATTTCAATGGAAGGAGAGTTGTGGGAAGTGAAAGGTAAGGAAAGAAGAGAGAGAAGGGAGGAACAAAAGATGCTCACTATAGGCATATTGGACCAGGTGGACTCCAGGTTCCTCTTTATCACTGATTATGTAACAATAGAGGTGAGAGAGCAAAGCAGGTTGGAGTAAAAAGGGATACCATGGGTGTGTGGTTCCCAGGATTCTGAATAACCAGGATAATCATGAGCACATTCTTCCAGAACTCTCAGGTATTCCCTCTCCATCTCCTTAATCTGAAAAAGTCTCTACTTTATCAAGAAAGAAGAAATTGGGGTCCCAGAGAAATCTACTCATATTGCCCAATAATAATAATGGCTAATCATGTCCAAGCCCTTGCTCATGTTGGTTTTACCTGCACTAACTTATTTAATCCTCACAACACTTTTTGGCATGTTTACTATCATCATCCCATTTTAAATACTGGAAACTGAGACTCAGGAACATTAAGGAGCTTGCCTCCCAGATTCCCCCTGCCTCAAAGGGCTGCAGCTGGTATTTGATATCATTTGAACCCAAGCCAGTAGTCTTGACCACTATGCTATGTCTGATTTCCTTCCTACTGGGTATTGACTGGGCCCCATATACTATCTAGTCAGTATATGAAAAATATTCTTTCAGTTTTTCCAATCCCCTAGAAACTACATGAGTTCAGAGCTTGGAGAATTTTTTTAAAGAGGAAAGTGAACTATATAGATTTGGTATATATTAGATCATATTCTGATAATTAATGAACATGTGATTTTAATGATATGGTTCCAAATTTGATCTCATTATTCTTAGTTTGATCTCTGCATTATTCTCAAGAGCATTTGAAAAGAAGAAAGAAAAAAGCAATCTCTTTATGAAACTTTGAGCCATTTTTTAAGTCATAAGGCCTATTAATGGGAACTTGGTTCCAAGGACTTCCAAACGTAGTCTCTAGCCTCGAAGCTTCCTTTGCATTGGGCCTGTTCTCTTTGACCTGGGCTCCTCTTTCTCCTGTAAGAACCTGGAAATCCAGCCCCAAACAACCTATGAATATTACCTGAATGGCTGTGTCTGAACTTGAGAACTCTGCAAGAAGCCATATCTCTTTCATCTACAAACTGAGCCCTTGGGCTTGGAAACTTCCCTACCCATCACAAACTGATGAGCTGGCTTTGTTGGTTTGTAAGTAAATGAAGCAAAAAGCCAATAAATAATCTGCTGCCGACTTCCCTCCAAATCCAGGCCTTGGAAAATTGACTGTTTTCGTTATAGGAGCTAATTGAGGGAAGAGGTGAAGGAACCAACATATACAGGGCTCTTTACATATGTCATTTCACCTTCACAGTGACTGTCCAAGAGCTTAGAACAGGGAGGTTATTTTTCTAAAGTCTTCTAGCTGGCAAATGGCTCCAACGCCTGTGTTCATTCCTCAGTACTGTACTGTTTTCTATGATGGGAGAGGCCACGCAGAAACATAAACCATTCAGGTCAAGGTAAGAATAAATGAAGTTTGATCATTCTGACAGTCGGGCTACAAGGATTGACCAGGAAACCTACTGTGGCCAGCCATGTGCTAGGTGTTATTGTTTAGAAGAAAATTGCATAGTCCTATGCAATAGTCCTATGGTGAAATATGACTATTGTCCAGTGGTGAAGAAGAAAATTGCACAGTCCTAGCTGACTCCAGCAGAATGTGGATAAACAAGGCTATCATTTCTGGAATAGCCAGACTTAAATCAATCCTCAAGATTAAGACATAAGATAAAGTATGAGGCTTGGAATAATAAAGAAGTAATAACAATGATGATGATAATGTCTAACAATTTTAAGCATTTACCAAGTTCGAGCATTGATATGGGCTATCTCATTTAGCCCCACCACAACTGTATAAGATTGTTATTATCACCCCCATTTTAAAGAGGAGATGGAGCAAGTTCACTCAGTTAGCAGTGAAAAAGCTGGGGTGTGAACCCATATCTTTCTTTCTTCAAAGAATATACATCTTGGAATTTTGAACCAAATAGGTTCTATACTACTCATTATCTGATTACCTGTAGCATGCTATTTAACTTAACTTGTATCAGCTCATCTGGAAAATAAATAAATAAGCCTAGTAATACCAACTGGAAGAGAGAAAGGAGAAAGAAATGTCATGCTTTTAATTGTAGTAGCTTAAGAGGACAGGGACTCTTCCAGGATCCCATCAGAATAGCAAAGGCCCCATTTCTGCTCTTCAGGACAACTTGGTTTGCTGTCTCCTAAGGGGATGAGTGCAGAAGCAAAGGCATTAGAAGGATGTGGCCCGCACCAGGACTACCATCACTGCTCCCTGTAGACCAGGCTCCAGGGCACCATTCACAGGGCAATCACTGGTGATTTCCTGGGGCCATAGGAGGGGACATGGACTGGATGTGGTGAAGACCTTCCCTAACCTGAGCACTGCCTCAAGGGGTGAATGTCACAGGAAGCCCAAGTATCTCTGGGCTTCCTATATCCTTTGCACCCTTGTAGGAGATCAGAGAGTTATCTATATGGCATCATGGCAAGTCACTTGGCCTAGTTGGTAGAGGGATTTTAAAGGTAACTGATGCCAAAGGGGATTTGGGGCTGGCAATGTACACTACCCTGATCCTAACTTAAGCTCCTTGGAGGCAAGACTTTAGCTTGTTTGCCACTTTATTCACAATGGAAGACACACAAGACACAAGAAGAAACAGGGTATATATCCTGCCCCTTAGGAACTCATACTCTGATGGAGTGAGACAGGCATTTAATGTGTAATTAAATGGCTGTGATTGGGGAAGTAAAGGGTCCCATGGAGAGAACACCTAACCATGCTTAGAGGTCAAGAAATGCTTTCTAGAGTGAATGACATCTCCACTGGAAAGATGGGTTAGAGTTGGCCCATTAAAAAGTATGACAAAGAGGATTCAGAGCAGAGGAACAGCATGTGCAAAGTTTCTGAAATGAGAGAACTTGGAACATCAGAGGAAGAAAGGGGAACAAAAAAGTTGAAAAAGCAGACAGTGCCCTTTAAGCCATGTTAAGGAGTCAGTACTTTATGTTGGGGACAATAGGAGGACTGCTAAAGAGTTCTGAGCAAAAGTGATATGATCATTTAGGAACTGGGCATTTTTAACATTGTCTTCCACACCATTTAAGAAAGACAATGGCTCTCAAAGTAGTTGAGCTTCTTTCTAAAATAACTCTTTTGAGTCTGTTTCTCTCCTTCAAACTATTTGTTATATACGTAGTAGTTGTTGAAATGTCCAAAAATGAATTCATCTTTTTAGGAAGGAAAAGAAGTTTCTGAAATCTTTATCGGCACATTAGGAGTAAAGAGATGCTGCTTTTATTGTGCCATAAAAATAACTGCAGCTTTCCTAGGTCTTCCTCCAAGGATAATTGAGCTGTTCAACCCAACTCATTTTGGTCTTTGGTTTTTTTGTTTTTGACCTTAAGATAAAATTGTCTTCTACATATTTCAACAAGGGCCTGGAAGGTGTTGCTCAGTGGTTGAGCACCTACCTATAAACCATAATTTGATTCTGGTCAAGACACATGCCAGGGTTGCAGGCTGGACTCCCGATAGGGGGTGGGCAGGAGGCAGCCGTTCAATGATTCTCTCTCATCATTGATGTTTCTATCTCTCTCCCTCTACCTCTCTGAAATCAATAAAAATATATTTTAAATTTTTTTAACTAATAAATAAAATTTTTAGCAAGGGATATATGGATGAGTTCTACTGCATTTTATTTAACTTAAGACTATACAAGACAATTATGAAAGTCATGGATAGTGATAAATATAAAGGAATCATTGGAAAAGAAGGTGTATTTGTTTTCTATGCTGTGTAACAAATTTATAGTCAGAAAACACACATTCATCTCACAGTGTCAGTGGCTCAGCAGTCAATGCACAAACATGCAAAACCAGCTGGATCCTCTGCTATCAGGGGGTCAGCCAGGGCAGGGTTCTCATCTGGAGGTTGGGCCGAGAAACGATCCACTTCCAGCCTCCCTGAGGTTATTGTCAGAATTCACTGCATTGTAGCTGTAGGACTGAGGATGCAGGCTTCTTGCTGGCTGTGGGCCAAAATCCACCTACAGCTTCTAGAGACTGTCCTTGGCTCCTTGTCAGATGGACCGCCTAACATGGCCTCTTACTTCTGCAAAGCCAGCAGGAAGAGAAACTCTAGCAAGACAGTCTTACCTATCGAAAAGTAACAGCAATGACATCTCACACCTTTGTCATGTCCTATTGTTTAGAAACAAGTTCCAGATCTGCCTACATTCAAGGGGCGGGGATTACACAAAAGCATGAACGTCTTTGTTCAGACGAAAAATCATGGGACTCACCTTAGAGTGTCAGCCACAGATGGATTGGAAAGGGAAGAAAAAATGAGCAAGAAGAAAAGAAAAAGAGAAGGCAAATATGTCTATGTATATATAACATTAATTAACCATGTACTGAATGCAAAGTACTGTGCCAATTTTCTTTACATGCATTTTATTATTTAATTGGTAAATGTTACTATTATTCCCACTTTACAAAAGAGAAAACTAGGATTCAGAGAACTTAAGTTTCTCAAGAGTATAAAAATGTAAAACAAGAATTCGTCCTCATTTGTATTAGACTCCATAGCCCGAGTATATAGCTATTATGCTATATTTTAGGAGAGCAGGGAAGGGGAGAGGACAGGAGAATAAAGGGATAAATGAAAGAGAACAGTTTCCAAACGCATGCAAATTTGTTCCTAAAAAAGCTGGCAATCGATAAGGAAACCTGAAATATATTGGATTGATTTCAGCAGGAAGTAGCCAATTAGAAAAGCATAATGTTGAACGGAAGCCAGGGGAACCGTAGGCAAGCCTCATGCTCCTGAACCCTTTGCTGGCCCTCCTGAGTTTTTCAGAACCGAGAGCTAAATTCTCCAGCCACGCTGTGCCCAGGCCCTTGGAGACACCGGGCTCATCCAGGCAGCGTCCCCGTCCGTGCGTGCTCTGCCAAGTTTCTGTAGGGGAGCATCTGGGCCCGGGAGGCTGGGCCAGGGCCTGCACTTGTTTTTCACGGCTCATTTGCAATGTCCCGTTCTATTCCTGGGCACTCACTCCTTCCCAACTGACACTGGAGCTCAGTTTCCCAATAGCCACTTTAACAAGATGGCTCCAAACGCGCTGCTCGGCATCAGTCCTCAGAAATTAGAATTTTCCAGCACTTGTCCTAAGAAGGATGACTGAACATGGCACATCCCTCATGCCCCTCTTCATGCCTTAAAGGGGCAACTGCAGGCACCAGGGGAAGCCTCCTCATGCGGACACAAGATGACTCACAGGAGTGCGTGGAGAAGGAAGGGTTTAGAAACTGGATCCCTCTTGCACCATTCAGGGCAGGCAGGTTGGCTAGTCCCGGCCCACCCCAGCTGCCTGCACTACATATCTGATTTGACAACGCCCCCCAAGAGGCGTTGCCCGGAGGGAGAAATGAGTAAAACTATCGATCCTATGATTCACAGTCAACCCTGCTGGAGTCTAACCAAGCAATAAACTTGTACTGAGTTCAGACTTTATGCAGAGCACTGGACCCTCAGTGGAGAGTCAAAGAAAACAGAAGACATTGTGTTCTCATACCTGGCCCTGCCATTTGCAACTGTAGGGCTAGTAGAAAAAAAAACCTACTCTGTAGCTCACATCCCTTATCTGAAAGTGGGGATAATAAGAGGACCTACTTCCTGGGCTGTTATAAAGCTTAGGTGAGACACTGAGCAATTAACCAATAAACGTAGCTTATAGGAGGCACTCAATACAGAATGAATGGTGTTGATTTTTGAAAAGTTCAAAGTCTGGAGTGAATAGTATCTATAAATGCATAACTGTACACTGAAGAAGACAGTGAGCATGCAAAAGAACCTTCCTTTGAACATGGTAGGTTTTTAGCAAATATTTGTAAAATGTTGATTGACCTGGAATATTAAGCAACTTACAACAGAAAAGCCAATCATGTAATGCTTCATAGTGGTCATTAATAAAGGCCGGCTGCTGCACAGAAAAGAGGCCAGTTATCAGCTGTGTGATCTTAGGTAGGTTATTTCTCTTCTCTGGGCTTCATAATTCTTTGCCTATAAACTAACAGTAACACCTGCTTCATAGGCTGGTTAGAAGGACTGAATGAGATAATGCATCTACATGCACTTTTAACCCAGTTCCTGAACCACAGCAAACACTAAATGGTGACTTTTATTAATTTATGAACTAGTGAAGTGAAGAAGGGGAAACAAAGAGGGGTTTTCTGAAATGCACTTACCTATAAGCTAAAATCACCAAGTGTGCTCTAGCTAGTTTGGCTCAATGGATAAAGCTCAGCCTGTGAACTGACGGGTATCGGGTTTGATTCCGGTCAAGGACACATGCTCAGGTTGCTGGGTCAATCCCCAGTAGGGGGCATGCAGGAGGCAGCCAATCAATGATTCTTATCATTGATATTTCTCTTTTTCCCTCTCCGTTCCTCTCTGAAATCAATAAAATATATTTTAAAAATAAATAAACAGAAACCACCTTACTATAGTTTCACTCCCCAAATTGAGAAAAAGAATGCTTCATTCATGTGCCCGATTGGGAATTTGAATAGTCTTATTCTAACTGGCAAAGTCAATGAGAAATGGAAAATATTAGTCACTGACTGATAGAATATCTGAGCTGGATAGAATCTTAGACCAAATTAACCAGAAGTGATTGAGCCTCCATAACCTAATTAGCCCAAGCAAGCCTAAAACAGAAAATAGAATCTCACATGCCTAAGCCATCTAGTCGACAGCTAGGCTCTCTAGCCAGCTATCCCCATAGTTCTCCAAGTTCAAGATCATTTAAAACCCTTCAGAGCTGACCCACTGTGCGATGTTGGGAAAATCTTGCCATCCCTACAAGTGCTTTATAATAATAAAACATGTTGAAATAGAAAGTTTCTCTAAGACTCCTTCATCCACTCACCACTTTCCTGAGACACATACCAATATGTGTCTATACACACACTAGGCAAAGAAAGAACGTGTTACAGTGAAATGCATTTATGTCATAATTCCAGTACATGGCCTAGGCCAATACGAACCCTCATTACATTGACAGATGAGAAAGCTGAGGCTTGGTGAAGGTCATCTGGGCAATTAGAGGCAAGCAATAGGTGAATTGGGACCAGACCAAAGTCTTCTGATTGCTAGCCCATCACCTACACTTTGCTGTGATGCATATGTTTACTATTTCTACCATACTAAGAGGACAGGAACTAGCAGTTATTGAATATCAACAGTATACTGTTAATGCCTTGCTTGCATTAAATTCTTATCACACGACTGCAATAATAAAAGCTATTACTTATTAAATACTTACTAAAGACCAACTACTATTGTAGGGGCCTTACATGTATTTGCACAAGGTACCCAGCCAAGGAGGTACATTGGAAGTGGAATCCAGCCTCTGATTACCAAGCCCTGGAATGGGACCACATCAGCTGCTCTATAGGAGTGTCTCTTTGTGTAATTCGTTTGCCCTAAGAAATGCCTTTTTGACGTATACCCAAAGGCAAGGATGGATGTGTGGTGGAGGTGTTCATAGCATTCCCATATGGCTGGTTCTATTACCATTTATTTGCTGAGACGTCACAGGTAGTTAGTGGTAGAGGCATGATAGGGTAGGGGGTCTGACCCTTATCCTTACATAGCCTTCCTGAGAGGCAGCTTGAGATAGGCTCTCATATTACATACACCTAGGATAGAGATTCTGACCACCTTGTTTGCTGACATTGTCCGGGTGTCTGTAACAGTATCAGCACATGCAGGCATTCAGTAAATTTTATTGACTGACTGACCCCATTTTACAGGTCAGAGTGTCAAAGAAGCTAAATGACTTGCTCGGGTCACACAAATAGTAGAAGATACAGTTGGGATTTGAATGTAAATTGTTCTGACTCATTCTTTCCACAACATTCTCAAGTATTTGTTGAGTTTATAGAACTCTATGTGCTCAGGAATGTGGGCCTACAGATTAATAAGATATACTTCCTACTCTCAAGAAACTGGAATTCCAATTGTCAGCCAGAATTCACATTCCTGGTCCTTCTACATATCATTGGCTAGGTGTATTCGTAGGACACTGTTGTAGGATGAATTAAAGCTGTGCAAACTTGGTATAGCAAAATTCCCATCTTAGCTTCTCTAATTCTTTTTAAGTCATATCCATGGGTGAATTTTTATACGTTTCTCCATGCCTTCTTACTTTCTCCTTTAAGAGTTTGCAAAACATGAGATAGTTACGTTAGAAAATTAGGTTGGGAAAGTTGTACTTCTAAAGTAGCAGTCATGTTTTGATAGGGAATATTAATTCAGGGTTTACCTCCTTTTCCTTCATGATTTTAGGAGGCCAGAGATGGTTAGAAGAGAGAGGTGTTTTTTGTTTGTTTGTTTATTTGTTTGTTTGTTTTAAAGCTCTAACTTCAGTAACTGAATTCCACAGAACTGTGTGAGCAATCTCTCAATAATCCTACATCAATACAAGAGAAGTTGTAACTAGTTCACTTAGTATAATTATAGGGCAGCTTTCTGCCAGATTTTAAAGATAGACTTTGAAATGTGGTGTGTGTTTTTTCATTTGCCTCCTGCTGTATGTGGGGAGCGGCTCAGGTTTTTGGGATACTGGCCAGAGCTAAGCAGAGGCCAACTAGAGAGAGGCACCAAGATTTGCTTCTTGTTTTCCTGTGCTTGAACTGCTGAGAGCACAGGTATCTTACCAGAATGCTCTCCAGCAAAAAGCTCAGTGTCTAGAGTCACTATCTAACTCTTCCCGTCTATAGATGAGAGGATTGCTAAAGCCATGGACCTGGTAAGATTATGGCAAGATGTACCACACAAAGCTTCAGCTTTTGCACTAGAACAATGTTTGGTCCCAGACCAGCAGAGCCAACATCACCGGGAACTGATTAGAAATGTAAATTATTAAACCCTGCCCAAAAAATAAATAAGAAATTCTGGGAGTGGGGCTCAAAAATTTGTTTCAACAACACCCCGCCTGATAAATCTGAAGCACCCTAAAATTTGAAAACCACATCTCTAGGGACATGATGTTGAAAAGCATTATCCAACTATCTTTGTCCAGGAGATGAGTGTTCCAACTTTTAAAGGGAGATTTGCATATGTAAATATGTATATATGTATATAAACCTCCATGAGGTATATCCAACCATTAAGACCTTAGAGTTGAGCAGAGCAGCATTAAAATCCAGGCTCTGCCACACACCAGCCATGGGGCCTTAGACAAGTCACTTAACTATTCAGTGTGCTGGTAATGTTCAACAAACAGCTCTCGGGGGAAATACAGTGCTTGCTGATTCCCATGGTGTAAATACTCACATCTCACCACAGCTAATTTCAAGCTACCAACATGATGGTTGGCCAACTCAAAAAAAATTTCTGACAATTTAACATCTGCTCTCATAAACCCATGTGACCTGGAGCCAGCATACCACTGTCTCTAGGACTCAATTTCCTCATCTGCCAAGTGGATGCATAATAGTATTTAGACCACATAAGGCTGTAGGAATGCTGGAGTGAGAAAACAATGAGTGGACATTTACTGAGCAATTATATGTGCTAGGCACCTAATATGCATTATCTCATTGAATCCTCATACCCATGAGACAGGTACTATTTTTCCTCCCATTTTATGGATAAAGAAACTGAGCTGAAGGTACTAGTCTAAGGCCACAAATAGCAAGTGGGAGAATCTGAGTTTGACTCCAGAGCCTGGGAGTGAGAGACATGTGCATAGACCTCTTAGCACAATGTTTGACCAAGGGTGCTGCTCAGTAACTGGCAGCTACCATGACAGAAATGGACTTTCTAAACGCCTCTCCCCCGTGGAAGTAGGGATCAGCAGTTTGTGCTGAATGAAACATCTTGTCACAAAAACATTCATTTTCTTCTGGCAGGAAGGGCCAGTGTCTTAGTCCACTTGGGCTACTATCACATACACCATTAGACTGGATGGCTTATAAACAACAGAAATTTATTTCTCCCAGTTCTGGAGGCTGGGAGCCCAGGCATCAGAATGGTCGCATTCTGATGAGAGCCCTCGTCCTAGTTCATAGCTGGTGTCTTCCTACAAGATGGAAAGGCCATGGGTCTCTCTGGGGTCTCTTTCAAAAAAAAGCACCAATCTCATTTGTGAGGGCTTCACCCTAATGACCTAAGCACCTCCCCAAGGCCCCATGTCCTAATAACCATCATTTTGGGGGGATAGAGTTTCATTATCTGAATTTGGGGGACACACAACATTCAGACTATAGCAGCCAGGTTGTCTGATGGGAGAACCAATTGTTGATTACTCATGGAAGAGACGATGTGAGTCTAGCTACTCAAGAGCCACAGATAACACAGCAATTCATGCTCATTTTCGTGGAGCTGTAAGCTCCTCCCCTCCTTGGATCAACCTGATGTATGTTTTTTCCAAGTTTTATCTGTGCTTCTATACATCCATATACACATACAAATATATACACATATGTTGCTTTTATTGGGTCATACTACACATACTTTTTGAAATTTGCTTTTTTTTTAACCTAAGAATATATCATGGACATCTTTCTGATGGAAATCCACACTGATCTATCTAATTCTCTTTAAATCTCAGCTACTGCATATCGTTCCACAGTAGTTGCTTACCATCATTTATCTAACCAATCCCTGACCAAGGGACTTTTAGGCTATTTCCAGTTCTTCACTATTATAAACAACCCTGCACTTCACAATCTTTTACATAGATTCTTGCATATGTCTGCAGGAGAAATTCCTAAAACTAGGATTCCTGAGTCAAAAGGAACACATAGTTTAGATCTTGATCATTGTTCCCAAGTTCCCAATACAAAATGTTCCCAAATTGTTCCCAATACGAAATGTTAAGCTCCCAACATTTAAGAAGGAAAGTGCCTGTTTGCCCATCTCTCGCCGACATTGGAATTCCTCTGATTTTTTAAAACTTTTTATTGTGCCGAAACCGGTTTGGCTCAGTGGTAGAGCGTCGGTCTGCGGACTGAAGGGTCCCGGGTTCGATTCCGGTCAAGGGCATGTACATTGGTTGCGGGCACATCCCCAGTGGAAGGTGTGCAGGAGGCAGCTGGTTGATGTCTCTCTCTCATCGATGTTTCTACCTCTCTATCTCTCTCCCTTCCTCTCTGTAAAGAATCAATAAAATATATTGTTTTTTAAAAAAACTTTTTATTGTGAAATTTTCTAAATATAAAAACAGATAATATAATAATGAACCAACGTACCAATCACTTGGATTCCATAATTACTCACATAAGACTAATCTTACTTCATCTATAGCCCACTCATCAAGCCCATATCATCCTCTTTCATGTGTAAACAACTTAATAGGTACCTTTAAAAAAGATAAGGATTATTTTTTTATCATCACCTCCATACCATTTTCACATCTAAAAATCCCTTGATATCATCAAATATTCAGTGTTCAAATTTCCCCAATTGTTTTATAATTTATTTAATAATTGGTTTGTTTAAATCAAGATCCACAAAGTTCCACACATTGCATCTGGTTGATATGCCTCTTTTTTAATCTCTAGGTTACAAACACACACACACACACACACACACACACACACACACACACTTCCTCTTTCCCTTGCTATTGCACTTGTCTTATAGTTTCCCATTTTCTGAATTTTTATATTCCTGTGGTATCATTGAATGTGCTTTTCAATCTTGTAGTAATTCCTGTGATATGTATATATCACAGTCACAGGGATTGTGTGTGATATATACATATATATCTTTAAAAGTTAAAACTCTCATCTCCTAGACAAAATTTGTAGGTTAGATGTAGAGCTATGCTGTCCAATATAGTAGCTACTAGCCACATGTGGCTACTTAACTTCACATTTAAATTAATTAACAGTAAATTAAATTTAAAATCTGGTTCCTCCCTTGCATCAGCCACCTGGCGAGGGCTCAGTAACCACATGTGGCTAGTGGTTGCTGTATTAGATATTACAGAATAGCACATTTCATCAACATGCAGAGTTTTGTTGGGCTAAATGCTTCTAGAGGCATAACCAGGTCCTCCGGTGACTGGTAAATTATTCTTTCACCTATATGCTCCAGAGCAAAGATGAACACCCTGAAGTTTTATCACTAGGCAGGCTCGGGAAAGCAAAGGAAGGAATAGCATGCGCCAGACTCTGCTCCTGCCTGTTTTAAGTGGCAGCCGCCTGTGTTTACAGAAGATGATTAGATGTTTGTAATAAACGCCTCAGGTATGTTTGAGATTCTGTGGTGCCAAAAGGTCAGCAGATCCCCAGCATATAAGCAACCTGGATCCTTTTCTGCCTCCGCAGAGGGAAATTGAGGGAATCAAGGCTAATCCATAAGGCTTAGTCTTGCAATTATTATAGGACATGTTCGTTCCAGAATATTCCTAAACATTCCTTCTTTCCCGAAGGTTCGGTTGCTTCTGGCTGGAGCCTTTTTCCTGTGTCTCTGTCTTGGCATGTGTGTAATGAGCATATTTCATAGCACACCAAACAGGTTTCTCAGCTTGCTTCCGTGACACTTTGCAAAGCCCAGAGGGGCCGTGGCAAGGCAGGGGAGGCGAGCAGCTGCAGCTGACAAGGGAGTGGTCTGGCTGGCTGAGCACTGTGGCAGGAGCCGCCCCAGGTTCCTGAGAAAACCTCAACCAATCTATGAGGAAGTGGGTTCTATGGGGCCCTGATGGGAGAGAGTTCAGAGTACAAAGCATTCAGTGAATCTGAGGTTAGGAGGCCATCATTCAGGAATCCCTTTCTTCTAAAAACGCTTATCAGGCCAGACACTGTGTTCGGCACTAGGCTCGGTGTTGAGCTGGATGAAAGTGTCTTGGCCTCACCAAGTTTACAGTCTGGTAGAGGGGGCAGATCCATGAACAAGCCACTTCAACACCATTTGACAAATAACTATGATGGATGTGCTAGGGAGAGTCATAAATGTACATGGCAGGGATCCCTGACCCTGACATGGACACATAGGGACATGATGTTTGAGCTGAGACCTCAAGGACAAGCAACAGTTGGGCAGGAGAGGGAGAGGGTGGAATTCAGAAAGAATATCCTGGGAAGAACTGAAGGCGTGAGAGTGACTGAGGCATTGGGAGCACAAGATGGTGTTCGGTTTGGCTGCAATGGGCCTTGTGAGAGGAGAAGGGCCAGAGTCAAGAGTGGAGAGAGAAGAACAGTGAACCCCAGCTATGTGAGCTGAGGCAGTCATATCTTCCTGTGCCTCAGTTTCCTCCTCTACCAAATATGCATCGTCATTCTTACCCTGCAGTGTTGTGGTCAGAGCCCAATGTCAAAACAGATGCCAAAGGATTTTACAACCACGTCCTAAAGTCACAGCTGTAAGAAAGACAATGGTGCTAGTGTAGGGCAACCTTTCAACTCTGGTGCGAGTGTCAGTTAGATAGCAAGCTACCTGATAGTGCTGGAACATGAAAGGCAGTAACACGCTGGTCTGATGTCTTCCCAACTCCATATTCAGTGACATCAGGTTGGTGGTCAAAGCAGGAGTATTTACACCATGAAAATGGACGCAAATCAGAACCCCCACCCCTCAGCCGGTTTACCAGCACACCACTTAGTGAGGACACAAGTAATATGAAGAGGAGGAACCCTGGGGCAGCAATTACCAAGGAATGTCCACCCACAAGAAAAAAGATTTCTGAAAGAGTGACTCTATGGCATTTTCTGCCCTCTGAAACAGGCCCACCCAAGGCCAGGACTTCGGGAAGAGAGCAGGAGGGCTGCTGCTTCATGCTGACTCCCTCCCGGCCGTGCCGGAGAGTGTGATAGCCAGGTCATGGAAGTGAGCTGGAGCCTCTCAGATCAACAGCTGCTGAGAGCTGCTTTCTTTGGCTCGAGTGGCCAGCAATAAATTGGATTTCAATGTTCTGAATAGGCAGAAAAAGATATCTCCTTGCTCCCTTCTGCTCCCTTTCCTACCAGCTGGCAATTTTTGTCACTCATCATGGTGGCCTGCAGTAGAGATTATAGACTTGATGTAGAAGACATGTGGGGGCGGGGAGAGTCTTCAATAAGAGGAGCGTCCCAGGCAGGTATTCTTTGGAAAAACTGGGATATGGACAGAGCTCAAAGCACATTTTAAATAAGGGGGCCTTTTTGTAAAGGATGACCTGGACAAATACTATTTGTATTTGTGGCTAGTATGCCTGAAACTCTCCAATCTTAGAAAAATAACTAGTTGGGCATGATGGAATCTTTTTTAAAAAATTTTCTTTATTGATTTCAGAGAGGAAGGGTGAGAGAGGGAGGGAGAGAAACACCAATGATAAGAGAGAATCATCAATTGGCTGCCTCCTGCATGCCCACAACCCAGGCATGTGCCCTGACCGGGAATTGAACCCGTGTCCTCCTGGTTCATAGGTAGACGCTCAACCACTGAGCTATGCCAGCTGAATGGGCATGTTGGAATCTTATGTCAGGAATAAAGATGGCAAAATATCAAAGTTGAAATTAGGTCTAAGTAGAGTGGTGAGGTTTAATATTGGTTCATTTATTTATTCATTCATTCAACCAATACTTATTGAGTGTTTACTAGGTATTGCTAGAATGTAAGTCCCATAAAGGCACACATTGTGTCTGGCTTACTTATTATAGGTGTTTGGTATATTTTTGTTGAATGAATGAGTGTATTCCATTGCTTTGTCAGGTGTTAGTAGTTTAGATGAACAATCGTAGACAGTGCAGAGTTCAAATCTGGTGCACAGGCAGACAAGTAAACCAGCAACTACAATACAAGGTGATGAGTTCTCTGATAGGGGAAAGATGGAGCCCAATAGCTCACAAAAAAGAGACCAGATTCAGCCTTCAGAGACAGTAAAGGCTTTCTGAGACAAAGATGCAGAAGACAGAGGCAATACCAAGGATACTGTCTCCTATCTGAATGTGACCCTATGGGAAGAAAGAACTGTCCACACATCCTGCAATATCTCACATTCCTAGGAGGACTACGGACTCTATCTCAGAGTGAAAAATGATTGCAAAAAACCGCTGAGACACTTCTATAGCTTAATCATAGAAGACAGTTTCCATATCTCAGGGACTTTCAGAGGGTTTCCTTAAATTCAAGCTTTCTACTTGAAAATATGACCCTAGTGGGACAGATGACATGTGGATCTTTAGCATCTTTCTAGTATACAGACGCTCACTCCCAACATGAGATCCAACTCTATAGGCAGGAAATGTATTTTTTCTCCAAGGTTATATCTGTTGCATTTGGTATAAATGAAAGGAATGGTCTGAATTTTTATTTAAAAGTGGCAGATAAATTGCAGATTTGCAGAAATGTCCTGGGATGAACATTTTGGCTTCAAGGACAGCTAAACTGAGGAGGAAGAGTTCTCACCTCCTAGGCTTGCTGCTTTCAACAAGGGTCATGCAGGTTTTTCCCATGCTACCACCAAATTAAAATGCAAATATGTGTAGAGATACACACACACACACACACACACACACACACACACACACACACACAGGCAAGTCTTAACAATGAAGACTAAGTAATCCATTTGAAATCTAGATGTAACTTTTTTGACAATAGAAGAGAAGCCAGGCCACTTTAGCTCTCATCCTCAAAGTCATTGTTCCCAAGGGTCTGGGAGCATTCACAGCCACTTCATTCCTCACCACTGTAGTCTGGACTGCTGGTGGCACCTGCAGCTCAATTCTAAGGAGGACCACACACACATACAAAAGTGGAGAAAATAGTACAATAAATTGCCTTCTACCCATGACTCAAATTTCAATGGTTATCTATATTTTTCCAATTTGGTTCCATTTCAAATCCATCACCTTCAATTCTGTAGTATTGTAAAGATACTCCTGGAGTATTGATCATTCACCTTAACTTCCCGTTATCTTTAGAGTTGGAAGAAAAGGTTAAAAAAATCATCTCTTTGCAGTTGAGGTTCTGCGCTTCACGCAAAGACACAAGTTTCTGAGCATCACATCTTGTGGTCAACTCCAGCACCCAGACCAGATGGCCCCATTATCTACTGTTTGCCTGGGTCATGTTATTACTAGTCATTCCTCCTTCAGCTCCAGAAATCTTTTCATGGGGATGAAAGAGAGACACAACTTGAGGGAGAAAGCCTGTGACCATGTAACTAAAGCTTTATTTTCCTAAGCCAGAGGAAGAGGTGAGAGTGGGAGAGTCATCGACTCATCTTTCCTCCTTCTGCCTGGTGGATCTGGCTGTTTCTAAAACCATCTGAAAAGAGATTCATGTACCAGATTGCCACACCTTTAGCAATAGCTCACTCTGGAAATGTGGATAATGGGAGGGAGCAGAATGACTTCCTGGGATGAATGAGATAGATCCTCCCCTTGTCCTTCAAGCTGCCAGTACCTCCGGCCCCTCCTCACAGGTGCCTTGGGCCCTCCTGGAGCAAGCAATGGCAATGGAAATGCTTTGGTTCTCTGGATAATTTCAGTGCAATCTCACTGAACATCTCTGGGACTTGGCACCCAACCCGTTTCAAAAGCAACCCCAAGCTATTTATTAAGAACCAGCATGTGTCAGGAGCCAGGGATATGGCTATGAACATGTCTGGGATTACCTCCTGTGATGGGGGAATGAGATCACCCCAAAGCAATCTCAGAGAAATGTTTGGAGGGAAAAATGAAAGCATACTAAAGAGGCTGACGACTCTGAATTATTCTTTCTCTGCCTACTGGTGTCATCTCCTGCTTCATTCACTTTTTTCCTGCTATAGGACCCTGCTGGGAGGCAGCAGGAATCAAAGGAAAGAAGTCTGGCATATCCTAGAACTAAGGGAAAGTGGTGCTTAATTCATATTTCATTAAGAGAGGAAGGAAAGAAGGTCATGCCCACTGACTCAAAGTGTCAGTAGATGGATAAGGGAACAGAACTGGAGAGCTATTATGCCCCAGTTCTCTTCCTAGGACTGGAAGACAGAGGCTGGGGAAAGGAGAAATAAAGACAGAAGTACATGACAAAAATCACAGAACAGCCGAAACTGGTTTGGCTCAGTGGATAGAGTGTCAGCCTTCGGACTGAAGGGTCCCAGGTTCAATTCCGGTCAGGGGCACGTACCTTGGTTGTGGGCACATCCCCAGTAGGGAGGTGCAAGAGGCAGCTGGTCGATGTTTCTCTCTCATCAACGTTTCTAACTCTCTATCCCTCTCAATTCCTCTCTGTGTAAAATCAATAAAATATATATTTTTTAAATCACAGAACAGAGTAGAGTTTTAGATACAGTGTTAGGACCAATAATAAGATCTTACTTACATTATTTCCCTTCCCAACTCTCAGTATCTCTAACCTCCCTATTCTTTTCCTCCATAAAACTTAATCCAACTTGTAATTATATATTTATCTATTTACTTATAAGTTTGATTTTTCTTTCTCCAACTACACAATGTTTGGCATAGTTATCACTCAAAAAAATTACTGAAAGAATGAATAACAAGTAGGGTTGGGAAAATCAGGCCAGAAGTGTGACAGCAAGCTCATTATGCTCCTTTTCTCCTTTGGGAAAATCTCTTAAGTATCCTTGTTTATTGAAAAAAAAAACATATATATATGATTTCAAAGAGGAAGGGAGAAGGAGAGAAGAATCACTGATCTACTGCTTCCTGCACATCCCCTACTGAGGATTGACCCCCACACATGGGCATGTGCCTGACCAGGAATCAACCTATGAGCCACACTGGCCAGGCTGAATACTTCTTATTTGCAGAGCATTCTACTAACTACTCAGCATAGCTTATCTGATTAGTTCTCTCAACAAATCCATGAGAAAGTGTGTTCAGAAGTCCCCAAGACAACCGTGGGATTCAATGATTCACTAAAAGTGCTCATGGAACCCAGCAAAGCTGTGATATTCACATTTACAGCATATTACAGTCAAAGGATACAGATTAAAGTCAGAAATGGGAAAAGCTACATAGGTTAGAGTCCAGGGAAGACCAGGCACAACTTTCAATTGTCCTCTCCCAGAGAAGAGAGCACTTCTTTCACCCCACAGTGCATTACAGCACCATAAATGTTGCCAACCACAGAAGCTCACCAGGTAGGCACAACTGACTTCCCATGTGGCTGACTTTAGTCTCCAGCTCCTCTAGAAGTCAAGGTTGTACTGCATGAGCCACGCCCACCACCATAAATCACATTGTTAGCTTAGACCCAGGCAGTCCAAGTCTCACTGATCAGGCAAGATATTTCAAGAGCTTACAGGTTATCTATAAGGTCAAAGGCTTAAACTTTCATTGGAACATGCACAGTTGTATAACTCAGACTTGCTGAGTTTACTGCACAAAGAAGTATTAGCATCGGCCCCATTCTGTGGGTGATCACACACTAAGAATCAGGAAGTTACAAAATCCAGAATGCAAGCCAACATCTTACTTGACTCTAATATCCGTGTTATGTTGCACCCTTCCTGAACAAGTAAAATTCTCTATGAAAAAAGAAAACACATTTAGGGTCTCATAGCCTGCCCTCAAATTTGAATACCCACATTCAGGGTTTCACACTTAGGAAGATCACAGTAATGTGTGCCTCTGGTGAACTCAAAACCCCAGGCAGCAGATGGTCTGGGCTTGGCCAACAGCAGCCAGATCTGATCCTCTTGAGTTCTCTCTCCTCAGCAGAGAAGGGAAAACATGCTCAAGGGCCAGCTGGCACTTTCTAATATACACTCCATTGTCCCCAACATTACTACTCCAAAAGTGTTTGGGGAGGAAGGGAGGTGGGATGGCTCAGCTGGCTAAGCAGAGACTAGGAAGTTAGGATCCAGAACAGTTAGTTGACCCTTTGTCTCGCCAGTAGTGTGAAATCCCGGGGGAAGTCACATTTACCTTACCCAGCATTCCCAAGGCCTGTTCTGCTAATCCTGCAAAGTGGTCCAGATGCAAATACAAAATCACATCAGCAGAGTAAACCTTCTGAGAAGCCAGTCAGCAAAGAAACGTGTGTGGCTTTGTTTAACTCATTGTTTCCTGAATTTATGTGAGTATTGTACATTTTTTGAATGTGTGTAGCACCAAATTATTAAAGTTCAGGGCAATCTGGAAAATAGAACCAAACTCTCCTTTTTTAAAATTTTTCAGCTCATACCAATAGATCTGATTTCAAATTATTATTATCAGTCATATTTATTAATCTTGCATGCACCTTTTTTCTCTAGGAATGGTTATTCCTGGATGCTTCTTGATTAATTCACAGATTCACTCATCCATCAAGCATTTATTAAACACTTGTTTATGTTCAGGGCTCAGAGATAAAGATCAAAGAGGCGCTTCAGACATAAGTCCGGAATTCTCCAACAGAAAATTCATAGCCTGGTGAATGATAACTTGAGCCAAAGGCCAGGACGTTTTCCCTTGGCTCCATTCTGCAGTGATGGGTGATCTCATGACCAGCTCAGGGAAGCAAGCAGTTAGCTCAGCATGTTGATTTTGGCCTCACCTGATGCCAGGACTTGAGAGAACTGGGCCAACTCCTTTCTAAATGAGTGGGAAGTGTCACTAGAGCATGATGAAGAGCTGGTCACATAGTAGCAGGCTGTGTTCTCACCTCCAGCTCACTCTTATACCCCTGTGTGCCTCACTGAGGTGGCTCTGCTCTACTTGGGTTCCCTTCCTCTCCCCCTGTTATCAACCACATGCCTCCTTCACTACTTTCCAATGGGGAATAAACTCAGGGCTTTTGCCAGCTAGACCTCCTGCTGTCTTGAAGTCTGATATTTGAATATTCCACTGTTCCCCAGTTTTGTTGTTTCTGGGTTTTTAATATATGTTACTCCGGACTTGTTCCGCTTCAAGTGTCAAAAAAAATAACTCCAAGTAGTTTAAGTAATAAACACCACATTGGGATATGGTTCATTTAACTGAGTATCCTTCAAGGACATATGGATCTAGGTATTCAAATTTTATTGTCAAGGCTCCATCTATCCAGTTACCTATCTATTTACCTATATCTATATCTACCGATTTACCTATCACTATATCTCTGGTTCTGCTGCCTTTTGCAGCTGTAAGCAGGAAGATGTGTGTACTGGTTGGGAACTATCACCAACGGTAGTCCACAGCTCATCACTCAAGGCTCATGATCCAAAAGTAAGACTCAGTTCTTGGCATCTATATATCAGACTTCAATTTGAATCTTCAAATTGGCTCTGTTTGGGACACATGCCTGACCTGTATCAATCACTGTGCTAGGGGGATTGGAATACTCTAACTGGCTGCCTGGACGTGTGTGTGTGTGTGTGTGTGTGTGTGTGTGTGTGTGGTGAGAACAGAGTGAGTGACATGCCCATCAGAAGAGCAAAGAAGGGCAAAGAAGGGCATGAGTGGGGAGGATGGGGAGTACTGGGGGGATAAGGACACATATGTAATCCTTATCCAATAAAGAAATTTTTTTTAAAGAGGAGCAAAGAAGGGATGCTTGCCATAGTTTTACTATTAACATTCATTAATTACTCCAACATAATTCTACTATGAGTATCCCCACATGCCCCTGCTTCCTTGTTTCTGGGTTCTATGCATTATCCCTCCAAGAAGCATGGCCCTGTGGCTTTCAGACCCTACTAAGGTGAGACAGCAATAGAAAATTGCAGGCACATATAAATGTTGAGTATTTTGAATCTCAGAAAAGGAAAGATTTTAGGTACACACTAGCTTCCATTGAATTATCTGACTTTCCGGAAAACACCAAGAAAGAGAGTGCGGTAATGAACTGGCTGTGAGACCTCCACTCCTACTTCCCCCTTGCCCGCTCCTGCCTGCACTTGGGAAAACACTTATGGGTGATGAACGCTGTTACCAACAAGACAACGGTGATTGCTGATGTGGCACTTGGAGTCATTTTCCCTTGAGAGAACAGCTGAGGACCGGATAGAATCAACCAGCTAAGTCTCTTCAGGTGCTTAACTTTTATGTGAGGGCTCCGGAGCTCAATAATTCATGCTAATGCAGCCAACAGCAAGCAAATTACGTTCACACTCTGTTCCGATTTTGATTACAAAACAGAGCCCCCAATGAGTTTTAGGATGGAAATACACACTTAGGTGACTTCAGCTGGATGAAGAGCCAGGCTGTTTTGAGGTCAAATGATCCTAACTCGGTCTCGGGGCTGCCATACACGAGCTGTGTGACCTTGTGCTATAACATCAAACACCTCACAACTTCTGCTTCTTCAATAATAAAATGGGGTGTTCCATCTGCTTCATTGGGTTTTGAGATCAAATGATTGAGATAATACATGGAAAGTGCAATTGGGCAAATGCCAGAAATTTTTCTGTGGCTTGCCAGAACAACGATAATTGTTCATGTCCTTCCCCTTTTTCAGATTCTCTTCCTCCCCTTCCCTTCCTCCTCCTTCACAGTGTGGAAGCAATGTGTCCTCTGGGTATGAATGTAGAACTGAGGATACAGGGGAGGGGTGGTCCAGAATAAAGAGAAAGAAGATGAAAAGAGTCTTTGTGTTAAAAATAGAAATTGTAAATTTTCACAATACTTACTTATACTGAGGGGAGGTAGAGAAAAGATGAGTTTTGGGAGGGCAGAGTAAATACACTAACGATAGCCATTTTACAAAGTTCAATGAGATAATCTATAAGTAGAAAAGAATTTTTATTTTGGATATCACCACGGCCCATGTAAATACCCAGAAATCAGAATCATTTGCAGGAAGTATCCCAAGTTCATACTGTGAAGTTTTATAGGCCTGAATGTACGTATTTCATTAAACAGTGGCATTTATTTACTCGAGTGGTCCAGTGGCTTGGGAATATATGACTACTACTGACCATGTGGAGCAAAAATAATGTATAAGTTTAAATCAATGGAAAAGGTATCAACCATCACAAAAAGAAACAATTATGAATTAACATCCTAAGCGAAGAAAGTACTACAGTTGGCACTTGGTGTCAGAAAACTGGAGATTAAGTGTGTTTGACAACACATGTTGTAATGTTATGGGCTCTCTCCAACTCCCATTGGACAGTCCACTAGTGTCCTAGAGTCATTTATGGTCAACAAAACCATTGGCACTATCTCAGGGTTTCAGAGTCAATGCATCTTCAAAGAGGTTTAAACATTTAGTGTAATTTTAGTTTTATATACATGCTCAGTAGTCATTAGGACTACTGAAAGGAAAGGAGAGGGGAGGGGAGGGGAGGGGAGGGGAGGGGAGGGGAGGGGAGGGGAGGAGAGGAGAGGGGAGGGGAGGAGAGGGGAGGAGAGGAGAGGAGAGGAGAGGAGAGGAGAGGAGAGGAGAGGAGAGGAGAGGAGAGGAGAGGAGAGGAGAGGAGAGGAGAGGAGAGGAGAGGAGAGGAGAGGAGAGGAGAGGAGAGGAGAGAGCAGCTTAGCCATTTACAAAACCACATCAAAACTTTATTGCTCCCATTTTCTAAAAAATATGTTTCTATTGATTTTGAGAGAGAGAAAGGAAGGGAGAGGGATAGAGAGAAACATTGGTGAGAAACATCATTGATTGGGTGCCTCCTGCATGCCCCCTACTGGGATTGAATCCACAACGCAGGCATGTGCCCTGACCTGGAACTAAACTGGTGATGTTTTGGTTGATGGGTTGATGCTCAATCACGGAGCCACACTGGCTAGGCTGCTCTCATTTTAATTAGAAAAATATATAACTCAGTTGGGGTGGGGTAGGGAAGAGAGCATTGAACTTGGGCGCAGGGGGAACTTGATAAAAATATAGATACTTGAATCGCACTTGAAGAGATTCTGGTCAAATAGGTCAGTGCTGGGGTCCAGGAATCTGCATTTTTAACATCTGTCAAGATTATGACTCAGGTGAGCCACAAGCATCCTTTTGAGAAACACCGGCTGACTAGTTAAGAGCTTGGCATGGGGACAGACAGACCTGAGCTCAAATTCTAAATCTACCGCTTTCTAGCTTTATGAACTTGGGCAACTTCTTAGGCTCTCTGATACCCAGTTTTCTAATCACGGCTTGTTATGGAAATTAAATAAATATGTTGTGGAATGTTTAACACAGTGCCTGGCACATAGGATAAAATACTCAATAAATATTAGCTATTGATGTTATTATTATTATACAAAGTCAAAGGGGCTTTAATTTTTTCCCTTAATTTAAAAATTCTTCCTTCCTTTTCTTTTCCTTTTCAAATCCAAAATAACAGTGCCTTAAACAAGATGGAAGTTTACTTAACTTTCAGACAAAAGTCTGGCAGTAAAGTAGTCAGGACCACAGTAGTGACTCCGCAGCCCAGACTACTTCCTTTCCGCTGTAGGTGTGACCTTCCTCCTCCCTGATCAGGATGGCCGCTAGAGCTCCAGCCATCACATCTCCATTCCACATAGCAAAATGGAGGAAAGAAAAGAGAAAATTGGTCTCATTCATTAAAAACACTTCCTGTAAGTTACTTAGGCCCCTTTGTCCAGAACGTAGCTGCCAAGGAAGCTGGAAAATATGACTACTATTCTAGGTGGTCATGTAACCAGAAGGGGAAAAAAGTGACTTATTTCAATGGAAAATTGGAAAAAGGAGTATGGAGGGATAACTTTGTCCCTGATCCAGCCAACTGTGGGAGTGTGGCTGGTTTAGATACCCCACCACACACACACACACACACACACACATCTTTTGTTCTCTCATCCAGCATCTATCTACTTGCTTATTTTTCATGTAAGAATGTGTCCAAAAAGTTGGTTGCATAATTTTCCAATCCTACTCAGCTTGGATTCTTCTCCCAGGTCTTTCACTTCTCATCCCTCAGTTTTATTTATTTTATTTTTTATTATCCAATTACAATAGGCAATACAATCAAGTTATTGTAGAAAAGTTAGAAAACACAGCTAAGCACTTAGGGACATAATTTTTTTAGTATTCAAAAATCTCACCACTTAGAAATAAGCCCCCTTAAAATGTGGCTGGATAGCCATCTAGCATTTAGCAGGTAAAAAAAAAGATATATGTGTATTTATAAGGAATGTTCAATCTACAGAACTGTTTTAGCCCCTTCTATTATACTTAACAGTGTATTCTGAGTAACTCAATGCTATTAATTATAGATCAACATCATCAATTTTAATAACTGTAGGGTATTCCATTGTATGGGTGCATCATAATTTATTCAGTCAATTCCATTTATCCTCGGCCCTGTAAACCTCCTAGTCACATCTTTGATGCTGGTTCACTGAGGATGAGCTGTGTTCCTATAGTTTCCTACCCCCTTTGGGTTCCTCTTACTGTTCCCAGGGACCAGCAGGAAAGCATACTCTGCCCACCATCAGCAAGGTGCTGCTGCTCCGGTCCCGGCTCTGCCCCTAACCTGCTTGACGTTCCTTTTCAAATGAACACTGCAGACCGGAAGGTCCTTGAAGAACAGAATGAATGTTTTCTTACACCCCCTTACAAAAGCAAGGCTGCCCCAGGAGAGAGGACCGTTCACTCCAGTGCTGACAAAGCACAAAGTAAAGCGCAATCCCAGGTGACACTGACGGGCTTTCCCTTAAACCTACGTGATTAGAACTTTCAGTTTGTCAAACTGGCTTCTGGGAGACCACGGTGAGGTCATTTCTGTGTGGAGAAACTTTCGATTAGGAAAAAAAGAAAGGCATTTGACAAATAATTATTTAGACAACAGATTTAACAAATGATGATTCTCTAGGTAAATTTTAAATATTGATGATTGATTTCTGACTAAGGATGTGTCAGTTGCACTTCCTAGAGATGCAAACACTGGTGAGGTTTAGTTTCTAGAGAAGGCTGAAGACCAGATCCACGGCATCACCCTCATGTAACACTCACTTTCTGTCTTGGGGGTTTTTCAGCCCAGTTTTCTTCCCATCGATACTGAGGAATACGTAGAACTGATATCATCAGCCCTCCATTATAGATGATGATAATAAGAAAGATCATTTATTGAGCACATACTATGTACAAAGCCACAAGTTAAAACTATTATGAATATCACTTATTCCTCACAACTCCCTAATGAGGTGGGTGTCCTACTGTTACCTCGTTTTATAAATGAATGAGGTTTAAGAAAAGAGTAAATAGGCCGAAACCAGTTTGGCTCAGTGGATGGAGCATTGGCCTACAGACTGAAGGATCCCGGGTTCAATTCCGGTCAAGGGCATGTACCTTGGTCGCAGGCACATCCCCCGTAGGGGGTGTGCAGGAGGCAGCTGATCGAAGACTCTCTCTCATCTATGTTTTTAACTCTCTATCCCTCTCCCTGCCTCTCTGTATAAAATCAATAAAATATATTTAGAAAGAAAAGAGTAAATAGCTTGAGCATGGTCACACAAGGAAGAAGAGGTGGAGCCAGAATTCACAGTCCATGTCCAGGCCCCCGGAGTCGCTGACTCACTTAAGTGCATGTAGCTGTGGAGTTAAATCCAAAACCCTGTCTCTGCACAGTGGTTAAGAACAGGAGCTCTAAACTCAGGTGTCCCGAGTTCAGGTCCCACATCTGCCATTTCCCAACTGCGTCACCCCAGGCAAGTTATTCAACCCTCTGCGCCTCAGTCACCCTACTTAGAAATGGGCATGATTAGAGTGTCCATCTCAAAGATATGGTCCACAGGTCATCTAATTCTACCGTATAGTGGTAATTCTACATACAACTCACCACCTAACTCTACTCATTCATAACAACCTCCTTTGTGGTAAACACTGCATTCAGTGTTTACAGATCCACAAGATGACCCGCATTTAGCACTTAGCACATTGGGAGGGTTCGGTGGTTAATTATTAATATGATTCATTCTGTTCCTCCAGCCTCTAAGCCAAGTACATGTTTTATTGGCAGGTGCCTCGAGCAAAGGCCTTATGCAACTACCGAGGGCAGAATCCCGGTGACCTGAGGTTTAATAAGGGAGATGTCATCCTCCTTCGGAGACAGCTGGACGAGAACTGGTACCAGGGGGAGATCAATGGAGTCAGTGGGTTCTTCCCGGCCAGCTCTGTGGAGGTCATCAAGCAGCTGCCCCAGCCACCCCCACTTTGCCGGGCCCTCTACAACTTCGACCTACGAAATAAGAACAAGAGTGACAACCAGGACTGCCTGACCTTCCTCAAGGTAAGATTCTGGGCAGCCACCAAAGTCACTAGTGACCACGGAGAGGCTGTGCAGAACCTGGAGTTGTTTGCTTGATATTTGTTTATATTTTTAAATTCTAGTAAGTGTGTATATCTATGTATATATGTATGTATACTCACATACGTGCTTGTATATGCAGTGTGTGTGTATAATTCAAACTACATAGACATGAATTCACTAGAGAAATCTATTAATAGCAGTTTGATAGAAAGCCTTAAGCCTTTTCTATTGCAATTATGAGAATAAGAATTTACACATTCATTCATTTATTCATTCATTCTACAACCACTTTGAACACCTATTTTTTTACTTTTTAAAAATATGCATTTTTACTGATTTCAGAGAAGGGGGAGGGAGATAGAAACATCAATAATGAGAATCATGGATTGGCTGCCTTCTGCACACCCCCTACTGGGGATCCAGCTCACAATCCCGGCATGTGAGCACCTATTCTTTGCAGGCACTGGGGATACCGCATGAACAAGTCCCAGTCCCTGCAGAATAGTGGGAGGAGCAGACATATGGACAGAAAATCACAAACACAATTTGATAGCGTGCTTGCAAACACAGTCTTTACCTCTCTATCATGTATCTGTAAGGCTATTCTTACCAACCAAGTTCTCATCACCTAATTCTTCTCATTTACAACCATCTATTTTGTTGTAAACCTTACATTCAAGACACTCCAAACACACACCATAGCATAATTATACCTTTAAACATAACAAACCTCTTATAAGCCCTGGCTGGTTTGGCTCAGTGGATAAAGCGTCAGCCTGCAGACTGAAGGGTTCCGGGTTCTATTCTGGTCAAGGGCACATGCCTGGGTCACAGGCTCGATTCCCAGTAGGGGGTGTGCAGGAGGTGGTGGATCCATGATTCTTTCTTATTGATGATGTTTCTATCTGTCTCCCTCCCTCTCCCTTCCTCTCTGAAATCTATAAAAAATATTTTTTTAAAAAAATGTGTCTATCATTTAAAAAAAAAACACCTCTTACAATATATACTTTCCAATGACATTAATCACACTAAAAATGTTTTGCCTGTATTCTTCTACTAAAGTCTAGACTACGTTAATTCTGTGTTCAGTATTTCTTATTCCTTCAACATTCAAATTTCATCTAGAAACCATAGTTGGGATGGTTTTTATTCTTTGCTACTTATGATAAATCACATATAAGAAGTGGCACTGTCACACTGGCTCGGGAAAGGTCTGTCTGGTAGGACATTTTTATTCCACCAGTGCCAGAGACGAGATTTACTTCAGATCCCCTCCTACTAGATAACCTCACTGCCCTCCACATTTTGAAATACTGATCATTCTTGTCTTGGCACTTCCAAGCGAGTCCCCGAAGGAAGGTCATTCTGTGGCCCAAACTGCACAGGCCATATTTCACCTGCAGTCAGAGGAAGGACAGTTCAATTCCACAGGCCTTTCTCAGTGTTCACTCTGTGCCAGGCACTAGATGCCGCGCTCTGGGGACGCAGCTGGAGGAAGACATAGGCAGGGAGCATCCTCTGCTTGGGTTTCTGGGGGGTTTGTTTTGCCCCTCTCTGGGACACTTAATCTACCAGCTCATTCGTTCAGTAGGCCCATTCACATGCCAAACTGTCCACTGAGGACAAAGTGATGAGTCACTGTTCCTACCATCACAGACCCAGCAGACTAGTGAAGAAACAGGCATATAAATGGTAAATTATGACAAGGAACCAAAAGAGAAAAATTTGATTCATTATGGAAGTGTATGGGAGGCTAAAACTGCACTAGGAAATGGCATGCTCTTTCTGAACTCAGTATATCCAAATTAAACATGGACTCAGCATGGTCTTTCCCTGTGCTTTCTATCTCATTAAATTGTAAAATTTTTTCACGCATTCATTTATTCATGCATGCATTCATTCAAGAAATATTTACCCCCTGGCCAGTGCTGCTCAGTGTTTAGTGTATTAAGTCAAACACCAAAGGGTCACTGGTTCAATTCCCAGTCAAGGACACGTGCCTGCCTGGGTTGCAAGTTTGATATCATGCCCTGGTCAGGGCCTTACAGGAGACAACCAATCTATGTAAATTGGTGTCATCTCTCTCACATCAATGTTTCTCTCTCTCCCCCTCTCCCATCACCTTCCACTCAAAAATCAATAGGAAAAAAAAATCATCTGGTGAAGATTAACAAAACAAACAAACAAAAACCAAGGAAATATTTATTAAAATAACTCCTGAAGAGAGGCCACTGTATTAGGTTCTGGGACATGGAAATGAACAAAACAAAACAGACCCAGGCCCTGTGTACATCGAGTTTATGTTCTGATGGGGTAGATAAGCATTAAAGAAATACTAACCTCTAAATATGTAATAGCAAAGAGTAATGAGGACAGAAAAGTTAATAATAAAAGATATAATACAGCAAATTAATTTAGATTTAGTTTCATTTAAATTACCCAGGGGCATGGGTCAGAAGGTCAAAGAGATCAGCGGGTGACTATTCAGGTGTAGACTGATGAACAGGTATGAATGTGGAAAGATGTCCCTGATATGGTATTAAGTAAAAAATCAATGTGTCCTACATTTGTATGAAGTGCAAAAAGAGGCAGAATGAATAGGCATACTAGGAGTCAGAAGAGTGGTTACCTCTTGCTAGGTGATAGGAAGGGTACAAAAGAATCTTTAGATACTGGCCATGTTTATAACTCTTGATCTGGATGGTGTTCCATGGATATAGTTAATGTAAAAACTCATCAAGCTTTACATATAAAATTTATGTACACTATTATATTAATTTGTGTATGTTTTTGGAACAGATTTTAAGAATTAGTATGCTTTTTAAAATATATTTTTATTGACTTCAGAGAGGAAGGGAGAGGGAGAGTGTGATAGAAACATCAATGATGAGAGAGAATCATTAATTGGCTGCCTCCCGCATGCCCCTACTGAGGATTGAGCCTATAACCTGGGCATGTGCCCCAGCAGGGAATCAAACCATGACCTCCTGGTTCACAGGTCGATGTTCAACCTCTGAGCCACACAGGCTGGCCTAAAAATTAGTATGTTTATATGTACATGTATATATGTGTTCTCTTCATAGAAAATAATCTGGGGGAAAAGGTGTTAACTAAGGTGCTAACAGTGGTCATACCTACATTGTGATAGAATTTTTCTTTGTTTTGCTTATCTGTATTTTCAGATGTTTCTACATAAAACCTTTTATAATAAGAAAAAAGTCTCCATATAAACTTTTATAGTAAGAAAAAAATTGAGTTAAAAGTCACTTTACATTTGATACATTGAAGACTGATAGGCTCTGAAAAGTATTCAAAATCGGAATGAAATTCATTCTTCCTTTTGCTAAGATCGTCTGTCTCCCTATGGCTTTCATCTGGATTTCCTCATCAGATTAATTTAAATGAGAAAACCAGATTCTGCTGGCAATTTAAAATCAGAAACATTTCTAAATTTTCCTATTGGAATTCACTGATCCTCCAAATCATCCCTATTTCTCTTGTGTTTTGGTGATCCAAATCCAGCCCTTTATGGAAAAAGATCATCTAGCAGGAAAATTTTGTAAACCAATCATAAAAGAACTCCTTGCCTTGTACCTCAAACCATTTCATCAGTGGGCCTCGGAGCTGATATCCACTGAAAGCTTTCCCCACTTGAAAACAGGATGCTGACCATGAGACGTTTCTCTTTCAGGATGATATCATCACGGTGATCAGCCGAGTGGATGAGAACTGGGCAGAAGGGAAGTTAGGAGACAAAATCGGCATCTTCCCAATCTTGTTTGTTGAGGTATGTGAGCAGCAAGTATACATCTGATTAAGCTTACCAGAAAGGTGCATGTAGCACAGTGATTCCTGAGAGCAATTTCCATTTGATCTGAGGCGTATTCAGAACTAACTACAGTCTCTAAGATGCCAGATGATAATATCCAGTTCTAGCAAGAGTAAGGGGCAATGGGCCTTTTTATTCTGCTGATAAAAATGTAAATTGGTGTCATCTCTCATATTCAAACTCTAAGTCATATCAAGAATGTTAAAAATGTACATCTCCTTTGAATCAGCAATTTCACATCAGAGAGTTTATGATAAGGGAATATTAAAATAAGTATGCAGAGATACATGTATAAAATGTGCAAAAGTGTTCACCATAGTATTGTGTGAAATAGTAAAATAAAAAACAGAAATAATCTAAAAACATAATAATCTAACACAGAAATAATCTAAAAGCATAATAATTTAAAAAGAAACAATTATAATTTTGTTTTTTAAAATAATGGTGATGAAAATAAATACTTATTAAAATAATATTAAAGAAGCATATTCGGTGGTATCATGGAGTATTTAGAATTATGGGGAAATGTTTATGATTTATTGTTAAGTAAAATAAAGTTTAATGGGTATAGTATTTTGGAGATTGATTTCACAACCATAACTTACACTACTGAACTGTGCACTTAGAAATGATTCATCTGATAAATTTGATGTTATATGTTTTTTATGCCAATAAAAACACGTTGAACTATATAAAACTAACTCTCCAAAAATATGTGTATATATTAATAGATAAAGAACTAAAAGGAAATGTATCAAAATATCACCAAATGGTGAGATTCTAGATTATTTCCTTTTTTTTCTACCGGCATGTATTTTGTAAATCTTCTGAAATGAGTACCAACCTAGGCACACAAATCAGAAAGGGGGCATGATCCTTAACCACTGATAGAAAGAGCAGTTAGGAGTTACTAACTGCTCACTTGTTCCAATCTATTGGTCAGAGCATGCAGGAGACCATGCAAGCTCTCATCCTCAAAAACTTCAGCCCTGCCTATGTGTACAGCTAGACATTAGTTGTAGCTCATCTCTGTCCCTAGATCTCAACCTCTGTCTCCCAATCAACATAATTGTTTCTCTTCAGTAAATGCTGCTTGACCAAGCAAATAAAAAGAGCAGTTAGGAGTTACTGCATGGCTCGGTTAGAGGTGACTATGGTTCTGACCAATAGATTGGAACAAGTGATAGATTCAAGGACCTTTTTGAAGGTAAAACCACTGGACTAGTGTTACGCCCAGACTTTGAGATCCCCCAAAGACCACCAGGGAGCCGAGTCCAATGAAATTGCAGAAAGCTTGAATTCCATGCTAGCATGGGCTCTGTCCCACTCACACCAACAGCATGGTGGACGAGAGAGCAAACTTCAACAGGTCAAGAGGTTTTATAGAGGTGGTGATGTCACTGCTTTGGCTGACCCTGATTGGTTGGGTGAGGGCTAGGGTCCAGTTACACAAAATGGAGGATAGCTCCGCCCTGCCCCACAGTACAAAATGGAGTCAGGAGTTAGCCTCGCCCCGCCCTGCCCTCTCACTAGGAGGTTGACAGAAGTAGGGAATGGGGAAAGGAAGTGGTTAAGGATCATGCCCCCTTTCTGATTTGTGTGCCTAGGTTGGTGGTGGAGCCATTTGCTTGGTCAAGCAGCATTTGCTGAGGAACAATTGAAGAGGAACAATTATGTTGACTGGAAGACAGAGGTTGAGATTCTAGGGACAGAGATGAGCTACAACTAATGTCTGGCTGTACACATAGGCAGGGCTGAAGTTTTTGAGGATGAGAGCTTGCATGGTCCCCTACATTATCTCAAGAAGCTTCTTCATAGCTGGAGCAGGGGGAGAGGCACCAATGATCAGATATTTCCCGCCTCTGATACCCTCCTTTCCCACCTCCACCCCCCCAAAAAAACTTCTACATTTAATGATTATTCATTTGGATACTCTCCTCACCACTTCACCTCTAAAACTGGTGATTACAAGAATCCTCAAGATTGTCATCAAGCTAGCCATTGCTTCCTTTGTTCTAATTGCTAGGAGGGGACTAAGATAATCAAGTGGTTGCTCTGCTCTGGGAACCTGGTTTTCAAAAAAGACTTGAAACCTACACTGAGCTTTCTAAAGCAGCCCTTAGATTCTGACTTCCATCGTTTCATTACGACTGGCACTCGCTGAGGACTCTTTAAATAAGTTCTGCATTTCCAGTGCCACGCAGGGCAGTTGGAAGGAAGGAACGCTTTCTTATGAGAGTGACATGGGATGTTGTTCTTTGTTCTTGTTTTTTTTTTGCAAAAACAGGATTTTTCTTGTTAATGTAGCATTGGATTTATTGAATTGCACTTGGATAAAATGGCAGCAAAACAAATACTGAGCTCACACCCATTCTTGTCAGAACTTCTCCAACAGGGCCTGCCTGCGTTGTGTGAGTCTTGCTCAGCTCCATGAACCTCGAGGATGTTGTTTCAAAGGGGTGGATGCAAATTTAAGAGATGGGCAGTCCTTCCCCACCTGAGCCATTAATCACATTGGCAGAGAACAGGGCAAGCCAAGAGTCACAGAGGCCCTTTCCCGGGGCTGCTGATGGTGTTGCTCACCTGGGACAGAACAATTAGGTGGAAGCAGGAAAACATTAACTTCACTGTAGCTGTGAATGACCCTGAATAATTACTCATTGCACTCAAAGAGTGCATATTGTCCTCTTTCTGGATGAACAATGGAGGGATAGGTGCTCTGGGGAATGAAGGACATTGTCCCTAATCCAGAAGGCTGTCAGAACTTGCCTAAACAGTTTCAGTAAATTCCTAAATGGTCTCCCTCCTTCTAGTCTGGAATAATACCTTTTCATGTGTTTATTTTTATTTACACACAATAAAATTTGCTCCTTTTGGTGTCCAGTTCTACAAGTTTAGGTAAAGGTATTCAGAATAACCACACCATCATCAAGATCTAGAGTGGTTCCCACGCTCCCAAAAATAGGAGGTGATGCTGCCCCTTTGTAGTCAGCTCCTTCCCTGATTCCCACCGCCTGGCAAACACTGATTTGTTTTCTGTTCCTATAGTCTTCTTTTTCCAGAACGTCATAGAAATGGAATCAAATAGATGTGGCCTTTTGAATCTGGCTTCCTTCACTTAGCACAATGCATTTGAGATTCGCTCATGGTGTTTGGGTGTAGCAAGTAGTTCACCCTTTTTCATTATTGAATCATATTCCATTGAACGGATGTGCCAGAGTTTGTTTATTCATCCATCAGCTGAAAACCATTGTGGTTGTTTCCCTTTGTTGGCAACTGTGATTAAAGCTGCTACAAACATTTGCATTTCATTTTTAGAGTGAGCGTAAGTTTTCATTTCTCTCCGGTAATTACCTAGGAGTGGGACTGCTGGGTTGGATGCTAAGTATGTGTTTAACTTTGTAAGAAACTCTCAAAGTATAGCAGAAACTTCCAAAAGCATCAATCAGTTCATGTCACTCCTTTACCTAAATTCTTTCAAAGGCTTCCTTACACTTAAAACAAACAGGAAGCTTCCCAGGCTCTTTGAGATCCAGCCCCTGCCTGTCTCTGTGGTCTCCTCCGCCACCTGCTCTCTCTTGCTTTGTTCCAGCCTTCTCTCTCTCTCTCTCTCTCTCTCTCTCTCTCTCTCTCTCTCTCTCTCTCTCTCTTCTTGTCTTGCTCTCAAACAGGCTGAGCTTGCCACCACCCTCCCACCACACCTCCCTCTTCCTTCTCCCTCTCCCGGCCCCCTGCCACCTCTTCAAGACCTTTCCACTAATCTATAATCCCTCTGCCTGGCCTGTTCCTACCCCCGTCTTCACATGGCTGCTTCCTTCTTGCCATCTGTTTCTCTGCTTAAATGTCGCCTTCTCAGAAACTTTTCCTGGATCCCCCCCCCAGCCCCCAATCTAAAGGAACCACCCCCTCCAGCCACTATCACAGCAGAACATTATTACTATCGAACATTTTCTTGTTTTCTTGTTTCATGCTGGCTTTGTCATTTGTAAGTCACCCCTTCTGGGCCTCAGCTTTCTTATCTTTTTTAAAAAATATATATTTTATTGATTTTTTACAGAGAAGAAAGGAGAGGGATAGAAAGTTAGAAACATAGATGATGAGAGAGAGACATCGATCAGCTGCCTACTGTACACCTCTTACTGGGGATGTGTCCACAATGACGGTACATGCCCTTGACTGGAATTGAACCTGGGACCTTTAAGTCCACAGGCTGACGCTCTATCCACTGATGCTCTATCCACTGAGTCTTGGCAGCTTTCTTATCTTTAAAATGGACATTATAATACTTCTTCCCCTACTTGACTCTTCCTTTCACAATATTACAAGCTTCTTGAGCCATAAACTACATCTTGCTTTAAACTTTTCTCTCTTGATTATTTTAATCACCTGCACATTGTCATTGAAAAGTTCTTAGGTGGGCACATTCCCTTTTACCTCTATAGTTGAATTCCTAAATTATAATGAGAAGGACCAGATGTAGTTTTAGAGGGCAACTGGTGACAGTCATAATGATGCATATTTAAGTTCTTGCTCTGGAAAGTTTTATTCACACAGACCCCCATTTTGTCAGCATATTTCAGGTTTCTGGAGGAAATGAATTCATGTGGGCCCTTGGTGGGCAGGGTATTCAAAATGGAATGCTGTCAGTGGTTGTGCTAGAACTAATTGGTACTAGACTGCAAGAGCTGGTTGTCATATTTTCAGGAATTTTGCTAGCCAGTTGTTGAACCACTGTTAGATATTTACACCACAGAAATTGGTAGACTCTACAAATCAGGAATGGCAAGTGAGGTGGTGGCATCTGAACTGGCTTCAGACTCACCTGGGTAAGACTTAGTTGTTCACATTAACAAATCAACAAATGACAAGTGTTGGTGAGGTTGTGGAGAAAAAGGAACCCTCATGCACTGCTGGTGGGAACGCAAGTTGGTGCAACCACTGTGGAGAACAGTATGGAGTTTCCTCAAAAAACTGTAAATGGAACTCCTATTTGACCCAGTAATCCCACTCCTAGGAATATATCCCAAGAAAATAGGAACACCAATCAGAAAGGATATATGCACCCCTATATTCATAGCAGCACAATTTACAATAGCTAGGATTTGGAAACAGCTTAGGTGCCCATCAGCAGTTATTGGATCAAAAAACTATGGTACATCTACACAATGGAATACTGTGCTGCCATAAAAAGGAAGGGATTCTTATCATTTACAGCAACCTGGATGGAATTGGAGAACATCATGCTGAGTGAAATAAGCCAGTCAATGAAAGAGAAACACCACATGACCTCACTCATTTATGGATAATAAAGAACATTATAAACTGATGAACCATAAGATAGATATAGTGACAGTAAAGCAACAAGCAGACTGCCAAATTACAGCAGGAGGGTAGGGAGATCTGAGGGAGATAAGAGATCAACCAAAGGACTTGTATACATGCATATAAGTATAACCAATGGACACCAAACTCTGGGGAGGGAGGGGATGTTTGGGAAGGGGGGTGGGCAATGGTAAGATATGTACACAGATAAAAATTTAATTTAAAAAAAAATTTTTTAAAGACTTAGTTGTTCATATTAGACCAGGAAGACTAACTTCTCACCAAACCTTTTTGTCTTCTCAGCCAAACCTCACGGCAAGACACCTACTAGAGAAGAACAAAGGCCGCCAGCCGTCCCGCACAAAAAGCCTGTCCCTGGTGTCCTCCCCGTCCAGAGGCAAGGCCACCAACACGCCCAGCCTCCGAAGGGGCCCTGGGTCCAGGAGGAAGGGGCCCGGGCAGCTCTCCATCACGACAGCCTTGAACACCCTCAACAGAATGGTCCATTCTCCCTCGGGGCGCCAGATGGTGGAGATCAGCACCCCAGTGCTTATCAGCTCTAGCAACCCCTCTGTGATCAGCCAGCACATGGAGAAAGCAGATGCTCTTCCAGGTTCTTTGGGACAGGTAGGAAACAGACCCCTGGAATAAGGGCGCCTTGGAGTTGGTCAAGTGATTCACACCATGTCACAAGCAAAATTGGATGTTTAGTACCGGCTAAGCACCTATAACACATGTGTGTCAGAGTTGTGATCTATCCGGTCCTTGAAACAGCCTGTGAATTAGGTATGATTAGTGTTATCCCCACTTTACAGGTGAGAAGACCGAGGCTTAGAGGAGTTTAATGATTTTCCAGATTCTCACAGATGCTTTGCTTTCCCATGCTAAGAGTCTTGACACGATCCCTTTCCCCTAGAGAACTTCCCTTCAAGGAGATAATGGCACCCATTTTTCAGAGGGGTCCTGGCATCACAATTTGAAATGTACTGGCCCATCATCCTCCAGCAAAGTACTGGGCATCATGTGGAAAAGAAGAAAAAGAATTTACGAGTAACTGGGTGTTTGGAGGGCTGGCTACATAATTTTCAGGGCCCGGTGAAAAATGCTAATGCGGCTCCCTTGCTCGGAAATGATTAAGAATTTCAAGATGGCGACAACAGAGTTTTAAACAAGTGGAGGGCCCTTCTGAGCACTGAGCCTTGTGTGACTACACATGTTCCACACCCCTGAAGCCAGGCCTGGGTGTTTTCATACGGAGCATCTAATGAGATACTGTATGTAAAGTGCTTAGCACAATGCCGGGCACATACTAAGCACCCAATAAGCATTGCCTCTTAGTACTGTTCTTAATAAGCCTGGTCACTGAATAGCCAGCTGAAGGGAACGAAACCAGGGCGACTGTGGCATTCCAGAGCAGAAGTACCTCTAATAGCATGTGGCTCTTCAGGCTGAAGGGTACTTTAGCACATGAAGGGCTGGAGGTATGAGAGCAACGTAATTAAGAACTGCATGTTGGGTATTCTGCTGAAAACACTCTTTGGAACCATGCAGGTGGCAACTTGAGAGGACAAACCTCAACTTGCGTGATGCATTTTTTTAAAGCTGCAAATCTTGTTTTTAAACATGAATCTCTACCTTGGGATTAAATGGCTTAATTGGACTCTAATCCCTTTTTAACAAGACAGGGAGGAGGAGAAAGTCAAGGACTCCTGAAAGACCTGAGTGCTGGTCTAACAGGAGAACAATCACCTTTTATAACACTTCACATCTCACACCGCTGTCTGGATCGCCAAGGGGCTGGCTGTCCCTGTACCTCTGCCCACCACCTGCACGCGCGCGTGCACACACACACACACACACACACACACTCACACGCATATACACACACGCACATGCGCACACCTCCATATACACTCTCCTCCAACTAAAGAAATCACACATAAGGCTCCCATTCTACACACACATTCCACACACATTGTTACAAGTACATACATGCTTTGTGCCCAAAGTTCTTCTCCCTCCAATACACACACACACACACACACACGCACACACACACACACAAATGAGGGCCTATTGACTCACAATTAAGCTGAAGAGTGACAAATTTTTCTGAAACTATTCTTCATATACAGACAGATATATAAAGTACCACCCACATTCAATGGATTCAGCTGTAAGTTGGCTTCTCAAAAGATTTAGCCAAATCACTTTCCATGTGTCATTTTAATTCCTGCTCATTTACCTCATCTACAGAAAGGCTGGACAGGAGTGGAGGATCCTAATGGAACTTAAAACAAGTATTTCTTCCTAGTTTCCACAGTGAGAATTCCAAAATGTGGCATATGCAAATACTATTCCCAGGGAACCCCTGCAAGGTATTAATAGTGTGGGGGGGGGGGGTGTATGTGTGTGTGTGTTTATTCAGAGGCTGTGGATTATAAGTATTCTACATTTTTTGTCGTCCAGTGTTATCATGAGCAAATGTTTGTGGAACAAATAAATGCTGTTCCTCCAGGAATTTATTTTTGATGCATTTGCCTGTCACGATCCTCTGCATACCCCCCAAGCCCTGTATGCCTACCATTTCTTCCTGGCAGCTCTGCCTTCCCTCCCCTCCCTGCAGAATTAATCTCACTCCCCTGTGGCCACAGTGCATGGCTCACACTCTGGTTCTTTGTACTATAAATACCATGTATAACCTTACCACCTTGCTCACTAGATTGAAAACTTAAGGGCAAGGATGGTGTTTTGTTCATTTACGTTGCTGTTGACTTTCCGAAGCCCCAGTAAAGGTTTCCAATAACACATTTTGCCTCAAGAATATAAAAACAAAGCAGCAGCCTATGACTTACTTAAACAATTACCAATCCCTTTCCCCTCTTATAATTATCCAGAAAACGAGAGATAAGACAGAGAGGAAAAGGCTGCAGAAATCAATGTAAGGAATGCAATTCCCTGCCCCTCCCACCTCTGCCCCTCCTCCGTCCCACTCCAGGATGCTAACGACAAGTCCCAGCATTCCCCTGGGCTCCTGGGAGGATGAGCTGGCTGGCATGCACCTTGGGGAATTCTGAGGTCTATAAAGCTAACTCTTTTTCGATTCTATATTTGAAATATTCTGAATAAAGTGATTTCTTTATTCACTGTGTTCGAGTTCAAGGAGCTTGAACCATTAAGTCCAGATCCTGTCCCAGGGTGTCCCTTGGTCTTCATCTTTCAGAGGAATCTTCCAACCCAACTTTACATTACTCAGGAGCGCCATGAGAGATGGTTTCTACTTAGTATTAAGATCATTTTTTCCCTTGGACACACTCGCAGTCTAATTTATGGTTAAGATGTTTAGCTAATCCTCCTTCTAAGGTAATTTACAGAAATAAATTTATAGCGAGAAGTGGGATTATTAGGTCATATGGTAACTCTATAGTTAACTGTTTCAGGAACTGCCAACTAGTTTCCAAAGTGATGGCACCATGTTGTGTTCCTATCAGCAGTGTGTGAGGGCTCCAGTCTCTCCACATCTTCACCGACATTTATTACCTGCCCTTTTTTATGATAGGCATCCTAGTGGGTATGAAGTGGTATCCATTGTGGTTTTGGTTTTCGTTTCCTTGATGGCAGTGACATCAAGGAGCTATTTCTGTGTTTATTGGACATGTGTTCTTTGGAGAACTGTCTATTAATATCCTTCGCCCATTTCTTAGTTGGCTTAGTTACTTTCTCCTTCTTGAGTTGAATCATAAGTGTTCTTTATGCATTCTAGCTGCAAGTCTCTAATCAGATACATAATGTGAAAATGTTCTCTCAATGTCTGGATTGCCTTTTCACTTTCTTGGTGGTGTTCTTTGAAGCCCAAAATGTTTTAACAACGATGATATCCAATTTACCCACTCTTTCCTTTGTTGCTTGTGTTTCGTGTGAGAGTTTTAAAGTTCTAACACATTCAGTTGTATCATGCAGTTGGGAGTTAATTTTTGCACATGTCAGGAGGTAGGGGGTCCGCACACCTTCATTTATAGGTAATAGAATGCCTCTCGTTTTGCATTAAAATTGTTTCAGATCCAGGTGTTGTCAGCCTTCTCCATCCATTATAAGGCTCCCATCAGCATTTCACCTAATGATTTGGGGTTCTATTCATGAACACATTTCATTTGGGATTGAAAATGGTGACATTCTAAATCTATCATTCTTCCTGAATTCTTCTATGAAATTGACTGCTACTTTTTGAGAGCCGATTATGTGTAAGATGCTATCCTGTGAGTTTTACCTAAATTATTTCATAATGATCTCAAAGCATGCACATCATAGGCCCTCGTCACATACTGGGTAACCAAAGTTCATGCCTCAACCACTATTTTCTCTCTCATATATATTTTCTATCTCCTCTCTCTCTCTCTCTCTCTCTCTCTCTCTCTCTTTCTCTCGTTTGCTCCTGGGCGTTCCCAGAGCTCAGAGACAGGGCTCATTTCTCACCACCTTCTCGCCTGGCATGTTTGACATCACTGAACTGCTACCCATTTTTCCACCGGCCACTGCCAGCTGGGCTAATCTTTCCCTGCCCGCCGGTGCCAGTCTCCTTGTTTACATCCTTATCGCTGCCCTCAGGCTGGCCTTGGCGTCCTGGCCCCTTTGGCCATGTGCTCACTCCCCGCCCCTCCTGAGGTCTGGTTCCCACACCTGGGCTCGGCCAGGAGAAAAGGCTGGGGTCTGTCCAGCCTGGAGAAGAAAGGGCTTGCGGGTTCATGCGGGGGTGGGCAGTGGCTTTATTTTCCCAAACTTGGGTTTACGTACTGGTTTTGTGTTCTGCTGTCCAGACGAGAAAGGGGGCACAAATCATAACATGGAGGACTTCATGAGGTGCAAGGAGAAATCTCTGCCAGCACACAGATTCTTAGAAACCAGATACTGAAAGTGCTAAAGGAGCCGATAGGAAACTCTTCTTGTTGGGCTTTGCTTTGCTTTTCGCTTTTCCCCGTAGAGAAAGGCAGCTTAGTAGAAATAAAAGGCTTTGAGTCAGGCAAAGCTTCCTGCCATGGTTTTGCCGCCAAATTACTGACATTGAGCCTCGGTGTTCTCATCTGCCACCTGATGGGTCTAGCCATGACCCAGGAAGCCATAGCCATTGCTTGGACCTCCTTCCCTCCAAGCAGAGCCTCCGAGTGTTTCATTGTGAGTGTGACTGAAGGGAGTCCCTGACTTAGGGCAGGGAACGAGCCAAGCATCTTCCAAAATCTAGATGACCCTTTCTATCTGAATCCGCTAAGGCTGTAGTTGGCAAACTGCGGCTCGCAAGCTTTGGCCCCGTGAGTGTGGCTCTTCCACAAAATACCGCAGCCTGGGTGAATCTGTTTTAAAGAAGTGGTGTTAGAAGTTTAAGTTTTAAAAATCTGGCTCTCAAAAGAAATCTCAATCATTGTACTGTTGATATTTGGCTCTGTTGACTAATGAGTTTGCTAACCACTGCCCTAAGGTATATTTTTCACAAACTGCTAGCAGATATGGAGCTGATCTTGTCTCATTGTATATGGCGGGGGGGGGGGGGGTAAAAGAACTGACACGAAAAGCTATTTCCATAACAGACTCAAGGTCTTCCCCCCAAAAAAATAAATGAACTAGGTGCAATTTCAGATAGAACTAAATGTCCCTGTGTCATGTAATCAGCCTGGAGCCATGCAGTCCCAGTGGCGATAGCCATTCTTAGCACAAGACTGGAGCCATCGCCACCTGAGGGTCCATCAAGTCGCAGGCTGGGCCCAGCGAATCTGATCCGCCTCCCACGCGCTGACTGCTTCCTGCCTCTCCAGGCCCCGTCGCCTGATTTTCCAGGTGGATGATAAATTGAGCTGGCAGAGTATCCTGCTGCTTAATTTGTTAACAGCGCACTCCGAAGACAGAGAACAGCAGGAAGAGCCACTCCTGTTATTTGGTTAATCCTGGGCAGTGTAGGGATGCCTCCTTCTGCCCAAGCACACATTCCCACAAGGGACCTGTTTCCTTTGTCTGCTGCCCAGCTCCCTCCGCCCCAGCAGGTGTAGAGAGCTTTTCAGCAGAGTTTCCACCAACTCTGAGATGGACCTCTCCCCCTGCCTCTTGCTGAGCAGTAAGTATAACGTTGGGCAAGTTACATCATCTCTCTGGGCCTCAGTTTTCCATCTAGAAAATGGGGCTGATGGTGACAATTTCTTTTAACGTCACAAGATTGCTGTGGAGATAAAACAAGGCAAAGCGCGTCCATGAGATCACAGCCAGGGTTTGGCAGGGGTAAGTAGCTCAACAGCTGTTCACTCTGCCATGAATGTTGGGTCAAATCAGGAAGCTATAACTATCTCCCCCCCCCCCTGCCCGGCCCCACCGCCCCAGGGCTGGCATGTGCAAACAGGCCTTGTTGAGAATGACGTTCACCGGCCCCTCACTGCAGGTGGGTGATGTGTGGGAGCCTGCCTTTCAATGCAAAGTTTCCAAAAGCCCCTTGATAGGCAGTGAATTCTGGAAGGAAGGAAGGAAGGAAGGAAGGAAGAAAGGAAGGAAGGAAGGAAGGAAGGAAGGAAGGAAGGCTTTTAGCTTGTATCTAGGGGGCCTTGGGGCACCTGCTCTGACTCAGCTCTGTAATCCCCAGCCCCAGTTCCCTTGGTTCCAAAGTCACACCAGAAAACGCCTGTCCTCCTGGTGCCCGTGGCGCCTGCTGGGCCCGCTCCCCCGCCCTGCCCAGGCTCCTGGGGTCCTCTGGGGCACAGCCTTTCTGATTTCTGGTGACCGAAGCAGATTCGGTAATTAGCCCTGCTGTTCGGCGTGCTTCCTTGATTCAGCATTTCTCCAAAGGGAGGTTAAGCCTTACATCATCATTTTGCCCAATTAATCCTGGCAGGTGAGCTGCTCCGGAGACCCAGCCCTGCCCGGGTGAGAGAGGGAGCGGCCCGGCCGGAACCTCACACACTTTAGCTCAGACCTTAGAGCTCCGGGAGCCAGGAGCGGGGGTAATTGGTACCCAAAGGTCACTGGGGCCTGCAACACTCTCACAGAATTCAGCAAGAAGGAAAAACAAGAGACGCAAAATAAACCAGGAGGGCAAGAAAAGAGGCGTGTGCGGGCAGCAGTTGGGGGCACGGAGGGTAGTGCAGAGGAACACGGGGGCACGGACATTCCTTAACGGCACAGGGAGCATGGCCCCGTGGCTCAACCTTGCCAGGCCTCAGTTTCCTCATCTTAAACTGGGGCGACTGCATCTGGACAGGCCCAGAATCAAGATGCAGTGCTTCTCTGTGGTCCTAGCTGGCGCTCGCTCTCCTGGGCTAGGGGTGTGCCTGGGTTTATTCAGCAAACAAGCTACTGTGTGTGCCCTCCGCCTGCACTCCTCAGGCTTTCTCCACGGGGTTGCTGCAGAGGGCACAGAGCGGGCATGTTCTTAACAGACTGTTCCCGGGGAACGCGGGCCCCTGGCACAGCCCTTTGTTAATGCTTCAGGAATTTTATTTTGGGTGAGCAACAATGTTCTTCAAGAAGAAAAGGAAAGAGAAGTTTTTAAGGAAACGGACCATTTTTTTTAAAGAAAAAAGTTTTTTTGTAGGAAAAGAATGTTTATCGTAGATCAAAGCACAGCCTTTGGGAGCTACGATAACCAGTTTTCTCCTTCTCTTCCCACCCCAAACAATCAGGCCCTGGTGGGAAATTGCACAACGAGAAGCATACCAAATCCTGCTCACATATGCAAAGACTATTGCAAACACCGGTGTGTCCGTTTCCAGACGCTTAGCTAGGGAAGACATGCTTTCTCACGGCTGAGAGGGGCGGGGGGAGAGGGGACGCTCCGAGGACACAGAGGGCAGAGTCAGAAACTCAAACAAAGCATTCCCACCCCTTGGGCTCGGCTGAAAAGGCCCCACTGAGCTCTTGCACCTTTATCTGCTGCCTTGGCCGCTGCCTTCCTGGGCCTGTTTGCAAGCACCATGCGCCTACCATGTGCCTGTCTTCCATCCATACAACTAAGATTCACTGAGTCCCTGCAAATATTTATAGCTGACCCTTCACGGATAGAGTATCTGGTACCCCCTGGTCCCTCCAGGGTTAATCCCAGCTGGGCCTGACATGGAGGAACGTTTAGGAACAGTTAGCTGAATGCGTGAGTGAAGAAGTGAGTAAACCCCAGTGAATGAAGGTGTAAGTGTACATGTGTCAGTAAACATAAACAACAGGCTGAAAGACGTGTGAGTTAAGTAAATGAAAGGTTTGATGAGCGACAGAAGACATAAACGAGTACGAATGAGGGAATTCTTGTAAGGGTGAGGAATAAAGAAGTAAGGACGCATGTGATGGACAGAGTGGGGTCTCTAGGAATGTCCCAGAACAGGGAAAAGGGTGTCACTGCCACACTCTGCTAACCTCAGCATTTTGCCTTGCTGGCGCATGCCCTGCCAGCCGTGGGGATTTTGAGCTTAATCAATGCCCGCCCTTGCTGAGGGTGTGCCCATGCGTTCGGGCTTTGGCATCTGGGGCTTCTGTCAGAAGGACAAAACACCTGTGCCCTGGGCTGGATGCCAGGCAGCCCTGCCTCCGAGACTGGCCTCCCTTACATGGAAATAAGCGTGTCGTGGGCCGATGTCCTCAGCCCCGTGTCCTCCCTGCGCTATAAGGTGCACAGGACCTATTTCTAAAGCTGAGGGCCCCACCGAGGCATCTTTCCATGTGCAAGGGGTGGGGAACAGGTCGGTTTGGGATGAAGTTCATGGCCAAGGTCATCCTAGCGAGAATCAACAGCATCCTATCAGCCGAAGGTCACCCCAGCTACCCTGTTTCCTGTATAATGCCTATCTGACGCCTCTCTTTCCTGGCTTTCTGTTTTGTGTGTGATTGTTGTTATGCCTGCTTACTGGGATATAGGCTCCTTGAGGACAGAGCCAGGCACGTGGAAATCTCAGTAAATATTTGTTTAAAATGGATGAAACAGAGTCTGGAAAACAAGTCATGAAAACCAACCGCTTGAACTAGCTCCCAAGACATGATTCCCTCCCCCTGTGGTGGGCCTGACCTGACTCAGCCACCAGACCCCACACTTCCCCTTCTGGGAGCTCGGGGGGTTCGGTGAGGCTATCTTCAAGGCCCTTCCCAGCTCTCTCATTCTAGGGTTCTAAAGCCAAGGGAAGGGGCTTCAACCTGAACCGGAGTCCCTGGGCATTTCGTGGAGACAGCCATTTAACCTGGCCTGTGCCAGGGCGAAGTGATGCTGGGCGTGGCGACATCTCTATTCTGACTAACGGCCACCTGAGCAACATGTGTGACTATGCAAATGCTGCCATACCTCTCCCTCAGGCTTTGCCAAACCTCTGCTCAGAGCCAACGCCCACCCAGCTGCCTACACCTTAGGAAAGCCATAAAAGTGTGCCATAACCCACCCCACCCCCCCGTGACAGAAATGACTGGGGAGCAAATCCCTGCACAGACCCCTCTGCAGGGTTCCCACAAACTGGGCAAACTCCTCCCGACCACGTCTGGCACATGAGCTAGAGAGGGCCTACCTGAGGGGTCCAGCCCTCAGGGACTCCTGCGAAACCCACTCAACTCTGTCTGCACGTCCCCGCTTCTTAGTTCAGGAAACAGCTGTCCGTTCCCCTCTCTCCACCATAGCAAGCTGCTTTCCAAGGATGTAGGTCCTGTGGTCTCATCAGAGATGGGTAGAACGTGGGAATTTCTAGAGGTTCAGAGACTGCTCATCTTTGGGGTACTCCTTTCTGGAAACTGTGAGGGAAGGCCCCCAGCGTAGGATGGATGGCAGGTTTCTCACACCATCTGCACTGTCCCATGAGCAGTGGCCTTTGTTACCAATCCCTAGACCTCGCCAGGTGCCAGGACCTAGCAGATGTGCAACAAGCATCTTCTCTGAATAAATGCCATGGGGGACCCACAGCAGACTTAACAGGAACTTTGCTTGTTTAAATGCTATGGCCTTTAATGAAGCATGGTGAGAGGATTTAATTATCGTTGTGGCCAAGCAGTGACTTCTCCGAGTGGACTGTTATGGCGAGGAGGACAAGGTTGTAATTAAGATTTTGGTGTTGCAAAAACCACTAACAAGCCTCACCCCTTCAGACTCTGCTTTGGTGCTAGAATCCTGCCTCGGAGGCAGCAGGCCTTTGGGCTCGGGAAAGCATGAGGTGGAAAACAGAACAATCAGGGGGTAACAGGGCTGAGGACAATCTACCCACCAACCCAAGGACCCGGCTTAGGGAGCAGGACTTTGTCATTATGGATTGAGTAGAAGGTTGTATTTTCAGCCTTTTTCCCCCCAAAAGCCAGAGCAGAGCCCAACTATATAGAGTTCCAGCCCTCGCCCTTCACTGGAAGCTTCAAAGTGCATGAGAATATCTCCATCCGGTGAGAGGAAAGAGAGTCCTGAATACATGTCCCCCACACATAGGGTCAACCACGCATCACGGGCCCTACCCAAAGGGAATCCGCCTCGTCTCCTCGCCCATCTGCCTTGTATGTCCCCCACCTCACAGCAGTAACAATGGTGACTGTTTATTGGTACTTCATAGAGGCAGACATCATGCAAAGGACTTTGCATGCATGTTCAGATTGAATTCTCACAAGAATCCTATGAGGTAGGATTTTTTTATTACTGCCCCCTTTTATAGACGAGGACACAAAGCTCAGAGGAATTAAGTCTGAAACTCACACAGCAAGTAGGTTTCAGTATCAAAACTCAAACCCGGATCAGACAGCCCCCAAAGTCCATTCTCTTACAATGGCTGCAGAGGGTCTCAAGGAGGTACAGAAATCCACCTGATCAGTGAGTGTCCCGATGGGGTCCTCAAAGGACTTGAACTGACAGTATGGGGACCATGCCGGCTAGGGTTTTCCAAGCCTCTATGTGGATGTTACAAGCATCACCTTTTCTCCCCAACAGGTCAAAAGGCAAACAAATAAATCGGGAATCTATCTTCAGCAAACAGGGTTTATGAAAAAACATTTTATATCTGGTAAATAGGTCTTGACAACCTTTCAGAATAGTATTCTACCATTAAAGAAATCGTATCAGTAATATAAGATCTTCCCACACAGAAAACCCCAGATCCAGAGAGTTACATGGGTGAGTTTTTTCACACTTTCAGGAAGGGGATACTTTCGCTCTTTACAAGCGCTTCCAAAGAATGGGGAAAACATAAAATATTCCCAATTTATTCATGAGGCTAAGGTATTATTAATATCAAAGCCAGGAAAACAACAACATAAGAAAAAACTGAGTTCTACCTCACTCATAAACAGCTGCAAAAAACCTTCTGTGTCTATTGGCAAACCAAACCCAGGAATATATGAAAATAAAATCCATTAAGTTGGTGTTTTCCCAAGAAAAATTGGGTTAATATTACAAAATTGATTGGTGTAATATATTATATTAATAGATTAAAGGAGAAAAACCAAGTGATCTTTTTAATAGATATAGAAAAATGATAAAATTCTATAGCCATTCATTATATTTCTTAAAAGCTTAGCAAACTAGAAATAAAAGGGAACTTCCTTAATGCAGTAAGTGAAATTTATATAAAATTGACGGCAAACATCATACTTAATGATGAAATGTTGAAGCCATTCCCGTTAAGATTAACAAAAAGAACGGAATGCCTGTGTGTTTCTGCACAATACTGTTCTTCCCAGAGTGCTGGCCAGTACTGTAGAGCAGGCAAAATAAATAAAAGGTCAAGTATTTGAAAGAAAGAAACATAGCTGCCATTATTAGCAGGTGATATTATTCTCTCAATAAAGAACTCGAAAAAAAACTAGAAAAGTGTATTAGGGATAACTATGAGCTTAGCATGGTTATTGGACACAAATCAATACAGGAAATCGAATTGTATAATGATTTGAAAAATATTATTTTAAATACCATTTACAACAGCAACTACATTCTTTAAGTCCCTTAAAATAAATTCTACCAGAGACATGTAAGTCTTTTATGGAGAACATTTGCCAAACCTTGTTTAACAGCATTTTTTTAAAAACCTAAAATACATGAAGAATTATGTCATGCTCTTGGATTGGAAGACTTACTATTTTAAAGATATTGATTCTCCCCAAATTTATCTATAAAATCAAATACCAGTGGATTGTTTCTAAGTCAAAAGGTGCTTCAAATTTTTAAATGGAAGAACAAAAAGCCATCATCCAAGATATTTCTAAAGAAGAAGATTAGAAATTTGGCTGGGGTGAGGAGTGGGAGCTGCCCTATCAGATAGCAGGTTTTATTTTATAAAACTATATTATTAAGAAGGCATTGATTTAGCACATGGCTTCTATTAAACCAACAGAACATACTGGAGAACCCAGAAATCAGACACAGCCTGGAGACTTGATTCATGACAGAGTGTGCTTTGCAGATCAGAAGGAAGGGTGAACTATGGCGCTGGCTAACTGTGTAACCATGTGCAAAAAAAGATGAAATTGGATTCCCCTTGTCAAAAATCAATGCTAGCTGCATCAAACACTTAAATGTGAAAGGCAAAACTATAAAGCTTTTAGAAGACAGTGTAGAAGTACATCTTTATGACCTTGAGATTTAAAAAAATCATGTTCAAGATTCCTGCAAGGGAATATATTGTAAATTTTACTATTAAAAAGAACTTCTGTTCATCAAAGGACACCACGTAGTAAAAATACAAGAGACAGATGATTCATATCCAAAATATTAGAACTAAAAAAAAAATTAGACTCCATAACTTTATAAGGAAATAATAAATAACCCAGGAGAAGGGAAAAGTAGACAAAGAACATGAAATAGGCATTTCATATAAGAAACAGGGAGCCAAATCTATGATGACAGAAGATTTGACTTTGGGTGGTGGGCACACAATGCAAGATGCAGAGGATATATCATAGAATTATGCACTTGAAACCTTTATAATTTTATTAACCAATGTCACCTCAATAAATTTAATTTAAATAAAAAGAAACAGGAATGACTCAAAAACACTTGAAAAGAAACTCAAGCTCATTAATTCCCAGATAAATCCTTTTGAAACCACAGTAAGATATCATTTCACACTCACCACAGGCAAGTATTAGAAAACGAGGCATTACCACATGCTGGGGAGGTTGTGGGGGAATGGGAATTGTCATTTGCTGTTGGCAGATATGTAAATTGTTTCAGCCACGCTGGGGAAAGTTTGTTATTACCTAATAAAACTGAGCAGGCTCATACCCTGTGGCCCATCAATTCCACCTGTAGCTGTGTATCCTGGGGGGAAAGTCTTGTACATGTGCACAGGGGACGTACACGAGAATGTTCATAGCAACATCATTCATAGCACCCCCAAACCAAACATTGCCCAAATGACATGCAAATGATAGAATCGTTCAATTATGGCATATGCATATAATGAAATATGAGACAGCAGTGAAAATTAGCTACAGAAACTTAGTGTTGAGCAAAAGATGCAAGTTACAGAAGAATACACACAATACGAAACTAGCAAACCTGGTCTGGCTGGTGTGGCTCAGTTGGTTGAGTGTCCTCCTGTAAACTGAATGGTTGCTGGTTCGATTCCAGGTCGGGGCACACACTTGGTAGCAGGCTTGATCTCTGGTAGAGGGTATACAGGAAGCAGCTGATCAGTGTTTCTCCTTCTCCCTTCCTCTCCTCTCTAAAAATCAATTTAAAATAATAACAATTTTTTAAAATATATTTTATTGATTTTTTACAGAGAGGAAGGTAGAGGGATAGAGAGTTAGAAACATCGATGAGAGAGAAACATTGATCAGCTGCCTCCTGCACACCCCCTTCTGGGGATGTGCCCACAACCAATATACATGCCCTTGACCGGCATCGAACCTGGGACCTTTCAGTCCGCAGGCAAAATGCTCTATCCACTGAGCCAAACCAGTTTCAGCAAAATAATAATAATTTTTTAATGTCTATTTTAAAACTAGCAAACCTAAACAACATTGTTTGGGGATGTATTCCAAGGTGGTAAAATTTACATAGAAAAGCCCTGGCCGTGTTGCTCAGTGGTTAAGCATAGTTCCATGCACTGAAAGTTCGCTGATTCAATTACCAATCAAGGCACATGCGGGGGTTGCCAACTTGATCCCTGGTGGGAGCCACAAGCCAGTCGATGTTTCTCTCTCACATCCATGTTTCTCTCTCTCTCCCTCGCTCTCTAAAATCAATAAAAACTATTTTAAATTACGGAAAAAAAAATAACAACATTGGAATGATTACCACAAATTTCAGTGTTACACTTACCTTGGGGTAGGGGGTGGGGGTGGGGAGGGGATCTGATTGTAGAGGAACATGCAGAGGAGCTCTAAAGACAACAATCCATTCCTATTTTCCCTCTACTTCTTAAGTTGGATGGCACCTATACAGGTGTTAGTTTTGTTACTCTTTAAGTGATACATAAAGTGATATATACTTACTTGGATGCATAATGTATTCATCATTTAATAAAAAGCCAACAGCAATGGGTTTTTAATTACAAAGGAAGTCACAGAGTAGGGTAGGGGCTGGGAGCTGTGCAAAGGCCAGGAGCCAGCGGGAAGAGGAGAGGAAAGATAAATGTGGAGAGGAAAGCAGGTGCCAGGTCACAGAGCATAGTCTAGGCTTCCAGGACTACCTGGCAGATATGAATTTAGTCATCCTCACAGCTCAGATCGTGTCCACTCTCAGGGACACTGCCTACTCTTGGGACCTCTGTTCTGCCAGGGAAGGGAGCAGAGACACGAACAAAAACAACTTAACATTCCACCTGCTATCAGATCTATTTCGTATGACAAGGGACTCTTGACAGGGACAGTGGTCATCATGAACACAGTGTATCCAGGAACACAAGAACAGAACACTGAAGTTGGCTGGATGGTTTGTTTTCCTGGCATGTACAAGCATGCCTCATACATATAACCTCGGAGCCACACTGAGGTCGGAAGTGATAAGTGTTGGCCGTGGCTTCCTACAGAAAGGGTCCCAAGCCTACGTTCCTTGCTTCTGGTGTCAACTTGACCGCCCATTTGCTGGCTACCTCCAGAAAATCATGTAATCTTTTTATCCCAGTTTCCTCACCTGTAAAAATGGGGATAATGACAATGAGGCCTGGGTACAGCAAGTTAGCTTTAGAATTGTAGAGTCTGAGAGTGAAATTCCTCTTGACAACCAAGGCAAGTGTCTCCTGGCACGACGGCACCCAACATGCACCACGCTTATATAATTATGGGTTTAATCACCTCCCCCACACACTTGGTGAATACCACATGGGGAAGGAGGAACCTTGTTTGTTTTTGTTTTTATTTTTGTTTTTGTTTTTTTTCCTCATGGCATTAACCCCAGAGCTTAGGGCCAAATAAGGTTCACACATTACTACAATTCCTGCGTGTGGCTCTTAAGTCTCTTGATGTATACAGGAAAGAGTTTTTAATTTTATAAAAAACAAATGGTCAACTCCAGATTATCCACAGTGGTGGGCACAGAAGCTACCAAATAATGCCTAATCCCCTGTCTCTAAAATGCAACTCATCTCCCAACCCTGAAGGAACACTCTGTAGGTTAAGGCCCCTGTCAGCTGCTGGGAACCCTGAGATGCAGGACTACCATGGGCCCCTCTGGAATGGACCACACTCTCTGAGGAAGCAGTCACCCCATGCCCACCAAGGCGTGAGCCCTGCAGGAAACAGCTGCGTGCCACAGTAGGGCTGGGAGGGGGACAGCAAACTCACATTTTTGAAAACCTGAGGACATTTTCCTCCAGAAGAGAGGGGTAGGGCTGCCTGTTCCCCTCCCCCACTACACTCTGGGGTCCTGCTCTCACTCCAAGGCCTTGCAGAACCGCTGCATAAAAAGAAGTGCTCCGTCCACACCATCCACACACTCTGTGCAGCAGCTAACCTCTTCACAGATCCAAATAAGTCATGTTCGTTGAGCACGTACATGTGCTAAACTTAAGCTTACACGGGCTGGGCTGTTTCATCCAGATAACAACTCTATGAGAGAGATGCCACTATTGCCCCATCGTTCGGGTGAGGAAATGGAAAAATCCCCAGAATGCCATCGCTTGCCCAAGATCACACATCCCGGTAAACACTGGAGCCACATGCCTCAGCATGAAGCCAGGTCTCCTGTCCGGGCCCAGAGAGGGAGCCGCATTCTCCACGCCTGTGTGGCTCCTGGGAAAGGCGCCGGGGCCAGCGGAATGTTGTAACAGTGCTGTGCCAGGCTCCGTGCCACCTTCCTCCCTCGTTGAACACCTCAAGACCTGAAAACACCCAGAGGCCACACAGCTGTGGATGCTTCTGTTTCTGATAAAGACTTTTCGAAATGAGTCATTTCCTTCAAAAGGAAGAAAAAGTGTTTTTAGATTGTAGCAGAAATACCCTCAAATCTACACCCACTCTCTAATCTGCTCAGGTCCCCAGACCCTGTGCCAGGAAGTACCCGTTGCTGGAGGACTTCACATCTGGCCTCAGACCTCTGGGGCCCAGGGACCTGTGGTCACAGCTGATCCCGGGGAACCACTCACTAGGGGCGCTCTTTCATTCAGGAAGGTGGGGCCTCCATCTTCGATGCCAGGGGCAGGAACAGACCTGCCTCCTCAGAAGCTGGCTATCGCCCTGTGTGGTTGTCTTCAGTTCCCGAACAGGGCCTTCATGTCTGTCTGCTTCTGTCTTCCTCTTTCCCTGCCTTTGCCTACCTTCCTCTCTTTTCCTAGCACTCCAGTCAGACATTCATCCATTCTTTCAAGTATTCAGTTTGGGCTCTGCCTTTGCAATCCTTTTTCACCACCCCTGGCTCTTGGCAATCTTTCATCTGTTTTATGTCACTATAGTTTTGGCTTTCTTAGGAATGCCATATAAATGGCATTATAGAACATGGAGTCCTGGATGTCCTTTCACTTAGGATGGTGTTAAGATTCACGTATGTCATTGCATGTATTGCTGAGGCATATGCCACTGTCGTTAAACTACAATTGTTTGTTCATTCACCAGTTGCTTGGCATTTGGGTTGTTTCCAATTTCTGACTGAAATAAATAGAGCCGCTGTGAACATTCATGTATAAGTCCTTGTATGGGCATGATTTTATTTCTCTTTGATAAAGACTTGTGAGTAGGATTGCTGAGTAGCACGATAAAAGTATGTTAAACTTTTTTTTTAATGGCCAACCTGTTTTCTGGGTGGTGGTACCATTTTACTTTCCTACAAGCAGTATATGAGTTCTATTTGCTCCTCATGCTCACCAACACTTGGTATGGTCCATCGGTATCATCTTAGCCAATCTCTTACGTTTATAGTGTTATCACACATAGTGGTTTTAACTTGCATTTTTGTATAATTGTTGATGTTGATCATCTTTTAGGTACTTATCGGCCATTCAATATATCTTGTTTTTGCTCTTTTCTTACTGTGTTGTCTTTTTTTTTTTTTAATGAGTGGTCAGAATTTTTCTCATCTTTTTCAAAATTTCCCTTTATTCTCCCTTTTCCCTTCTTTCCCTCTGAACCCTTCTTTTTCTCCCATTAAGCTTTTGTCTGTGCCTCTGTCTCACTTTCGCTCTTCCCCACTCTCAGAGTCATCCACTGTTTCCCCCTCTCTCCCTTCTTTTCCTCCACTTCCTCCACTCATGTTCTCCCTTCCCCTCCAAGACACCTCAAACCCTGAGACTCTGACCTCCCTTACTGTCCCATATTAGAAAGAATTCCATCACAAGCCCACCAATTCAGTCCTGGCCTGGTACCATGCACCAGGTAGGAGGAAATGCCGCCTCTCCAGGAAGGCGGAGAGAAGAAGAGAGAGAGAGCCGGGTGCAGTGGAGAGGGTGGCTTTGCATTCTGGCAACTCCCTCCTCCCTAAAGATTAACAGTGTTTATGGATGGAAGGACTTTTTACGCAAACATAACATTGGAAAGTCGTGGGTGCTAAGTGAAGTTCATACTGCTTAATCAGTGCTTCGACAGTCTCTACAAACATAAGATTAGTTATTCGCCTAACCAGGCTCACCCTGGCACAGCTCCCAAGCCCGGCAGGGATTTACCCTGCCCAGTCGCAGGAAAGGACCTGCCCAGCCCAGAGCCAGCTCCTTTTCATCTCTGTTTGAGGGAACCAGTATGACAATATTTATTGCCAAGGTCAGAACACTTGACAAAGTGTTAGCCTCAGATGTGTGACCATGGAATGCTTTTTTTAAAAAAGACTTTAATTGAGATAGAATTCACACACCATACAATCCACCTTTCTAAGGCATACAATTCAGTGGCTTTTATATACATCCACAGATATTTGCAAACCATTATTACTGCAATTTTACATCTCATCACAGTAAAGAGAAACCTTGTACCCTTTAACTCACACACCCATTAACTATCACCCCCATGTCTACCTCTGTCCCCCAGCCCCTAAAAACCTCTAATCTACTTTCTAGTTCTATAGACTTGCCTAATCTGGATATTTCATGTAAATGGAATCATGTAATGTAGGATTTAGCCATATTCTAGCCTGTATCAATACTTTATTTTTATGGCTGAGTAATATTTCATTGCATGGATATACCACATTTTGTATATCTGTTCGTCAGTCTATGGACATTTTGGGTTATTGTCACCTTTTGACTATTATGAATAATACTGCTGTAACATGGGTGTACAAATTTTCATGTGACCTTTGGTTTGTACTGGGAGTGGACTTACTGGGTAATATGGTAATTCTACGTTTAATCACTTGAAGGGCTTCCAGACTTTAACATTCCCATCAGCACTGTATAAGAGTTTCAGTTTCTCTTCATTACCACCATAGAATGGTTTCCGATCCTATAACTGGATTTTAATAATATCACAATCACATACATTTATACAGCCACCAATACACACAAAACTATAGTCATACATGCCTGCACACACCTCTAAAGTTCATACACAAGCACACAGAATCCCAGATAGACACTTACAGTCATATATACAACCATACATACATATAATCACACATGGCATATGTGCATATCAACTTATAGACCCACGTATATGAACATAATCAGACATACAACAGACCAATGCCATCACGCATCCACATACAACTGTCATGGGTTCTGAAGAAACATACTCACTTGCACAGAGAGCCGGAGACAGATGCACTCTGTGAGGCATTCACACCTGCCCAAACACTCAGACTCAACAGTAGCCTTCAAAACCAGAGTCCCAAAAGGCCACACAGACATAGTTACCATCACTTGTGGTGGGTAACTGAGACAGACTGAATGGCATGGAGATGGATGAGGTTTCGTTAGTCCTTGGTAGGAAAACTTTTTCATTCACTTGTTCTTTAAGCCACAATATATTGAGCACACAAGAAACATAGTGATGAATAAGACCCAGTCCCTGCCTCATGGAACTTGAAGAATCTAGTGATTAGTAAATAAGGAAATGATCACAGTCTGTGATATGTGCCAAGAAGGAACTAGGCAAGGTAGTCGGTTAGATGACAGGCAAGGTCCCAGGAGAGCAGACAGTTTCCAGGAGCTTATACCTTTGTTGCTCCCTCTTTTGTCCTGGAAAAAAATGTGGAAAGGGTTCAGATTCACCTTCCATAAGTCACTAGACAAGTTAGGAGGTGGAGATGAGAGGGCGGTCCGAGGCCACCTGGTTTGACATTTTGTTTCACACTAGTTGGGTGACCTTTCCTTCTCTCAGTTCCTCATCCAAAAATGGGGATAACAGTACCTTTAATAAAGATGACCTTTGCCTGTAGAGCACTTCAAAGTGCCTGGCAAGTGCTAATTTCTCTATCAATATTAGCCATTGTATCATACTCTGAGAGCAGGTTTTCATAGAGAGGAGGAGGTGCATGCACCGGGAAATGGGTGGGGAGGGGCCAGCGGGGACGGATCCAGGAGTCTGGCGGTGCCCTGTTGACTGTCAATCCAACTGGTCTTCTTTCTCGGTCTTACCTGAGTAATCTTGGAATGCAGCCTTGGCAAGCCACCTCCCCATCCCCCCACCTCCCCTGGACATAAACCGATGTAATCCCGCCCTGCTCTTCCCACAAACCACAGACATGGCCCATGATGGGTAGCGCCGGGCATGACTCTTGGTTTCCAGCTGCATCAGGCCTTTCTGTAGCGGCCCTGCTGTGGGCCTGGCTTGTGTCACTCGCTGGCTCAGCATGGCTGTCTTTTCTGTCTGTGTAGGTCAGCATGTATCACGCCACTCCTGCCTCCCCGGGACATTCCATGGCCATCGTCAGTCTGCCTGGCTCCCAGCAACACCTCTCAGCTAACATGTGAGTAAAAAGCTCAGCCCTCCACCCGGTCCTGGCGCAGGGGGTCATCTTAGCCATTCCTCTGCCACTGAGCACCCCGAAGCCTTCCCATCCAGAGAGACAACGGCCCCCCTCCCCTTAAAATCGCCAGTGGAAATAACGGTGAAAAGTACAAATTAGGCACATCATCCTAGCTCATTATTTGACAAAGTAGAAAGAGACTAGAAGGTTATATACCAGAACATTGCTGGGAAATTGTGTATTGAGCAATTTCTATTGTCTTCCTTTAGATTCATGTTGGGTTATAAATAGATGTTGCTTTAGTAATCAGTTTTGTTTTGTTTTTTTTAAAATGTAGCATTTTCTAGGGGGAAGAACTTGCAAATGAGAACACTCCACCCCAGCCCATCTAATAAAACCTTCCAGTGTCTCACAGTCCTTAGAAACTAGAAGGACTTGCTAAAGTCTAGCCTGAGGGCCGTACTCTGGTAGCCCCTGAAGCTGGCATGCCAAGTGGGCTATTTTCTAATAATGCCTTTAGTCAGCAGGTATTCTCATTTCCCAGCCTCACTCTTCCCCAGTGTCTTCATCCCCGACTCTTACCTGGATGTGACCTATTCGACCCCTATGTGGAGTTCACAGTGGAAAACCCCTGCTCTAGCCCAAGGGCATTTTCAGCATACTAACTAAGCCCATTCCCCTCCATCCCACTATGCAGCCAGCATCCCTCTGTGTGTCAAAGAGCTAGAGCTAACCCTGCCCACCCCAGCCCCGTGCCCACTTCCCTGCCTACGTGAAGCTGCCTCCTGGGAGCAAACAGGTTTCTACTCTCAGGAGAGGGAGTGGATGGAGGCTTCCAGCCGACCTCTCATCTCCCTGAGCCTGCTGGTTGCACGTGTGTTTTGTTTTGTTTTAAAATATATTTTATTGATATTTTACAGAGAGGAAGGGAGAGAGATAGCCAGAAACGTCGATAAGAGAGAAACATTGACCAGCTGCCTCTTGCACGCCCCCTACCGGGGATGTGCCCACAACCAATGTACATGCCCTTGGCCGGAATTGAACCCGGGACCTTTTAGTCCACAGACCGATTGTTCTACCACTGAGCCAAACCGACCTTGGCAGCACGTGTGTTCTTGGGCAACCCTCTAAGCAGACTGAGAAAGCAGCCTCGGTAGAGCCATCACGTCTGGGGCTGAGACCCGCTGCCACTAATTTCTGGTCACCAGCTCCTTTCTCCACTGTAGGCCAGTGTCCCATTGCCAAAATGCTGGTGTAGCCCAAACTAGTGACTTGCAGTTGTGTGGCATTCTGCGGAGGTGGGGGCACATGGAGAGGGCAGGGATCGGGCCCCTCAGCTGTTTTGACCAGGTTCTTTGCCATCTTTATCTGCCTTACATATTGAGGTTTCGGTTTTGCAAGGTTGTTATCGCTAACCACTGGGCTGAAGGTTCCATCTCCCTTCGCCCTACGCTGCTCCCCTGCCCTCCCCTAGAGATGTACCCCTTTGTCCTTCACCAGTGCCCTGTGTCCCCCCAGGTTTGTAGCCCTGCACTCCTACTCTGCCCACGGACCCGATGAGCTGGACCTGCAGAAGGGAGAGGGCATCAGGGTCCTAGGGAAGTACCAAGACGGCTGGCTCAAGGGCGTCTCCTTGGTCACCGGGCGAGTGGGCATCTTCCCCAACAACTACGTCATCCCCATTTTCAGGTATGTCCCCTCCAATCCCAGGTACCCGGGGAGGGATTTTCTAAACCAAAGCCATCTGGGGATAGTTGAATTATTGAACAATTCAATGCTCTTACCAAGTGGGGGCCAAGAAACACAAGAAACAGCTTTTACCCTAATCCTTTAATTGTAAAAACATGTATATAGTTAAAATAGTTGTGTATATATATATATATATATATATATATATATATATATATATATATTGTAGTTACTGATTTCAGAGAGGAAGAGAGAGGGTGAAAGAGACAGAAACATCAATAATGACAGAGAATCCTTGATCGGCTGCTTCCTGCCCGCCCCACACTGGGGATCGAACCTGGGCATGTGCCCTGACCAAGAATCAAACCGTGACCTGATTCATAGGTTGACACTCAACCATTAAGCCATACCGACTGTTGTCTTTTTTATAGTTCTCCAGTTTACAAGCACTTTCGCATTTCTTTAAACTCATTGGCTATGCCCAGGAAGCCTTTAAGGTATACATTCTTTTACAAATGAGAAAACTGATGTACAGAGTTAAGCAACCTGCCCAGGATCTAGATTTCAGATTTTCTGTACAAATGCCAAAAATCCCACTTCACATCCTCCACCTCAACACTCCATCTAGTGGCAGGATGGGGAAACATGATGGTTGGATGACCACCCAGAGGACCTCAGGAACCTTCCCAGAAGTTGGGCCATGAGGAGGGTTTCTGTGACTTCAGACTACTCCCTGTCCATCCACGCCCCAGGTCACATGTTGGTTACCCCGCAGGTCTTCTTCCAAAATAACATGTTTCAACCTTTGTCATCTCTGCCATACCTGTTGATTTCCCTGGCCCACGATTTGCCTAGCCATCTCCCACCACAACCACAATGCACACAAACTCCCAAGCTACCCAGGCCTCCTCCTACCTGTACCCCCACCAGCTCAGGCAAAGCCAAGGCAGTGAGGCCATCACCACACCAAATGTAGTCTTTATGACAAGCCAGAGAGTCATAATCCCAAGGAAAGTGATGACCTCATGGTACACTCTGGGGCTCACTCCTGGAGTCATAGGTTCAGTTCGGGGAGGGGGACCTTCACATAGGTGAGGCATTGAGTCCGGAGGAGGGCAGCAAGGATGGTAAGCAGGCAAAACCACGTCAGAGAAGAAACCGATAAGCAAGGGCTTTGTGTAAGATGTATAAAGAAGAGTCAGAGGGACCATCATAGGCTGTGTCCACCAGGAAACAGACTTATTCCATGAGGGGTCAGTGAACCAGTGGGAGGTTGTGGTTCAACAAAAGGCTGCCTATCAGGCTGGCAGATGAGGTGGCGGACCCCTTTTCTAGGAAGAGTGCAGGCAAAGTCTGGGTTCCCATAGGTCCAGGCTTGTGTAAAAAGATTGGCAGGAAGTTGGGGCAGAAGATCCTAATTATCCTTCAAAGAAAGTTTCTTGGAATTTATTAGAAAGTGGCAAAATCTCCTAAAGCAAACGTAAGGTGTCTATAACTGATGCTTTAATTCATTTATTCAACCAATATTTATCGGGCACTAACCAGTGACATGCGGTGGTCACCTTGCTAGACACCGGAGAAAACACCAGTGAACAAAATACACCAAATCCCTGCCCACAGGAGATTATATACTAGTGGAACAGACAGATCAAAAAACAAGATGTATATGTTAATGCTAAGTGCTAAGAAGAAAAATAAATCAGGAAAGGTGAATAGAATTTGTGGGGGATTGGGGGGCGGTGATTAAAGTTCTAACAGGTTAGTCAGGGATGGCCTTACTGAGAAGGAGGAATGAGGAAAGGAGGGGAGCCATGTGGATCGCCAAAGGACGTGTATTCCAGGCCAAAGGAACAGCAAATTCCTGAGCAAAGGCCCTAGGGGAGGAATGTATCTGACGTGAAGGCCAACAGGCCTGGGTTAAATCCAGTGAAGGGTAGATTAGTAGAAGATGAGGTAAGAATGGTAACAAGGGGTCAGATCATAGAGCATTTCTTAGGTCATAATGAATTTGACTTTAACCCTATTACAGGGGTGTGGGCAGGAGAATGACATGATCTAGCGTAAGTTTGAGCTGGAATTCCTCTAGTTGCTACCTTTAGAATAAACTGTTGAGACAAAAAAGCTCGAAGCAGGCAGAGAGACTAAGGGAATATTGCCATAATCCAGGGGAGAGTGATGGTGAATTGAAAGGGTGTGAGCCATGGAGGGAGGGAGAAGTGATTAGATTCTGGCTATACCCCAGATTTTCTGACAGATCCAATATCGGGTGTGAAAGAATAGAGGATATGAGGTGAGTCCAAGTTCTGTGCCTTGAGTCACTGTAGGATGGAGTTGCCTTTTACTGCTGAGGAGGTGAAAACCAAAACAGGAACAGGTTTGGGGGGACGGAAGGGAAGCAAAAGCTTTGTTTGCGGCAGATTAAGTCCCAATGTCTGCTAGTAATCCCCATAAAGATGCGGTTACGTGTGCAAGTCTGGCATTTAAGGAAGAAGTCCAGGCTTGAGGTGGCATTGAAAGCCCTAATTCTAGATGAAATCACCCTGGTAGGATCAGGTGTAGTGGAGAGAAGGGCAGTGAGCCTGGAGCCGAAATCTTCCAGGAATGAGAGGAGAGACCTGAGGAGAAATGACGACTGCAACAAGATGGGAGGGTCCGATAACATGCCAGAGCTCGGAGACGCGGAGGAGGATGGGAGAACGGTCTAGAAGGGATGAGGAGGAGCTAGGAGGACACCTCAGCAACCTCCCTTAAACCTGTTTCCAAGCCTTTTCCACACACCCCTGGCCTCCCCATACATTCCCTTCTGTCCAGTTAGCCAGGGTATTTCTTTTTCTTGCAAACTTTGCCCAATGCACGTGCCGTCCCAGTGACCCACGGGCCAGCACTCATTTCCCTTTAACTTTCTACACAGAACTACATAAAAATTGTCAGGATCCATGTCCCTTTCAAATATTCGGCAAGTTCTTAAGGGCTCATGTCGTGGGTAGGAGAGAGGACACAGGACCTGGTCGCACATTAAGCCAGCACAGCGGAGCAAACCAGAGGCAGCACGTGCTCCCCGCACGCACGCCCACCGTCCCTCAGCCTCTCCAGCTAGAACACAAGCGTCATGACGTCTGCAGGCCTGGGGTGTCGTGGGGATTGATTAGTATGTGTGTGCAAAGTGTCCTGAGGTCAGAAGAAAGTGCTAGAGAAGTGCTGAGCTACGACGCAGAGGGGACCCATTTTAAATGAAGGACCTGGAACTCGGGAGTTTCCGGATTCAGCCCAGTGCTGGGCTAGAAAAAGGAGGTTGAATGTCGGTCTATTTAAAGACAGGACTGGTGGAGGAAAGCTGGCTGGGGCCTAGCTCCTTGCCGCTGCTGCTGCTGCTGCTGCTGCTGCTGCTGCCGCCGCCGCCGCCACTGAAAACAGTTCTGGAAGCATTCTCTCCTCTTTTCAATCCATTTTGCAGTGTCTAGCACCTTAAAGCTTTCATTCAAAAGACAGACAGATACATGCCCTGGCCAGTGTGGCTCAGTTGGTTGGTGTTGTCCCATGCACCAAGGGACTGCTGATTCGATTCCCAGTCAGGGCACGTGCCCAGATTGTGGGCTCAATCTCTATGGGGGGGGGGGGGGTGCAGGAGGCAGTTGATCAATGCTACACTCTCACATCAATGTTTCTCTCTTCTCCCTTCCTCTCTCTCTCTACAAATAGTCTGTTGACTATTTAAAAAAAAAAAAAAAAAAGACAGGCAGATGCAGACTGTGCCATGGAAGCTAGTGCTGGGGGTCTCTCTCCTCCAGCAGCCATCACCTCCAATGCAGTGTGGGCCCTTCCTGGTGGGCAGCCCACGCCCCTGCACTGATCGCGGCACCGGGGACCAGAGGCAGGCTGATGGCTACGGGCAGAGTCCCTTGGCTGCAGGCATCAGCTCCTGGCGCATCGGGCTGCGTGTGTGTCTTGGGAAGGACTGGCTACGTTAAAGGATGCCTTGTTCATCTTTGTACAGCATTATCAGTGATAAACTGCATATAACTTTTAAGCAAAAGGAGAGGAAAGGAGGAAATTGCCCAAAGAGAAACCTGGAGGCACTGACGGGCAGGAAACTAGGAGGGAGGAGGGCATCTCTGTGGTCAAGTTGGCTACTCCCAGGTAATTAGCTGAGGTTATTTCATCAACAGAGTGGCAGGGTGATGGATGGGCTGCTTAGGCGAGGCTGTGATGCTGGGGGAGGATTGGTACAAGGGCAGGAAGGGGCATGTATGCAGATTGACAGCCATTCCCCACGGGGCTCGGGGACCTGCGGGCTGGGAACAATGGAGGGGGAGTTGCTTGCTGCTTTACACAATGTGAATACTAGCATTAAAAACCAGACCCCGAGGCTGAAGAATTAGTGTCTCACGGTGGCACGTGTAGGGCCTACCCACTGCTTTACTTAGTCTTTCTCAAGCAGGATGCAGGCTTTCCTTGCTACCAAATGATGAATGCTCTAGCCCCAAGGTAGCGTATGCAGCGGTGAGAGCACAGGTGATGTCGCTCAGAGGTAGAGTAGTAGTTGCTGGGGCAAGTACTTCTAAATCTCCTTTTCTTTTTCATCTATAAAATAGCAGCACTCATAATAACCTGCCCCAAAGGGCTCTTGTAAAGAATCCACGAGATCATGTGGGCAAAGCCCTTGGCTACTGCCTGGCGTACAGTAAGAGCTCAGTATGTGTCAGCCAGAATGACTGGCATCAGGGCTAAAAGCATCATGGCAGCCATCCAGCAAACGTCCTATAGAATGAAGATGTAATGCGCAAATGGTCGTTACGCCATGAAGCATAAGGACAGACCACATAATGACCAGATCACGCATCAACAGGAGGGTGGGGCAGTGAGCTACAAGTGGGAAGACAGAGAGCTACAGGAGGTGGGCAGGGCAGCAAGCTATGGGGGATGGGGAGTGCGCAGAGGGTGATGGGAGCTACAGGAGGATGGGGCAGTGGGCAGAGAGCTACTGGAAGATGGCAGCAAGCTACTGGTGAGCTACTGGTGCACGGATTCATGTGCAGGGCTACTAGTCTATTCATAATTAAGGTCCACGGGACACGTAAGTCATATAAAATCTCTGCCCTCAGAGGGTTTAGAATCGAGTGGAAAAGCCCCTGCATGGACAAAGCCAGGGGAACATATGTAAGGGACCCTGTGAGAGCCTCTGCCTCCCTCAGCTCCCGCAGTCAGCAAGTGGAGGATGAGGCTACGTAGTTAAGCCCACGTCATATTTATGGGTAGAAAGAGGGTGAGGCAGAGCCACATCAGGGGAACTGGTAGCTGTTTAAAAGAGGACTCTTGACTGACCATTTGCTTTCTCTGCTTCCTTTGACAACAATTTCCACACCCAGAAAGACATCTAGTTTTCCAGACTCCCGGAGCCCTGGTCTCTACGCCACATGGACATTGTCGACCTCCTCTGTGTCCTCCCAAGGCAGCATTTCAGAAGGTGATCCCCGACAAAGCCGCCCCTTCAAGTCCGTCTTTGTGCCCACGGCCATCGTCAACCCCGTGCGGAGCACAGCCAGCCTGGGCACTTCCGGACAGAGCACTCTCCGGAAAGGGCGGAGCAGTATGAGAAAGAGTAAGTGGTGGCAGAGAGGTACGTGCCTAGAGCTAAGTGGCTGGCGGGCGGAGTAGAGTATTAACCAAGGTGGGCAGAGGGTTTTCTGGAGAAAAAAAAAAACAAGGATCTTGGCTTTAAAACAAGCCTCTGTGGAGGGTTTTTTTGTTTTGTTTTGTTTTGTTTTGTTTTGTTTTGTTTTGTTTTGTGATTCCCAAATACTGAGCTGTTCTACTGGATGAAGACTGATTGACTCAAGGTCACTGCCCTCTGGTCACTTCATGCATGCATGTTGACTGACCGGGATGATGGCAGCCCTGAGTGCCAACCTGTAATTAGAACACAGCCAAGGTGGATGCTGGCTTTCATTAAGAGGGAACAGCCAGCCCTAACTGGTTTGGCTCAGTGGATAGAGCGCCGGCCTGCAGACTGAAAGGCCCCAGGTTCGATTCCAGTCAAGGGCATGAACCTTGGTTGCGGGCCTGCAGATTGAAAACGTCGGCCTGCAGACTGAAAGGCCCCAGGTTCAATTCCAGTCAAGGGCATGTACCAGTAGGAGGTGTGCAGGAGGCTGCTGATCAATGTTTCGCTCCCATTGATGTTTCTAACTCTCTATCCCTCTCCCTTCTTCTCTGTAAAAAAATCAATAAAATATACCGTATTTGCCAGCGTATAAGACGATTTTTTGGCCCTGAAAAATACCATATTTGCTGGCGTATAAGAGACTGGGCGTATAAGACGACCCCCTAACATTTCCACTCAAAATACAGAGTTTGTTATATACTCGCCGTATAAGACTACCCCCCACTTGGAGGCATATTTTTCAGGGCCAAAAAATCGTCTTATACGCCGGCAACTACGTATATTTAAAAAAAAAAAAAAAAAAAAAGAGGGAACAACCAAAGCACTTGCTGGAGCAGTGCTTCTCAAATTATGTTCCAGGGAACCCCTCAGGGGTGTCAGAAGGACAAGGAAGTTAAGAAGGCAATGCCAAGAGCCCCTGAATTCCATTTTGTTTTTTAACTAATATATGCAGGAGGTTAAAGGAAAAGAAAGAATTATATTGTACAAAAGTAAGTCTCCTTCATATCCTTAACTTCCAGTCTCAAATTCTCTTCCATGTACCTTGTCATCATCCTCATTGCACTGTCCTGCACCTTGCTTTTATTTTCACCCATGTAACAGCCACCTGCACCCATGGCAGTGATATAGAGCTTTCCTCTTAAAAGCCATGTTTTTGTCTCCTATCACACTGACCTCCGTTTCAGGGATTTTATAAAGTAGTTGAAACCCATTGTCCTACAAAACAGCAAGATTCTGTTATTTATTTATATACCTTCCTAGAAGGAGACAATGAGCCAAGCAAAGTAAACTGGATTCGTTCTGTGCCCTCCGATTTGAGCTGGACTCTGCATCTTTATTTTTTTTTTAAATGATTCAGTGTGAAGATGCAATAAGACTGAATAGTCAGAGGAAAACAGTGAGACAATATGCCAGACAGGGAAATGTACCAGAAACTTCATATCTTAGCTCCCCCAACTCCCAGTGCTTTCTTTTTTTTTTTTTAAATATATTTTATTGATATTTTACAGAGAGGAAGGGAAAGAGATAGAGAGCTAGAAACGTCGATGAGAGAGAAACATCGACCAGCCGCCTCCTGCACAACCCCCACCGGGGATGTGCACGCAACCAACGTACATGCCCTTGACCGGAATCGAACCCGGGACCTTTCAGTCCGCAGACCGACGCTCTACCACTGAGCCAAACCGGTTTCGGCCTCCCAGTGCTTTCATCTGGTCACCTGCTGGACCTCAGAGCCGCTGCGCCTGCCTCTCAGTTCCACTGACTGTCCTCCCTGCTTCTCCCTCCAGTACCTCCACCTTATCCCCACCCTTACACACACAGGTACACACACACACACACATACGCACACACACACACACACTCCATAATAGCCTTGGGCCAGTTACTGACCTCTTCAGTCTTCAGTTCTCTCATTTGTAAAATGGAAATAAATGGGGGAAATTGAAATAAAAACAGTACCAACCACATCAGTGTTACTGGATTTCATAAAATAATCCACATAAGATGGATGGCACAGCGCCTGGCCCGTGATAAGCTCTCGAGAAATACTATTTTATAGTATTTCTAGAGGCCAGGTGCACAAAATTCACACATGGGTTGGGTCCATAGGCCTGGCCAGCCATCAGGGCCAGCCATCAGGCAACCGGCAGGTCAACTGGGGGGCCCCCCACTGGCACCTGCCTTGGCTGGGGCAGCTCCTGCATTGAGCATCTGCCCCCTGATGGTCAGTGCATGTCATAGGGACTGGTCATTCTGCCATCCGGTCAATTTGCATATTAGGCTTTTATTATATAGGATTATTTTATCTGTCTCATCACTGCTACTGACACTAAGCAGAGCATCTCTGCCTTCCGGAGCCTGTGCTCATGGAGTCTCAGCCTGGGTCACTTACAGAAGCTGGGCAGTGCATCTCACCAGCTCTCACTCCTTTCATGGGCTCACTCCCTGCCTTGGCGCACATCTTGGTTAACTCAGAGTTTTGACTGTTTGCATTGTACGCACGTGCAATGAGAAAACATTAACTCTCTTGGAAGTTAGGAACCAACAAAATAAATAGGTAAGGCACAAAACCAATTTTTCACACATTTCCGGGAGCCCGAGGCCACGTCTGCCCAGTGCCGCTCTGACTTTTCAGGATTTGGGAGGCTCTCTCTCTCTCTCTCCCCTTCTGGAGGTGAGGCTGGTCAAGCTCTCAGTCTCCCTGAAGCGAAGAGAAATGACAGCAGAAATGACCTCACAGGGCTGACCGTGGCAAAATAAATGTCTATGCAGAAAGGTCAGGCTTGTAAATGGTGACTGGCTTGCTCGCAGCGGCTGAGAAGGCCGAATGTGAGTGGCAAGCATTCTGCTTTTCATGTTCACGCCCGGCTTGACAGAGTCACAGCGCAGAACAAGGCCTCGGCGTGGGCCCCTTTGTGGGCCACAAATGACCCACCCACGCCACCTGTGCCTCTCAGTGCTGGAGACCCTTATGGAGAAATGGCCACAATGCTTCTCAGAGGGGTCTCTCCCACCTGCCCCCTGGGTGCCGTGAGCTCCTGATTGTTCCCCAACAACCTATAGGACATATTGCCAAGGGGTGAGGATCTCCTGTCTTCAGGGCATGTGAGAGGAACAGCTTTTTAATGAGAGGAGATCATCTCTGTTAACAAAAAGAACAAGAGCTTAGGGAAGAGGCAAAACCAAATCCTGGGCCTTGCTTTTTTTTTTTTTATTTTATTTTTTTTATTAGCTTCTGAGAGAAAGGGAGAGAGACAGAGCCATCAATGATGAGAGAGGCTCATTGATCGGCTGCCTCCTGCTTGCCCCACTTGGGAATCAGCCAGCAACCCGGGCATGTGCCCTGACCGGGAATCGAACTGAAACCTCCTGCTTCCTAGGTCAACACTCAAACACTAAGTCACACCGGCTGGGCGGACCTCGCTATCCTTTACCCACAAATGATGTCTAACAAACTGGGCCATTTACCGGGTGCCAGGCACGGCCCTAACACTTTGCACACATCATAAAACGCAATCTTCCCACCAGCCCTATGGGCACTGCTATTCGCTCCGGTTTACAAATGAGGGCACTGGCTGTTCCAGGCTCCCTGGGAGATCTGATCCAGTGTCAGGGGCTCTGCGAGGCTCATCCACACACACCTCCCTCTGGAGTCACCTTTCCAGATTTGCTTCCATCTGGTGTCACATCCGCCTGCACACCCTCTCTCTCAGTATCCCCCCACCACCACCTCCCTGAAGCCCAGCTAAAAGCCACCCCACCACCATGGAGCTAAAGCCTTTGTTAGCACGTTCTTCAAGTAGCTGGCCAGAGTCCCCTCCCCTCCTCTCTTCCCCTCTTCCTCCCTCTCAGTTGACTCCTGTGTTTCTCGGTTTCTCTCATTCTCCGGCTTTTGTTTCCTCTCTGGTCTGCATGCCTTTTTGCTTCTCACTGTGAAGCAAAGCTGTCTCTAAGTTTACCTTCTTCACTTTCCATCTTAAAGGTCTGGAGGGAGGGAGTAGGAGAGAGAGAGAGAGAGAGAGAGAGAGAGAGAGAGAGAGAGAGAGAGAGAGAAGAGTAACAAACCTTCAGATACCCGCCCCCAACGTTCAGCTAGCCGGTTATTTGCTGCCAGCATCAGCAAATAGCACTAAAAAAAGAATAAGGTCACCTTGGAAAGACCCTGAGAGAATGTGCGTGCGGTCAGATTGAGAAAGCACTTAACTATTCTGGGATATCAGGACACACTGCTCAACCAGCCTGCTGCCCGCACCCCGACCCCGCCTCTTCCCCCCCCCCCCCAGTTGCTGATATCTCTATCATGTGACTCCCCAGATGGATCCCTGCAGAGACCCATCCCGTCAGGGATCCCCACCCTCGTGGTGGGCTCCCTCAGGCGCAGCCCCACCATGGTCGTCCGGCCTCAGCAGTTCCAGTTCCACCAGCCACAGGCGGTCCCCTGCCCACCCTTGATGGTGGTGGCGCAGATGGGACCCAAGCCGGCTCCCCCGGGCGAGCCTGCCCTCACGTGCATCAGCAGAGGCAGCGAGACCAGGCTCCACTCGGCCGCCAGCTCCATCATCATGGAAGGCAAGGAGATCCCCATCAAGAGCGAGCCTCCCCTCAAACCGCCGGCATCTGCCCCACCCTCCATCCTGGTGAAGCCAGAAAACTCCAGGAACAGCAGCGAAAAGGTAGGAGTGAGCTGACCTCGGGGGCAATGGCTCTGCGGGCCCCCAGCACGGCTCAGGGTCCCAGCTCCCGAGATTTTAGTCTTAGTGGACGAGAAGTCAAAACGACTGCCTCTGAAGAGCCCTTCCACGCAACCCCCTCTGCATCCTCACGTCCTCTCTGAATATTTCAAACGCTTCTTGCAAGGCTCGAGGTGGCTCAGGGGGAAACACGGCTTCGGCATCAGAGAAATCTGGGTTTGAATTCCAGCTCTGCCGCTTGCTAGCTGGTGACTGTGGCCCAAACACTTCCCTTTCTGAGACTTTCCCCCCCCCCCCTTCTAATCTGTAGAATGGTGGCAGTAAGCATACTACCCTGTTTCCCCGAAAATAAGACAGTGTCTCATATTAATTTTTTTCTCCCAAAGATGCACTAGGTCTTATTTTCCGGGGATGTATTATGTTTCCATGGAGTAGGTCTTATTTTCGGAGGATGTCTTATTTTCGGGAAAACGCGGGTAGTAACCGCCTCGTCGCATCGGGGTGGAGATGGAGTAAAGATGCGTATAGCACTTACCGAGGGCTTGGCACAGAGTTGTTCACGGTATAGAAGAAGGTCGCACTGAATTATGACAACTGTGACGGTGACCTCTGTGGCGGAGATCAAACCTGTTCCTTTCTACGTCAGGGCTTTTCCCACCAGCAGACGTAAGAGATTCTGTCCCTGTCCTTGAAGCGGGAGGGACGGAGGGTGGAGGAGGCGGACACGAAGAAGTCAGGCGATGCTTATTATGTTTTAGTCTCTTGACCATCACAGCATCGCCGCCGCCGCCGCCCATTCCCCCGGAACTGGAAGGTGGTGTGGCCCCTTCTCGTCCCACACTTACCGCTGCTAATGGCCCGGCAGGGGCCGTGCTAACGGCTTCACGGGTCCTATCTCATTGCATCCTCACAACAGCCCCGTGAAGAAGCAGTGTTATCACTGTTGTCCTCGTTTTAGCATGAGGACGTGGAGGCTTAAGGAGTTAGGACACATTACCCAGAGGCACACGGTGGCCGCGGTGGAATCTGGCCCTAATGCAGACATTCACGCTCCTGACACTGAGCTTGTAGGGAACGGCGTTTGGGAAAAGTTAGTGCTGACTGATGGAAATGTCAGGAGGTGGGGTTTTTTTCCCCCTGAATTCTAGTTTTCAAGTAAAGTCAGAATCTTCCAGGCCCCAGCTGCCCCCCCCCCCAAAACTGTTAGATACAGCCTTCAACCTGCAAGCGTCCAGCAAGTGCCCAGACCTCTGCTAAATATGGCCAAGGTCTAGTACCATGGTCGGCAAACTGCGGCTCTTAGGCCCCTTGAGTGTGGCTCTTCCACAAAGTACCAAGGCCTGGGCGAGTCTATTTTGAAGAAGTGGCGTTAGAAGAAGTTTAAGTTTAAAAAATTGGGCTCTCAAAAGAAATTTCAATTGTTGTACTTCCAGCTTTAGTTCCATACTCGTCTGCATTGAGCATCTATACCTCCTCCATCCTGACACTTATGGTTGTAATGGTCTTTTTTTGTCGAGGACAACTGTGTTCGCTCTTGGTTCGCAGCTCCTCGCAGAGTACGCACTGCATAGTAGACGCACGCCGTTCCCAAAGGAACGCGTAAATGAGGCTGGGAGGCAGCCCGTGTGGAGAAACACATGGGCCAGGTCGCAGGGATAACGGCCCGCCTCCCGCCTCACCCGGGTCCCTTTGTTCTTCTTCCTCTCCAGCAAGTCAAGACCGTGAGATTTCAGAATTACAGCCCTCCTCCCACCAAACACAGCACCTCCGGGAAGCCCGAACATCCCGTCACCCCTAAGGGGTCCCAGCCCGAAGCCGCCCCCTCGGGCCCGGAGATGACCATCCTATTCGCCCACCGCAGCGGCTGCCATTCGGGACAGCAGACAGACCCCCGGAGGAAGTCGGCGTTCAGCAAGACCGTGCCCCCCGCGTCCACCGCCTCCGCCACACAGACCATGTTTCCCGGCAAATGAATCTACGGGCGGCTTTTCCTAGACCCCCAAAGAGGTGAATCGCATTTAAATACAGTCTGCCTCCACTGAGGGTGTCCTGCCATTCTGTGGGTGCTTGAGCCTGGGTCCTTGGTCTGCCCATTTTACCTCCGGGAAAGGGGTGGGGGGGCCAGGCCCTCCTGTCCTGGGCGGGAGGAGAGACTGGGCCTTCCAAACCCTACACAGCAAGGCCCACTGCTCAGACCAGAGAGTGGGAGACCATCCCGCCCGCCCCGTTCCCAGCGCGGCGTGTGTGCGCTCTTGCCCTGTGTGCTGCGTGGAATCGGTGTGGTGTCCAGAAAGGGGCTTTGCCCAGGGGTGCGCCGTGGTGGTGGTGGGAGTGTTGGCGTTGCTTCTTTGACCTAATATCAAAACTTAGCCCCCTGCAAGGTTTTCAATCCATTTCCCACGGGCCATCTTACACGAGAGATTACGGTCTTGCTGAGCAGGGAGCAGGCAGCCGTGGATGTGGTGCCGTGTGGTGCTCTGACCTCCCCAGGAAGGCCCAGCGAGCTTCCAAATCGCTTGTAGGCGGAGGGCTTTGGGTTTAGGCAGACGTTCTGTGTGCGTTGCAGTGTTCTTTAGCTTCTCTAAGTCCTTCTCCGTCGGGGAAGACGGGCTGTCTCACCGGTTGAAGGATAAGGCATCCGTGTTCGTGGGAGGATGCCAGCCCGCGGCTCGGGTGGGGGCACTTCTTAGAGGAAAGCCACTCTCAAAGGGACTACACCAAGGGTGGGGAACGTCTGGCCCGAGGGCAGTTTAAGGCCCGAGAAATCATTTGGTCTGGCCCTGCAGAAGCATTAGGGGGGAGTTACTTAAATGTTTGACCAAATACAGCAGGCTGGTTTTTAGGTTGATCATTTTGTATGGCTCTCGAATGATGTTATAAATATCCAAATGGCCCTTGGCAGAAAAAAAGGTCTCCCACCCCTGAACTAGACAAAGGATGTTGGAGAGGAAAAGGAGAAGGAGGGGGAGGAAAATCCTGGGTGTGTGTGTGTGTGTGTGTGTGTGTGTGTGTGAAAGAGAGAGAGAGAGAGAGAGAGAGAGAGAGAGAGAGAGAGAGAGAGAGAGAAGGGAGGTGATGAAAGAGAAAGAAAGAGAGGGTTGGGGGAAAGCATCAGGAAAGAATTTCAAAGAGGGGAGATTGGCCTTGACATTCCCGACAAGCGGGGAAGGGAGGATGAGTCTGCACAACTAGGAGACCCACTAGGAAGGGGCTGAAGTGAGCGGATGCCCAGGCAGCCTTGTAAACGGCAGAAGGGCGTCCCAGAGAGCCAAGGCAGAGCTGTCAGACCCCGCCCGTTCCCATGAAACGTCACATTCACAGCAATCCCATCAATGCCCAAATGCCATTCTCTGCTAATGCCGGGTGCCCTAAACAAAAGGCAGGTCTGCTTACAACGTCCCCCTTCTTGAAGAATCCCCAGTTCTTCAAGGTCCCGGTATAAAAGCCCATACTTTACATGCCCACCCACACACTTGACAAAGTGAATGGTCCACAGACTTTTCCGGCTCCTAATAAGACAAAACCAAAACCATAATCCCATCCAGGAATCATGCACATAGGTCAGACCTGGGTCAGACCCACGTCTACCCCACAGAACCAGCATCCCAATCCCATGCCTCACTGAATGACCCACGTGGAGAAATGGGAGAAAGACACAAGGACAGGGAGACATGGGATGATAGGAGTTCCTACGCCTCATCTTTATTTAAAAAAAAAAAAAAATACCACCCAGATAAGTTTAGCAATCTAGTCTACACCCAGCGTGGCAGGTATAGGGCATGACCAGCCAACTCAGTAGCAATGGATCTGGTTCATTTTTACCCGTTGGCACTGACAAGCAGGCTGTTTGGATGTAACAGAGATGCAATGCATGCTTCCCAAGTGCAACCATATTCTTCCCACTGTCCACTGTCCACTCCCTCTCTAGGGCTACCTCTCTGGCCATCCCCACTCCGCCCACCCTCTTCGCCATGCCCAGCCTCAAACCAAACCCCATCTCCATGGAGTCGAATGGGGGTTTGAAAGGGGCAGGAGGCTGTTATTTTCAAGTAAAAGTTCAACTCGCCGGCGCCTCCAATCATTTACCCCATCAACACGTTTCAGACATTGCCGATGTGCCCGGCACAGCAATGATGCCCAACAACCTCATAAGGCAGGTGTAACTGCCCCCCCTCCCCATAGAGCTGAGGACACAGGCTGGAGAGGACACTCAGGTAGTGGCAGAGCGAGACTGACAGCTGCCCACACCCCCGAGTTCAAGCTACCTCCCTTCACATCCCACTTGGGACTCTGCTGCATGAGCCCGGGATGCTGGCGGCAGACCGCGGGAGGCGGCGGGGCGCTGTGGTTGCAGGTGTTGCACGCAGACTGGGTTCAAGTCCGCGTATACCACCTCCTGGCTGTGTGATGTTGGGCAAGTCACTTAACCTCTCTGGGCCTTGCCTGCTTACATAGAGAGGATAACAGTGCAACTCCATCGGGCTGTTGTGAGGACTGACTGAGATGGTACTGTGAAGTGATGTAAGCTGGCACAGAGCAAATATGTAACAAATGCTAGACGTGAATGTTTTTGAGGAAGCAAGCCACTGAGACGTCCGGTGAGGAAGTCTAAAATAAGGGCTGTGGTGTGAAAAGAAGGCCAGCGTGGCCTAGTCCTGGGGTTATAGCACAATCTAAGCTGGGTCTTGGAGGACAAGTAAGAGTCAGGCGGAGAAAGGTGGGAGGAGGGCTGTCCCAGGCAGGGGAGGGAGCACCTGGCCACTGAGTTTAAACGGAGCGATCCAGGCTCGTTCCCTTACACTTAGAGAGCCCACCCCGCTGTGGAACATTCCAGGGTTCCTGGGCAGAACCCCAGCACCTCGTGCCTGAGCCAAACATTTCCTCCCGTGACAGTCCCACCCCCCACTCTACCCCCAGCCCCCACTCCACCCCGGCTAACTCCAAGTCCCTAGCTAGAGCGCCCCTCGCCCTGTGACCCACCCGGCACCTCTGTGCTAGGCATGCAGGCTCCAAGGTCCGTACCTGAGGACGTGGGTTCCTTAAGGGGCGTCCACACCCGCACTTAGGGCTGGCCTCCTCCCTCCTCTGGTGGGGCCAGCACAGCCCTCTGCCCGCCACCGGCCCGAAGACAGGGCTGCTGGGGCCCGAAGAGCAATGGCCTACCTGTGACGCTGAGACGCAGGACGCAGGACACGGCGCACTGGCTTCCAGCGTCTCTCGAAAATTCAGGTTCACGCCGGGCCTGCGCTCCGGAGCGGCTGCAATCCGGGGGCTGGGCCAGGCCCAAGGCTGCTTCAGCCAAATGGACCTGCCCCTGACCTGGGCACGTGACCTGCCCCTGACCTGGCACGTGACCTGCCCCTGACCTGGACACATAACCTGCCCCTGACCTGGACACATAACCTGCCCCTGACCTGGCACGTGACCTGCCCCTGACCTGGACACATAACCTGCCCCTGACCTGGACACATAACCTGCCCCTGATCTGGCACGTGACCTGCCCCTGACCTGGACACATAACCTGCCCCTGACCTGGGCATGTGACCTGCCCCTGACCTGGACACATAACCTGCCCCTGACCTGGACACATAACCTGCCCCTGACCTGGCACGTGACCTGCCCCTGACCTGGACACATAACCTGCCCCTGACCTGGACACATAACCTGCCCCTGACCTGGCACGTGACTTGCCCCTGACCTGGGCACGTTCCCCTAGACACCGTGTGCCAGGCTTCACCTCTGAGTCCTCACAAACCCCTGGCCCTCAGAGCTGGATCCTTCGCGAGCAGCTGGCCCAGGGCACGTGGCTCGGGAGGGAGCGTGATGGGCTGCACGTGGGCCCCGGAGAGTGCGCCCCGGTGGTTTGGAGGCGGGAACCGGCGTCTGTGTGGTGGTAATCAGGCTCCCGGTGGTTCTTGGGCGCACGGGGTGCGAGAACTGAGCCCGCCTGTCTCGCGGTTTCTAGCAGAGCTGACATTCCGCGGGCGTGTGGCCACACTGGCTGTTGACCCTGAAAGGGGCCTGTGCCGATGGGTAAACCGAGGCTGCTCTGAGCTCCCCGAGGCCCCTCCCACTCCTGCACCCTCGCCCCTCCTCCAGGCCTCCCCATCACCCTTACCTTCCGGCAGCGAGGGGATTAGGGCCAGGTGCAGCTGGGACCTGGGCAACGAAACCCGCCTTCGTGCTGATTGGCTAGTGCCTATCCCCCCGGGTTAAATATCTTGACTGTCACCCTGATGTAAAGAATGAGGCCCAGAGAGTCACTCGGGGGCTGAGGAGCTGCTGTGGAGCCCAGCACCCTTCCCGACCCACCCCTGCCACTGTCCAGCCCTCAACCATCACCATCAGACCCTCTGCTCGCCAGTCTGTTTCTCAGCGGGCACTTTCACAGGCACGAGCAAAGCCCTTAGCTTCCCAGCTCCTCTGGCATCCGTTTGGTGGGCACGGGGGTCATTTGTTCCAATGCAATGAGCAGGCATCCATCCTCATCATCTCACCCGCCTCTGTCCACACAGGCCAGCCCCACAGCCTCTGCCCCCCCTCCTTCCCGGGAAGAGAGCGGCTGTGGCGGGCTGGGTGGCAACGTCCCAGCAAGGTGCTCCAGGTGGGGGCAAGTGCTTAGCAAGCTGGGCCCTCCCGGGCCAGCAGCCACTGCCATGAGGCTTCTCCTTTTTACGCCGTGAGCACAAAGACCCCCGTTCTCCTTTGGCGAAGAGGATCGCGTGTTTGCACTTGCGGCAGCCTCTCGGGGGACCAGGAAAAAGACGGTCACTTGGGGAATGTGTTTGTTTGGCAGGCAGGACCAAACCCAGCGGAGTTCATTCCAAAGATCCCTGTGGCAGGTTGGAGTCACTGAGCATCAATCTCGCCAGGACGTTTTGCTCGAAATAGAACAATGTTAAATGAGCAAGCCATCTGTTTGCCAGGTCATCGTGCTGTGTCCTAGACCAGAACAGAAACAAAATGTCCTAGGAAGCCCTGCTGCCTCCTGGCCTACGCGTGGACAAATAGAATGTAGGCGAGGTGGGATCAAGGTGATGGGGGGGGGCACGAAGGAGTATTACATATTCATTCAGACACACATCCATCCATTCATTCCAAGCAGGTGTCCATCACCCACGCTGCACCAGGCTCTGCGGGAGCCAGGGGGGTGCAGTAGTTAACAGGATAGGTAAAATACACATGGCCCTCAAAGAGAGTGGATTCTCGTTACTTTTTTCTGGACTTAGGATCCCTTTCTGCTTTTTCCCTTTTTAAATGAACCATTATAGCCGAAACTGGTTTGGCTCAGTGGATAGAGCATCAGTCTGCGGAATGAAAGGTCCCGGGTTTGATTCCGGTCAAGGGCATGTACATTGGTTGCGGGCACATCCCCAGTAGGGGGTGTGCAAGAGGCAGCTGGTCGATGTTTCTCTCTCATCGACGTTTCTAGCTCTCTATCTCTCTCCCTTCCTCTCTGTAAAATATCAATAAAATATATTTAAATGAACCATTATACATATGTATATAATGATATAGGATCATAAAACAAACAACCATACACCTACCACCTAGCTTTAAAAATAATAATAAGACCTGCTGTACGCCCTATCCTTTCCTCCCCTCCTCCCCACTTTGCTCCCAGCCACTGTCCTTTGCTCCATGCCTACCTTCTCTTGTAAATTCCCCACGTGTGCACCATAGGGGATCCTCAGCGCGATTCACAGTGGCACTCGGCAAACACTAGTCAAGGCAAATGTTGCCATTTGAGGCCGTTACGTGCCCCACCTGAGTGTTTGGGCGCCCATCTGGCTTCCCTCGCTAGGCGTCTGAGCCTTTGATTCGTTGCCGGGAGTTGAGATTTTGATACACAGGCGTCTGGTTTTGAGAAGTTCTAGACTGGAGGGATTTGTACAAGAATTCTCCCAAGCACAGCTGTTTCGGGACATCTGACTAAAGCAGGTGGGGTGGGAGCTGTGCCCACACGGCTTGAGTACAGGGCTCTCCGGGCAGCTTTTCTCGGGGCCCTGCCCGGCACCTCGGGGGAGCTCACTGCAGAAACCAGAGCTGCTCCTCAGAGTCTGAAACTAGAGCAGATCTTGCTGCTGCTGCTGCTACTACTACTACTAACAAATAATTCTCCTAGGAGCTTTGTGAAGGATGCAGGGGAAATCTCTCTCTGTCCCCAGACTACAGATCAAAAAACTGAAACTCAGAATGTTCCATTGCCTTGCTTAAAGTACTTTGAGATGGAAGGGAGACTTTTTTTTAAAAAAAAAAGTTTCTCTAACCCTTCATTCAGCAATGATTGCCACTACTTACTGAGCACCTACTGTGTGCCAAGCACTTTACGTGCGTCATGCCTTCAAATCCTGCCCACCCCAGTGAGGGGAGGTTCTGCTGCTATCCCATTGTAGAGGTAGGAGTAAGGCTCAGAGCTCAAGTGACCTGTTCAAGGCAACAAGGACTAGAACCCAGAACTCTACGCCTGACTGTAATGTTATCTCACCACGTGCCTCTTGTTCCATGGCAACTACAAACACACAACACACAGCAAGGTTGAGTTGGGAGAGGAGAGACAAGTGGGTGTGTAATGCTGAGGTCACAGACATGAAGATGGAGACGGGGATGGAGTAGAAGGTTTAACTCAGAGGGTCATGCCCTCCAGAAAAGCTACAGGGGTCTTGTCATCCAAGCAGCAAGGGTGGGAAGGAAGGTGACAGAGTGCTCTATGCAGAGAAACCCAAACAAGCAAACCCACCCCTGCTTAAAGGCCGGCCAGACACAACTGGGCAAACTGAAAAAGAACCGAGGCTCACAGTGTGGTTCTGGATCATTGACGTCAAAACGTGGTGATCATTGTGTATTCCCTAGGCCTCTCCCTCTTCATGAGTTCATTTCTGGTTTTGCCTGTCCTCACAGAGCAGAACGGGATATGATTTCCAACATAGCCCCCACTTTCATCTTCTCTGTGGGAACAAGAGGGCTCAAGAGCTGACGCTGTCCAGTGTCCCGTGCTGGTATTTATCCAGAGTTCAAAGGCAATTGCCTTTGGGGGCAGACACATGCCCACAGATGCAAGCTAATTATGCAAATAAGGTCACTGCTGGGTGGGTAGGAGGGGCAGCCTGGTGAGGACTGAGAGGATGCCAGCCAAGACCCAGGGACAAGAGCAAAAGGCACTTGCAAAGGCCACCTTGTGTACCCTCAGCTAATGCTGTTGGGGTAAATGCCAGCGTGACCCACTGACTTGGTGAAGGCCATTTGCAATGTCAGAGTTTGACTGCTGTGGAGTCTGTGTCCTGGAGGCCAACCTCATGCTGTTCCCATGAAAACAGCGACTCCCTGGGCCATCAAGAGGAGAGTGAGAGCCATTTCCACTCAGGAGACCCTCACATTAAGCAAAAGCAAGCTCGAACCAAACTGTAAGGAGGCAGTGAAAATGCCTGGAGGACCAAAGAGGAAGTCGAATAAATATCAACTTCAAAGGGCTATACCCAGATCCCTGCTCCTCCTCCTCCCCCTCACTCCGCCTCCCCCCAGTTCCTTGGGGAGAGAAGTTTCCATCGCTGTCTGGGAGAGCCAGAGATTGCACTGCATGAACAGGACATGTCAGTCACAGCTCCAGAGCGCTGGCAGCAGCCTCCAGGACAAGGAGCAGAGCCATCAGTCAGAGGGGCCATACTGTTTGGAAGGGAAGGCTAATTTTAGATATCAGAACCACAGTTCCAAAAACTCCATTTACGCATTCTATTTATGAGCGAAATTATAAGCTCAAGTTGTTTTTAGATATTGGCAAATTTGAGAGCTTAGACCTTCATCATGGAGGTCTAGATTGTAAAGCAACAGTCAACAAGGATTTGGGGGGTAGCTATACCAGGAGGGGGTAGCTCAATTCCCAATCCACTGGAACTTTAAAAGATAGGGAGAAGCAATTATACTAGTAAAAGCCTAAGCAACCGAACAACCAAACGACGGGTCGACTGGTTGCTATGACACCCCACTGACTAACAGGGGACAGACGCTTAATGTAGGACCTGGCCCCTGGTGGTCAGTGCGCTCCCACAGCCAACCTCCCCTGACCAGCCAACCTCCCAGGTCTGCAGGGATCGGTCCAACCTCCCCTGAGGGATGTGGTAGTGCACAAAGTGGCAGGCGGCCAAGGAGGAGCTCGAGCCCAAGGCGGGCACCACTCTGCTCCCACTCATCCCAGCCCTGCTGCGCCTGTAGCCACGGCTCAGTAGGCTCGCTGCCACTCCACTGCAGGCACTGCCGCCGCAGCTGCGCTCACAGCCATGTGCCCGGCCTCTGATGCCCATTGGTCAGCTGACTGGCACTCCTGCTATGGGAGCACACTGACCACCTGCGTGGAGCATCTGCCCCCTGGTGATCAGTGCGCATCATAATGACTGGTCAACCATTGGTCGACCCATGGCGTAGGCTTTCATATATAGAGACTAGAGGCCTGATGCATGAAATTCGTGGAAGGGGCTTGGCTCTCACAGCCCCGGCTTCATCCGGAAGGATGGCCAGAAGGTCGTTGGGCTATCCGGTCTAATTAGCTTATTATGCTTTTATTCTTTTAGATAGCTAGGAGACAGGGTTTTGGAACCAAATCATTCGGTGGTTTTGTCCCAGCTCTGTCACTAGTTACATCCTTTGGCAAATGACTAAAGAAACTTGGAAACGTTACAATACCTCCCTGAATCTGTTTTGTGTAACATGGTGATTAGAATCTCCACCACCTCATTGGGTTCTCAGGAGGATTAAGGGAGATCGTGCATGTACAGACCTGATCATGGCACTGGGTACATTGAAGTGTCCAATAAATGAATATGGAGGCACACTTCAAAAATAGAGCTGGGCTGCACCAGGCAGGCGGAAGTGAGAGAGGGGAGCAACGAGGAGTTTCCGCTGCCAGGAGAGCTTCATTGAGGAGAAGCAGGTTCGGAAAGATGGCCGGTGGCAGGGAGAAATGCTACGTGGGGTCCTGGAACCACATGTCCCTGAGTTCAAATCCTGGCCCCACCACTTACTGGCTGCGTGACTTTGGAGCAAGTTACCTAACCTCTCTGAGACTTTCTCTCCTCACCTGCGGAGCGGAAACCAAGATCGGCGCCTCATAGGGGTCGGGAAGAGGAAGGGAGATAGGCAGGCCAGATGCCGGTGAACAAGAGGTGGTGGCTGTCGGAGGAAGAGTGTGACAAAGGCTTGAGAGCAGGCAAGCAAGCGAAATGCCAAGTCCGGGGACAGAATGTTAAGAGCTGCCGTGCATTCGATGCGTACTAAGTGCCAAGTAGAAGGGAGTTACAAGAGCACCGAGAGTCAGGGGACTGAGCTCTCCCCTGTGTCACCGAGGCGAGTCATGTCACCTCCCCAGCCGTAGCTCCCTCACTTGTAAAAGTCAGGTGCTAACTGTGCTGGGGTCAGATGCGATACCGTGCATGAAGCAACTAGCACAGTGCCCGGCACACAGAAAACACCCCGTACCCCCAGTTATCACTATTACGTACAAGCACATTTCCTCCTTGGATCCTCACGACAGCCCCACGAGTTAAGTGTCGTCCCCCCCCCCCCCCTATTTATAGACCAAGCAGCTGGGGCTCCGAGACCGAATCGCCTGCGTGAGGCCACCGAGAGGAAGCGGTGGGGTCCTCTGACCTCGCAGCTTCTTCTCGCTCCTCGGCTTCCCGATAAGCTGGTACCAGGCCTGCGGCAACATGGCAACTATTTTTAAACATGTCTTTATGCCAAAACCCTCACTCACGTGTCCCTTCTGGCTGTCCCCACCGTGACCCCGCCCCCTCATCGGTTGAAGACGGAAAGTTTAGGGTTGTCCGTGGTGGCCCTGGATGCCACCATGAGCACACGGGCGCTGCCTTCTTGGGGACTTCCAGCCTCACGAGGCTGACCGGGCTTTTGAAACATCCATTCTGATTTGCAAATAGGTCTGACCCTGTTTGCAGATCAGAATGGACTGATGAGTTCGATAACAGACCCCCTCCTCGGTGCCAATTAGCAGACATTAAATGTTCCCGGCACGCCTTGTAATTCAGAAAGGGCACGTGCTGGTTCCTCAGGCCCCTGCCAGGCATGTCACCGTGACCAGGAGGCTCCAGGCCCACATGCTGCCTCTCCCTCCGTCTCCATTTAAAAGTCACAGGCTCTCCCTCCTGCATAGAAATCAATGTCGCCTCATTCGTTTCATTACACAAATATTGACTGGCCATCTACTGCGTACCAGGTGTTGTTCCATACAGTTGGGGTTACCGCAATGAACAATGCAAGTAAGGTCCCTGCCTCCATGAAGGGGGGGGTGAATGATGAACAAACACACAGAATTATTTCTATGTGACATGGTATCGAGGAAAGGAGACGATGGGACAGAGAATGGCTGAGGGGTATGAGCTATGAGGTAGGGTTGCCGGGAAGGTTTCTCCAAGGAGGTGGCCTTTGAGCTGAGATTTGAAAGCTAAGAGGGAAGTAGACATACAGTGCGGTGAGGCAGACAGGACTAAGCTCAACATGTCGAGGAAATTCATTCATGAATCAGACATTTTTGATCCTACAATAAATATGTGTTGAACGACCAAGCGGACGATGGATGAGTCCGCTGCTTCCTGCCAGAAGGGCCTCCGTAAGGAGGATGAACTTGGGGGTGACGGCACAGCATTTTCTCGAGCACTTCCCCCCCCACCCCCCAGCTCTGAAACAAGGGGCCTGGCTCAGACACCGGCATCCGGGGCTGCAGGAACTTTCGAGCTCACCTTCTTCTGAAGGAATTGGCCCTCCCGCACTTTAAAACAATGACTGCACAGCCAGTCAGAAGCAATTTGTCTTCTTTTCTGTTTTTCTAAGCAGTCCAAATGGCTGTTTGGAATTGTGTAGACAAGACAGGAAATGTCATCTCATTTGTTGTTATTAGGATATATTTATTGAATTTCCATGCCATTATTCATTCAACTTATCAGTGTTGTCTCTCTCCCTGTCCCTCCCTCCCTCCTTCTCGTTCTCCTCCTCCTCCTCTCCCTGTCTTTCTCTCTGGCCCGGCAGTTCAGGTCCCAGGCCATAGAACTGGAACACTTCAGTTGTACCTCAAGTGTGACTTGCTCTGTGACTTTGGGAAAGGCACCTCACCTCTCTGAATCTCAATTTTTTTTTCATCTATAAATTGGGATTAAAAAATAAAGTCCATCCCACAACAACTACATAAATAAATACCATACTGAGCTATCATTATCCACACGTTTAGGTTAGGATGTAAGATTTTAAGAACTCAATTCAGGAACCTGGGACTTTGATTTTTAAGACAAAAGAAACAAGCAGTGAGTGTGGCAATGTGTCAGGTGATCCGTATCCACCTGAAGGGTTTCCCGTTGAGATAATCAAGAAGCAGGATCATGATAAATAGCCTTCAAGATGTCTCTTCATTTGTAAGAACACTTGTGAGCCAGCAATTATGGACCCCTGCTATGGGCTATGCACTGTTCTATTGCTTTTCTTACATTGACTGATTAAAAAATCTCACCACAGCCCTAACCGGTTTGGCTCAGTGGATAGAGCGTCGACCTGCAGACTGAAAGGTCCCAGGTTCGATTCCGGTCAAGGGCATGTACCTTAGTTGTGGGCACATCCCCAGTGGGGGGTGTGCAAGAGGCAGCTGATCGATGATTCTCTCTTATTGATGTTTCTCTCTATCCCTCTCTCTTCCTCTCTGTAAAAAATCAATAAAATATATTTTTTAAAAATAAATAAAAATTAAAAAATAAAAAATCTCACCACAGCCCTAACAGGTTTGGCTCAGTGGATAGAGCTTCTGCCTGCGGACTGAAAGGTCCCAGGTTCGATTCCAGTCAAGGGCATGTACCCTGGTTGTGGGCACATCCCCAGTGGGAGGTGTGCAGGAGGCAGCTGATCGATGTTTCTCTCTATCCCTCTCCCTTACTCTTTGTAAAAATCAATTATATATAAATCTCACCGCAACCATACAAAGTAAACATTGTTACTATTCCCAGGCTATCGATTATTGATAGGGAAACTGAGACCTAGAGTGATTAAATAATTTCCACGGATCACGCAGCTAGGCACTAGACTTTGGGAACAAGACCAGGCAATCTGGCTCGGGTCTGCGCTGCTAACCGCTTGCCACCTCGTTCAAGCTGGGAGCAGGCTTCCTTGCTGACATCAGAGTTTTCTACTCCAAGTTTTCTGCTTGTCCTCGGCGTGCTCCATAAACAGAGAATCAGGACCTGCCTAATCCCCAAGCCCGCCCGTGGGCACAGCACCGACAAGGCTGCTGCCCAGCCCTGCGCAAGGCCGGTGCAGGTGGCTGCCGCCTCCCGTTGGCGGGGTGTTCGGTGCCCATTAAAATGTCAGTCGATCTCGGAGTGGAAGTTCTTTCTACATCATTTAGCACAACCTGGAAGGTCAAATCAATGCGCAGCCGGCCTTCGCTTGGCAGTTACTCCCTATTACTTGGCCGCCCCTGCACTGGCTCAGGAACGCTGCCTCACAATAAATGCAGTTAAAGGAGGGAGCGGCCAAACCACCACCTCCCCCCGGGGCCCAGGCGCAGTGATCTCGGAAAACCCGGCCTGCAGGCTCGGAGGGTCTGGATCCCGGCTGCGGAAGCGGCGTCCCTGGGCCCACAGGCTGAGCCATGTCCAGGGGCAGCTGCCCACATCGCCTGCTCAGGCAGAGGGGGGAGAAGGCTCCGTCTGTCAACACAGCGCCTCCCCCTGTGAGGACCGAAAGGGGCGAACAGCAGGATGAAACTCCTGCCCGCGTCTGGTGATGAATGGGGAGGACAGCATAGCTCCAGATCCGTGTGACTTTTTTTTTCTTGGGGTTTTTTTTTTAATTTATTAAGGAATTATATGTGTACATAGCTTACCATTGCTCCCCCTCCCATACATGTCCTCCCTCCCAGAGTTTTGTGTCCATTGGTTGTGCTTATATGCATGCATACCAGTCCTTTGTTGATCTCTTATTTCCCCCAGATCTCCCTCCCCCCTCCCCCCGCTGTCATTTGACAGTCTGCTTGTTGTTTTACTGTCACTATATCTATCTTTCTGTTCATTAGTTTATAATGTTCTTTAATATCCATAAATGAGTGAGGTCATGTGGTGTTTCTCTTTCATTGACTGGCTTATTTCACTCAGCATGATGCTCTCCAATTCCATCCAGGTTACTGCAAATGATGAGAATTCCTTCCTTTTTATGGCAGCATAGTATTCCATGGTGTAGATGTACCATAGTTTTCTGATCCATTCATCTGCTGACAGGCACCTAGGCTGTTTCCAAATCCTAGCTATTGTAAGTTGTGCTGCTATGAACATAGGGGTGCATATATCCTTTCTGATTGGTGTTTCTAGTTTCCTGGGGTATATTCCTAGTAGTAGGGTTACTGGGTCAAATGGGAGTTCCATTTTCAGTTTTTTGAGGAAGCTCCATACTGTTCTCCACGGTGGTTGCACCAACCTGCAATCCCACCAGCGGTGCACCAGGGTTTCTTTTTCTCCACAACCTCGCCAACATTTGTCGTTTGTTGTTTTGTTGATGTTGGCCATTCTGACAGGTGTGAGATGGTACCGCATTGTTTTGATTTGCATCTCTCTTTTTTTTTTCTTTATTGATTAAGGTATTACACATGTGTCCTTATCCTCCCATTGCCCCCCACCCCAAACCCGTTCACGCCCTCACCCCCCTGGTGTCTATGTTCATTGGTTAGGCGTATGTGCATGCATACAAGTCCTTTGGTTTGATCTCTCCCCCTTATCCCCACCCTCCCCTACCTTCTTCCCTCTGAGGTTTTAGCATCTGATCGATGTTTCTCTGTCTCTGGATCTGTACTTGTTCATCAGCTCATGTTGTTCATTATAATCCACAAATGAGTGAGATCATGTGTGACTTCTTGGCATGGAGGGACCTCCGGGAGGCATGGCGGCAGATGAGTCCGTGCCGCGTGCCGCGTGGCATTTGCAGGCTCTGAGAGCTCAGTTTTGAGCCAGATGTGGCTGCCTGCTTGAAAGCTCAGGCCCCTTCAGTGCACCGTGTTTCTGGAGCCACGGAACACAATTCTGCTGTTGGAGAGTGGGAGTTCGGGTAAGACTCCCAAAAATTGGCGGCTCCCATAAACTTGGTTGGCAAGATCTGACTGTCCCGTGCCACCCCGCCAAGAATGAGGCTGTGATGGGCATCAAAGTTTCCCCAAGGAGAAAACTGGCCTGTTAGGTCAGCAGGAGCCCTTGGTGAGAAAAGAAATCAGGCCTCAGATGAAAGAAATTGGGCAGAAGATGGAAAACTCCCTCTCCCACTTGTTTCCGGTTTTACTGGGTTTTCAGAGGAACTCCCTTGCGGACAAACTCTGAGGCTGGGTCTTTAGAAGGCAAGTCTTTCTGTTATTGGACCAATTTCCCATCATCCTTTTGGCTTTCTCCTGTCCCCTTCGGCTGGTCAGTCTGCACTGAGAGGGTGGAGGGCCCAGCACTGGAACCGCCCACTCCCGTGATGCATGCGCTTCCAAACGGCCTGCGCTCACCTGGACAAGGCCCCCGGGTGCTGGCTGCGCTTCCTGGTGGCCATTCTCAGCCTCGGGAGGAGAAAAGGGGCCAAGGGCTGGGCGGGAGGGGAGGACATTGGTTACACATGTGGGTTGCTAGAGATGCAGGCTGAGCTTGGTCATCAGAGTAGAATATTCGAGGCCTCAGAGAAATCCTGGTAGCTTTGGGATTTTAACTTTTTATTTTTGAAAGAATTTCAGACTTACAAAAATGCTGCTGAAATAGTGCAAAGAAGTCCTGTATGCCCTTCAGCGAGGTTCCCCAGAGATGAACAGTTTGCTGTTTTGCTTCCCCCTCTCTTACATAGACATATAAGAATGTTGCCGAAACCGGTTTGGCTCAGTGGTAGAGCGTCGGTCTGCGGACTGAAAGGTCCCAGGTTCGATTCCAGTCAGGGGCATGTACCTTGGCTGCGGGCACATCCCCGGTAGGGGGTGTGCAAGAGGCAGCTGGTCGCTGTTTCTCTCTCATCGACATTTCTAGCTCTCTATCTCTCTCCCTTCCTCTCTGTAAAATATCAATTATATATATATATATATATATATATATATATATATATATATAATATATTATATATTAAAAAGGATGTTAAAGGACTATGCCTTCCCAGGATGCATGCGCACACAAGAGATTCTGAAATCTTTTTCCCCTTCACAGACCCTGCCTTGGTCATCTTCCCGGAGGAGCTAGCAACAACGGGGACACTGCCGAGAACCAAGGATCTGATTGGATGGAAACTGCTCAACGGAGAGTCTGTGCACCGTGTGATATTGCTTGGACATCGGGGGTGGTACAGGAGTACCAATTGGCTGGCCTCCAAGACAGAAGGCAATGCTGGGCCAGGGAAGAGAAAAGCAAGCAGGTCGTGTGCTGTCTGGGGTTACGCCAGCCTCCCGTCCCTCCGGTTACTTCCTTCTGCTGTCCAAGCCAACCTTGGTCTCGCCAGTGTCTCACCTCAGCACGGCCTGACACATGGAATGCCCTCAGCTCTGTGGCCGGCCTGGCTCAGCGCGGATTTAGAGCAGCACAGGGGGACATAGTGTCCTGCTTGTGGGTGTTCGGGCCGGAGAGGCCGATGCTTCCACAGTGTTCCCGTCCTTCACCCATCATCTCCCACATCCCCACCTTCCCATTCCAGTTCCATCCTGTCACGCACACACACACACACACACACACACACACACACACTGAACATCCTGACCGAGGAAACAGGACTTGGCACTTACAGAATCTCAGACAAGAAAAATCCATGATGTTGTGAGAGAGACGCCACAGACTGCAATGCTCACAGAGACGCTATTTCAAGTCTAAAGATATAGAAATGCACTCTTTTGGGTTCAGAAGTAAGTCACCTTAAAGGGCAAGTCATTAGAAGATAGTCTACCCTGATTTTATCATTGTAATTATAGCCCTGGCCAGTGTGGCCCGGCGGTTAGAGTGTTGCACCAGGGTTGTGGGGTTTGATTCCTGGTCAAGGGCACGTACCTGGCTGGGTTGCAGGTTTGATTCCCAGCCCCGGTGGAGGCCCATGGGGGAGGCAACCAATGGATGTGTCTCTCTCACATCAGTGTTTCTCTCTCTCTCTCTCTCTCTCTCTCTCTCTCTCTCTCTCTCTCTCTCCCACTTTCCTCCCCCCTTCCACTCTCTCTAAAAATCAGTGGGGAAAATATCCTTGGGTGAGAATTAACAAAACAAAAAAAAATGTTGGTAATTTCAAATCGTCTGGGCTAACACAGATAAATGCAACTCACAAATACCCCGGGACTCTTTGAGCCATACCCTTTCATCTCCTCCCTTAAGACATCAGCGAGAACTTCGTGTTTAAAAGCACGTGCTTTGATTGCCAAAGACCATGACAGGAAGACCATCACTGGGATATGTTGGCTGTTTTAAAGTTCAGCACCATAACTTGGCCCCGACGCATCCCGTCTGCCACGCAGGCCTGCCGTAAGCAGCAGCAAACAGCGGCCCGGCCGCGAGCGGAGTCAGGACTGCATTTTGCGGTTACAGAAACGTTTTCTTCTGCGTGAACCTGGCACCCGTCCCCTCACGGCACGAGGAACTTACCCACACCCTCCTCTCGGCTAACCTTGGGGGCAGCAAGGAGCCCCAAAGGATTGGCTTTATCTGCCCAGCGGTGAGTGAGAGAGCAGGCGGTGTGAGGAGCCCGCAGGCAGGGTAACTCGGTGATGGCATCTCACATGTGGTCCATGATGGGGCGCCACCTGCCAGCCAGCCCTTCTCTCTGAACCCCTGGCACTGAAAGGCGGTCCCATGTCCTCCAGGGTGAATCCGGGCATTCTAGGCTCAGCAGCAATGAGGACGGCGATGCTGCCTTCAGATTCTTCCGAGAGGCCTTGCAGCCTGCCGAGAAACGGGTTCACACAGCTCCGTTCCCCGGGTAAAGCCAGAACGTCCGCATTGCCAGGAATTTTGCTTTGGTGGGTGATGTAGGGAAAGAGTAAGCAGAGGCAAGCTGCCCCCACGTGAGCAAGTTCTGCAACCCGAGGGAGACCGTGTGACTTCTTTTTAAAAAAAATATATTTTATTGATTTTTCACAGAGAGGAAGGGAGAGATATAGAGAGCTAGAAACATCGATAAAAGAGATACATCGACCAGCTGCCTCTTGCACACCCCCCACCAGGGATGTGCCCGCAACCAATGTACATGCCCTTGACCGGAATCGAACCTGGGACCTTTCAGTCCGCAGTCCGTCGCTCTATCCACTGAGCCAAACCGGTTTCGGCAACCGTGTAACTTCTATCCCCAGAGCCATTACCGCCGCTGGCTGATGCAGCCCAGTGTCTCGGGCCGTGGGGCAGGCTGTCACAGTGGCTCCTCCCTCTCCTCCTCAGAGCAACTGGAAACCACCACCCTCCCTCCCTCACTGCCTGCCGCTTAGGTCTCTGGGAACTTTCTTGAGTTTAGGGTGGAACGTTTCCCTTGCCCCTGTGTCATCAATCAACCAAATATTTTCTTCAAAACACAAAACGAAGACTCTGATTTCTTCCCAGCCAAACCCAGACGCTTAAGTAAAGCTCCCCCGTACCCTAACGTTTTCGCCTCCGGGCTGTCAGTTCCAGGATTATGGCTTCCCAATAGCCAGGCATCAGGTGGTGGTGGAGGTGCCAGGGTGGCGGGCAAGGATGCGTTACCATGGTTAGAAGGAGGGCAGCCCAGGCCCTGGCCGGTGTGGCTCAGGTGGTTGGTCAGGGCACATGCCCAGGTTTCCGGTTCGATCCCCGGTCAGAGAGTTACAGCTGATCAATGTTACTCCCTCACATCGATGTTTCTCTCTCTCTCTCTCTCTCTCTCTCTCTCTCTCTCTCTCTCTCTCTCTCTCTCTCCTTCTCCCTTCCATTCTTCCTAAAATCGAGAAAAACATGTTTAAGAAATAGAACGAGGTCAGCGCCAAAGTTTACCCCAGAAGAGTATGCTAACCATGAAGTCTGAATTTCGTCTTCGGGAATTGTTGCTTCTTACTTCTATGCATTGGGTCGGGCGGGAGAAGGTGCTGTGTGGGGGGAAAAGGAAAGGGATAAAAATTCGCTCCTCCTTGGGAATATAAGCAGAAAAGCTATAGACTTCGTGTCTCTGCTTCTTTTTTGTAAGTACCGTGTTTTTAATAGACCAAAAGAGAACCTTTGTGAGGAAATACGTGTGCGAATAATGTTTATAAAAAGAGTATGTAATATGCTAGTGATCGTGGACTATTGTATAAATAAGCCTTAGATGAATAAAATATATAAACATATACATCATTTTGTAGGGTAGTGGCCACATAAGGACTTCCCACTTGTGACCTCTTGGTCCTAACCAGAGCCCCGGGCTGGCGGCTCAGCTCCTGTACCAGCCGCTGGGCAGCCGGGAGGTTGGGCGGGCAGGTTCGCCGGGTTCTGGTTCTGGTTCTGGTTCTGTGATGCGCCCTTTGCCGGAGGACTGCGCCCTGTCTGCTGCGTTGCTTACCCACATGGAGTCCCCAGAGACCCGTCCCGCACTTTGCATCTTGGAAAACCACATGGAACTTTCTAGCGAGAAGAAAGACCCACGGAACATGCCTTCCCTGTTGGGTAGCTCTCCGAGATGGACCACTGACAGCCTGCTGCATGCCTGAGGAAACGGGAAGTGTGACATCAGCCTTGTCTGGCGCTTCAGCATCTGGCCTTGGGCATCTTTTCTCCCGGGAAGGAGCCACGTGCTTTGTTAAGTCCTTTTCCCCTTGGACTTGGTCTGTTCTGCAGGAACCAGAGGTCAGCCCTAACACCCCCTTTCCCTCCTGCTCCCCCCCACCAGTCCCTGCTTCAGGCCTTCGCTCCGGCAGCAGGTTTTAAAGAACTGTCCACGTGCTCTGTGACTTGGGGACCGACTCAGTGCTTCTAGAACTCGGGGTGTCCTTGTTCGGGCCTGCTCTAAGGAAGCGTGAAGTTGGCCTTTGCCACCCAGGCCCATGTGGAGAAGGGAAGCAGGGACGGCGGGGGCTGCGCTCACACCTCCCACGGCAGCCGAGGGGACTGAGCCGGAGCCGCCTGAGATGCCACCTGCTCTCTGCCGGGAGGGGCGGCCCCGGGCACGCAGAGAGGTTGCCCAGGTCCCCTTTGCCAGAAACTCGTGTTGGCCCCAGCTGCACGCTTGTGAGGCCGGCGTGTGCTTTCGTAGGAAACAATAAAGCAGGTTTATTTTCACTTAACAGAGCTGTGGCTCGGGCCCGGTTTTTCCAGGAGCTGGCTTGCAGAGGGGAGTGCTTCGTCACAGAGGAAACGCCAGCACGGAGCGTTTCGTTTTCCCAAAGGGCTTTGGTTTCTGGCAGCCCCTCTGGACATCCCAGAGGGAGGGCTGGGAGGAGAGGAGTCACTCTGTGGGAGGGGAAGTGCTTCGTTTCGGTGGGGATGGCGGGAGCAGGGGCAGTGACTGGCACTTCCTCTAACCAGGCTGCCTCCTCCGCAGAGCAAGCCCACTGGCCGGCAGGCCTCCTGGCCAGACCCCTCCGCTTGCTCAGCGCAGAGGTGAGGAGCGCCACCTCCAGAGCCTGGCTGCCCATCACTGGGCCGCTGTGTGGCCGTGGGCACGTCACCTTCCCTCCCTGTGGTTCAGATTCCTCTTCTGGAGAATGAAGATATAGCGGCACCTACCTGAGGGGTGTCAGGGAATAAACGTCTGAAGACAAGCAGAATGCTTCGAACAGTGCTTGGCAAGTACTCAACAGGGTTCATGTTTGACCACCACAATATCTTCCATTTCCACCGAGCATCCTTTTTTTTTTTTTTTTACTTTAAAAAAAGTTTTTAATTAAATTTATGGAGGTGACACGGGGTCACAAAATTATATAGGTTACAAGTGTACAATCCTATAATACATCCTGTATTATATTATTATTTACTTAATATCCTTTCTTTAATTGGCTCCATTTTAATTTGAAATTTAATTAAAACTTCATATCGCGCCGCTGGAGAGGGAAAAGCAGCGGAATGTGCCGGGAATACAAGGGAGCCGCCGAGCAGCTCGCGCCATGAGTCCTTGCTGCTTGCCAGGCTCTGTGCCGAGCCTTCCCTCTTAGAACCCTCCTAGCCTCTGAGGTTAGAGCCATCACTTTACCGATGAGGAAACCGAGGCACAAAGAGGTGAGCCAATTTGCCTCCAGGGACACTCTTAGGACAGGAAGTAGCCAGTTCAGGCCTCCAAAGCCAGGCCCCCCAGCACGGTTCTGTGCAGCAGAAGCCAGAGCACTGCGTTCACGGTAGAGGGTGGGCGCCTTAGCTTCCTGGGCTGCTGCAACGTGTACCCCCATGCACACACTCTCTCCCAGGTCTGGGGCTAGAAGTCCAAAGTCAAGAGGTCGGCTGGGCGAGTTCCCTCCCAAGCCCCGCCTCTTCCAGCTTCCGGTAGCTCAGGTGGAGCTTGGCTGTGACGGCATCACTCTATCTAGTCCAGCCGTGGGCAAACTATGGCCCGCGGGCCGGATCCGGCCCGTTCGGCTGTTCTATCCGGCCCACGGAGCCGAAAGAGCATAGGGTTCTCTTGCTCTCCCCTCCACTCCTTCACCAGCAGCCCAAGATGAGAGGGCCAGCGTGGTCAGGTTGCTTTTGTTCCGGCCCTCCGGTCCAGTTTAAGAACCCATTGTGGCCCTCGAGTCAAAAAGTTTGCCCACCCCTGCTTCTAGTTTCTGCCCCACGGTCCTGGCTGCGTTCCCTCTGCCTGTAAGTCTCTCTCCTCCTCTTGTAAGGACAGCATCATACTGGATTAGGGCCCACCCTAATGACCTCATCTCAGTGATATCTACTAGACCCTACCTATTTCCAAATAAGGCCCCATTCACAGATCCCAGGGGTTGACGTCGATGTATCTTTGGGAAAGGGAGGGGAAGACACACAATTCGACTCAACCCAGGACAGTTGCCTAACCAGGGTGCACCTGGAGTCCCAGGGACCTGCCGGTTCCAGGGAGGTGTTCAGGATGGGCCCCAACCGGAGGTCTCCCCGAGATGCAGTCGGAAAGAAGGAGGCAGGATAATGCTCTGTATTTCCGTGACATTGTGCGCCCAGCCCAGGTGCTAACAAAAATGAGCCACCTCCTGCCCCGGCACTGGTGTTTTGGGAAAGGGAGGCTTGGCATAAGGAAGCCACATAGCAATTCTCCCCGATTTCCAGACATCCTCGGGAAAGGAGGGCAGCAGGAAGATGATGAAAAATGCAGCCTTCCAAAACTCCGGGCTCAGCAAGTCCAGACAAACAGTCCCCACTTGGGGGAGGTGGAAAGGCACAGCGGCAGTAAAGACAGCGGGGGAGGGGGAATCGTTTATTTTCATCTATTTCCGTGAAAACTTAACAAGAAGAATGATCTCTCTACTAAGAGGGTTGTGAGAGGGAGGGCAAGGGGGAGTGAGGAGGAGGGTCTTGCTTTCTTTGTCAAACCAAGGTGTCCTTCGTTGAAGGGGCCGCTGAGATTTCGTAGAGATGGGAGGTCCTCATCTTGAGCTCCCGGGCCACCTGACAGATGGACAGAGGCCAACAGCAGTGCACGGCCAGCCAGTCCTCACACAGCGTGCCCTGTGGGGAGACCTGATGTCTGTCCTGGTGCAACCACACAGGCTCAGCCATCACCCAGGGGCCTTACAGCGCTACCTGGTGGCCCATCCCATGCACATCTTCCAAGATCCACCAAAACCTCCAGATCAGCCCACAGGGCCCAGCTCCACTGGCTTACCCAAGTCCCACGCCGCTCACCGCTAATCAGTCCTTGCAATTCCAACCCCTGCTCTTTGGGCTCTGATGCAGGCTTCATATTTGAAACCACTGCTTTCTCTGCCAGCATCTTTTTTCTTCCTCTTAGGACTTAATATTTATAATTTTTTTTTTATTTCTTTGAGATGGGCGATAAGTCCACATGGTCCCACGGTAAGAAGGGGAAGGAAGTAAAAAGTAACTCCCCTTCTACAGGTGTCCCCAGACACCCAGTGACCTGTCTAGGGCAAGCAGTGTTGGAGTTTGTTGCCTACAAACTCTCTATAAAGTATACATAGATACTCTCTATAAAGTATACATAGATAGTATTTTATGTAAATAGTTGCAAACTGCTATGCTGTGCTCTCTTTTTCACTTAAAAATATCTCTTAGAGACCATTTCATATGAATATATAAAGAGATGCTCTTTTTTTTTTTTTAACTCTCCACACCTTACTCTGTATGCTGCCTGTCCTCACCCCCGCGCTGTAACTCGGTCTCCGCGGCGCTGGAAGTGAATTCTGCACATGCCACACAGACTACCTTTTAAGTCAGGCAGGCCCTAATCTATCTCCCAAAGCTGATACAATTCTACCCGCAGTCTCCTCCCGATGCAATGAGGGGAACGGGGCGGTAATCTGCATTGGAGTGAGCCCCCCTTGGACGTCCCCTGCGCGGGCTGGAAAAGGCATCCGGGTTCCCACACAGACCCAGGTCCGCACACACATCCAAACACACTTACCCAGATTTTGTGTCTCTCTCTGGTGCCAACTCTCAGGGCAAAGGTGGAGCCAGGTAGCAACGGCCAACAAAAGCACTCTCCGTAATGCCTGGCGACGTCACACTCGAGACACATGGGACAGAACAGGCCACAGAAACCTGCCAATGACCGCACAAAGGCAAGGCCGTGCTCAGAGGCGATCAGAGGAAGTCTCCGCCTCAGAGAGCATTTACCACCCGGTGCCATCAATTGAATGCTGCGCCTTCTCCCTGAAAGCAGGAGGAGGAACAGCTAATTCTCAAAACGCGGTGTATGAAAGCCACCATAACTGAGGCCTGTCAAAACTGTCTCCCTTTGTTAAACACGGGCAAAGCTGAACCCGATACAGCTCTGTTAGAGGCCACGGCGGTAACTGTTTTTCCCTGTCAGGAGAAAGCATTAAATAATGTTTTCCAGTGGAATCACAACTGTCACCTCTCTCATGTTTATCTACCTGATTTCAGTATTTAAAATAGACCCAGTGTATGGCATCAATGGGGGTGGGAGCCCATCACGGGTCCGTTGAACCTGCTGGCTCCTTATCCAGACTTCATTCTATTTCCCAGGTAAGGAGGTTGCCAGTTTAGTGGGGCCACTGACATCTGCCAGTTTTAATCAGTGAACTAATAGAAGCATAGTTCTCTGAACGTCAACTGGGAACAGTTTGGTCATTTATTCATTCATCTTTAACGACTGATGCTGTTTCCTACACATTCTGCACGAAACACCTACCACAGAAGTTCTTTCTTAAATAGGTTTGGGTCACAGACCCTTTTGAAAATATGAACTCGCTCCTCAAGGGAAAAGAATACCTGCACACCGGCATGCACAACTGTGCATGCAATTCCACAGGGTTCGGGATCCACTGAAAGCTACCAACAGGCCTCAGGTTAGGAATTCCTGAGGTACAGTTAAGATGTGATGTCATCTCACATCGGGAAAGCTGACAACCTTGGTGAATATAAGTAACTAGGACTATGAAGCAGAAAGAAAGCTAAACATAACCTTTAAAATGTTTTCAGCTGAAACCGGTTTGGCTCAGTGGATAGAGCGTTGACCTGTGGACTGAAAGGTCCAGGGTTCGATTTCGGTCAAGGGCATGTTACCTCAGTTGCGGGCACATCCCCAGTAGGGGCTGTGTGAGAGGCAGCTGATTGATGATTCTCTCTCATCGATGTTTCTAACTCTCTATTCCTCTTTCTTCCTCTCTGTAAAAAAAATCAATAAAAATATATTTTTTTAAAAATAAAATGTTTTCAACAAATATGTCATTGAGGCATACTTATATACAAGAAAGGGCACAAATCATAAACGTTCAGTGAGATGAGTTTAACAACCATATTCAACCAAGTAACCGAACGTGTAGGCCGTGCCCTCACCCTGGAGTTCCTTCGTGCCCCTTCCCAGACCATCCCATCCCCCTGCCCCCCCAATTCCAGAGGCAACCTCCATTCTGATTTCTCTTCCCATAGATAACTCTCACCTCTTCTTGGGCTTCGTATAAGTGGAATGGACTTCAATAAGTGGAATTACTTTTACAATTGACTTCTTCAACATCTTGTTTCTCGAGATTCATCTGTGTTGTTATGTGAACCTGTAGTTTATCCTTTTTATTGTTGAACCAGAGGCCTGATGCACGAAATTCATGCAAGGGCCCTGGCCCCAGCCTCTGCCGCCTCTTCTTCGGCCCAAACATGTGTGCACTATTATTCAAAGTGTGCACACGTGTTTGGGACGCCCTGCAGGTGCTCCCTGCAGTGACGAAAGTGGGAACTGGCACAGCCACTCTGGAAGGCGGCCTGGCTGAACCCAGGAAGCTTTAACTCCTCTGGGACCCAGCAATTCCACTTGCCAGCAGTACCGGGGAATAATGCGTTCACGTGCTCACAGAGGCAGCATTACAAGTTAAAACAACTCACATGTACATGAATAAATGGAAGTGTAACCAAACCATGGTGGCAGAAATCATACTATAATGAAGAATGCAATGAAAGATCAATTAAGTACCAACAGAGTTAAATCTCTATGACCTATTTGAGTTAAAAGAAACAACAACAACAACACAATTATGTCATATGCCACTTAGAGCATGATACCACATACACTTTGTTTAAAGAGAGAAGACGCTTAGGCTCATAAAGGATGCGAGCCAGAAAGCCCGCCTCTTCTCTTCCACTCACAAGCCCGCTGGTTATGTAAGTGCCCACTGCCCACATGTTCCTGGCCAGTGCTCTGAGATGGGCTCCACCCCCAGGCATGGGAGGTGGCTCCTTATTCTCGCTCTGGCTCCTAGGGGAGCCCAGATCATAAGCCTACAGGAATCAGAGGGTGGAGCCCAGAGGTGGGCGGAGGAGAGGTGGGCGGGAACTGCAGACCTTTGTCACCAATGGGAAGAACCACCTGACAGTGAGTCACTCCCAGGAGGGGGGGGCACACGCATGCATTGTGGGATGGGAGTGTCAATCAGCAAGCCTTCCGAGCGGAGAGCGCTTGGCAGCATCTAGCACGGTTCAGGATGGCAAGTGTGAGTGCACAGTTTACAACAGTTAGCCCACGGGTAAGGCATGCACACACAAAATGACAGCAGTATGAGGAGAGTCACAGAGCATTGGTTTGCTTAGCAAAACGTCTGGAAGACACAGGCAGGGCCACAGTGGGAGTTTTGTTTTTTTTGTTTTTTAATAAATTATGCTACATTCACACCATGGAATCTACGCAGCAATTTAAGTGATTCACTCCAGAGGTGCTGACAGGGTCTGATCACCGAGAGGTACAGTGTGAAAACAAATGTGCCGAACAGCGTGTTTACACTTCTACAGTGTGTGTGTGACTTCTATACACACACATACAGCAAAAAAACCCTGGAAGCGTAGATACCAAAACAGTAGCCATGGTGATCTCTGGCGCAGAGAGTACAGGACACTGCTTCTTTCTCGTGTAGTTGTTTGTGTGTTTCTTTTTTAAGACGATTATAAGATACTTTTATAATAAAAAATTAGCCTGCTTCCATTTGAATGTTTGCATGCCTTCTCCAGCAGACAGACTCTGCCTGGGCTCAGAGGGGAACTGGGTAGAGAGAGGGCAACGTGGGAGTAGCTGCTTTTCCCACACCAAAGGGGTAGGTGCTTCTGAAGTTTGCATCATCCGAGTAGTACCCTCTTCAAAGCGTTTCTTTAAGCGCCGAGCTGGGGGCAAAGGGGAGAAGCCCTGCTCCCCGGACACGCTCAGAAGCCGAGGCTGCCCAGGGGACTGCCTCGCACACTGCCCAGGGGACTGAGCAAACAGGCTGACCCCGTTCTTTCTAACCCGAGGCCTATGCTCTTTCAGTGGCATGTGAGAGAGCAAGAGGCAAGTAGCACACAGGCTGAAAGCCATGCGGATGACTCCCAGTCTGAGGCCTTCTCGTCTTCCTTCCTCTTCTAGAACGCCAAAGAGAGCCCTGGCCCTCTTCCTTCTGCCCACCTTGGGCAGCTGATGGCTCCTGGTCGACACCAAACTCTTTCCCGCTTGGGGCTCGAGGTGCCTCCACAGGGAGGGCGAGGGCTGACCCTTTCCATCTTTCAGGGCGCAGCTTACGTCACGTTCTCAGAGAGGCCGTCCTTCACCCTGTGCTCTCCGCCCATAGCGCCCTGCTTAGTCCCTTCATCGCCCTTACCTCAACCGCATTAGTGTTGTTTGTTTTTTTATTTTTTAAATATATTTTATTGATTTTTTTACAGAGAGGAAAGGAGAGAGATAGAGAGCTAGAAATGTCGATGAGAGAGAAACATGGACCAGCTGCCTCCTGCACACCCCCCACCGGGGATGTGCCCGCAACCAAGGTACATGCCCTTGACTGGAATCGAACCTGGGACCTTCCAGTCCGCAGACCGACGCTCTACCACTGAGCCAAACCGGTTTCGGCAATAGTGTTGTTTATTGATTTACCTGCTTATTGTCTACCTCCTCTAAGAAACCGTCTCAGTCTCGTTCACGATCAAGTCTGTAACACCTACCACATGGCTGTACACTGGTAGGAACTGGGTCAGTACTGGCTGAACTACAGATCAGTGTGGATTGCACCTCCCACATAAGCCTTCTCTGGGGCCACGTCACACGCATTCCCGCGGCTGGGATGCCTCGCCATTTACCCACGATGCCATGGAGCAGCCACTTATTGCACTCGGCTTCTTCTCCGCATCTGAGCTGTCTGTCAGCACCCGCATCTTCAGAGAGCACAGAGCACCCGCCTGCTAACCTCGGTGCATCCTTAGCGCTACGCCTCAGCCGTGAGCCCCGCTTGTGGCTGAGCAGCGCTCCCTGTGTGGGCGCACGCTGACCACCAGGGAGCAGCTCCCGCATTGAGCGTCTGCTCCCTGGACCGGTTATTCCATCATTAGGGTCAATTTGCACATCACCCTTTTATTATATAGAATTATTATATAGGATTTGTTGGGGTTTTCCTGGTAATAGCACCCCAGTAGAAAAAAATGGGGAATTACCCCTTACTATTGTGGGCAATATTGATAGAACTGTCACTCAAAGTGCTCTGGCCTGGCAAGTGGCAGCCGTGACCTAAGCTAGACAAACTAGGTTCCGTCTGCTGAGACATCTCACACAGGAAAACGAACGGATGCACCACGCTGTCTGCTAGCCCCTGTCAATGCATCTGTCCCTTCTGAGCCGCGTTTCGGTTGATTTTCTATTCTGTGAGCCATTGCATTGCCATCTAGTGAAACCCGGCATTTGCATGAGTCTTCGTTTCCCACGGCTGCCAGAACAAAATGCCACAGACGGGGCATCGCAGAACCAGAGGAAGTATTCTCTCACTGGAGGGGTGTCCTCTGGAAGCTCCGAGAGAAGAGCCTACTCCGTGTCTCCCCACAACTTTCGGTGGCCACTGGTCGTCTGGAGCATTCCTTGGCTTCTGGTTGCATCACTCCTTTCCTGCTTCTGCCTCCACATCGCCTTCTCTTCTGTGTTTGTGTCCAAATTGCCCTCTTGGGGTTAGGGCCCCACCCTAACCCAGTGTAAACTCTTTTTAACTTGACTAGATTGGAAAACTCTGCTTCAAACTGAGGCCAAATTCAGAGGTTTCAGGTGGACATGAATTTTGAAGGGTCATTATTCAACCAGGTTCAACATTCAACCAAAAACCTCAGGTCCACTGAGGTTCCACTGTGAAGAGTGGGTTCTATACACTGTCTGCTTTAGTCCTGACAACACTTGAGGTGGACACATCTTGTCTTCATCTTAGAGGTGGCAAAATGAAGACCCAGAGAATTTGTCTGAGGGCAAATGACCGGTAAGAGGCCGTTAAGATTCAAAGCAAGGTCTATATCTGATACAAACATGTTCTCCCCATAAGTATATTATATTTCAGGCTTTGCCCTGCTCAGAAATGCAACGATGGCTCCACAACCCCCAACTCCAAGCTACGGAAGAAAGACTCCCCTTCCCAGCCTGGAGCCAAGTCTGCTTCTTTAGCTTAAAAACAGATCCCAAACATCGTTCCATCCCATTAGATGCTATTCTACATCATGACTTCTCGTGGCTGCCTAATAACTCATCGTGTGACGCTCTCGCTGAACATTCAGCTGTCCAGATTGTTGCTATAATCACCAAGGCTGCAAAGCTTCGTGCTGCTGCGAAATCTCTGCCCGTGATTTATTTCCTCAGACTAAATGCCTGAAAAATGTAATTACTGGGTCAAAAGCGGTACATCGCTTGAGGTTCTTTTTACATGTATTACTAAACCATCCACTGGAAAGGTCGTGCCAATTGACACTCCCACAGACCACGGAGCCCCTTTCGTGAGTCTCTGCCAACAGTGTGCTTTGCCCTTTTTAAAAAAAAAAAATCGTTACGTCGCCACTTAGCCTATGAAAGCGTCCACATCTCCGGAAGGCAAGGTCTTCCCTGCCAAGAAGCACATTTGAGTCACTGGAGGATTAGTCCAGCTATTCTAAACCGTTTCATTTCTGCCCTTGCCCCTGACGCTGCGTCTCCACCCACGGATGTCCCGGGAGGGGAAATCGTGAAGGGGAGCTTAACTGGGGAGGGACACGTACAGATCCGCTTGTCTCTGCAGACGCTGAAGAGGCCGGTGCTCCAGTCCCCGCCGGTCCGGACGACGGTGGTGACCGCGGTCCGGCCCCTGGCTCCGCGCTCCGGCTGCCTCACCACGGCCTGGGCCGGCGCCTGGCTGCTGGCGAGTCAAGGACGGTGATTAGTTAGGGCACAAAGACGGCACCTAAGGATGAGCATTAAGCCAAGGCAGAGCCACAAAGAGGGGGCACGGGCCCAGGCATGCCAAGCCCAAGCCGACCTCACCATCGCCCTCCCTCCTCCTCCTTCATGCCTTCTCGGACCTTTGGCCCCACCGCTGTTAATGGCATTATTATTCCAGGTCCTGTCCCTCAAACTCATCGTCCAGTCCAGTGGTCAGCAAACTGCGGCTCTCGAGCCGAAACCGGTTTGGCTCGGTGGTAGAGCGTCGGTCTGCGGACTGAAAGGTCCCGGGTTCGATTCTGGTCAAGGGCATGTGCTTTGGTTGCGGGCACATCCCCAGTAGGGGGTGTGCAAGAGGCAGCTGGTCGATGTTTCTCTCTCATTGACGTTTCTATCTCTCTCCCTTCCTCTCTGTAAAATATCAATAATATATATATATTTTTAAAAACTGCGGCTCTCGAGCCACATGCAGCTCTTTGGCCCCTGGAGTATGGCTCTTCCACAAAATACCACGTGCGGGCGCACACAGACAGTGCAACCGAAACTTTGTGTCCACACGCTGAAGTCGGTTTTCGGCTCTCAAAAGAAATTTCAATCATTATTACTGTTGGTATTTGGCTCTGTTGACTAATGAGTTTGCCGACCACTGACCCAGTCTACTTCCTCAGGGTTTCTCAGTGCTTCCTAACAGTCAGTTCACAAACTCGGAAGCCAGAGGCCTCCGCTCAGACCCCAGCGTGCGGCCGCCTGGCACAGGAGGCAGGCTGGAAGCTGGCAGGGAAGGGGCTGCTCGTGGCGGGGGCAGTGAGGCAGCAGTGGGCGGGCAGCGGCCGTGCTGGGGCAGGGAGGCCGGGCCGGGAGCGGCTGGCCTAGATGTGGAAAGCGGGGCCCTGTCACTACCCATTGGGCAGCACAGGCGAGGCGGAGGGGCCTGCCAAGCTTTTCAAGAGCCTCCAGAAGTGAGACCTGGGAAAAAGCACTGGCTCCCGAACAGAAAAGCTGCAAAACAGACGTCAGCTAATGCTCCGTTAATCACCAAAACCTGGCACCGTGTCACTCTCACACATCGTCAAATTCAGAATTCACAAATACTTCATTACATTTGGAAACAGCTTACACTTCTTTCTTTTAAAAAAAAAAATCCCAAGTATGTAGGACTGCTGAGAAGCAGCAGCCAATCCTAAATGACTTACAGCCAAATCATTTCAAAAGCAAAATCGTAAAAGTCATTTTGCTTACTGCAAAAAATAACATAGAGCTATGACGTATGGTGTGGATACAGTTGAATCTATTTGTCATAAGGTGGGTGGGCACCGATTGCTCTGGACCGAATCGTGTCCCCCAAATTCATGTCGAAGTTGACCCCCAACATGACTGTATTTGTCAGTAGGGCTTTTCGGGGGCAGTGAAGTTTAAGTGGGGGGGGGGGGGGTCGATAGGATTGCCAGCCGTGGAAGAGCAGGAAAGGCCATCCATGTGCCACCCAGGGAGAAGGCTGCAGCCAGAGAGTCCCCACCACAACCCGGCCCTGTGGGCTCCCCGATCCTGCAGGCACAGACTCCAGAACGGTGAGAGAATAAACTTCCGTTCTGCAAGCCACCCATCCCCTGATAGTTCATTACAACAGCCCAAGCTAAGAAACGTGTGCGGGCTTCAAACCGGCCCTGAAAAATAACTACCTTTGCATGAGCTTATGTCCTGCTTCCATGTACACTCCAGGTCGGGGCACACGTGTGCCTCTCCGGTGGCCCCAGAGCCCAGCGTGCTCCCTTGAACCAGGTGGGTGCGTGTGTGTGTTGAATTGGGTCAAACTGAATCGAACTGAACTCACACGTCTCTTCCATTACGTTTGCGTCCTCCTCAAATACAGCTGCCAGGGTCTGGGGCAGGCAGGGCTCGGGGTGTGAGTGCAGAGCAGCCTGCAGCTTCCAGACCCCTCCCTCGGCCCGGGGCACACCTCCCCCTGCACGCTTCCCTCAGATGCCAAGAGCTTCCAATTACCTCCAACTTTCAGAAGAGGAATCTCTCAGCTCCCAGCCCCTGGGCTCCATCTTCCCCTGAAACAAACCACCTACAGCCCGCAGCCCTAGACCAGCTGCGTCTGCCTCTGCCTCCCTCGGCACCCCGAGAACAGCACCTTTCATTATGGGAGGCAGCCTGTCTCCTCTCTGTTCCAAATCACAGAACCAAGAGGATAGCTTTTCCTTCGTGAAGATAAAAGTTGGTTTTTAGGGGGTGTTTTGCCTAATTTTGAACTCAAGAAATACAATACTGAGATTCTTTCCTTTATACCCGGGTTCTTTCGTGAATTTTGTATTAAGACATTTGGGTTAACAAGCACTGGCTACAACATTTCAGTTCAAGGTTATATATAACGCACGTGACATAATGAACGTAACACGCATAGCCCTGGCTGGGCGGCTGGGCTGGTTTGAGCGTCACCCTGTGCACCGGAAGGTCATGGGTTCAATGCCTGATCACAGCACATACCTAGTCACAGGGAGCGTAAGGGAGGCAACAGATCAATCTTTCTCTCTCTCTCTCTCTCTTCCCCTTTCTCTCTTTCTAAACAAATCAATAAAAACACATCCTCAGGTGAGAATTAAAAGGAGAAAGAGCGAGCACAGCTACCCTTCACCGGGCACTTCCTGTGCACAGGCCCACAGGGACAGAACTGAAGTAGCTACTACAGCCTCCTGCACACTTTTCGCTCTATGGTCCCAGAGAATGTGCCACCACCACCAGGTTTCAGGCGGTGGAAACTCCTGGCGGTCATCAGAAATAGTTCCCCTTGGTCAGGCTTAGACATTTTGAGGACAGAGACACCCTCTCACCCAAGCCAGCCCTTCTCTCTTCTCGGGCCACGCGAGGCCAGGAGGAACTGATCAGGTGTCCCCGTTGGAACTACACATGGGAAATGATGGCAACTCTTTCTTCCCCAGCCCGGCGTTTCCCTGGCTCCTTGTAAGAGATTGATTTGATCAGTCAAGCCCAAGAGCAGAAGCTGGGGAGGCGGGGGTGAGAGACGGAGGGGAAGCGCCGAACCCCCTACCTCCAGTTGGAAATTAAATGCTCATCTTCAGAAGACAGGAGGGAAAGCGGCAGAGGAGAGTGCACATTGAGAAAGCACACATCCTCGGGAAACCTGGGGAAGTTGCTTCCAAACCAACTCATAGTTCTCTGGTCACAGGGCAATCCTTTCCCTTGACCATAAGCAGGTTCAGTCCAAAGGGGAACAGCTCTTCTAAGGAATGTTGCCCTGACATTCTGGAACCTGAGGTCACAGCCACCAAGAGACAGAAGTGTTATTTAAAGACACGCACATGCCTACCTGTGGCATGTCCATCTGACTCATCCGAAGGGAGATGCTTCTCAAGATGTAGTGTAAATAAAAATAAAAATAAAAATAAAAATAAAATAAAAACAGCCTGGCTGGCACGGCTCAAGTGGTTGAGCATTGGCCCATGAACCAGGAGGTCACGGTTTGATTCCCCGTCAGGGCACATGTCTGGATTGCACACAAGGTCCCCAGTAGGAGTGCAGGAGTTGGCCGATTCTCTCTCATCATTGATGTTTCTCTCTTTCCCTGCCCCTTACTCTCTGAAATCAATTGATTTCAGCAGCATCTCCCTTCAGATGAGTAAGACGGACATGCCACAGATAGGCGTGCGCCCGTCTTTAAATAATAAGACATCTGTCCCTCGGTGGCTGTGACCTCAGGCTCCAGAATGTCAAGGATGTGTGTGTTTGTGTGTGTGTGTGTGTGTGTGTGTGTGTGTGTACACATATATGTAAACTTATCTTTTGTGGGAAATCCCTTTGCTCTGAGAGAACTCTAGCCAGCATTAAGCTAGCAGTGTCACTCGGCCTTCCCTTCGGGGACTCAGAGGCCACAGACGCTGCCGTGTCCTGTAGCTGGGAAGCAGCAGGCCTCTCTCCGTCCCAGGACTGCTGGTCCGACTCAGCAGGGCGAGTCCCACGACTAACCTGAGAGCCGGGGCAGACAGTCCAGCCCTGGCTCTGAACTTGAATCCATCAGGAAGGCGGTCTCCTAAGGTCTGTGCTATGCCAGTTCACCTGCAGCCTCGGGCTTTTTGGAGCTCCTCGACATCTCTCCCCACGGACTCCCGTGACTGTGCCAGGAAAGAGGTGCCACTTGCTGCTTTCCTTCCCCGCCCCCAGGGGGCAGTGGACAAGGGCAGGGATGGGCGGGCGACGGCCTCCCCACTGCTGGGTCTTCAGGGGCTTAGGAGCCTCTGAAATACGCCTCTAGGACATGCCTTATGGAGGCGTGGACCCCCAAACACGGAAAATGTTCTTGGAGGCCAAAAAAATTAGACAACATTGCACAGTGAGGGGAGGAGTCTGCAATCATAATTCAATGTTGAGTTAAAGAGACCAGGAGGAAACTGCCAACTATGCTGTGTACTCCTGTCATCAGACCCACGCAGAATGGTTGCTTGGGGTTCCGAACTTCAAAGCATTGACTTGAGCAGGTTGCTAATAAAAACCCATCCAATACCTCCCAAATCAAGGGTCTTCAGGTAAAGCTTCGAACTGCCTGCACTCCCTGGGTTCTGGGCAACCTTACTGTCTTCTCACCTGAAAGACAGCATCCACACAAAGGACACCACGTGTCTTCGGCTTTCCCCTGTATCCCAGGGTTTGAAACATAACGCACGTCAGTAATGTGTCAAATAAATATGATATACATGAAAACTCAAGTGTATAAGAATAACAAAAATTAAGAGGTAATTACTTGCTTTGCCAAAAATATTTACAATAAGATTGCTTTGAAGAGCGAACAATCATTGTACATGTAAGCCGATTCCCATATTTTAACATTTCGTTTGTGCCCAACTTCTCTAATCAAACATCCATTGTATGTCGTGCTAATTCAGATCACACCTCCCTCCACAGCTTTCTGGTTGCAAAAGAAATAATGTGTCTCATCTCTGGAGAGTTCCAGAAACTCTCGAAAGTATATTTACAATGGAAAGTTCTGAAAGTGTTTTTTCTTTTTTTTAAGTATCTTTACAACAAAAACTCTGGAAGTGACTTTAAAATATGTATCTTTATAATGAAAAGTCTGGATGTGATCAAAATGTATCTATAAAATGAAGAATTTGGGAAATAACCAAATTTAATATCACCACGAGTGAGACATTATTAAAACTAATACTATGTACCTCTTGAAATGATACACAGGAAATAATGACTAACCTAAATTACACTGTCCAACAGAAATATGCAATTTTCCTAGTTTTAAAAAGTAATTTTAATATATTTGACCCAATTTACTTAAAATATTATTTCAGCATGTAATCAATCTAAAAGATAATTATTATTGAGATAGTTTGTATTCTGTCACCCAAAGGCTTTGAAACTTCAAGTGTAGTCTACACTCAATTCAGACTAGTCACATTTCTTTCTCTTTTTTTTAATATCAATTTTTATTGATTTCAGAGAGGAAAGGACAGGGAGAAAGATAGAAACGTCAAATGATTGATGGGCTACCTCCTACAGGCCCACACTGGGGATGTGCCCTGACTGGGAATCAAACCCATGACCCCCTGATGAGAGAGAAACATCGACCAGCTACCTCTTGCACACTCCCCACTGCGGGACGTGCCCGCAACCAAGGCACATGCCCTTGACCAGAATCGAACCCAGGACCTTTCAGTCCGCAGACCGATGCTCTATCCACTGAGCCAAACTGGTTTGGGCACATCTTGCCTTTTTAAGTTGACAACATAGCCTGGACATTTTCCCACTTTAGTTCATGGGGATGTTCTTTCTCCTTCTGCTCTCCTCCCCTCCCCCCTTGTGAAATATAATTGGAAAGACATTTCATAATTTATTCACGCAGTCTCCTGTGGTTGGCTGCTTAGGTTGCTTCCAACATCTTGATGTTTTATAGGATATGGGCCGGAAGCTTGTCTTTTTAGAAGGAGGCATTAGGCAGGCTTTGGTGTGCTGGCATTGTGCTCTTCCTCCACTGGGTGGTGATTACAAAGAGTTTTGCTTTGTTGATAAATAGTTTCGCTGTTGTTTGTTTTGTGTGTGTAGTTTACATGTTTTGCGTGTGTACTATGTCTCTTACTGCTCACTTTTTGTGGGCGTGCATTACAATTCACAGTTTAAAAAGAGTTAAAATCCCTTAGGAAGGAAGGAGTCTCCTAACAATACAATAAGCCCAGTGCAACCTGTTTTTCCTCCAGCACCTCAATGGCTGTGCTTTCAGTGGAGCGCCAGGTGAAGTGATGGCTTATGCTCAGAGGCTTCCGGGCACAACACCTACCTATGTGCCTTCCACACACAGAGCACGTCCCGCCCAGCGAGGTGCTCACTCTGAGAGGCAGGCACGCAGGAGCTGAGACTGAGGGAACTGAGCACCCGTGGATCCCGACTCACATTTAACCCAAGGCAGCCGAGGCTCACAGGCTTATTTAGGTAGTAATGCTTACTACCTAAATAAGTAAAATGACTTTCTTTCTCCCCCCCTCCCCCCCCCAGCACACAGTTCGATTGCCTTCAGTTAAACGCATGGGCTTGTTCAGGCACCAGGAAACCCTTCTTGACGTGAGGAATAACTTGGGCTTCGCAGATTGCGGGAGCAGCGAAAGGACCTAACGGAGGGCAGACCACAGAGCGGCTGCCCCAGAGGAACCGATACCGATGACGTGACCACGGCCCACAGAAAGCCGGAGCCGTACACCCTGGCTAGCTGTTATTATCGTTATTCGTCACTAGCACTTACTGAAAGCTCACCATCATCTCAGGGACATTACGGAACGCTTACCACGTGCCAGTCACTACACCATATATAGGATTTTCCTAGATGGTTATCATCTCAACAGCTCTCAATAAGCCCAGAAAGTAGGTACATTAGTAGTTCTGTTTTGTAGATGGAGACACGGGCTGAGGAATTGGCTGATGTCACCCACGTGGCAAATGGAAGGCATGGGAATCCAGCCTAGCCAGCGGACTTCGGCACGGGTCATCTTACCCGCCGTGCTACAGTGCCCGCCCACAGGGAGGAGGGTTTGCCGTGATCTCTAAGGGCTCCGTCAGCTCTAACACTCTCCCATTGGCTTTAATGACAAAGCACTCAACTAGGCCCAGAAACCTCAGCCTGCACACAGCAAAATAACCAAGCTCATAAAATCTCTGCATGACCCGGAAGTTAGCATGCAGGCTCCTCAGGTTACCAGAACTGGTCTTTCCCATATCGAGCCCTTCAAACGGAAATGTTTCTCCCCCCTGCCAGTCAATATGTAATCTTCCTCATTATGAAGACAGATGGCACAGACAGTATCGAAAGGCATTACAGCAATATAAAAAACAAAAAACAAATTTGCAATACAGTTGACATGGCCTTTAAACACAATTGGACCCAAGGCAAATTTGATAAATGCAATTTTATGGGGGGGGAGGGGATCCCCCTTTAAAAAGTGCCTAAATTTAGTGTAGCTGAAATAAACTGCTTATAAACTATTCACCTTAGCCTTGGAAAATATTATTGGTGGTAAACTGAACATATTAAAGCTAAAAATGTCTTATAAATATAAGACCTTTCTGTTCTTTACACAGAATACTTAGTGATCGCGGTCAGGTCAAAATATTCTTATTTGTCCTTTTAAATAATCATCAGAGTTCCTTTCTTTAAAAAGCAAATCTAGCTAAACCTATTTTTTTCTTTCTTTAAAGAAGAAACAGCTAACTCCGTAATGGATACAATATAAAAAGTTGTCAAATACTCCTTAGCCTTTATAAGTATAAAGCACACCTCATAAAAGAAGCATGCTGACACCTCTGTGCTAATGTGAAAGACTAGAAGCTTCTGGGAACTAGGAATAATTTGTGTGGTGTTTTTTTTGTTTTTAAGTATAATACAAACTATTTCCCTAAGAAGTCTCAAGAAGGAAAAAATATTTATTAGGTCCAGGAATCCAAAATGAGTTTGTATAATAATGATTACATGCAGAATTTGATGGGTAGAAATAAAACCTGTTTGGGTCCCGCCTACGGGCCTCACAGCCAATCGGTAGGCACAGAGTGGAAGCGTCCCCAGAGACCGGGCCAGTCTGCCCTCGTGTGAGTTCAGTGAACCAGGTAGACCAATGTGTCGCCAATGGGTGCCCGCAGCCCGTTCTCGGTGAGATGGACGCTCTTGCTCACGAGGTCCACGTGGAAGACAGCATGCTCAGACACGGGCGTCTTCCCAGTCAGCTCTCTTCCCAGGACAGGAACCCGCCTCGGCCCCAACAGTGGATCATCGAATCTCATCAGCTTCACTTTGGAAAGATCTGCAGCAAAAAAAGCATTTAATTACAGTCACTGACTCAAACCCATGCCCTGAATCTGGTAATTCCCGTTTTACACACGCTGTTTCTAAGTCATCAGATTATCAAGTAGGACCCCCATCTCAGAAAGCAAAGCTAAATCTAACAAAACTTTAAACTCTGCCCGCTTTTACCCAGGTCAAAGATTGCCAGCTTCTGTTCACACATGCCCTGGGATTATAAACCAACAGGAAGGGGTGAGTCTAATTTTGAGCATTATCTTACAGGGTCTCTCAAATCACTTTTTATATGCTCCAATTGACTGTCCTTCAGGAAAAAGTCTAAAACATTTCCTTTTTGTCTCGCTTCCTCAAATAGATTAAAACTGTAAGCATTGTTGGGTTAGTTTGTTTTTTAGAAGGCAGCTTTGGAGAAAAGAATTACCATTCAAATACACAGTATTACCAGTTTCTCGCTTTGCTCCAAGGATGAAAGCGCCTGTACTGACAAGCCGATGAGACTAGGAGGGGAGGGGATCGGGGGAAGGGCAGAGCCCAGAAGTCCAGGCTTCTGGTGAGCTCCACGCCTCCCCTGCTGGAGATTCCTGCCCTGCTCTGTGCAAGCCGACAGGGTGGCTCCTGGCCAAGAAAGCACTTGTCCCTTGACCAGCTTTATGAGCCCATCATCCTGCCAACAATTAAATCCCCCCCCCCCAAAAAAATTATTTATTTCAGCAATTCTGAGACTTCCCAACACCAAATGGTTTTTATATTGTGTGGTGAATAGCATGCTAACTGACTGCAAGTGGTGATTCTGGGTTTACATCTCAAGGGGAGGCGCGGCTAGCTATGTGTAACGATCCTCAGGAACACAGGTCTTTTCCGAAGTGCTTCCCACCCTCTAACGCAGGGCACTGGGTGGTCCGTGAGCTCCACTCCCAGTCATGTCGCTACGAGAGTACGAAGCTTAGTAAGAGAGGGATAAGAGATAAAAGGAGCCCCTGACGCAGCTGGCAGCTGTGCGGGGAGTACAAGTTGCCCAGGCACTCTCTCCTCCTTGGGAGACAAAGACTGAGGACTGTGGGTTTAGAGGAGGGATCTTGGGGCTTATAGAGCAATTACCTACAACCACCACGGAGGCAAACTCTGCCTGCGAGTCTCTGCAGAGGCCGTATAATCTACTGCCAGAGGCAGCACAAGCCCTGAAAGCTAAAGCAGGGAAGGAGCAGACACGGCCTGCATGACAGCCCCGGTCTTATTGGGGGAGGGGGAGAAGAAGAGAGGGGTGCAATTTTAATGGCTCTTGCAATTCAACGTGCACACCAATGATGCCAAATTGTTTTGCTAGGGAAGCAGGGTCTAGTTCTGCCCGCAGATTTTATGCGCAAGGGCTCTTACTACAGATCTGCTTCTGTGTGTGTGTGTGTGTGTGTGTGTGTGTGTGTGTCCCTCTAAAACAGACCTCCCTCATCATTCCAAGCAATTCTGAATCAAACTATTTCAAAGAAGCCTTCGTACTCAATCAGGCTTCTAAGTGACAACACACACTTGCTTTGATGTTTCGCCATGCAGTTCATTACCGCCATTAAGTCTTGGAGCTTCCTTAGTGGTTTTACTATCTTTTCTTATCCCAGACCTCGTGGCACTTGTTGAAATCTGAGTCTGCAGCTACACCAGATCTGAGGCACTCAGAGCAGAGATGAGAGCGATTGAAAGTCCCTAGGGACTGATCATGTGAGATGGAGCCTTCCCCTCCAGGTTATTAGTTCACACGCGGCACGGGCTGCGAGCGATTTAAAGTCATTATCATCTAACAGCTGCTCAGGGGTCTTCGCAGTGTAAAATGACGGTGTTAGCCCAGCTCCTCCGGACCTGGGTCACAATCACCCTCAACACAACTGGCACTAACTGGACGAGGCGCTGCCGCTGCAGCCGACAGAGAAGTGCTGTTAACAGCACTCCTTTCCCATCTCAGCGACTCAGCCCGCAGGCCACATAAAACAGCGAATAGAGCCGCAGAATGGCTTCCTGCAGACCCACACTTGACCCTTTTCTTTCTGTGGCTGTCAGTTCTAAAGATGGTGCTCTCATTCTGCAGGACCTGGTTGAAGAGGGAACAGGATAGATGCCAGCAACCACATGGCGGAACCTTGAAGACACTGCGCTACGTGAATAAGCCGGGCAGAAAAGGACACATGTTGTGTGGCTCCACTTCTAGAAGGTGCCAACACAGTCAGGCACGTGAAAGCAGAAAGTAGAGAGCAGGGGTTTCCAGGGACTAGAGGGAGGCAGAATGATGGGGAGTTACTAATTAGTGGGTACAGGGTCTCAGCGTAGGACGATGGAAAAGCTCTATCTTAGGGATGGATCGTGCGAAGGTTGCACCACAATGTGGATGGATTTAATGGCACTGAACTGGCCACTTAAAAATGACTAAAATGGTCAGTTTTGTTTGTATAATGTACCACAACTTTAAAATAATGTCTCAAAACAATAAAGTCTCTAGCCCTGACATACTGCTGATGCACAGTGGGACCAGGATTCCAGCGAGTTTCCCTCCTGCTAGACACACCTTCCCCTCACCCTCACAGATATAAATGTCACACCCATCCAAACGTTTTCTCCATAAATGCATTCCTGATGACCACAGTTGGGAATAATCTCACTCTTTCCTGTGCTGTGAATTTTCTCTCTATCTCCCTTACTCACTCAGAGTTTCTCCTTACACTAGGATCACCTATGCCAGTAGCTTAGTCCCCTTTCCTTCAGTAGATGCAGCGTCTAAAGAACAGTGCATGTGGACTCCCAAACTCCCGAGTGCACTCACAGGAGTCTCCACATACGCACTTACTGCTACATACACCACACATGATGTCAATCAAGACATGTCCCGAGCCCTGGCCGGTGTGGCTGGGCTGGTTGGGTGTCGTCCCATGCACTGAAAGGTTGCCAGCTCAATTCCCAGTGAGGGCACACGCCCGGGTTCCAGGCTCCATTCCCTGCAGGGCCATGTGGGAGGCAACCAACATTGTTTTGCCCTCTCCCTTTCTCTTTCTCCAGAAATCAATAAAAACGTATTTTTTTTAAATGTCCACACAAGCTGAACAAATGACTTTAAGAGAACAAAAAACAACATCGTAGAATGAGTTCCAAAGGGCCATTTTAAGTCTTCTATGTTAATGGCATACTGTTGGCCTGAATATAGTTCCATAAATTAGGTCACTGTCTGGGATTTATAAATCTTTGCAGAATCTTACACTCATGGAATATGAACCAATCAACCTTTAATTGCCATCAAGAAGAGAAGAGAGAGATGATGCAAAATAGGGAATCTAGACATTAATTTGTCTTCATAACTAGGAAGAAAAATAATACTCCCTTTGGACTCTGCTCAGTCTAAGACCTGGCTGAGCTAGGAGGGAAAAAAAATCTGTAAATTATTATATTAAATATAATCATAGACATCTCGACTTAGTTAATCCTGATAAGAAATTAAGATTATTTACATATTTTACTTGGAGGCACGTTTTTTAGAGGAATGAGCTTTGAAGTCAGAAAACCTGAGTTTGAATTTCAGCTCAAGGACTTAGCAGCTGAATGAACTCAGTATGTTATTTAGCCTTTCTGACCTCCACTCATCTTCTGGGAGAGGGAAATACCATCACCCTCTATGTTAAAGCGGTGCAAAATGATTAAATGGCCAATACTCGGCACTCACTCAGTTACGTTTCCTCTGCTTCTCTTCCCTGGAACCGACTCAATTGGGCAAGTTAGTTAAACCAGTGGTTCTCAACCTTTCTAATGCCTCGAACCTTTAAAACAGTTCCTCATGTGGTGGTGACCCCAACCATAAAATTATTTTCGTTGCTACTTCATAACTGTAATTTTGCTACTGTTATGAATCGTAATGTGAATATCTGTATTTTCCAATGGTCTTAGGCTCTACAGGTTGAGAACCGCTAGCAGGGTCACCTAAGACCATCAGAAAACACAGATATTTACATTACAATTCATTAACAGTAGCAAAACTGCAGTTATGAAGTAGCAACGAAAATAATTTTATGGTTGGGGGTCACCACAACATGAGGAACTGTATTAAAGGGTCCCGGCATTAGAAAGGTTGAGAACCACTGGTTTAGACTACAAAGGGTGTGTCTTTAATTCTGAGAGAGAAATTGCTTGTTACAATTTTAGAGCTAGAAGGAGTCTTAGAAAAATATGTAATCCAGTATCCTCACTTTAACTAAAAGCTCAGTTTAGAGCTCAAGTGACATAGTCAAGTCACCAACCTACCTTGTCCCAACGTCCCAAAGAGAATACAAGTCTTCTGATTCTGGGTCCAATACTCTCCCCACAACATTCCACAGCTGTCCCTGAGCAAGCCAGGTTCTTTTCTTTCTCCCCTCCCCCTAAAATTCATCAAATCCACAAGCTCCTGCCAAATGTACAGGGCAGCCATTTACCTTTGATTCCTCGGTCCACTTTCATTAAGCGCCTGATGATAGAATCGCGGGTATCTCCTTGCCTGATTTCAATTTTGGTTGAGAAGTGGCCATTGGATGGCTGGGGATTCACTATGAACACTGACACACCAGGCTTAGGAAAATAAAGAGAAAATGATTGTTACAGGGAATCAAATACTGCTGGGCGAAGAGGAATCTCTGCTTCGTTTTTAATGCCCAATAAAAGACAGATTTAATTCTAAAACCTTGACAAAGGAATACACAAACAATAAGGTGGTGGCTGCCAAAGGGATGAGGGGAATCCTAATATATGATGACAGGAGAAGATTTGACTTTGGCTGGTGAGCCCACGGTGCAATTTACAGATCTTGTAATATAGAAACCAACAGCTGAAATCTATACATTCATGTTGACCAGAGTCAGCCCAATAAATTTAATAAAAAATGAAAAAGCTACCTTAATAAATTAAAATTTTTAAAAAGCCTCACATTTCAATTTTAGTATTTTTAAAAAAATAAAAACTAGGTTTTGCCCAGCTGATGTGGCTCAGTGGTTGAGAGTCAACCTCTGAACCAGGAGGTCACAGTTCGATTTCTATCAGGGCACATGACTGAGCTGTGGACTCATCCCCAGTGGGGCCTGTGCAGGAAGCAGCCGATAGATGATTCTCTGTTATCGTTGATGCTTCTATCTCTCTATCCCTCTCCCTTCCTCTCTCTTTAAAATCAGTAAAGACATATTTTGAAAAAATAAAATAAAAACCAAGTTTTCAAAATCATGTTTTTATTTTTTAAATCCACAAATAACATCTGGTGCCATCCATTAGAGTAGAGTAAGGAAAAGTGAGTATTGCGCCAACCAGGGAATTAAAAGATCTCAAATACGGCCCCATTTCTAACAAACTATGTAGCCTAGTCCAAACCAATCACTTTCCTTCTCTGGACCTCTCTTCCTCCATCTTTAAAATGATGGCTTAGATGCAATGATCTCTAAGGTCTCTTCAGGCTCTAAAATGCAACGATTCGGTGAGATTCTTGCAACTTACTTCTGTTCTGAAAACATTAAGTGGTTTCCCAGGACAGCATTCTTCCCTGACTTTATCTTCTGCTTCAGAGGCACACTTCACATCTATGCGTTCTAGCTAAATAGAGGAGGGAAAATGGAAGCCATTAGTATCACTTAATATGACTGAAATTAATCATCACCTCATTTCACCAAATAACAAAACTAGGTTCTCCACTTAACATGAAATGGCCTGTGCAATTTTATTTCCTATATAAACATTAAATGAGATCTGTAATCAATTACTTAACTCTGATCTTAGCTGTCTCATAGTACTGTTATTTACATAGTGATGGGTCAACATTTTCTATAATGAAATCTGAAATTTACCTGAAAAATCAGCATGAAAGGCTGAACTTAAATAAAGTTCAGAAGTTTAGCATCTGAGAATAGAAGCCTTCCAGGTAAATAAATAAACTCATAAATGTGACATATTGCATATGCCTGAATATAAGAAGACCCTTAATGTGTCCCCACTTCCCAAAGTTCCAAGATTTTTACCTCCATGAATATAGATATGAATATTTAAAACTATCTTTAAAATAGATGTCTACTAATATTTGTTAATTTATTAACTTATTTATAATTGCATAATATACAATGCTTATTTAGAAGCAACTATCTTTCATTCTAATATTTCATGAAACAATTTTATTGACTCTAAACATGCTTTTTTTTTTTTACTTCAGTCTCCATTATCACTAGATTCTTCTAACAATTTTTCTATAGCAGATTATCTTTCCTTCTGCCTAAGTTGTCTGAGAGATAGCATTTTTAGAATTGGCATATGAAGCTATGACTGGGGCAGCATGGTGGGACAGAGAGAAGATGTGAAAGCTATTGGTAATGTTCTAGTTCTTGGGTTGGTAGTAGATTCATGTGAGTGTAAATACAGGAGATATAATATAGACACAGGGAATACAGTAAATAGTATCACAATAGCTTTGTATGGTGACACATGGTTACTAGACCTATCCTAGTGATCATTTCACAACATATATAAATGTCAACTAACTATGTCGTACACCTGAAACTAATATAATATGTCACTTACTTTAATAAAAAGAGCTTTACATTCCAGAATGGAAATTTAAAAAAAAAATTAAATCTGAAAATATGACCCATAATAATATATCATGAACCAAGAATTCTAACTAAGCCAATTCTGTAAGTCTAAAGTCTAAAAATAAGGGACAGAAGAGGGGAGGGAGAGAAGAAGCAATTCAGAGAACCCCCTAATATGAGTGATTTTGAAAGTATTTGAATATAAATTCTAGACTCACTTTTAAAAGATAATTTGTATGTGTGTGTGAGGGGGGAATCCAGGTATACATAGCTAGTATTTTATGTGTAGAATAATTGATAAGTAAATAAAACAACAGGTCATTTTTTCTTTCTACAACTTCTATACCCATTCATTCTCTTCCTTCCCCCCCAAAATTCTGACTGATATATTTGGCAAAGTCAGTAAACACAGAAGATGAAGTTTATAAAAGGCCTACTATAAAATAAAAGAACTGGATATGTTTACTATGGCTAATTAGTTATTACACTCCCTAGCTCCTCTTACCTCAAGGGAATTGGTCAGGTAGACTATATTTTCCATAAGCACTGCCTGCTCATCGAATTCTAATTGCAAATCCAGAACACGAGGTCCCACCTTCTCCAGATTTTCCTAACAGCCAAAATGAAAAACAAAATCACATTAACAATATGTTGAAAAGAATATATTTCCTTCAAAGCAATCATTCTTCTCTCAAATGATAAAATCTTCAAATTTGAACAATTAAAGCAAAGGCCTTGGACTCATAGCTTCGCTTATCTATGTCTGTTTGTTAATGAAATTACTAGCTCAGAATAATTATCATTTTAAATATGACAAGATGAAGGCAGCAATGAAATGACTGGAAGGATAAGGTTTTTCAGATTCATAAAGTAAATATGATTTTATCATAGTTTATTTAGACTAATTTAATATGCAAGCCAAAAGACTGCTTTGACAAAGAATCAAACAAATGTGTGAAAATATCCCTTCTGGTAACAAAAATAAGTTAATTTATAATAATAAAATTTTTCAAGATACCAAATCTTTAAAGCTATTTCACAAAATAGTAAATTAATAATAAATTCCCTAACATATTCCTGCAAATTTTAAATATTAAAAATGTAAAAAGTTATACTATAAGAATACTCAGATAATGCTGTACAGGATCCTGGCTCCAGTAATAGGATCTAGAAAAACACCCTAATATACATCAGAAGAATATGCTTTCTCCCCAAACTGAAAAGAAGGGAAGGTAGAACATGAAGAGAATGATTTAGGGCAGCAATTCTAAGCCACTTCTCCACCACCACACATATTTTCACACACTCAGCAATTCCACAGGTAAAGCCCACGCTGGTTGTTCATTTCCCACAACCACTGATTGAGAAGTGCTATTTCATGGGTGGGCAGGAGGTAATCAACCAAAGACCTTGTATGCAATATGCATAACCCATGGGTCTAGACCAGCCGTGGGCAAACTACGGCCTGTGGGCCGGATCCGGCCAGTTCGGCTGTTCTATCCGGCCTGCGGAGCCGAAAGAGCGGAGGGTTCTCTTGCTCTCCCCTCCGCTCCTTCACCAGCATCCCAAGATGAGAGTGCCAGCATGGTCCGGTTGCTTTTGTTCCGGCCCTCTGGTCCAGTTTAAGAACCCATTGTGGCCCTCGAGTCAAAAAGTTTGCCCACCCCTGATCTAGACAATAGGGTCCTAAAGGCCTGGGGGGAGGGAACAGAGGGGGTACTAGAGAAGGCCAATGGGAGAAAAAGAGGGGCATATATAATATTTTCTACAATAAAGAATTATTTTTTTAAATAAAATTTAATTTAATAAAAAAAAGAGAAGTGCTGCATCAGCAGACACCTTGGGGAGACTTCCCCCCCTTCTACTGGCCTCTCTAACCATCACTCGTGTGGTCTTAGCTCTACAAGCCCACAGCTTACCTTAATCATGGCAACAAATGGCATCACTTTCTTCATATATTTCTTCAATTCTGGCAAACTGCCTAGTTCAGTAGCAAGGATTTTGTTATCAGGCAATTTTCCATTATTGTTCTAAAAAAATAAAAAGTTGGAGAGGAAAGCAGAGAAACATATTGTGAAGATGCTGGAGGACTGATGTGCCTGTAGGAAGACGGGCGGACACAGAATGACCTCCACCGGTCGGCAGAGAACAGGAAGAGGGTGCAGGCCGAGCTTCCTGAGGAAGGGAAGGTGAATGACAGCACAGGAGGGAGTCTCCTATCCCTCGAAATTCACACAATACATGGTTTTGAGGGTCAAGAAGAAAAAGCAGGTACACTGTGGTGAATATTATCTTTTTTCTGACAATAATGGCACCTCCAGGAATGCAACACTAGATCTTATCTGGTGAGAAAACAAAATGGTCCTATAAACTTCTAGAAGTACTTAATTACTTATATCAAAATGAAAATGCCACACAACTAGCATACAGATTTATAATTTGCTTTTGTGCACTTTGTTACACATCAGCACAACCATGCACAAAAGAATCCCAAGCTATGGACCTGTTAAAAAGAAGTATTATTTCTATCCACTCAAAACCAAGTGCCTGTCTCATATATCACTAATATGCGTAAGACCCAAATGTGCTGTGTGAATTTAAATTCACTTCTGCAAACACCAGCTGTCCCTTTAGCAGAGTGAGAAAGCAAGCCGCCTTTTCAGAGTTTGGGGTGACTCATTGTCTCCTTAATGCAGAAACACAGTATCAGAGCCAGGGGCTAGGAACAAATGTAAATGAAAAGTAACATATCATAAGATTTCCAATAAGCCATTGACTTTCATTTCTAACCTTTACTAGGGAAGGTACATGGGGGAAAGTTTTCCTCTACTTGTCCATGTGTTGCTTTGAAATACAATGAAAGAGAAAAGAAGAGGGTCGGAAACACTCCTTCTCCTTATGTCACAAAACGGTGCCATATTCAACATAAGTACATTCTTCTTGATTACAAACTAGCATTCTTTGGGTTCTTTTGGGTGAATACAAACATTTTAAAGGAAGCTATTCATTCCAAATACCAAAAAAAATGGTGTCATTTTGAAACTGTACAATAACTAGTTAATGAATACTATGTAAAAATAGAACTTCTAAAAGAAAAATAGCGTGCATTTATTTTTAAAACCAGGGACATGGCATACTATATTTAGTTCTCCTACTGCTTCCTAGAAAATGTTGGGATGAATATTCAACCCACTGAGGCACAGTTTCACTTCCCTACCTCCAAACTCTAAAAGTACTGCTTACTCATACATGTAAGTCAAAATCTGCAAGCAGACTCTAGAAGCTACCTTCTATTTCTATTACACACAAATGGGAAAATAGTTCTCCATAAAATTAGGTTCACAAAGAATAAAAAAAAACCACACACTTGCTCTTCTCTTTCCATCAAATTTTGCTAATGTAAAAGTTTCTCTATGTGATTCTTAATTAACTATAAAATTATTGAGGCAAAATTCTAAGAAAGGTCTATAAAATCAAAACCAGGGATTTTTCCTTTATGTCATCACTTTATACTTTGGCCATAATCTCTATTCTCTATTCTCTCTCTCTCTCTCTCTCTCTTTAAGTGCACCTTCATGGTTTGTGTCTAAGTTTAAAGAACTAAGTTTAAATACTGAATTTCCTTTCAATAGAGTTATCATATAATAGCTACGTACCTCATGGAGACAAAAACAACACCAGCTCTCCATTTCTATGGGTATATTAACTGAACATTTTCTTTTAAATTGCTCAAGAACCAAGCTACGAGTTTTTCAAACATAATAAGGTTAAAGTTTCATGAATCTCAGTGTTTTTGCTTCATAATTTTAACCACACGTATGAAAAAGTCCTAACGCCTTTAATTACATGCAACTACATTCAAGATTCAGCTTCTCTCCTTGGCATCCATTTAGGAGTCACCAAGGACACCACAGGACGCTCCGTGACCAGAGGTAATGACACTAAGCTGTCCGTCTTCCCTCTCCCGGACACTGTCAACATCCTAAAAACGGAGGCCGCACAGGGAGGACACGGCAGGGTGGGGCGGTCTGCTGGGAGCGTCACCTGAAAGTGCTGCCGCAGAGCCGACAGGGTGGTGTGCTGCCAGGATGGGTAGTTCTTCGCCACATAGACGGTGCAATGGGAAGGCTTCTGAGGTGGCTGCTTGTCAGTCTTCTACAGAGTCAAAGAAAAGGAAAAAACCAGGTAGTCACTTCCATGTAAACCCACAATGAAAAGAGCCCTCCCCCAGGATGCACCATGACTGCCTTGAACATTAAAAAAGATACATAATGCAGAACCGCATTAGCAATGCAGACAGACCTACACACTTCAATGAAAGTTGCCTTAATTTTCATTACTGTTAAATATTAATTGACCAATAAGGTTTTAGGAATGACCTTATTTAAAAAAAAAAAAAAAAAAGGCCCTAACCGGTTTGGCTCAGTGGATAGAGCATCGGCCTTGCTGACTAAAGGGTCCCAGGTTTGATTCCGGTCCAGGGCATGTACCTTGGTTTCGGGCACATCCCTGGTGGGGGGTGTGCAGGAGGCAGCTGATTGATGTTTCTCTCTCATCGATATTTCTAACTCCCTTTCCCTCTCCCTTCCATTCTGTAAAAAAATCAATAAAATATATTTATATTTTAAAAAGACTTTACCTTCCCTTTAGCTGGCATCATGTAATTCTTCAGTCGCAGCCTAAGGTCATGTGCGACCTCCATGAGATACTGTGAGGAACGTATCAAGACGTCATCCACAGGACCCACGACCGGCCACGAAGCACGCATAATTGAGTCAGGCTTTTAAGTAAAAACAGAAAGGCCCAGGAAGATTAGACAACATGACTATTTTATGATTCTTGATTACGATTTCAGACCAAAGCTACCATCTGCAATGGTGTGCTTCAAGTTCCAACCCTGACTCCACACGGCACACTTCCACAGCCCCTGACCTAATGTTCCCGAATTCAAGCTGTGAAGCCTTACTCTACATTCTTAATTAGCAGCCATTTGTACAAGCATATTAATACCCACACACATATGCTCACTTTCAAAGAAAATTATGTAATGCTAATTTGCCTAAATTTAATCATTATTGTATAAATCATGCACACTCTCAGTTTTTATCCTATTAATACATCCAGTGTGGAAAGTATGGCTATGTGGGTATATATACCATAAGCACATTTTTGCATTATTTGTGCAGTGAAAAATGCAAAAGAGCCAGGCTAATAAGGTTGGAAAGGAGTTATTAAAGCAGCCAACCTGTTTATCTGCAAGCCAGAGAGAAATAATTGAATTTATCTTCATAGTAAAAATGCTAATATAATATCGCTGAATATGCAGCCCTATGTATGCCAGGAATTTTATATAAAACAAGAATATTTATGCAAATATACACTTCTTTCTTTGTTTATAGGCAGTTCATAACATTTATATCTTTCTCAATATTTTTACCTCTTTAACAGTTGGAAAGACAATATTAGTTAGACATGTACTTAAACATATACCTGAATATATTTAAATGTGTTATAACATTTCCTAACAGGAATGGGATGAGAAGCCACATGCATACAGTCCATGTTTATAAAATATATACGCTGTGCATATAAACAAAGGCACACACATGATATTGTCTAAACAGAAGGCAGCTCCGGTTAATCTGTTGTAATAATGATGATGATGAATGTAGCATTATTCTTAAATTATTCATTTTCGGTCTTTTTCTCTTAAGTAACATTACCCCAACATTTATTTCATGAGACAAAAATCAAAACCGACCACAACATCTTAAATGCATAAATATACCTTTCCCAGGAGTGTCCAGATGTGCTCACACAAATGTGGACAGAATGGAGCCAAGAGAAGAGTCTGAACTTCAATGAATCGGAACACGAGGTCTCTGTGCATCCCTTCAATGGCCAATTCACGGTACTTATCTTTCGCGGCCTATAAAATTTGAAATTATTTACCATTTCTCTCCCCATACTTCTTTAGAATAAAAGTAAAGAAAAAAAATCAGTATCTCTCGTAACAGCCTGTCAATGTTCTCTCATTGATATTTCTATCTCTCTATCCCTCTTCCCTTCTGTCTCACTAAAAAAAGCAATAAAAACATATTTTTTAATAAATTTTTAAATAAAAATTTCTTGATGATAACTTAGGCATTTTTAAGTTTTTAGTCTTTTAAAATCCCATAATGAATTTGTGTAAAGGTATCACTTTAAAAATTTGCAAGGAAATGTATATCAATCCTTGTTCAAAGGATACTGCAGGTTTATGTGTCTCAAGAAAAAGTGTTTGAAAAGACATTTTGTAACAGACATTAAAACTGAACGATTTAAACTGTGTATTAAGGGCAAATGCTCGGCATATAGAAAACGTATTAAGTATCAAAAAAGGCTGTACATACAACACACTGCTAAGCTCAGCACTTACTCTTTTTTAATGACATCTATGAAAACCAAGTCCCAGAAATCCCAATGTAATATTTAACAAAACGGATTTTGAATAAAGCTACATTTTCACTTTAAGCACTTGAACTGCCAAATTTGAGGAAATACTGACATCTTGTGGAAAGCCTCGGGACATACTGGTTTTCAAACTACTAGTAAATCAGTTACAATTGTCTTTATTTTTCTTTTATTTTTTATGCCTTTATTTTTCATCAACTTAGAAATGTTTTTCAAGAAAGAATTATGGATTTTTAAATTTAATCACTTTATTAATGCTCATGGCTCAACTAGAAACAGAATTACTTATGTTAAATGAATACAACAGAAAAAATATTTTTAAAAAACTAGTTACAATCACAATTTATTGAAGAATTTTTAAATTTCTTAACAAAATTTCCAGTCTCCACTTTAGATGAGTTGTTATGATACAGCAGGAGGGAAAAACACATAATACAGACACTGACAATTTTTTTTAGCTATTTAAAAAACGAACAGCCTACCTGCAACTCAAAAAACCCTGTTTTCAAAGCTTCTTTAAACATCATTTTTTCATAGTTTTGATCTGTTTTTATAATTCCTGCATTCATTTCACTATTGAATAGGAAAAAAAAAAGTTACTGGGTGTGAAGGCAAGTATAGACAGGATTCAAAAACTGCTGCTTATACACAGTAAAATTAGAACAAAGCCCAAAACATTTAAAACTGCTCTACCAAAAGACCATTTTCATGGCCCTTAAAGACTGCCTATTGTCCCTCCCTATTATTTGTATGCTAGAGGCCCCGTGCATGAAATTCCTGCTCTGGGGAAGGAGGGGAGGAGTGTCCCCTCTGCCCTGCCTGCGCCCTCTCGCAGTCCAGGAGCTCAGCCCGGCTTCTGGCTGAGTGGCACTCCCTCTGTGGGAGCGCACTGACCACCAGGGGGCAACTCCCATGTTGAACACCTCCCCATGGTGGTTAGTGCATGTCAGAGCGACTGGTTGACCTGTCAACTGTCTGCCCCCTGGTGGGCAGTGCACATCATAGCCACTGCCTTAGCATATCATAAGCATATTACATTTTGGTTGAACAACTAGACACTTAGCATATTAGGCTTTTATTATATAGGATGCACCTTTAAAAACGTATTGTCACCTAACATTGCTTAGAGCTCCTGCTTGTGAAAGAGTTAACCATGCTCTTATTTAAAAATTCCTTGATACCTGGCTGGTGTGGCTCAGTGGTTGAGCAGTGACCCATGAACCAAAAGAACATGGTTTGATTACTGGCCAGGATACATGCCCAGGTTACAGGCTCAATCCCCAGTGGGAGTTATGTAGGAAGCAGCCGATCAATGTTCTCTCATTGATGTTTCTATCTCTTTATCCTTTTCCTTCCTATCTCTCCAAAAATAAAAAATAAAAAAAATCAATAAAAACATATTCTTAAATAAATTTTTTAAATAAAAATTTCTTGATGATAACTTAGTTATGAAGCCCAAAATGAAATATGAAAACAGCTTACCTAAAGTTGTAGTCAAGTTTAACTGTTGCATTCTAAACAACTGACATCGGATATTTTGGAAAATTTTCCTCATGCTACTGCAGGCCTTTCATAATATGGCCTAATCTGGCCCAACTTGGTTCACCTCCTACTTCTGCCCTCCACCTACTTTCCAGGGCTTTCTCTCTTCCTTGCAAAAATCCTGTTTGTTTTTTAAGGAACCCAGAATGCACACACCATCTGCATTCCCTCAGTCCCTATTATTACACTTCTAATTGGCAGGACAAGTGTTTTCCTCTCTTGCTAGACAACAAGAAGGACCAAGTCTTATCCATCTTTGTAAGACCAGTACTTAGGATGGTCCCTGAGACATAGATGTCGATAAATGTCTTTTGAAGGGAAAACGAAAATAATATTTCTCCATTTATTTCATCTACTTTTCCTTAAACCATTCTGCACTACTTTGATGCAAGAGAGCACGATAAAATGGTTACGAGAATGGGCTTTGGGAAAAGATAACAGCAAATTCCTATCCCAAGTTTGAAATGACTAGCTTTAAGGCATGTGATGAAATAATTTTTCTAAGCTTCAATTCCTTTATAAAGTAGAGCTAAAAATATCTTTATTATATAAGGTTGCTGTGAGGCTAAAATCGGATAATGGATTCAGAGTAATTAGCATTGTACCTGGCACCAGTAAGCTTTCCATGAATAGTAGCTATTATTATCGCCTACATTTATGTTAGGGTAGAAAAAGAAAACCTAACAATGCACCAGGACTAAGCAACTCTGAAGAACCAAGTGGCCGGGACCCACAGGTTACCTGGCAAACACTCTATCGTTGAAGGTGCTGGCTGGACCGCTTCTTAGGCTGTCCCGGTTGGCAACCATTTCTTTCACCCACTCCACCCAGGTGTACAGACGAAGAATGCCTGCATCTGCCATGGCCTCCACAAAGTTAGCGTCTTCCACGGTGTCACCAGCATCCGCCAGAGCCAAGCGCATTCCTGGACGAAGGGAGAAAAAACAATGGCTGATTTTTTTTTTAAAATATATTTTATTGATATTTTACAGAGAGGAAGAGAGAGGGATAGAGAGCTAGAAACATCAATTAAGAGAGAGAAACATTGACCAGCTGCCTCTTGCACACCCCCTACCGGGGATGTGCCCGCAACCAATGTACATGCCCTTGACCGGAATCGAACCTGGGACCTTTCAGTCCACAGACCGACACTCTACCACTGAGCCACACCAGTTTCCGAAACAATAGCTGATTTTAAACTGTGGTTCCTTAATATCTATTATGAATCCAGATGGGTACACTATGAAGTGTGCACATAAATTAAGAACTAGCCAAAGCTTTAAAGGACTGCCACGGATCAACAGCAAAACAAAAATCACCAAAAGTAGATGCTGTTAAAATATGTGCACCATCTGTATTAATTTGCATACACTTAGCATCAATATGCTTTTCTTCTCGGGAATGTTGAGTTAATGAGATAAAGTGGTCTTCAATGAGGCATAGGAAAAATTTAATAAACTAGCAATAGATATCCCTATCAACATCTCAGTCTCATTTAGAGATAGAAAAATATTACGATATTTTCATGCATGAAAACACACATTGGTGCTTCATGTGTATAAATACATATTTAATTCCTAGTCCTCAGAGTAGATTATTCCTTCCAAGTTTTTTAACAAAATTTTACTTTCCAACCAAAATCTTCCATTCTAAAAGATTGAAAAAAGCCATCAATAAAAGCCTAATTACATAAAGTATAGGACATCCTTGCAATGGAAAGCATGTGGCTGCTAAAAAGAGTGAGGAGCCCTGACTGGTTTGGCTCAGTGGATAGAGCGTTGGCCTGTGGACAGAAGGGTCCCAGGTTTGATTCCAGTCAAGGGCATGTACCTTTGTTGTGGGCACATCCCCAGTAGGAGGTGTACAGGAGGCAGCTGATCAATGTTTCTCATTGATGTTTCTAACTCTCTATCCCTCTCCCTTCCTCTCTGTAAAAAAATCAATAAAATATTTTTTTTTAAATGAGTAAAGCTGAAACCGGTTTGGCTCAGTGGTAGAGCGTTGGTCTATGGACTGAAAGGTCCCGGGTTCGATTCCGGTCAAGGGCATGTACCTTGGTTGCAGGCACATCCCCAGCAGGGGGTGTGCAAGAGGCAGCTGGTCGATGTTTCTCTCTCATCGACGTTTTTAGCTCTCTATCTCTCTCCCTTCCTCTCTGTAAAATATCAAAATATTTTTTTTTAAATGAGTGAGGAAACTATGAACTGTGTTATAGAGACAATTCTTACTTTAAACCTCATGTATCAACCACTGTGAACTTCAGGTTTTTTTCGGCAGCTTCCCCACCTCTCTCAGGTTTCATAGAACTAAAAAGAGTTGGGCCTTACCTGGATTATTAGGCTTTGGCTTAAGGCAGTGGTCGGCAAATCACAGCCACTGTCATATACTACCCTTTACCTCTTTGCACACAATATGCCACAATTGCCTAATCCTTACAGCTTCCAACTACATGGTAACATTTAGTCTAGTCCAATGGTTGGCAAACTCATTAGTCAACAGAGTGGAAAACCTCGGCTCGAGAGCCGTATGTAGCTCTTGAGCCGTATGTAGCTCTTGAGCCGTATGTAGCTCTTGAGCCGCTGTTTGCCGCTCTGTTGACTGAGTTTGCCAACCACTGGCTTAGGGGAATGTTGTGGCTGGTTTGAGCTTCTATCCAGACCACTAAACCTTTCATATCAGCAATAAAGCTGTTTTGCTTCCTTATTATTACTGTGTTCACTGGAGGAGTACTTTTAATTTCCTTCAATAACTTTTCCTTTCACAACTTGGCTACCTGAGGAAAGAGGTCTAGCTCTCAGCCCATCTCAGCTTTCAACATGCTTTGCTCGTGAAGCTTAATTATTTCTAGCTTTTGGTTTAAAGTGAGAGACATGCGACTATTCCACCTGAGTAATTAGAGGCCATGGAGGGTTATTAATTGGCCTAATTTCAATATTGTTGTGTCTCAGCAATTCTTATGTTTTAAACATTACATCGCTTGTATTCAAAGAAACCATGAATACTTTTTAATATATCTTTACTGATTTCAGAGAGGAAGGGAGAGGGAAAGAGAGATAGAAATATCAATGATGAGAGAGAATCACTGATCGGCTGCCTCCTGCACATCCCCCGCTGGGGATCAAGCCCACAACCCAGCCATGTGCCCTTGACCAGAATCGAACCTGGGACTCTTCAGTCCACAGGCTGACACTCTTTGAGTCCGCAGGCCGACGCTCTATCCACTGAGCCAAACCAGCTAGGGCCCATGAATACTTTTTTTAAAGTATTGGTAAGCGATAAAGAGAAAAGCAATAAGATTAAACAAATATTAAATTGCCTTGTGTAATCTAAGGAGAATTGAATCCTATGCAACAGCAACGATTAAAAAAAAAGTATACTCACCATCGGCTGAAAATTTGTCAATAGCTTGGGTCAAAGTGAGAAAGTTGCCTGTGGATTTTGACATCTGGAATAGAAAGCCAGTAAGTAAGCGTTAGCAGGACTATACCTAAATGAAACAGACCTGATCAACCAAATCACGTTAAATGGGTTGGCCACGATCAGATAAAGACAAGGATTAGAAAGATAGAATAAAAATATGCCCTAAACTAAATTTACAGAGGTGAGGACTAAAGTCAGTCAATAGTGCCTTCTATGGGCCATTCGGCTGCTGAGTGAGAGCTGGGAAAGCATCTCCAGGCTGAGGCTCATCCACATTGGACCCTACTATTACTTTGTGCACACAGAATTACCCCACTGTAACTCCGGAACACTTCCGGTGATCTAGAGAAGACCTCTATATTAACTAGTCCTTCAAAAATAAATGGACTTGCCGGAACCAGTTTGGCTCAGTGGTAGAGCGTCGGTCTGCAGACTGAAGGGTCCCGGGTTCGATTCCGGTCAAGGGCATGTACATTGGTTGTGGGCACATCCCCAGTAGGGGGTGTGCAAGAGGCAGCTGGTTGATGTTTCTCTCTCATCGACGTTTCTAGCTCTCTATCTCTCTCCCTTCCTCTCTGTAAAATATCAATAAAATATATTTTAAAAAAATAAAAATAAAAAATAAAAAAAATAAATGGACTTGCCGAAACCGGTGTGGCTCACTGGATAGAGCATCGGCCTGTGGACTCAAAGGTCCCAGGTTCGATTCCAGTCAAGGGCATGTACCTTGGTTGCGGGCACATCCCCAGTAGGGAGTGTGCAAGAGGCAGCTGATCAATGACTCTCATCGATGTCTCATCAGCTGATCAATGACTCTCATCGATGTTTCTAACTCTCTGTCTCTCTCCCTTCCTCTCTGTAGAAAATCAATAAAATATATATTTTTTTAAATAAATGGACTAGCTCAGGAGGCCAGAGTTACTAGGGTTTTAGGAACTTCTGTGATTAGGGTCATGATAACTGGTTGTTCAAATTGTGCTCTGCCTGAAGGCAGTACATCTAAGGAGCATTGTGCCCAACTCAGCAATCTTTATTTTAAATTTCTTATGTCTTAATCATAACTTTGCTGATATCAAAGAGAGGTGATTATTATACCAATGTTCCACCTCATGGCAATAAAATATCATGTACCAATAAAATCAGCACAGTGCACAACACAACCTGGGCTGTGCCCTGACTGGGGCTTGAACCAGCAACCTTTCGATGCACAGGTTGACACCCAACCAACTGAATCACACCATCCATGGCCACACACTCAATTTTAAAGATAAAACTTTAATTTATGCTGGTAGTCCTAAACATTTTAAATGTAAGACTTTTAAGCATCTGATTATCATATTCTTTATTTCTTTAATTTTAAAAAAGTGCAACTTCCTAAATTAGAACAGCTTTCTGCGGAACTTTTAACTCTCAGTGAGCCTTACCTTCTCAGAGTTGAGGAGAAGATGTCCATTTGCTCTCACAGCCACAGGCCATTTGTCACTTTATAGGTAAATGTTTAAAGAAAGAAAATAAAACTTAAACATTGTGGTGTAGGCTTAAAATGTTGAGATAAATGCTAAAAGATTAACAAAAGTTTGCTAACACGAATGTTCAAGGCTATGCTCTGTTTATAATAGGAAACAAATGAAAACAATGAAAGTGTCCATTAGCAAAGGACTGGTTATAAAACTATGGTACAAGCATGCAGTGAATTACTAAGTATGTACTTAACAAACACAGATGGGGCTATATCAAAATACAAGTCAGAAACAGTGTCTACAACACTGCATCTTTGTATAAATTAAAATATAAATAAGTATAGCTATATATAATGCTAATGGTACTTGGCAAATCTATACCCTACATAATAACTTCTTATATATTTGAAGCCATAAGACACTCATGTCAATAAGCAATGAATTTAGTCCATATCCTTTTTAGCACTCACCTTTGTTCCGGCCACATAGCCACATGGTTATACAGGTAATATGAAAGATGATTTGGAACAAGGTCCTTGCCAGAGACTCTAAGGTCCACGGGGTACCAGAACTCAAACTCATGCTTTAGCTGATCTAATTTCTCCTTCGGGATCTGAGTCTTAGGAAATGGAGCTTCCTTGAAGAAAACATAATCCCAAACTTCCTTGGTCATCTGCTGTGGTCTGTATTTAAAACAGAACGAACAAAGAAACAACAAAACATACGTAATTTTTTAAAAAGAATCAGTATTTCAATCTAACCAGGAATTAGGAATCTCTTAATGTAGCTGAGAGTAACAAATGAGTACAATAGACTCCCATAAAAATGAAGAATGGCCGAAACCGGTTTGGCTCAGTGCATCAGAGCATCTGCCTGCGGACTGAAAAGTCCCAGGTTCGATTCTGGTCAAGGGCATGTACCTTGGTTGCCGGCACATCCCCAGTAGTGGGTGTGCAAGAGGCAGCTGGTCAATGTTTCTCTCTCATCGATGTTTCTAACCTTCTATCCCTCTCTCTTCCTCTCTGTAAAATATCAATAAAATATATTTTTTTAAAAATGAAGGATGGATAGTAATAAAAAAGTGGAAGGGCTATTGATTACTTTATCTCAGTTCAATAGTGACTTGAAAAAAACAAAACAAAAACAATATAGCAAAATTCCACTAAATGAATTCCTTTAAAAAAAAAAAAAGTATGGCTTTGATTTTTTTTTTTAGATAGAGTGGGAGAGGGGAGAGAAAGAGAAACACTGAATTGAGAAACAACTATAGGTTGCCTCCCATACACACCTCCAACCTGGATATGTGTCCTGACCGGAATCAAACCAGTGACCTTTCGGTATATAGGATGATGTTCAACCAACTGGCCCACACTGGCTAGGCTGTTAAATAAATTCTTATGAAAACTAAATACTAAAAAAGAACCTCCAATACTTGAATCAAAAGATGGTATATTTTGCTGACAAACTAGATTTCTTTCCCTGATCCATTTACCAACCTGATGCCCAGTGGAGACTCTGCCTGTCCACGCAAGTTACCCCCCTGCAACAGGTGTGCCACCGTGTAAAACGCCATGTAAATGGTGGAATCGGAGAGTGACTCGATCAGCCACTGCTCATCCCAAGGCAGGCGGGTCCCTACGAGACAAAAAAAAGGAGAAAACTAATGCATGAGGGACCAAAAAGACACTTCACCTATAAATCCACATTTTAAGAATAGTTCTACAAGACTTGCAAAGTTGCTTATAAAGGAACTTCTTAAATTTACTCTGATAATTAATAAAAACAAAATGGTAATTAAAGAAAACTGGGTTAGTAGGTAGGAGACCCCCATCTTGGTGTCCCTCATCCTCTAACCGAAAGCTCTCACTTCCGATTCAGAAAAATACTAGAAAAGAGGGAATGAGGAAAAAGTGTTAATTTGCCGAAGTCATTCAAAGAGAAAAATCTAAAGTTTGCTTACCTAAACCGTAAGTTCTTGAGCAAGCATGCTCTTGTAGCCAGCCTAAGGTAGCTTCAAAATTCCTCCTGGTCTCCTCCCCGAATCTGAGAGTAAAAAGCACAGTGTCTCCCTCCACCCTCTCATCTCCTTTCCCTTCCCGCATCTCTTTCTCCCGTCTTACGTCTCCAGGTTCTTCAAGCACTGGGATGTCTGCTTTTTCCAGTTCTCTTCCCCGTAATCCAAGTACCTGGGAGTACACACATCGATTAGGAAAAAGTAAAAGTCTAAAGGGGAAGGAGAGGGACTGGAGGAAATTTCTTGCTACGAGAGAGACTAACCACTGGTCACACAGGGCCACGACGCATTCATCTGCAGACCTGGACATAACTTGTTTCTCTGGTTCCATGTAAATAAATGCATCTCCCTAAATGGAAGTAGATAACAGAATGTCAGATATCATGTCAAGTCATCTCTATTCCTCAAAGATAAAACAACTTTTGTGAAAAATGCATTTTCATTACATCTTCTTTCTTCTCAGGGTAAGTTTATCTGCCTTATTTTCTATACACTTGCTTTTGTATTTTTGTTTTGTTCTGTTTTTCCACTATGTAACCTGCTTCAGTGCCTGCATCCTGCAGGCAGAGGCCAGGCAGTGGTTCGGCCAGTATGCTATGGCATGGGGCACTACGAGAAAACCGGGGGTGGACCTACATAAACCCAAACCCGTGCACATAACACTTGCTTTTGAAAAGGTTTGTCGAATGGATCACCTTCCCTAGGTAGAATATTCCTCTTCAGTGGCAAAATCAAAGAAGTGTAATAGTTTTTAAGTCTATGATTTGAAGATTAGGGACCTTTTTATCCTTGTTATAAATAGAGAATTAAATACATGAAACTTGTTTTTAAAAAGATGCCCAAAAATTAAAAATAGAAAATACTGTTCCTAAAGACTTAAGACTGTCATAAAAAATTCCCACTAGAAAACTGACCATGAATTTTATTTTTTTACCAAATATAAGTACCCGTGTTTCCCCGAAAATAAGACATCCTCCGAAAATAAGACCTACTTCGTGGAAACATAATACATCCCCTGAAAATAAGACCTAGCGCATCTTTGGGAGCAAAAATTAATATAAGACACTGTCTTATTTCCGGGGAAACAGGGTATCTCTTAATGCATTACGGTCCCAGACTTTTTAAGCAATGATCATTTTTAAAAATAATATTCAGCATTATTATCTATATAATGATTTATTGCTCTGTGTTCTTAAATGCAATTCCTCATGCTGAACTTCAATAGCTGAGATTTTTGTTTAAAGATAGTGAAGCAAAAAGATGTTTAACTCTACTACCTCTAAAATTTCAAGAAAAGGACAACAAAGAGGTGTTCATATTTTTAATGGCACGAACCTACAAAGACAAGATAAACTGAAGAAACAATATCCACCAAATTCTGGAAACTGAAGAGCAGGAAGAGTGGCGACTATATTAGCAGGATGAAGAAAGCTGGCCGAATTCTAAGCCAATAGTAGAGAAAGCTAATGAGCAACCCAGTCTGCATTGCAGAGCCTCCAAAAAACTCATGGATTGGCGGCACAAGATAGTTCTGAAAGGGGAAACGTGAGGCTGAATAAAGGAGGACGAAGACTTTTAACAGTTATTCCCAGAATGCTTTTGGACTTATCAAAGGTATCGCTGAACCAGAGCACCATGTTTAATGGCCCTCAAAATTTTAAGGAAAAATTATTCCCAATCCAGAATTCTATTCCCAGGTAAAGAAGGGCAAATGAGGAGAGGGTAAAGATATCTGAATCATGAAAGGTTGTGAAAATTTAACTTCCAGATACTTTTCTCAGGAAAGCTACTAGAGGCAAAGCTTCACTAAAATGAGAGCAAATAAGGAGGAAACAGTCAGGGAATCAAGGACCCAGGGCATCCAACTCAAGAGAAGCAAAGGAAAGCTTCAGTGATGATGGAGGAACACCCCAGGGCATCTGTGCACCAGTATAAGCAACCAGTACCGACTAAAACAGGCCAGAGGCCCTGGGAGAGTCTCTGAGGTGGAACCAAGGGCACACTGATGTGTCTGAACAGGGCAGAGATTGGGATGGTGTATTGAGAAGTATACTTAAAAGCAAGGAAATGTTTTTTAAAGAGACTATTATTAACTCCAGGGAAATGCAAAAGCTAGAGAAGAAAAGTTATTGTATACATTATAGATCAGCCATGTCTCAAAAATGTAAACACTGACTATGGCTCTGACATAAATTACAATATACCTATACCACCAGGGGGGTGGAGAAGTGTATATGAATGTGGTGAAATTACAGAGGAAGCCATAAGGCAGGAAGAAGTAAATCTTGAACTTCAATAGTATAAAGTCAATGGTTGATGCCTAAATGTGAAAAATAAAATCAGAAAACTATACTACATTATGATTTGAGATGCTAAAAAAAAAACTATAACAGTTGAAAGTAAGCCCCTCCAACTAAGAGTAATTTAAGAGAATGTAGAAGGATAAAGAGGAAATTATGACTTTTTTTTTAATAAGCCTTACAGGCAACTCTCTCTCTGTATCTTGAGTACATATAACTGTCAAAAATAAAATTTTAATTTAACAAGTAGTTAGGTAGCTCAATAGAAGTTACAATAAAAATGAAAATGCAGGGAAGGATGAAAATCACAAAGCACAACAGAAAGAGAACTGTAACTACTAGAATCTCTAGTATCTCAAATGGCCACCATTAGCAACATATTAAAGTTCTCTGCCTGTGCTTTGCACGTACCAACTTTGGAACACTATTCATCAGCATTACAGATGGGGAGTTCAACTTAATGAACTGCTAAATAGGTCTCCTATGTTCTGCCACAAAACAATACGCTATCTTCAATAAAGCTCAAGGTTCTACTTCAGACTGCCTGCTAATTAACACTGGGAAGCCTGTCGTATAACTAAAACATTTCTCCTAAAACGGCCTTTAGAGGAGAGCCTTTCACATACACTGTCAATCATCTTCTTCTGAATAGTCTTCTTTACGTCTTGGACCTTCTGTCCTTTAAATCCATCCACCAACATTACCTAAAGGGATGAGAGTGAAGAAAGAAACACATAGAAAATAATTAAAATTTGCTGAGTTCCTTCCCCCTCCCCGACCAAACTTTTTCCTAACTAAATTTACTTCCACCCACCAAACCAAGGTATTTTTAGGGTGAAACTTATCACATTTACAACCATAACTTTTTACTTTGGCATAGTTTGAACAACCAACATATATAACACGTTTGTTTTCTTATAGTATAATTGGGATGGCTGTCATGAGCACGATTAGGAAGAACCCCTCACTTCCTTCCCACTTCTCGGTTTCTGTGTGGAGAGAACTCCGTTAACTCCCCTCACGCCTCAAGGCTTTGAGAGAGGAAGTGAGCACAGTCAGCTCAGCACCGCTTAAGCTTCTCCTTCCAAACCCGCCTGCTGCCAACCAGCTTTCTCCTTTGCTGAGCCACGGGATAAACTGAGCTAAGAGGAAGCCTACTCTTTTTCAGCTCTGCCTTTTACTTAGTGGGGAAATTTAATTCTAGGGAGAAGTATTAGCTTGCCACTGCTGTCACAGCTCTAAGCCACCATCCCCTTTCCAGCTGAAACTGACTTCCCTCTACCTGACTCCTGAGTCTCTCGCAAATGGTTTCTAAGTGAAAGACACAAGTTCTTTTCTGACCTTCCAATCCTCTAACATTCCCAAAATGCTTCATATCTATTTAATTCATCGTTATGAAATGATGCTTCTTCATCATTACGATGCAATGGTTAAGAGCACAGTCCTAGAGCCAAGCTGCCTGGTTTGAATCTCAGTTCTGTCACTTGCTGGCTAACTGGCAGATCTCGGGCAAATTACTTAATGTCTTAGTGCCTTAATTTTCTTATTTATAAAATGGAAAAAATAATGCCTACTTCTTTGGTTTATTTTGAGTTTTAAATAATTTGTAAATGCTGGCTTTTATCACCATCCAAAATGTGTAAGTTGCTTAAAAGACATATAACCAATTCTTGGTTATCTAGAAAAATGACAGTAAAGACAAAACAAATTCTTATTTATGTCCTTAAATATCTTCCTTTTAGCTATGTAATGGTGCCACATGAGTATAAGACTTATCAGGGTGGTCACTTCATAACATATAACTGTCTAACCACTTCACCACATTATACATCTGAAACTAATATAATATTGCATGTCAACTGTAATTGAAAAAAAACAACAACACTTTAAATCTTCATTTTAAGCTCAAGCAACTAACAACTTAGCTGAATGGTCACTTTCTCTAACCTAGTCTTCTTTCCACGGAGATGCAGTAAGTCACATTAGCATATGCACAGTCAAGGAAAAAGAGGCTCGTTCATTCTGCTGTGCTCCCCTGGCATTCAGTAGTCATTAACAAGTAAGCTAATGAACTGAATAAAATTGATTTTTTTTTTAAATATAAACTTCTTAATTTAAAGAGCCAAAGAAGGGAACATGTATTATCCATGCAATAAACCTTTGGAGTTTAGTGCATAATAATATGAACAAACTTTATTTTTTATTTTTTTATTAAATTATTATCTGTGTACACATCTTACCATTGCCCCCCCCCCACCTCCCATTCATGCCCTCCTCCCCCAGAGAATATGAACAAACTTTAAATATCTTCTCAAGAAATTCATTCCTTAAAAGATTCTTACAGGACACAAAAATGTAATTTCTGTAAATACTATTATTCCCTCACAAAAGATTAGAAAAGGGTTGAAATAGAAGAATCTCTTATTAATCTCATATTAACCTGTCATAGGTCAGTATATGGCTGAAACTATATTGAATTTTTCTACATATTTTTTAAATGATTAAGAAGAAAATCACAGAGCTTGCAGTAAATCAAATAAAACAATAAAATTATTACTTACACCATCATAAAAGCCTTTTAGATATAATTTCTCCTTTGCTTCTGCAAGCTTTTCTCGGTCATTCTGGCTCTGAACTTTCAACTCATCACAAATGGTTACAGCAGAAAGTTTTCCAAAACCTGGGATTTCAATGACTGGCACCTGCAAAAACAACAATGTCAGGAACCTACTCATCCTGAATGCACACAAAACTGTCCTATGGGGCACAGGCCTTTTGCCTCCACTGTCAGTAATCACACAGTGACTACCCAAGATCTAGATGTGAATCTGTCCTCCTCCTCTCCACAAACTCTGTGCAGCAACCCCACATTGTCCCTCCCTTTCATGTATACCGTTCCCAGCTCTCATCCGCCACTGCCATCCAATTAACTAAATAATTAACATTGAAACTAGCAAAATTGTGAAAACAACTAAATTTTTGGAGAGTCTTGTTTTTATCCTATCTAAAAAAAAAAAAAAAGAGGGTGTAATATGCAAATTAACCACCACTCCGCTACACCCACAAGCCATACCCACCAGCCCATCAGAGTGAGTATGTAAATTAACCCCAACCAAGATGGCTGCAGCCACAGAGAGCAAGAGGGAGGCTTGGGTTTCCCTGGCAATGGAGGAAGCCAAGCTTTCCACACACCTTGGCGAGCCCAAGCCTCCAGTCAAGGCTACACCGGTGTTGGGTCTAAATGGGCAGTTGGACATCCCTCCAGAGGTCCCAGATTGGAGAGGGTGCAGGCTGGGCTGAGGGGCACCCTCGCCACACCCCCCACCCCATGCACCAATTTTGTGCACTGGGTCTCTAGTTTTCTAATAAATCTTCTGGATTTGTCATGAAAATTACTTGCTAGTAATTTAAATGCTTTTTCTTCTGCAGGCACTAATGTGAAAACATAAACATTTATGAGTATTATGGCAAAATGTTGTCCTCAGAAGCCTAGAAATTGGCCAAACTAGCAAAATAAGCTACTATAAAATTGGTGATGCTAAAAAGCCATTTGTTTGCTAGGTGCTAATACTTATTGTTAGTTTTTCTCTCACTCTTACCTGCCACAGCAGGCACCAAGTTAAAATAAACTCTCAAGTAAACCCCTTATTTCTATACTCCATTAATTAATTTTGTTACTACAAAAAAAAAGTCAGCTCTTTTTTTTTCTCTGATAAAGATATGGATATAAATATACAGAATGATCTATGTACTCACTGGCTCAAATGGCAAGACCATGTCATCTCTAATTCCATACTTTGCTCGTAAAGCCTACAAAAAATTTTGAAGTTAACATTAATGATCAATACTTTATTAATATAATAATTGAGAAAAGAAATCTCTAAACTTTTTTTGAGCTAGTATTTCTTCTCCTTTCCATAGAAAGCAATTTCTGTTATCTTTACCACATATCTCAAGAAAGGATATATGGCTTTTAAAAACTCAATAGTTTAAGTTACAATGAATGGCTTCAATGTTGAAACTGTACAGCCAAAAGCAAAAACTGACACACACACACACACACACACACACACACACCACTAAAAATGAGGTTCATATTCTAGGCTGCAATGAAAATGTGACTATCAGAACACTTTTCAAAAATTTAATAAAATCCACCACATCAACCAATTAAAAAGGAAAATTTCATATGGTCATATCAACAAATGGGAAATAAGCATTTGACCAAAATCCAGCACCCATTCATGATAAAAACTCTCAGTAAACTAGTATAAAGAGGTGCTTGCTCAGCTTCAGAAAGACGATAAAAAACCTACAACTGCCCAACTGGCGAGGCTCAGTAGTTGAGCACTGACCTATGAACTAGGAGGTCACAGTTCAATTCCTGGTCAGGGCACATGCCTGGGTGCCAGCTCTGTTGCCAATGTAGAGCATGCAGGCGGCAGCAATCAATGATTCTCTCTCATCACTGATGTTTTTATCTCTCTCTCCTTCTTCCTTCCTCTCTGAAACCAATAAAAATATATCTTAAACATTTTTTTAAAAAAACTAAAAAATCTGCAGCTACCAACATGATGAGAAACCCAAAGCTTCCCCACTAATATTAGGTAAATGCAAGGACGTCCCCTCTCACCACTCCTTTTTTTTATTGTTGATTACAGATGTCCCCCTTCTCCCTCCCCACAGCTCCCTTTCCCAGCCCAAAGGTTTATTGCCCATACAATACATGTCCCCTTCTTTTGCTCTTTAAATTAAGAAGTTCAAATTTTAAAAAGGCAGTTTTATTCAGTTCATTAGCTTACTTGTTAATGACTACTAAATGCCAAGTGATGTGAACGATCCTCTTTTTCCTTAACTGTGCATATGTTAATGTGCCTTACCATGTTCCCATGGAAAGAAGACTAGGTTAGAGAAAGTGAATATTCAGCTAAGTTACTAGTTGCTTGAGCTTAAAGTGAAGCTTTAAAAAAGGTTTTTCTTTCAATTAAGTTGACACGCAATATTATATTAGTTTCAGGTGTACAATGTGGTGGAGTGGTTAGACAGTTATATGTCATAAAGTAACCACCCTGATAAGTCTGGTACCCATGTGACACGATACATAGCTAAAAGGAAGATATTTAAGGACATAAATGAGAATTTGTTTTACCTTTACTGTCATTTTTCTACATAACCAAGAATTGGTTATATGACTTTCAAGCGACTTACACATTTTGGATGGTAATAAAAGCCAGCACTTACATAGTACTTACAAATTAACTTATTTAAAACTCAAAATAAACTAAAGAGTAGGTATTATTTCCCCATTTTACAGATAAGAAAATTAAGGCACTAAGACATTAAGTAATTTGCCCAAGATCTGCCAGTTAGCCAGCAAGTGACAGAACTGAGATTCAAACTAGGCAGCTTGGCTCTAGGAGGGAGAGAGATGAATAGGAAAAGTACAGAGAACTTTTAAGGAGTGAAAATGTTCTGTATGATATTATAATGATGGATATATATATATATATATGTGTGTGTGTGTGTGTGTGTGTGTGTGTGTGTATATATATACACATATATATATACATATATATATATATATATAATTACTGTATACATTTGTCCAAACCCACAGAATGTACAACACCAAGATTAAACCCTAAGGTACACTGAGGTCTTTGGGTGACTATGATGTAGTTCATCTTGGTAAAAAAGTACCTTTCTGGTGAGTGATGTTGATAATGGGAGGCTAAGCATGTGCTGAGGTAGGGAGGGGGCATAAGGAAAAATCGCTGTACCTTCCTCTCACTTCTGTTGTGAACCTAAATCTGCTTCTAAAAAAATAAAAGTCTTAAAAAATATATACTATGATACATTATATTCAATACTCAAACCACAAGAAAATATATGAACATCAGGAAATAGGTTAGAGATTGCAGTTCAAAGTGACGTGTAATAGCTTTTTAGCCTAATCTCATAGAGTAGTTCAGCGGTACCTAACCAATTAGATGAAGAAGAGGAAAGAAGAACGTGAAACTCAGACACTCACCTGCTTTTTTTTCAAGTCTCTGAGGGCAGCAAAATCATCGGGGGAGTCAGAAGGAACACTCGTGACCACACCAGTGCCTTACAAAACAAAGTGTGGAACTGATTAATAGAGCCAGACAGGATTACCATAGTATTTCTATACAGAAATAAACTCTTTACCTTTATCCTCCTTGATGGTGAGCATTGGAAGAACATAGATCACCTTGTAAGATGTTAAAGGTGCAGAAAGAGACGCACCAAGAATTTCCTGTGTAAGAAAAACATAAGCATAAAAGGTGAAGAAAGTTAACCAATAAAATTTAAAACAATGCTATTTTAAGCCCAAGAAGCTACTAATCAAAAATATATGAAATAAGCTGAAACCAGTTTGGCTCAGTGGATAGAGCGTCGGTCTGCGGACTGAAAGGTCCCAGGTTCGATTCCGGTCAAGGGCAGGTACCTTGGTTGCGGGCACATCCCCAGTAGGGGGTGTGCAGGAGGCAGTTGGTCAATGTTTCTCTCTCATTGATGTTTCTAACTTTCTATCCCTCTCCCTTCCTCTCTGTGAAAAAATCAATAAAATATATTTTTTTAAATATATATAAAATAAAACAAAACCCATTCTTTTTTACCAACTAGACCAAAAATAACTATAAGTGCTGATTAAGGTTGTAAGGAAATTAGTACACTGACACAGTACTTTGACATTGCACTCCTTGAGGAAAGCAACATAGGAATCCATAGCAGGAGCCACAAAAATGTTCACACAACTTAGACCCAGCGATCCAATCCTATGAATTTATCTCATAGTTGAAAAAAAAATTGTTTTCCTCTGAGAAGTCTGCCCAATGCTGTGTTAACCTGGGAACAAATAAAACTTTAAATCATAGAAAAATTATTTAATAAAGTATAAGACTTCACAAAGCTAGAATACTGTATATCCATTTTAAATGATAATGGGAAGACAAATTGAATTAAAAAGATATTATCTAGTTTCTCTTTTTTTTAAAAAGTCAGAAAATCCAACAAGATTGGACCCATAGTCTCATACACAATAAACGGCTTGTAGCTGCTTGTTTAGCTAAGGAATGAACTTTTCAATTCCACACAGTTCCCACCCATCCCACTTTATTCACAGAGATAAGCTGCTTTTACAGAATTTATAGTGATGACGGTTGAAAGCTATTTTTTAATGTATACCACCCATTTTCCTCACTCCAGAATCAGCTCCAATTAACATGGAAAGAAGTTGCATTAGAGACAGTTAAAATTTTGTGTTATTAATACTGTCCCCAAAATCTCTAACATCAAGTACTAATGAGATGCAAGCACTGCCTGAAACAGAAAAATACAGGAAACAATCCAAATATCCATTACAGAGAATGGTTATCTACACTGTGGTACAGCCAAGCAGGAATACCTTTGCGGGAGGGGGGTGAGCACTGACTCTGAAATGGACACGAGAGAACCTTCTGGAAAACTGGAATGTTTTATATTTCAATTTGGGCAATCCTTACATGAGTGTATGCACATATGAAAATGCACCCCCAAAAATACACATGATTTACATATTTGATGATATCTATGTCTCAATTAAAAAGTATTTTTAGCCAAAACCGGTTTGGCTCAGTGGTAAAACATCGGTCTGCGGACTGAAAGGTCCCGGGTTTGATTCCGGTCAAGGGCATGTACATTGGTTGCGGGCACATCCCCGGTAGGGGGTGTGCAAGAGGCAGCTGGTCAATGTTTCTCTCTCATCGACGTTTCTAGCTCTCTATCCCTCTCTCTCTCTGTAAAATATCAATAAAATATAATTTTTTTTAAAAAAAAGTTTTTTTTAATATTTTTTTCTCAAGCTTCACTGTTGAAATGTTTCCTCTAAATTCATGCACTAAAATAAACAGTCTGCTACCCAACTTACCTCTCCCATTAATTCCTTAACAACAGGCACCACGCCACTGTCTTTGGTAAAGCCCTGGAATGACATGTTCCTGGCAGCTCTTTGGGTGCAAATGAATATGTCACCATTCGCCGTCTCAAACCCAATGTACTTCATATCAGGGCGGACCCAACAGTTTGTCTGTCCAAACATGGTCTCAGGTCTCAGAGTAGCAGCTACCAAAAAGATATTTTTCCCTTTCAGGCCACTAAAAGAAAAAGAAAAAAGATACATTAAAGGAAAAAAAAAGTTGTGGATTTTATCACAAGTATCTGATATTCAAAAATCTGAACCAATAATTCTTTGGCAAACCTACCTTAATTTGGATGGGTATGGCTCAAGCACTTTCAACTTGATTAAAGTATATTCCTGAGGTCCAACACCCTAAACAAACCAAAAACAAAGGGGGGGGGGGAGAGACTTGGATTACACCTACTAATCTATTTGAGAGATCTGAATGAAATTTCTAAGATCAGTTCTTACATTGTTAAACTAATTCCTTTCAGCCCTGTCCAGGTAGCTCAGCTAGTCAGGGTGCCATCCCAATATGCCAAAGTTTCGGGTTCGATCCCTGGTCAGGGCACAATAAAAGAATCAACCAATGTGGGTGTTACAGGTTCACTGAAAGGTTGCCAATTGATGCCTGTAGGGGGCATGGGCGGGGCAGCCAACTGATGTTTCTCTCTCTCCCTCCCTTTCTCTCTCTCTAAAAGTAAATTATATAAATATTTAAGAAGAAAAAAAAAGAATCAACCAAAGAATGCATAAATAAGAAGGAAAACAATTCAACCTCTCTCTCCCTTCCTCTCTTAAAAACCAATCAATTTTTTTTTTTTAATAGACAATCCTTACTTCCAATGAAGAGACTGCCAGTGGTGTGACTGACCATATCCACATAGAAGTCTGATATGTAAGAAGTGAGCTGGGGACCTTCTAGCCCACACCAGAACTGCTAAACAAGACCCAGACTCTACTAAGTGAGGATGTTTTGCTGAGAGTTCCCTTGAGAGGGAAGGACAGAAAAAAAAAATTTAAGTGGCTTAAAAAATATTTTAAACAATTTTTGTCAAAATAAGAATTAGAAGACAGCAATGCCACAGAGCAGTCATCACAGACATACATTGGACCAGGAATCAGATGATGTATATTCAAAAACAAGTGTGTGCACTTACTAATGGCTTGACTCAAGAGAATCACAATCTCTTTGAGCCTCATACTGAAGAACACATAAGATAATGGATGGGAAAATGCTTTGAAAATTATAATATGCTATTAAAATTTAAGATATTGCTCCCATTGACTATATTAAGACTTAATTCTAACATCATAATTAAAGGCTGATTTTGAAAAGTAGTCACCACACCAGCAGTCGCCAACCGGTGGTCCACGGACCACTGGTGGTCAGTGAAGTCCAAAAGGTCGGCAACCGCTGCACCACAACACAAATGTGTTCACAAGTGGTAATAAACAATAACACACTCATTGGGACTCCTAAGTTCGGATCCTGGTATTGTTGGTTTACTATGCCGAGGCTTCAGACAAACCACTTACCCTTGCTTCACTCAAGTATTACAAAAAATGCCACTAATGTGTCCTACAGGCATGTAGAGTGGCGTCATGCATGACTAGAAGTACTCTGGATATAAGCAAGTGCGCACCAAGTCAAAGCAAGTGTAAATGGAATCTGTGCACATCCGTCAGCCACGTACCTCATCACCTTTCCCATGCTCTTGTTTCAGAGCACAGCGTTCTCCAGGCAGTGCTTCTCAAACATTTGCATGCATATGGATCACACTGTCTGTTAAAAGACAGATTCCTGGGCCCACCCCCCGAGTTTGTAATTTAGCAATTTTGGGGTGAGGCTCAAAATTCTTTTTCTGTCACAGCCACGGAGGCTGGTCCAAGACCACTCTTGGGGTAGCAAGGTCCTAGACAAGATTCAGTGACCTAAAATGACATTCTATCTCCCTCTTCACAGCCACCAGAGTATCACAACTATGGACCTCAGCACTGGAATAAAGTTATTTTTTAGGTTTCTGATCTATTTCTTAAACTCTATGACCATATGAAAAATTATTAATGATAGCTATATCACAAATAAATACCTCTCCAGTTTGTCTGTCATGATCCATACAAGGCTGTCCATCTTTTGGAGAATAAATGGTATACCTAAAAAAAAAAAAGGAAGTGACAAATATTGCTGTAATATACAAGTTTTAGCCTAAATATTTAGTGTTGCTCCAATAATATTTCTTCTAAACTTCTAACTGAGCAAATGTCTATATCTATTATGTATGCTTTTATGGTAGTTCTATTGTCAATCTAGTTATTTAATGAAAGATCTCTGCCTCCATCAAATTTAAATTCACTTATGAAATGCAAATAGTTTTTAATTAACTCACATAATCAAGGAAGAATCTTCAACAATTTATAGAACAAAAGAATAAATTAAAACACAAATGCAATTATTATTTTTCTGTTTGGCTGGGAATACAAAACAGAATCTTTTGTGAGATCATAAAAGCTAAGACTCCCTTTGTCCCTGGTTCCAGTTGTCATAAACAATAAGCGGCTCAGAGAAATTAAGACACTGGCAAGACAAATCAAACCATGGGACACAAGAGAACAAAAAGAAAGAAAACATAAAAAAGCAAAGGTAATAGAAAAAAGTGGGCTATGGGGCACCGGATTACAATGCAAGAGTTATCTATTATTTTTGCTTTTTTATACTGAGGGACAACAAACTCACCGTTTCCCAAATTTAATTCTGTTTCTTTCTCTTAATGTTAAAAACTGCCACCTGACAAACGAATCATAGTAAGGATTAACGTCAGTGGTGATGAAGGAACGACGCCAGTCTACCTACAGAAGGAGAAAGGAAAAGGTAATTTTTGAGAGTTCTGTCTCTATGAATGAGAATTCCTATGAATCAATTATTTACTCTTCTACTCTATTTTCCAACTAAGAATTATATCAAATTTAAAAAACAAAATTGTTAAGTTCTACCTATTAAATATATATCACAATTATTACATCAATTTTTGTTTAATATGTGTACTTTTAAACACATACGTTTATACATGAACATTCAAGAATTGTAATAAATTAAAAAGAAACACCTGTAAGTGTTCCTAAATATTAAAATTAAACTTTGGCTCCTTCATATTCTTTCAACAGAATTCCTTTCTGCTAAATCCTAACATATTGCTATGCATTCCAATACAATAAGTATTAAAGTACTTCATTGCTCACATAGAGGCCCATTAGGTTCTAAATTGACAATAAGAGTACTGATTCATTAGCGGAATTTAGGTGAACACATTCTAAATTACGAGGTAGTCCAAATCTCATGTAATCACATAAATATAAACGTGTTCTTCATATTTTCTTCAGCTACGGTGATGATAGGCATACCTTCAAACCCATCCTCTTCAGATCTTGAATAGCCAGTGGTGGGAAATAATCAAGCCAATGTTCTGCTTCAGAAAATTTGGCTATTTCTTCATCAGCCAGACCGAGAGATTTCATAATGCCCCACTGGTATTTAGAAGATCCAGCTTTAGCAGCAGCTTTACTCTGACAATAACCAGCAAAAACACATTCCATCAAAGAACAATCAACAACTTGTTAATAAATTCTAGGATCAAATTATCATTTGGCAATTTTTTAAGTTGCAAAACAATGCTGTTGATATGTCAGAATCCTGAAGGATTTAAATGTACTAGTTTGATACTCACCAGAGCTCTTGACACTACGAAAAACTACCACACGGGTGGAACTACAAAGAACTATCATCATAAAGATGTCAACACCAACCTTCTCTGTTCCCCTCTCCCAATACCCTCCTCTACTTCCCTTTCCCAGTAACACATGCATCTTTTTTAGTTATGATAGCTTAGACCATACTCATAAGAGTTTACTCATTTTCCAATCTTTACCAATATTAAAAAGGCAACAAAAAGCCAGGGGCTGGAAATAGGCTAAGAAGTTAAACTATAAAAAGGCAGGAGGAGGAATTGGGAGGGGATGGAACTACTCTGAATGGTATGACAGTGGAAGAAATAGAGCTCCATGCATCTGTCAAACCAACACAACTATAAAGCACAAAGGGTGAGGTTTTTTTAAATGTCCACCTTTAAAATCATTTTATCATGCCCTTTAGTTAGTAAAAAGTTCATTTTAATTTCCGACTAATATTCAGTCTCCACATGGCTTTTCTTTTATATCCTTAGTTATAGGACTTCTGTTCAGCAAGTCTAAAAGATGCTCTCAAGGATGGTGGATAAATAACTTAGTTATAATTTTGATGTGGTCATGGGAGGATGCAAGCATAACATTTACATACTCCGCCATCTTGACCAGAAGTCCAAGAGTGAATTAAAAAAAAAAAAAATCAGAATGTTGGAGGAACCCAGGATGGAATGCAGAGTATAACAAACATATTTAATCCTATCTAATAAAAGAGTAATATGCAAATTGACCATCATGCCAACACACAAGATGGCCACCCCCATGTGGTCAAATATGGCTGCCCCTATGTGGACACAAGATGACCCCCACAAGATGGAGGACAGTTGGGGGGGTGGGGGGGGGACCAAGACTGCAGAAGAGGGCAGTTAGGGGTAACCAGGCCTGCAGGGAAGGGCAGTTAGGGGTAACCAGGCCAGCAGGGGAGGGCAGTTAGGGGCAATCAGGCCAGCAGGGGAGCAGTTAGACAATAATCAGGCTGCCATGGGAGTGGTTAGGAGGTAATAAGGCTGGCAGGCAGAAATTGTTAGGGGCAATCAGGCAGGCAGGCAAACAGTTAGGATTCAGCAGTCCTGGATTGTGAGAGGGATGTCCGACTTCCCTCGAGGGGTCCCTGATTAGAGAAGGTACAGGCTGGGCTTAGGGACACACACACACACCCTACCCCGAGCATCAATTTTGTGCACCAGGAGTCTAGTTACATTATAAACGTATGACATAACCACTTAAAGGGGAATGGGGGAAAAAGGAGCTATGGAAGTAACTTTGAAAAACAGTGTGTTGCCCTGGCTTGTATTGCTCAGTGGTTGGAGCATCAGCCATAGTATCAAAGGGTCTTGGGTTCCATTCCCAGTCAAGGGCATCTACCTGGGTTACAGGTTCAATCCCCAGCCCAAGTCAGGGCAAAATTTGACTAATAATGTGCCTCTTTCACATCAATGTCAATGCGCCTCTCTCTCTCTCTCTTTTTTTCTCTCTCTCTTTCCCTCTCTACTTCTCTCCCTTTCACTCTCTCTAAAAATCAATGGAAAAAATATCCTCAGATGAGGATTAACCAAAAATTTTTTATTTTTAATTTAAAAAAAAGAAAAACAGTATGCTATCTAAAAGACAAAAAGAACTTATTGTTTTTAGTTAATAAAGGGCAGTGTTTGTATATTTGGCATGTGTATTTCTCACAGGATTATAGGTTAGTAATTCTGAAACTAGTGGTACACTTCTGCAAATAATGAGTCAGGTTTCTGACGGTCGGAGAAAAAGTCACAAAAAAGAAAAGGGAGAACAGAATGAGTCCCATGTGCTATAATGGACTAAAGCCAGGGTTTCATGAACTTCCTAAAAATACATATACTGGGCTAGTACTTGGAATGAGCATATAAATCAGATAGACATCAATAAAAAACTTCAAAATAAGTATCATCAACCACCAAACCTTTTTTCCTTTAGCTTTATCCTTAATTATTGTATCTTCTGTTTTAGCATTGACTTCTTCCTCTTCTTCTTCTTCATCTGGAAAATCAGGGGGGCAACCATAGAGCTCTATTTCTCTTTTCAACTTATCAGCACAGGCCTAAGCAAACACAACACAAGAGACAGTGAAGTTCAGAATTCAAGGTAGAAGTAATCTGGGGGGTTTTCTTTTACGGCCCTCTAAAATTGACTCTACCATTTTTTGTAACATATCGTGTGTGTGTGTGTGTGTGTGTGTGTGTGTGTGTATGTGTCATTACAGAAAACCCAAATGACACAAAATTCCCCAATTTATAAATTAGTATTACTTCATTTACTAAGCAAGCATTTATTTAACACCTAGATTACTTAATGTAATATAATACTGCATGTTAGACATTCGAAATACAGAGATATATAAAATATAATGTGTGCCGAAACCAGTTTGGCTCAGTGGATAGTCGGTCGGCTTGCGAACTGAAGGGTCCTGGGTTCAATTCCAGTCAAGGGCATGTACAATGGTTGTGGGCATATCCCCAGTGGGGGGTGTGCAGGAGGCGGCTGATCGATGATTCTCTCTCATCGATGTTACTAACTCTCTATCCCTCTCTCTTCCTCTCTGTAAAAAATCAATAAAATATTAAACATGACTAATAGAATTTCTCAATTTAATGATTGTCATATATACACCATTAATTATCATCCCAGCAGGTATGAAGTTAGAAAAGAGACAAAGAGATTAAATGATTTATCCAAACTTATAAAGCTACTAAGCTGCAAAACTAACACATGAATCTAAGCTTCCCACCCCAGTTCTCCTCAATTATACCATAAGGAGTTCAGTGTCAAAAACAAAGATGACACCAGGTAGATAGTGTCAAAGTTACAAAAATTACTAATATAGAATTGTGAATTTTTAAAAGGAAATTCACTATTTTATGCGGAAGTATTTTAGTTAATAAATGAGAAAAGAATGGGTTATTGAGAACCGGATATTTAAAAGCTCTCAAGCATTACTTGCCCCCTCACCCACAGATACTTTTTAATTAAAAAAGGGAAAAGTTATCTTTAGAATGAAGAAATCTGCCAAAACCGGTTTGGCTCAGTGGTAGAGCGTCGGTCTGTGGACTGAAAGGTCCCGGGTTCGATTCCGGTCAAGGGCATGTACATTGGTTGCGGGCACATCCCCAGTAGTGGGTGTGCAAGAGGCGGCTAGTTAATGTTTCTCTCTCATAAATGTTTCTAGCTCTCTATCTCTCTCCCTTCCTCTCTGTAAAATATCAATAAAATATATTTAAAAAAAAAAAAAAGAATGAAGAAATCTGACAGGCATTAATGTCAATAAAGTGGGGCAAACTGCCTTTTGATGTGATAGAATGGAAAGTTTACACCTCACCAATGTAGTATTTGGGTCAAAATATTTAACCCAAATCTAATCATAAAGCAACAATAAAAATAAAATTTAAAAATTCGCCCTGGCTGGTTTGGCTTGGTGGATAGGGCATCGGCCTAAAGACTGAAGGGTCCCTGGTTAGATTCCAATCAAGGGCATATGCCCAAGTTGTGGGCTCAATCCCCAGTAGGGGGCATTGCAGGAGGCAACCAATCAATGATTCTCTCTCATCATTGATATTTCTACCTCCCTGTCTCTCTCCCTTCCTCTCTGAAATCAATAAATATATATTTAATAAAATTTTTAAAAAAGAAAATGGTAAGACTTGCAACTATAGCCCTAGCCAGTTGGGCTCAGTGGATTGAGTGTTGGCCTGTGGACTGAAAGGTCCGGGGTTCGATTCTGGTCAAGGACACATGCTCAGGTTGCGGGCTTGAACCCCAGTAGGGGGCATGCAGGAGGCAGCCAATCAGAGTCTCTCTCATCATTGATGTTTCTCTCTCTCCTTCTCCCTACCTCTCTGAAATAAAAAATATTTAAAGGAAAAAAAAGACTTGGCAACCATAAGTGAAGGCTGTACAGGTGTTCACTGTACTATCCTTTCACTTTTTCTGTAGGTTTGATGTTTTTCAAAATAAAAGGCTGAAGAATAAAAAAATAAATTTTAAAAAAAAACACCTGAATTAAACTTTCCAACCCTACAACATTTGAGAATCCTTTCAACTCTAGTTTTCTGGTCTATTCTTTACTGAGAATTATTCTTTACTGAGAATTATTGTCATAATATGGCCCCGAGCTGGTCTAGTATAAACCAGACCAGCACGGGGCTGTATTATGACAAAAAAAGACATTTGAAAAAAATGATCAAAATAGAAGTATTTATTACTTTATGCCAACATCCCATATGTGTCATAAATACTCAAAACACTGTGCATTTTACTTGGCAGTAGTAATTATATAGTTTAAAACAGAAATGTGAGTATATAGGACAATCAAACAATATCAGAAATTACTTAGAAATCACAAACCTCAATGTGTGCCCTTTATTTAAGGACTCCTTGAACTGTTTTTTTAATGTAATTCTCACTATAATAAATTCATTTCAAAAAAACACTGTAATATAGCAATATTTTTTAATCCCTTTTGAACTACATATTTCTATTTGCTCTAAGCCAAAAAGGGTAGAAACCAATCCCAAAAGCAATCTTACCTTAATAGGCATTCCAGTACAGTGCAAACCAAAGGGGAACAGACAAATTTTTCCTTTCAATCTCTGGTACCCGACTGCAAACTATAGGAAGAAAATTAAATTTAAATTACAAATTTAAATGCGAGGCGAACAGAAAATGGTGACTTTTCACAAAGAGCATCAGTTCAGTTTTCCTCTTCACATCCTCCTTTAACACGCCAGCTAAACTGTATAATCATTCCAAAGTTCTAACCCACTTTTTTGTGTCTTTTCACCAACCTAGAAATTACTTGTGAGCATACATACCTACACCCCTGCACACATAATATTATGAAAATTAAATCTAAAAATTAAATTACCAAAATATAAAAAATATGCTTACAACTAAGGAAGTCTAAGTTCCCTAACCAGGAAATAAATTCTATAAATATCATTTTCTTCAAATTGGTATTTATTAATTAAGTTATATTAAACAGAGGAAGCTTTACCTCGCATTTAGATAAAGAAAATGTGTGTCCCAAGTGAAGGCGCCCGTTCATGTATGGATATGGGAAGGTGACGAAGTACTTGCCCTTGCTGCAAAAAGCAATCACATGAAAAAGGAAATACAGTCAGAAAAATGTTAGATTTCTTCTGCAACGAAGGAGTGTAGTGAAGTGAATGCTTGCTATCACTAATTTGTTCGAACTTTAGTTATTTAAAATTAAGTTTATAAACCCCCAAGTTAAAAGCTCTCTAAAATTAAAACTTACTTTTGAAAGAATAAAACATTTGTAGGTATCTATTAAGAAATAAATATACTGCCAAAACCGGTTTGGCTCAGTGGATAGAGCGTCGGCCTGCGGACTGAAAGGTCCCAGGTTCGATTCTGGTCAAGGGCATGTACCTTGGTTGCAGGCACACATCTCCAGTGGGGGGTGTGCAAGAGGCAGCTGGTCGATATTTCTCTCTCATCGATGTTTCTGACTCTCTATCCCTCTCTTTTCCTCTGTAAAAAAAATCAATAAAATATTTTTTTTTTTTAAAAGAAAGAAAAAAATATATTGCCCTGGCCAGGGAGCTCAGTTGGTTAGAGCGTTCTCCGATGCACCAAGGTTTCAGGTTGGACCCCGGTCAGGGCAAATCTAAGAATCAATCCATGAATACATAACTAAGTGGGACAACAAATCGCTGTTTCTCTTTCTCTCTCTCTCTCTCTCAAATAATTTTTCACAGAAATAAATACACTTGTAGGCTTAACTTAAGCTAAAAAGCTTTATAAAGATAAAATACTAAAAAATTAAATGTTTTAAGGCTTAAGTATCTGAATAAATTTAATGTTTTACTGATTAAGTTAAATTTGTTTCTACAAGATATAAAGCAATTCAAAGTCCTCAGGTAAAATAACACATCCTCAGTATTGCATGATAAATGCTGTAAATTCATTTAAAAAGCACCTTTTAAAGCTAACATTTATTATGTTATATTCTCTTTTCTAATCAAGTGTTATCTGACATACATAAGTTATGAAGCACAATAAAATTAACACCTATAAACCACCAGCCAAGTTTTGAACCCATGGAAGCTACCTATGTGTTCCTCCCCACAGCTCACCAGAAATAACCATTGTCTTGAAACTCACTTTTTCACTCCCTTGTTTTTAGTTTGTACCTGTCTGTGCCTTTAAACAATGTGTCATGTAGTTTCACTCATGTTTTTAAATAGTTTTTACCTAAGTGTGTATCTAAGTCTGTGCCCTTAAACTTTGTATTATTTAGTTTCCTTCATGTTTTCTGTGCCCTTAAACAACATATCCTTATAAAGTGAACTTTATAAAAATGGTGTATTTTATATAGACTTCTGCAATTTGCTTTTTTCCACTCAATTGTGATATGTCTAAGTTCCTTCAGCATTGCTGCACATAGCTGTAATTCATTTTCTTTCACTTTGGATTACTTTAATTACCTTAAAGTTGGCCAAAATCCTAGAACCAAATAGAAACTTCAAAATATCCTATCTAATAAAAGAGGAATATGCAAATTGACTGTCACTCCAACAGACAACATGGCTGCCCCATCTTTGTAGTCAAAGATGGCCACCACAAGATGGCCAACAGGGGAGGGCAGTTGGGAGGGACCAGGCCAGCAAGAGAGGACAGTTGGGGGTGATCAAGCCTGCAGGGGAGGACAGTTAGGGTTGACCAGGCCAGCAGAGGAGGGAAGTTGGGGGCAACTGGGCCTGCAGGAAAGGACAGTTTGGGGGAACCCAGGCCTGCAGGGGAGAGCAGTTGGGTGGGGGACCAGTCCTGCAAGGGAGGGCAGTTGGGGTGATCAAGCCTGCAGGGGAGAGCAGTTAGGGTTGACCAGGCTGGCAGAGGAGGGAAGTTGGGGGTGACCAGGCCTGAAGGGGAGAGCAGTTGGCCGGGACCAGGCCTGCAAGGGAGGGCAATTTGAGGGGACTCAGGCCCGCAGGGGAGGGCATTTGTGGGGGGGAGGGAACCAGACCAGCAAAGGACAGCAGTTAGGGGTGATGAATCCGGCAGGGGAGGGCAGTTAGAGGGGAGGAACCAGGCTGACAGGGGAGGGCAGTTGAGTGACCAGGCTGACAGGAGAGGGCAGTTAGGGATAATCAGGCTGGCACGGGAGCAGTTAGGCATCAATGAGGCTGGCAGGGAAGTGGTTAGGGGGTGATCAGGCTGGCAGGCAGAAGCAGTTAGGGGCAATCAGGAAGGCAGGCAGGCGACCAGTTGGGAGCCAGCAGTCCTGGATTGTGAGAGGGATGTCCCAGATTGGAGAGGGTGCAGGCTGGGCTGAGGGACACACACCCCCATGCACAAATTTCGTGCACTGGGCCTCTAGTAAAGTATAACACCAGAGACTTCATATTATAGCAAACTCTTTTTCCTTAAAAAAAAAAAAAAAAAAAAAAAAAAGACTTGCCCAGTTATCATGCCTCAGTGGTTGAGCATCGACCTATGAACCAGGAGATCACAGTTTGATTCCTGGTGAGGGCACATTCCTGGGTTGCAATCTCAGTCCCCAGTGAAAGACATGCAGGAGGCATCCAATTGATGATTCTCATCATTAATGTTTCTCTCTCTTTCCCTTTCCCTTCCTCTCTGAAAACAACAAAAATATTTTTTTTTAAATTTTTATAGAGTATAGCTTAATAAAAAGAAGGATAGACTTTGGAATCAGAAAGCCCTAAAAAGCCGAAACCGGTTTGGCTCAGTGGATAGAGCGTCGGTCTGCGGACTGAAAGGTCCCGGGTTCTATTCCGGTGAAGGGCATGTACCTTGGTTGCGGGCACATCCCCGTTAGGGGGTGTGCAAGAGGCAGCTGATCGATGTTTCTCTCTCATCGATGTTTCTAGCTCTCTATCTCTCTCCCTTCCTCTCTGTAAAATATCAATAAAATATATATTTTAAAAAAAAAAAAAAAAAAAAAAAAAAGCCCTAAAAAGAAGTTCAGGCCTGAAACTGAGATGCATCTTATAGCTGACACGTATATTTACTGTAATACTATTTGGGGACAGTTATTTTGTTTTTGTTTTTCCTCAATAGCACATCATTATCTAGGATTTGTCTTATTATCAGTGGTTATGAACATCAAGGCAGTCCAATATTTATGAAATAAGATCTTCTAATACAGAAACTTTCAAAATTTGTATTTTGCATCTGTGAAGATAATTATCCCTACTATATGAACCTCTCTAATAGAAGGATTTTCTTTTACTCGTCAGCAAAGATTAAACTTCAAAACATCCCTTTGGTTTGAATATGAAAAGCTAGTTTTTGAAATACTCTTCATGTAGAAAAAAATCCTTTAATAAAGAAGATCCTAATCTTAAATGCCGGAAATGGAAGTCGCCTTCCTCAGCCCACCTCAGACATTCTAAATGCACTCTGCCCATTGATTTCCACAGAGCAGGTCTGTACTACAGAGCCAACTGGTTTGGAAATGCAGTGTGCAGAACTTCACCAACTATTACTCACCTGGTCTGCTTCTCTGAATTAGATGCATTGACCTCATATACTTTCTCGGCATCCCATTTCTGTTGGATCTCTTTCTCAATCTTCTTCAAAAAGTCCACTTTGGCTGTTCCTTTCCTTTCCTATTAGACACAAAAGAAATAGAATAACCCACTCTGTACTTCAACAGGCTTGCTTTAATTTAAAAAAATGGGTTCACACAGAACTGAGCTGTTTACTGAGAGATCAATTTTTCCATGGTTATCTTCAAACTTAAATGAAGTTTGAAGATAGAAAATTTGGATTAAGATGACCTGTATACCTAAAACCTCAAAGGAGTGGTTAAAGAATTACCCAAAAGGCTTTGAAATACTTTTTAAAAATTAGATACTATAACATAACACTGTTGTCAAATGTTCCTATTTATAAAATACATAAACACAGGGGTTGGCTAAAGTGGGTTTATAGTTGTTCATATGGAAAATTATATACTAATCCTATCTAATAAAGGGGTCATATGCAAATTAACCATCACTCCATCACAAAGATGGCGGCACCCAGTCCCCTCAGCCTCACTGGAGTCCCCCAGTCCTGGGGGGGCTGCCGCTGAGAGTGAACAGCATGACCTCAGATCCTTTGGGCCCCTTCTTACTGCAAAACCATGTTAACAAGTAGCCTGCCTCCAGTCTCTCTTTTCCAATATATGCTAACCCTGTCGTCCATTCTAATACACAAAAACCACCATTTAGAAATGAGCTGTGGCAGGCCTGGCCAGGGCGCTCAGTTGGTTAGAGCATCATCCAGATATGCCAAGGTTGTGGGTTGGATCCCCCGTCAGGGCACATACAAAATAAGTGAAACAACAAATTGATCTCTCTTCCTCTCCCTCTAAGATCAATTTTTAAAAACATTTTTCCATGAGCTATGGCAGAGACAGCAGGTAGCCTATGCAATGCATGTTCCTTCCCTTTCTTGCTCAGCAACAAAAACCCAGTCTTATGCAGGATTGCAGCAGAAGTGGTTAAATGTTCTCTGCTGGTTGAATGGTTAAGTGTCCTTTCCGGATGAATTCGAAGTTAGACTGAGCTATGTGGTGAGGTTCTAGCAAAAGTGTTTTTGGAGAGAAGAGAGTAAGTCACTTCCACCCGGGCCTTAAAACAGCCGGTATAGCTAACTCTTAATAGCTGACAACCTGCAGGTAGAGTAGGCACAGTACTGAGGGCACACTTACTTTTAGGGACTCACAAAAATACTTTCTTTTAAAATAAAATAAAATAAAATAGCCCTAGCCGGTTTGGCTCAGTGGATAGTGTCAGCCTGTGGATTGAAGGGTCTTGGGTTTGATTCTGGTCAAGGGCACATGCCCTGGTTGCAGGCTTGATCCCCAATAGGGGGCATGCAGGAGGCAGCCAATCAATGCTTCTCTCTCATCATCGATGTTTCTATATTCTATCTCTCTCTCCCTCTCCGTTCCTCTCTGAAATCAATAAAAATATAGTATTTTTTAGAAATAAACTTTTAGGTTTAAGAAAAAACTTTAATATATAACATTAGTATATTTGTGTTTATGCAAAAATAGTTGTGAAACATAACTTTAATGTTTTTTACAGAGAAAGGGGTCCACAAAGCCAAAAGTATCTAGAGCCTCATGAAGCGTAGATGTACCTTCTACTCTAGGATTATGGGTTATAGGAAATACCACGGAGTTCTTACTAAATTCCTCTTTACCTTACCCAGCTTGAGTTCATTTCCATTGCATGCAACCAAATGATCCTAAGACACTCGCCCAGGGAGGCTATGAACTCCTGGCAGGCAGCAACTGTTAGGTCTACTTTCTCAGCACCAAATACAGTGCCCCAGACACAGAAATTACAAGACAAATATTTGTTGCTTAAAAATAATCATGAAAGCAATAGTCCTCACAAATTACTTAGAACTACTATATTTCTAAAGAACACAAAAGCGCCGGTTTGGCTCAGTGGATAGAGCGTCGGCCTGCGGACTGAAAGGTCCCGGGTTCGATTCTGATCAAGGGCATGTACCTTGGTTGCAGGCACATTCCCAGTGGGGGGTGGTGCAAGAGGCAGCTGATCAATCATTCTCTCTTATTGATGTTTCTAACTCTCTGTCCCTCTCTCTTCTTCTCTGTAAAAAATCAATAAAATATAAAATAAAATAAAAGAACACAAAAGCAATAGTCCTCACAAATTACTTAGAACTGTATTTCTTTACCTGTAAAGAGCATGTTAGGTGCACAAAAGCTCTTCTTTGAGGTTTCTGCTTCTCAGAAAAATGTGTTCCTCAAGTCTCAAAGGTTGACTGTAATGAAATCTGATACTGGCCCCAGCACCAACTTGTAAAAGCTTGAGGAAGTTACTTGATCGATCCAAACCTCAATTTCTTCACTGGTTATTCAACCAGGCAATTGATTGTTTTAATTAATTAAAAGGTTATTTAACTAGATCGAAGCTCCTAAACTTTGGCTCTACTGATATTTTGGGCAAAATTCTTTGTTTCCAGGGGCTGGATCAACCCATAACCTTGGCATATAGTGATGTCGCTTTAGCAAACCCAGCTACCTGGACAGGGCAGCCTAGTCTCAATGTAAATTCATGACCCACTAACTTCAAGTGATGTCCAGCAATATGCTATTTCCTGAAATCCAGTTAGTTATTCCTTCTCCTACACCTGTTCTTCTCAAACTTAAATGTACATACTGTCCAGTACAATAGCCACTTGCCACACATGACTGTAATTTTTTAAATTACATTAAAATCCAGTCCTTCCATTGCAGAGGCCACATTTCAAATGACCAATAGCCACATGTGGCTAGTGGCTACCAAATCTGACAGTGCAAAAGTTCTATTGACGGTTGTCCTAGACAATTGTTTCATACCTTCTCCCCCCTCCTGAAACTCCCAACACTTCCTCTCCCATTCTTATTTTTACTTTTTTATTTTTTTTTATTTTATTGATTAAAGTATCACATAATTGTCCTCATCTCCCCCCCATTCCCATCCCAAACCCCTCCCCACAGATGCCCCCACCCCTCTGTTGTCCATGGCCATTGGCTAGCCCAGGGGTGGACAAACTACGGCCTGTGGGCCAGATCCGGCCCGTTCAGCTGTTCTATCCGGCCCGCGGAACCGAAAGAGTGGAGGGTTCTCTTGCTCTCCCCTCCACTCCTTCACCAGCAGCCCAAGATGAGAGTGCCAGCATGGTCAGGCTGCTTTTTGTTCCGGCCCTCCGGTCGAGTTTAAGAACTCATTGTGGCCCTCGAGTCAAAAAGTTTGCCCACCCCTGGGCTAGGCCCATATGCATGCACACAAGTCCTTTGGTTGATCTCTTCCCCTTACCCCCACCCTCCCCTACTTTCCCTCTGAGGTTTGAGAGTCTGATCACTGCTTCTCTTTCTCTGGGTCTGCTTTTGTTCCATTCTTATTTTTAGATGCATGCCACATGCACCTGTACCCATATATTCTGCCTTCTTTCCTGTGAAGGCTAAAAGGCTAATTCCAACGTAACCCTAAGATTTGAGGGGCTAGCAATCTGAATCTGTCCAGTAATCTAAAGTACATTCTTAATAACCTATAATTCAGTCACTGCCCTTTTCCTCCACAATCTGGTCTTGAAAGACCTGTTACCTAATGCTCACAGTTTACAGAGGGGTTGTGTGCCATAAACCATGAACAGCACACAACCCCCGGAGGGATGGGATTATCAGTACTGGTGCCAGGCCAGCCCCTTAGATCTGATTTCAAGACCCCCATCCCAACCCACGGTGCTTTTTTCAAAGCCCACGAAAGGTCCAGAAGTCTCCATCCATACTTGGGAGACAAAGAAACCAAAAGGGGCTAAGAGAAGGGCTTCCACCATATTGGTTTGCTCAGACTCTGGAGGCAACGCCTCTGAGACCGCCGGTGTAATAAAGCTGTGTAACTCCATTTCTCTAAGTGTGGTTTAGTTTGCTTCTGTCTTCTACAACAGTACCATAGATTGATGTGATCCTATTTAACCTACCCACTGATGCACTTTATCTCATGCCCCCCATTCTACTCAGGAGCACCACTCCAGCAACCATCTCTCTTATGCATCAATTTTCTCTTTCTACAGGATAATTCTCATGAGCATGGAAGCACTGTATACTTTCTCCTGGGTTTGTGTGTGTGTGTGTGTGTGTGTGTGTGTGTGTGTGTGTTTAAAGCCCTCTTTTAACCTTCATCTATTTTCACTTTCCCTTATAGACTTCCTCAAGAACTGTCCATACTCATTACCTCCAGTCCCTCTCTTGACATTCTTTTTGGAACCCACTCTTCAAGCAGCAACCTGCAAGGCCTTATTATGACCTACATCAACCCACTGATAAGCTTAGCCCCCACACAAACACACATTCATCATCATCATCATCACCAATCATCTCCCCCGGATCACTGTCTTCTAGACATACAATCCTCCTTGCTTTTTACTCTCACGGTTGCCTCTGCCTGGAGATCTTTTCCTGGACACATGTGGTTGCACGGCTTGCTCCCTACTTCCTTTTGGCCACAATGCCACCTTCTCAACAAAACCTTTCCTGGTCAACTTTCTAAAATTGCAACCCGCCAAAACCGGTTTGGCTCAGTGGTAGAGCGTCGGTCTGCGGACTGAAAGGTCCCGGGTTCGATTCCGGTTAAGGGCTTGTACATTGGTTGCGGGCACATCCCCAGCAGCTGGTCGATGTCTCTCTCTCGTCGACGTTTCTAGCTCTCTATCTCTCTCCCTTCCTCTCTGTGAAATATCAATAAAATATATATAAATAAATAAAATTGCAACCATACCCCACCCCATACTCCCTAGTCCCACTTCCGGCTCTAGTTTTTTCTTTAGCACTTATCAACGCCTGACATATTACATCGTATGTCTTAGCATGTAGCCCACACACATAAGCAACACGAATGCAGTCATCTTTGTGTGTTTACCGGGATGCGCTCAACTTTTTTTTGTTGAAAGGAGGATGTTACATGCTCCTCTCTCCAAATCGGTTTTAGAAACTTAGGTGGAGTAAAACACATGACATCAGTCTGTAAAGTTAAAGACATCCGTTCCGGGCTCCTCCGCTCACAAGAAAAGTCACATCCTCACACCAGCCACGCCTTAAGCTTTGAGGGCAAGTCCTCCCCTTTCTTTAAAATAAAGGGTTTTTCCCTGCAGGACAGCGGCTGCCACATGGAGCCTCCGGTTTTTGCAAAACACACAGATCAGCCGGTCCTAGGGCCCAGCCGAACTGGCTCTCTTCCCACAGAAACTCACCGCCATGGCGCTGCCCAGCCGACAGTGCGAACCCACGACCTCGGCGATCACCCTCAAAGGAGTAACTACAACCTTTCAACCTTCCAACCTCCCGATCGGTCCACCCAAGCCGCTCCAGACACTGAAGCACACGCTTCCAGCCAGCTGAGGCAATCACCAGCTCACTGTTAACTACCACCGGGTGCATCTCGTAGCCTGCCGGGAATTGTAGTTCTAAAGCTCTTGAATCCCCAAGAGCAGCGGGCACTTGTTGACTACAATTCCCAGGAAACAACGGGATACCGGAAGTTTACTCGATAGACCACTCAGAGGTGACACTGCTAGTGATGTCACGTGCACGTTGAACTACAAAGTCCATGATGCAGTTCGGGAATCGCGGACGGCCGCCAGCGCGCGCTGAGATAAAGTCCCCAGCCTTCAACCTCTTCACCCGCGCAGAGCTGGTTGGGTGTCCGTCCAGATGCCAGGATGCAAAGTTTATTCACCTTTCAGTGGCAGGTGCTAATTAAGGCTTGCCACTGCGCATGGATATTTACTACTGTCGGTGGTATTCAATAGCCCAGAATTTAGACATTTTATAACAATCTCCATTTTTAAGAGAAAGGCTGGTAACATACCTGGTCTCAGTTTCAATCTCAGACTATTTCAACTGGGCTACCATTCCAGGTTGAGCTGTCTGATGCAGTAGTCACTAGCTACTTGTGACTATTTAAGTTAATAATTTAAATTAAATGAAAATTAAGTTCTTCAGTCACACTAGCCACTTTTCAAGCTCTGTAGTTTATGTGGCTAGTGTTTACCATAACACTGGGCACCGAGGAAATAGAACATTTCCATCATCAAAGAAAGATCTGTTTTAAAAAGTGGTTATTCCATTCCCCCTGATCGGGTAGCTCAGTTGGTTGGAGCTTTGCCCTGATGCACCAAGTTTGCAAGTTCAATTTTCGGTCAGGGCACATGCAAGAAGGAACCAATGGATCAATAAATAAGTGGAACAAGAATCAATGTCTCTCTCTCTCTCTCCCCCTTTACCTCTCTCAATTCAACGTGTGTGTGTGTGTGTGTGTGTGTGTGTGTGTGTGTATGATGTTTCCACCAGGACTGCTTGGCTCAGTGGTTGAGTGTCAACTTATCAACCTGCCAGGGCACATGCCCAGGTTGCGGGCTCAATCCCCAATGTGGGGCGTGCATGAAGCAGCTGATCAAGGATTGTCTCTCATAGATATTTCTATCTCCCTCTCCCTCTCTTAAGTAAATAAAAATATTTTTGTTGATTTTCTTAAATTTATTTTTTATTAAATTATTATCTGTGTACATATATTACCATTGCCTCCCCCAAAAAACATTCCCTCCCTCCCCAGAGTTTTGTGTCCATTGGTTATACTTATATGCATGTGTACAAGTCCTTCGGTTGATCTCTTATTTCCCCCATATTTCCCTCCCCTCCCCGCTGTAATTAGACAGTCTGCTTGTTGCTTTACTGTGGCTATATTTATCTTATGGTTCATCAGTTTATAATGTTCTTTATTATTCATAAATGAGTGAGGTCATGTGGTGTTTCTAATAAAAATATTTTTTAAAAAAATAAAAAGAGCCAAAACCGGTTTGGCTCAGTGGATGGAGCGTCGGCCTGCGGACTGAGGGGTCCCAGGTTCGACTCTGGTCAAGGGCATGTACATTGGTTGGGAGCACATCCCTGGAGGGGGTGTGCAGGAAGCAGCTGGTCGATGTCTCTCTCTCTCATCGATGTTTCTAGCTCTCTATCTCTCTCCCTTTCTCTCTGTAAAAAATCAATAAAATACATTTTTTTAAAATAAAATAAAAAGGATGTTTCTATTTTTTTAAGTGGTGATTCAAGGCTTTTACTTTCTGATGGTCAGATTAGTTACTCTCATACACATTCATTTAATAATTGAATAAACATTCATCAAGCATCTATAAAGCACTTTAGGGGAGGGGGCGGCCCAGAAGTGTGTTTTCGCAAAGGACTAGGAGGGAAATTGTTTTTAATGAAAAGAGGTCACAGTGGGGATAAATGGTGATAGACGGAGACTTGACTTGGAATGGTGAACACACAACACCAGTGCAGTGTACAGGTGACGTGTTTTTGTGCATCCGAAACCTGTATAATTTTGTCACCCAAGGTCACCCCAATAAATTCAACAACAAAAAATATTTTATCCTAGAAAAAATAAAATTTTTATAAAAATACATTTAAAATGATATATGCTATATATGTATTGTCAAATGAACTCAGAGAGTCAGGACTCTTTCTACCGTCTCGCAGTCAGTGGAAGCCTGCTGGGAACAGGACTTCTATGAAGGCGAATATGTCTGGAAGGCCATATTCTTCTGGCTATCAGCAGGGTCTCTGGGAGCACACAACGCCACTTAAAATTGAAGGTGTTTACCCTAGAGATGAAACTGTATTCTACCTAGGCGAGAGATGTGCTTATGTGTGCACAGGGCAAGGAACGACACAGTGACGCCTGGTGGCCAAGGGAACAAAACCACAGTAAGCTTGTGCTCATGGAAACTGGTTCCTGGCAAATTCCTCGTCAATCTTCCTTCTACGGTCATTGGATATAGAATCTGTTTAATGCTGTACACTGTAAAAATTTAGACTTATTGAAAAATAAATAAATAGAAGTGGGTTTTTTTCACTTTGAAAAAAAAAAGCTGGAGGCTTTGACTAGAAATGATGATTTGCTTAAGGGTCTTAGGGTTTGCAAATCATCAACACAACTAGGCAGTACCAGAGTTGTCTGAAGAAGAAAGAAGAGCTAAGTGTTCCTATAGTAAAATATATATATATATATATATATATATATATATATATATATATATTCTTGAGAAGAATCAGTCCTGCATTCTTAGCCTCTGGGTTGGTAATCCTCTAGGTGACTGGTGGTCTGGATAATAAATGTCAGGTGGTCTGATTATGTGAACATTCTTTCCTCAGTTTTTCCAGTGTAATCAGGGGATTATCTGGAGGTCTTATGTGTATCCAGGCTTTGACGCATAACTAGAAAGTTCAAAATTTTAAGTTCCTAGGCTAGTTAAAGCAAGAATAGAATAATTTCCGCATGCCTCAACCTACTGAATTTTAGTGATTTAGCAGCTTGACTGCAGTGACTTCATTGTATTTCTACACATATATATATTTTTCAACAACTAGTTTTTTAAAATATATTTCCTTGATGTCAGAGAGTGGAAGTGGGGGAGAGAGAGACATATCCATGATGAGAGAGAATCACTGACCAACTGCCTCCTGCACGCCCCCCACTGGGGATCCAGCCTGGGCATACGCCCTGACCGGAAATCAAACCTTGACCTCCTGGTTCGAAGGTTGATAGTCAACCACTGAGTCAGGCTGGCAAGACTCGGCAACTAGTTTTGAAATAAAAATTTCATGATGGCCAAAACCAGTTTGGCTCAGTGGTAGAGCATCGATCTGTGGACTTGGGGGTCCCGGGTTCGATTCCGGTCAGGGGCATGTACATTGGTTGTGGGCACATCCCCGGTGGGGGGTATGCAGGGGGCAGCTGGTCAATGTTTCTCTCTCATCGACTTTTCTAGCTCTCTATCCCTCTCAATTCTTCTCTGTGTAAAATCAATAAAGTATATTTTTTTTAAAAATCTAATGATGGCCTAACACAATGCCTGGCACATGGTACGGGCTCAATAAAAATTTGTTGAGAAGAAGGAAGCTTAGGCTATAGAGAACCTACCGGTGGCACTCCTGCCTCTGGGCTCTTACACACGCACGTAACTCTCCATCACTTTCTGCACCCTCTTCCTTTAGCTACCAACCACTTAGACATCACTGCCTAATAGCTAAAATCTGGGTTAGATGTCCCCTCCTAGATGCTTCCTGGAGCACCACTTTATTGCCCTCCCTTGAGAAATGTACCTGCCTGTTTATTTATCACTAGACTGTACGCTCCATGACAGCACAGGCTGCCGGGCACGGTGTCTGGCGCATAGCAGGTGCCTTATAAGTATGTGTTAAGTGAAAGAAAGCAGCCTCACCCTCTATGGCTCGTACAACTATGACTATACTTTCCTGTTCCAATTCTGCCATAACCAGTACTGTCTGTCATCTTTGGTTCATCAGCTTCTAATCCGAATCGGTCACTGAAATTACTCACACAACGAATACTTAGTAAACACCTCCTAGGAACCTGAGCTACAGCGAGGTTATAATAGGGAACTAGACAGACATGGTCCCGGCCTTCGTGGAGCTTACAGTCTAAACCTGGACTCTAAAGGGACATTAAAGAAGAACATAAACAAGTTCCGCTGTGGTTACAAATTATGAAAAACCTACTCCCATACCTCCAACTTCATCACTTTTAATATCCCTATATAAGTGACTAATATTCTTCTTGTAAGGGTCGTTTGGATTCCATTCACTCAAGAAAAAAATATTTTGCTGAGACCAGTTTGGCTCAGTGGATAGAGTGTCGGTCTGCGGACTGAGGGGTAGGGCCATGTGCATTGTTTGCAGGCACATCGCCGGTAGGGGGTGTGCAGGAGGCGGCTGGTCTATGTTTCTCTCTCATCGATGTTTCTGGCTCTCTGCCCCTCTCCCTTCCTCTCTGTAAAAAAATCAATAAAATACATTTTAAAAAGAAAAAATATTTACCTTCTGCTATGTGCAAGGCACTATCGGAGATGCTGGAGACAACACTTTGAACACCATATGCACAGTGTCTCCTCACAGTCTGGTGGAAGAGGCACACCTTGAAGCAATAGGAGTGGCGGGAGGCTGTGGGACATTGCAGGCATGGAAGGAACGTGGTGCTATTTGTGTTTTGCCATAAAAGACCATCCTGAAGAAGGGTTAGGAGGGAGCAAAAGGGGAAGCAGGAGGCGATTGCAATTGTCGAGGTGAGAGGTGATGGTGGTTTAGATGATGGTGGTGGCAGCCAAGGTGGAGAAAATTGAACAGATTCGAGAGATATTCATAAAATGAAATTTATTTTAGTAATATGTGGTTTTTTTAAAATTTGGAACTGCTCTAGATAAATGACATTAAAAGGGTTGCATAGTGAATAGGAGTCAGGCGCTGAATCAGCCAGACCAAGTTCATCGTTTACTAGCTAGGTGACCTCGGGCAATACAATTATCCACTCTGTGAATGCGGGTAATAATAGTAAGTGCCTCATAGGATTGCTGTGAGGATTAAAGAAATTATACGTGTATAAACCACATTTATCTAACTGGCATATAGTAAACACTTTAAGATGTCAGCTGTTTTTATTATTATTTTAGGAAATTGATCTATCAACATTAGTCTGGTTAAAATAAAATAAAAATCTTACCTGTGCCCCACACTAATCTCTTCTCCAGCCTAACTAAACTAGCCATCACCATATAATTGTGTGGTATTCCTTCTCCAGCTGTCAGATCACATCACAGTCATTCTTCAAAACTCTGTGAGAGAGTTCATTTCCTCCTTGTTTGTTTTTCCCCAAAACCCACCCCACCAGTAAATCTACTCTATTAGATTGAGTCAGCATTTCTAAATTTAGACCCATAAAACTATAATTAGCTTTGGCTTGTCTTTGAGTACTTTTGTATTTGCTTTTTGCGCATCTTTTCCTAACTTCCCCACCCTTAAATAACACAGTTAAAGAAGAAATTGTGGGCACTTCTTCTTCTTTTTTTTTAAAAGCTAACACTTTTTATTTATTTATTTATTTTATTGATTTTTTTACAGAGAGGAAGGGAGAGGAATAGAGAGCTAGAAACATGGATGAGAGAGAAACATTGACCAGCTGCCTCTTGCACAGCCCCTACTGGAGATGTGCCCACAACCAAGGTACATGCCCTTGACAGGAATCGAACCCGGGACCCTTCAGTCCGCAGGCCGACGCTCTATCCACTGAGCCAAACTGGTTTCAGCTGGTGAACAGATTTTTTAAATGACATGAGGAGTGAGTATAAAGAGAAGAAAGAAGAACCAATTCCTTCCAGGACCTGTAGGCCTAGCCGACCCTGGGTTGCTGTGTGTGCAACCTCTGCCAGTTACTGGGCCTCGGGGGAAGTGTGTGCGCTTTGGTTACGCTAACAGGCTTTGGAGTAAGAGGCTTGGGTCTGAATTGAGACTCTGACCCGTACTACCTCTATACCTCTGGGTTCTCGGGTGTAAAATGGGGATGACCATAATACCTGCTGCTTAGGCTTGCTGTGAAAAACGAGCTACACCATGCCGTGTGGCTAGGCTATGCCTGGTTCACTGTAAGTGCTCAAGAAATATTAAGCTAAAGGGGAAAGAAAGAAAGTGGAGAACCCTGGGAGCCAGTTCGATCGGTACTAGGGTCTGAATGTTTGTGTCACCCCCCAACCCCCCGAAGTTCATATGTTGAAATCCTAATGCCCGGTGCAATGGAATTAGGAGGTGGGGACTTTGGCAGGTGCTTAGGTCAAAAGGATGGAGCCCTTATAAATGAGATTAGTGCCTTATAAAAGAGAGCCCACAACCCCCCTGCCCCCGTTCGCCTTGTGAAGATACAAAGAGAAGTGTGTGACCCAGAACAGGGCTCTCACTCAGGCATGCTGGCACCCTGATCTCAGGCCGCCAGCCTCCAGAACTGTGAGAAATAAATATCCGTTGTTTATAAGCCACCCAGCCTGTGGTATCTTGTCATAGCAGCCTGAACAGACTGACTTGGAGCTAGGAACAATAGCCATATTAATTAGGGAGCGTTTTATATTTAGACAAATTTAACCAAATTACAGAAGTTGCATGTCTCAGGCACCAATAGTTTGAGAAACCCCCTTTGCCTGTTTTTCTTCCAACGTGGTAATATTTGTCATTCTTGGGAATTAGAAATCACCCACTCATGCTACACCACTCCAGACTGGGGATCCACAAGCCGAAGTCAGCCACCCTGTCAGCATTCCACAGGGCATGGCCAGCCTGTCATGGGATCGTATGGGAAACATGACGTCACATCTGGGTCATCAAAACACTGCTTGTCATCACCATTACTATCACCCCGTCATCATTTGTGGAATAGTCCAAGGACTCCTTCCGAAATGGAAGGAAGGAAAAATGCAAGGGAGGGAGGGAGGGATAGAGAAACAAGCGAAGACAGCCAATCACATATTATTGAGATTCTAATTTCAGTGGGTATATTTTTTAAATTTATTTTGTGCATTTATGATGTTTATGATTTCTATTTTTATAATATCAATGAAATTAGAGAGGTCTAAACTATAAAAATTGGGGGTACAACCATGATTCTACTTTTTTTTTTTTTTAATTTGGTCTGGTTCCCCTAGCCAGAAGTCAGCATCTTCCTATATCTGCCATTCCATATTGTGTCTGAGAGTGTGGACTCTAGGGTCAGATTGCCGAACACCTTGGTGTCATCCTCGATTCCTCTTTGTGTTTCATAGTGACAATGTGTCAGTGAAACTGACTCTACCTCCAAAATATATCCACAATCTAACCTTTTCTCACCATCTCCTTCACTGTGAATCTAGTCCGAAACACCATCAACTTTTGCTTGGTTTATTGCCTTCTAACTGGTCTCCCTGTCGCCACTTTTGTCTCCTCCAGCATGATGACGGTAAGGCAGCCATAGTGATCTCGTTTGAAATTTAAAAAGGAGACCAGATAATCCTAGTCATCTTCTAGAAACCATCAGTGTCTTGCAGTCTCACTCAGAATAAAAACCCAAAGCCTCTACCATGACCAACCAAGTCCTCCATGATCTGGACTCTGCCTGCCTTTCTAACCTCCTCTTCTTCTTCTTCTTCTTCTTCTTCTTCTTCTTCTTCTTCTTCTTCTTCTTCTTCTTCTTCTTCTTCTCCTTCTCCTTCTCCTTCTCCTTCTTCTCCTTCTCCTTCTCCTTCTCCTTCTCCTTCTCCTTCTCCTTCTTCTTCTTCTTCTTTAAAAAAATATATTTTATTGATTTTTTTTTTTACAGAGAGGAAGAGAGAGGGATAGAGAGCCAGAAACATTGATGAGAGAGAATCATCCATCAGCTGCCTCTTGCACACCCCATACTGGGGATGTGCCCGCAACCAAGGTACATGCCCCTTGACCGGAATCGAACCTGGGACCTTTCAGTCCACAGGCCGACGCTCTATCCACTGAGCCAAACCGGTTTCGATTCTAACCTCTTCTACCATGACTTTCCTCCTGGCTCACTCTGTGCCAGTCCCTTTGCTTCCCCGTCTTTCCTGACACGTGCCGATCGAGTTCCCACCTCAGGATCTTTGCATTTCCCTGGAAAGCTTTCTCCCAGATTTCCTGTCTCCAGACACCTTGCCTAGAGTCCTTCCCCACCACGGTCTATCTTCCCACGTTGCCTTATTTTTTTTTTTTAATATATAGAAGTGTTCCACCTGATATATTATAGTTATTTACTTGTCATCATTCTCCTTCTGTTAAAATCAATCTCCAAGAGAATGCCTGTTTTCTTCACTGCTGTGTCTCCAGGGCCTATAACAGTGCTTTGCCTATGATAGGTCTTCAATCAATATTTCTTTGAAAGGAAGAAAGGCTGACTGTACGCACTGAAGGAGGCTCACCCGTGCAGAGTTGCCTGGCAGAGGGCCTGGCACACCAGGAGTATGAGCTCTTATTGTTGGATGTGTCTGAATTCCAAGGGGCTATTCAATCCAAAGTGAGGGCAGTTTTCCCCCCGGATTTCAGAGGGATAACCAGAGAGAACTGAAGTCTGGTCAGTCCACTACTGTTGCTGAAACTGGTTTGTCTCAGTGGATAAAGTGTCAGCCTGCAGACTGACGGGTCCCAGGTTTGATTCCGGTCAAGGGCATGTACCTTGGTTGTGGGCACATCCCCAATAGGGGTATGGAGGAGGCAGCTGATTGATGCTTCTCTCTCACCGATGTTTCTAACTCTCTATCCCTCTCTCTTCCTCTCTATAAAAAAAATCAATAAAATATATATATTTTAAAAATGTCTACTGCATTAGAGCTTTGCACATTTCTCCTGGATGCTTTTCTGATCTGCAAGGATGTCAGAGCTGGGTCCCCACACAGGTCGGGTAGGAACCCATAAAGCCCTCGGTGAATGGGGCAAGGACTGTTTTCTGTATGTGCACACCCAGAGATGCCACTTTAAACCTTTCTTCCTGTTGACACTACTCTCGACTGGGTGAAGCAACTTTTCTTAAAAAAAAATTGACATACTTGTAGTCATATGCAGCTGTGAGAAATAATGCAGAGAGAACTCTTGCACACTTCTCTCAACTTCCCTAATTGTTAACTTTTGCAAAACTATAGTATAATATCATAGTCAGAATACTGACCTGGATACAAGTTTTACTCGCATTCATTTGTACTTGTTTGTGTGTGCATGTTTCTTAATATAATATATATATATATATATATATATATATATATATATACACATATATATAATTTATACAATGTTAACCCCGCTGTTGTTCCTGCATCCACCACCTCAGCCAAGATACAGAACAGTTCCAGCAGCACAAGGATCCCTCATGTTGTCCTTTAATAACCACACCCACTTTCCCTCCACACTCCCCATCTCCCTCCTCTGTTCCTAAAATATCATTTTCAAAATGTTACCTACATATATGCACGTATACAATATGTAACCTTTGGGAGTTGGCTTTTCTCCTCACCCAGCCTAATTCATTTAAATTGTTGCATATATCAATAATTCCTTCCTTTTTATGGCTGAGTAGCATGCTATGCTACATATGTATCGCAGTTTGTTTAACCACTCACCTGTTTAAGATCTTCTGGGCTGATTCCAATTTTTGGCTGTTATAAATAAAGCGGCCATAACCATTCAAGTACAGTTTTTTTGTATGTGAACGTAAGTTTTCATTTCTCTGGGATAAATTTGCCCAGGAGAGCAATTGTTGGGTCATATGGCAGTTGCAGGTTTAGTGTTTAGAGAAAATACCCAAAACAAATTGTTTTTCAGAGCGACTATACACTATTTTACATTACACCAGCAAAGCATGCCTGACCCTGTTTCTTTACATCTTCATCAGCATTCAGTGTTGTCAGTTTTAAAAAAATACTAGCTATTTTTTATAGTTACATGGTGTGAAGCAATTAAGGAAAAAAACTTACAATATAGTTCCCTTAGGAAAACAAATCTACTTTTCCGTAACAAAGAGAGACTGTCTGGGTGACTCATTTGTAGGCCAGCTCACCTTGTCTTTGTACAACTAAGATGCAAATGACTTTGATTGAGGTAACTTTTCTCTGAGCCAGCAGGGCTGTTCCAGGAGACCCAGACTCAGGAGAGACTGATACTTGCTCCTTGTACTGTTTAATTAAATGATCATCTATAAGTGTACGGGCAAAAAGAGGGCCTGTTTATAAGTATGAGCTTCCTAGGTTGTAATTCTACCGAAGCTTACTTTAATTGCATGTGAGGGGAGCACACTGTGATTGTAAATTTCACAGAGAAAATTGCAAAATGACTCGCAACCTCTTTTTATTGTACACGGGGGACAGCTCTGGCCACCGGGTAGAAAATAATGACAAACAAAACAAAGCGATTTGTGGGCATGACCTACTCTAATCCTGGAAGGCCTATCTAACCCTGTCAACCCTTGTGTGACATCTCATTGTTGACAGTTGTTGTTGTTTTTTTTTCTGATTGAGGCCCAGTTATTCTCAAGCCAAGAAAGGGAACTTGCCTGAATAAAGCTGGTTTAGATGTCTGCTCTTCTATGGTCACTCTCTCTTTCCAATGCCCCATATTAAGAATCTCTCTTTTCCTAAATAAATGGGATTTCTTTCTCTCTCCTCCTGTGAAGATAAAACTGAGGGGAAAAATTAAATATCCATTTTATAATTTTAATCAAGGAAAGGATACTTGTTTTAAAATCAATCTTCCTCTCTATTCAAGGGAAGTGCCTAATAGATGGTAAGGGGCTCAATACATATTTGTTGAATGACTTTTGAATGAACCACATATTTCATATTTCATTGTTTGATATAGTTAATTAAAGGTTATAGGTATGGGCTTTGGAATCAAACACACATGGTCAAAGGTGGGCCTTGCTTCATGACCTTTCTGGAATGCACTTTTCTTGCCTGAAAATATTGTTCACTACCCAGAGGTACTGTGAGGAAGAGAGGCAATACTACACTAAAATAGTAGCAGAGGGCATGTTGGCTATGCCCAACAATTATGGCTATGATTATTATTTCTGGTGTCTATTAAATCACCCGAATCTGAGCTCTCAAGAGACAGTGAATGGATATAGCTGTTCAAACTTTTGTCTCTGCCCCAGCCAGGAGCACAGAATCAGGCTCATGGTGACCATCACTCAGTATCAGTGTATTGAATTCATATATATACACACATATGTGTGTGTGTGTGTATGCATTGCATTTGCATGACTGAAATCAATGCCTCATTCATTCATGGGTTGCAAATGAGTCAGTTCTGTGCATAAGATGAATGCTACTGAATAAAGTATGTGGGAAATTCTGGGCTATGGCTACCTACTGCCTTAAGGTTTGAGGTGTGCCCAAATTTGAACAGCTATTTAGCAAATGAAATGAGCCAGGCATGGGAGTGGGATTGTCTATGTCATGTCCCCCTTCCACTTCTGGAAAAGCAACTCTTCTACAAATGCTACTTTTAAAAGATGTAGTTGCGATTCAATACCTACATTCAAAGCAGTATCCCTAATGTGCATATAATGTAGTCAGTCTAGAAAAATAATATCATAACATCGCAATTTGAAAAATAAAGGAAAGAAAAAAAGATTACTTGGGTCCTCACACACTTACTGAGGTCATGTCTGTTCTGCTCTCTGTGCTTGGTTAAATGATGCCCTGCGTGATAGAAGCCAGTGCCTCAGCAACCTCGCCTCTAAAATAAGGCCCTACAAAATTTGCTCTCTAAATACATTCGAAAAGTACTTTGAAATTCTTGCAGAGGAGTGATTTATTGTGATAAAGGCAATTCCTGCTCCATTTCTATCATACAATCGAGTTCCTGTCCAGCCTTAGGCCTAATCAAATCACTCGTACATTTCTCTCTTTTAAATTTGTGTCACTTTGACATAACACTGTATCTCCTTAGGGGGAAACAAGGAAGGGGGGAAATGTAGGTAAGCATAAAGGAAGAAGGGGAGGAGGAGAGAGGGAAGAAGAGGCAAGAGTTGGATGTGAGAGAGCTCTGGGCTTGTAGTCAGAAGATCTGGGTGCTACTCTGCTCCACCTGCAGACACGTGTGATTCTGGGTGAACCACTGAGCCTCCTGGTGCTTTTCCCTCATTTGCAAAGTTGGAGAGAGGTCAGTGAAGGTGGTTTATTAGATTATTTCTAAGTGCATTTTGTTTTTTTTATTACTTTAATAAAGAGGTGAACAAATTGAAGCCAGCAAACCAAACCCTGTTGGCACCTATTTCTGTACACCTGTGAAATGGACATGGCTTTTACACTTTTAAAAGGTTGAAGTAAAAAAAGTCAAGAGAATAATATGTTGTGGCACATGAAAATTATCTACAATTGAAACTTTCATATGTTTTCATATAAGTTTTATTGGTACATAGCCATAATCCTTTGTTTACATCTTACCTATGGCCTGTTTCATGCCAAGAGGGCATAGCTGAGTAGTTACCAAAGACCTAAGGCCCACAAAACCAAAAATATTTACTATCTAGCCCTTTACAGAAAAAATTTGCCTACACCTGCTCGGTGCCTATTTAGTTTAGTTTTTACCTACTTATTTTGCGTTGGCCCATCTCTTTGATATGAGGTGTGTGCTCATCAGGTATTTTTCAAAAATGTCATTAAATATAATGCCTAATCCCATAAACTGCCCAGCTTCTTAAGAAGAGGGACTCTGTTTGTTTTGTTCACAATTAGAATTCTAGTGCCTTACACAGTGCAGGCATATAGCAGGCGCTCCGTATTTGTTGTTGAACAAACATTTTAACGCCACTGCCAAGCCAATTTCAAAATTCCATAAGGAATTCTTCAGCTACTGCAAACTAAGTTGTCTACTTCGGCAGTACAGATTTTTAAAAAAATTTAAAAATCTTGTTTGCTGACCAAAATTCTCTGAAAAAAAAAATCCCCACTAAAATTTAGGCATGCAATGAAAAGAGAATTTTTTAAAAATCGTATAGGTTTCCTGCCTAAATAAAGCATGTATGTATTTAAAGCAAAACAACAACAACAACAAAAAAAAAAACAACAAAAAACCGGGTAAAATTGAAATGGCCTCAGCCTTTTACATCCGTGCGCCACGTTTTTGAAATGACGATTATTGGCATCCAAGGCATGGCTGTCAGGACGTTCTTCGTAATTTAAGCAGAGCGGCAAAAAAAATGCAAGCATGTATGCCGAGCAAAATGAGCGTGAGGGGAAAAGGTAAAATTTTGCATTCCTTGCAACGTGAACGCGTTGCATGCGGTGTTGCAGATTTACTACAGCTGAGTCATTTCGGGACGCTCGTGTGTGTTTCCAGGAAAAAGGAGAGGAAGGAAGCAGGCTGAGGGGCTCGCCGGGTTCCCCCAGGCACTCCCAGCTGCAGGCGCCGGTATTCCCGAGAGCGGGCGGGCGGCGTGCTCCAAAAAAGGGCGCCACGGCCCCTTTAAGAGGCACAGCACCTTCTCCAAGATACCATCTTGCACCAGGAGTTCACGTACGCTCTCCACCTACCTTGCTATATCCCCTCCTTCGCCGGGTACGACTGGCCGGCGGGGCGAGCGAGCCCTCTCATTGGCCCTGCGTGCGCGGCCCTCTCGCTCTTATTGGCTCCCGCTCCCGCCGCTCGGCGCGGACTCCCGCCTTCCCGAGCCGTTGGGGTAGGTTGAGTGAGGGCTCTTGGGTTAGTTCCTGTTAGGCCCCGGCCGGGGGAGTAGGTTGAAGTCTCCTAAGATGCCCGGTGGGCTGGGGCACCGGGGGCTGTGAGGAAAGGCGTGAGGGGGCGACGAGGGGGAGACCGCGGCAAGGCCCACCCGAGAGCGGCGGCCGGGCCCGCCTTCCCTGCACCATGCTCATAGAGGATGTGGATGCCCTCAAGTCCTGGCTGGCCAAGTTACTGGAGCCGATGTGAGTGAGCCCGGCTGGGCCGGGGCCGGCGAACGTGGGCGTTGGGGGCCCGCGGGGCGCGGGGGGCAGGGAGGCGGGGGGCAGGGAGGCGGCGGGCGGCGGGCCGCGGCCGGGAGGTCCCGGCGTCTCCTCGGGAGTACTATCACCATGGTGGGGGGGAGGGGAGCCGAGGGAGGGAGGGAGAGGAGGGGAGGGGGAGGGAGAGCCGGGGAGAGCCGGGGACCTGCGGCTGTGGGGCCTGCCGGGAGGTGCGGCGAGGGCGTGCGGAGTCGGAGAGGCTCGGGGTGCCGCCGGGGCAGCGGGGGGCCTGGGGGGACTTGGGGGACCTGCCGGGGGAGCACGGCGCGGCGCCGCGGGGCTGTCGAGGGATTTTTGCGTGTGGATGCTGGCACCGCGGAGGGGACGGCGGGGCACCCGGGGCTCCTCCGAACAATATCGCTCCGGGGCCGGGAGACCTGGAGGCAGCGGGGATCCGGGAGGGCCCCCCTCTTTTTTTTTTTTTTTTTCAAAAACAGGGCAGAGAGGGATGGGGGGAGGGATGGGGAGGGATTTACCAGAGATTATATCGATGGTCTCTTGGAGAGTTTAGAATATGAAAGTGTTTGGGAAACAAAAAAACAAAAAACCAAAAACATGGGGTAGTTGAAAGGGAACTGTAGGAATTGTTATTGGGGAGCTGGTAAATGCGATAAAGGGGTTTAAGGGGTTTCAGATAATTGGTGAGGCGGTAGGACGAGGAGGGCTGATGGTTTGCAGGTATCATTGGGGTTTGGGGGGGGGTTCAGGTTTAGACGTTTGGGGGGGGCTTGGCAGAGGGGCTCCCCTGCTCCTCACTTGGGAGGAGGGGCGGGGAGGGGGGTGTACCTGCAGCATCTCGCGGGTTTTGGAAACCGGGCTGTGGCGGCGCGGGAGAGGCGGTAGAGAGAATAGGAGGCGTTTTGTAAATATTGTGGAGAGGTGGAGAGGAGGGCAGCAGAAGATACACCGGGGTGTGGGGTTATGGTTGAGGGGGGCTTGTTTCAAGATCAATATTTTGGGTGGTATTGGGGGCCCAGGAGAGGGAGAGCCAGAGGTATCAAAGTGTTGGCTGGCTTTGTAACCATCTTAAAGGGGTAGGAGTGTGTGTATGTGGGACACGGGGATTCACACAGCTGGCCTCGGGGGGGGGGGGATTGGAGGGAACCGCTGTCTTCCCTTCAGCCTCTTGGGAGAGAAGGCATGGACAGAATAAAGGGGGTCCTGCCCGCCCCCTCTTCATCTCCGCTGCTTGTCTTCCTGTTGGAGGTGAGGCCTTTCTGGCTGAATGAACGGGGGCAGAGGAAGCGATGGGCGGGCTTTGCTTCATTGAGTCCTATCAGTTTAAGTGGGAAAATGGAGTTTTTCAGAGGTGGAAGTGGAGGGGTGCAGTTTGGGAAGCGGGGGGGGGGGGGTAGGGCAGAGTTGGGGCTGTTGAGAAAGCTGCTTCCCGGTTTACTTTTTGGCCCTCCTGAGAAGTCTTGTTAACCAACCGCTGTTGCTTTGCTGCTTTGGTGTCTTGAGGTGGGGTTGGATCACCTGGGAAGAGTCCTCCGAGGCCCAGTGTGGCAGCCCTGTGAAGGCAGGATGCATCAGGGAGGCAGGCGGAGGGGAGTTGTGGTGTCTGAAGTGGTGTGTGGCTTTCTGAAGATGAGGGTGTGAGTAGAGCACAGGTGTGAGGCGATGTACACCAAGGGCTTCTGAGTTCCACGTTTAGTGATGGTCAAGGTTTGTGGTTGTCTTGCTAATCCTCATCCAAGGGTATTTTTCCATTGGTTTTTAGAGAGAGTGGAAGGGAGGGGGAGAGACACAGAGAGGGAAACATGGATGTGAGAGAGACACATGGATTGGTTGCCTCCCACTCATGCTCCCATCAGGGCTGGGGATCGACCCTGCAACTGAGGTGCCTGCTCTTAACTGGTACCCTCAGGTCCCCGGGCCCAGGCTCCATCCACCGAGCCAAACTGGCCAGGGCAGTGAGGTCTAGTAAAAGTGAAAATGACTATTGATGTACTTGAAGTTTGGTAGAAGAATGTGGGCCTCCTGGATGTGCATCATACTTTTTCTACAGTAAAAAGTTTTGGAGCACAGAAATGGAGATGGAGTGTGATAAAGGTGAGAAAGAGTGAAAGTGACTTAGTAAAATTGACCATATTTGGAAAAGGCTGAAAAAAAAAGAAAGAAAAATGTCAGTGTTTAAAAATTCTCTACCTCTATGCTGTTTAATGTTTAAGAAACCAAAACCTTATCTCTTGCTGTTTATGATGCCTTGTGTGTGTGTGTGTGTGTGTGTGTGTGTGTGTGTAACAATTTTTCATGCAAGCTCTGATTTTTTTTTTTGTTGGCAGAGATCATTTTAAAAGTATTCAATGTATTAAAAATTTTACATATTTTTATTGATCTCAGAGAGAAAGGGAAAGGGAGAGAGAGAGAAACATCAATGATGAAAAAGAATCATTGATCGGCCACCTTCTGCACACCCCACACTGGGGACCGAGCCCACAACCCAGGCATGTGTCCTTGACCAGAATCAAACCAGGGACTCTTCAGTCCACAGGTCGACACTTTATCCACTGAATAAGTTTTAAGTGTATATTTTATATCTTGGGGGTAGAAGGTGACAGGTTTTAATATTATAGTTAGTTATGTGTTGTTTTTTAAAGCTCCCTAAAATGTTTCACTCTGGATAGTGTTTTTTTTTCCTTAATGTCAAAATTTAGTTTGAGTCGGAAGTTAAATTTCATAAGGGTCTTTCACTAGACTTTTGTGGCTGTTTATATTGGTAAGTTTGTAGATACTTAGTAATTTTCATGGGTAAAAATTACCTTTCAAAATGAATATATGAGTTTAGTTTCCCCATTTTTTTTTCAGTTTATGTTCAGTTTAAAGCACACATCATGTTTCTATCTATTCGCTTTAATTTTTGTTACTTTTTTTAGGATTAAAAAAGATCTAGAATTAGTACAACTTGGACTTACTAATATAGAGACATTCATAGAATTAGAAAATAAAATTTTTAAAAAATTTATTTTTATTGATTATGGTATCACATAATTGTCCTTATCCCCCAAAATACTTATTTTTAATTCACATAAGTAATGGTTTTGGATGGAAGTGCTATGAAGAAATAAATGCAGATATCATTCTTAGTATGTTGTTATGGGAGATTATTTTTTGTTTGTTTAGACATCCTAAAATGTAAAAAATGACATGCTAAAGAGGGATGTATTTGTAAATTTACTTTTTGCATATTCCAGATTTAAGAAAATTTTCATGGCTGATTGGCATGTTGCTACAACATAGCATTTCAGAGCAGTTGTTAAGTTTTCAGATAAACGTAGTTGCAGTGGGTATGTTGGAATGGTACCGTGTGGCACATGATTTCCCACTGCACTTTCTTGTTTAACTTAATTTCCAGTTAACTAAATTTATGAAAGTTTTTGAATCTTTAGGGGTTTTTAAGCATATTACAGCTTATCACTGGTAAAACAAAGGCATGTAACGGGGTATTTCTAAACCAATCCAGTTTACACGGGATTATTCCCTGTAGACAAGTTAGTAATATCCTGTGTTGTTAAGTGCTCATCTGTTACCTTCCATGCCATTTCTATTGCCTTCCAAATAGAGATGTGGGGACATATCTATTACTTGTATTAGAGGAAAGACAGAAGGAGGGAGCCTGGAAGAAATGGCTTCTTAACTGGCTGGGAAAAAACCCAGTACCATTTTTGTTGGCATCAGTAAAGGGGAGAAAAACTATGTTAGTCAAGAAGTTTCTATTGGCGCCAAAACCGGTTTGGCTCAGTGGACTGAAGGGTCCCAGGTTCCATTCCTGGCAAGGGCATGTACCTTGGTTGCGAGTACATCCCCAGTATGGGGTGTGCAGGAGGCAGCTGGTCGATGTTTCTCTGTCATCAATGTTTCTAGCTCTCTATCCCTCTCTCTCTTCCTCTCTGTAAAAAAATCAATAATATATATATATATATATATATATTTTTTAAAGTTTCTCTCTTACTACTGCTGCATCAACAGACTGAATTCACAGATCTTGTTTGGGGGCCTCATCTTTCTTCACTTAAAAAATATGCTAAATATCCTAGTCATAGAGGCTGTGTAGGGATTATGCACAATTAGAAGATGCCGTGGTTTCTTTCTATCAGAAATAACTTCATTTTAAGTATGGGAACCCCTTAAAAATTAAGGTCCTAAGTGAATCTTAGGGATAAATGAGTCACTGAAGAAATTCTTGTAAGTTTAGAAAAAGTTCAGGCAAGCATTTTTCAATAACACACATTCCTACCAAAAATGTCATTAATGGGGAATGTTTTAAGTTACTTATATATTATACATTAAACATATAAAAACATATGCATCTCACTACTGCTTGTTTGGCTTATTGTAAAAATTAATCTTTTTAAAAAAGGGTTTGTAATATTTTTTGGAGATTTACACCTATCCATCCTTCCATCCATCCATCCTAGTAGAGCATCATTATGTGAATGAGGCCATTTAATTTCTAGTTTTTGTGTCTCCAATTCACTGAGGGACTTCGGAGAAATTGTCTGACCTTTTTCTGTTAAACAGAGTTAATTTTATTAGCCTTTTACCTACCTCACAAACATGATTTGAATATTAATGATGCAGACTTAGTGCTTTGTGTACCTCTGAATCATTAAATATAAATGAAATCTCATGGTTTTGAAATATGAAAATATGCTAAACTCTTTCTGCAAAAATATTTTACTTATTAATGTTAAGCGCCACTGACTGCCAATTACAAAATAATAAACAGTCTATTGCATGACAGAGCTAGAGTCTCATTGCAGGCTGAATAGGCAGGAACAGGAATTGCTAGTGAAAGCCATAGTCTTGATGTGCAGTTTCTGTGAATACAGGCCATATGCACTTTGTGCATGTACTAGGAGATGGAATATATTGCCATCTCTGATAGAAAAGGCAGCGGTAAGATTCAGAGACTGAGATTTTTTTGGTTCTTATTTATTGGTTCAGTGGTCATGGGGGGTATACTTTGGTTTAACTCTATCGACTTTACATGCTGCTATCAAGTTAAACTCTGACTAGTAATCTCTGAAGTTGCTCAAATGGTAGGAAAAATGATCATCTTGCAGCTGTTAGACCTGACTTCCCTGATAAATGAACTACTAGGGTGAAATGAGTATTCTGAAGATATGTTCTTAAGGTTGAGAAGTACTGATCCTTTTCTAACATGTACTTAGTGGCTTCAGAGAATCAGTTGCTGTGGGACTGGTTTCAGGAGACCATTCACTGTTTCATGGAAAGGGACGTATTTTGACCAGAAGACCTATTGGCAAGTTTTATTATACTAAGTTACGAACATACTTGTCTTTTGGTCTGACTCCTTAATATGTCTGACTTCATTCTTCCTGGCCCAATTGCTACAGGCTACCACTGTCTTCTCTCATTCACAGTCTGGTCACTTCATTATTAATCTCCCTTTTTAACCATTTATTCTGTACTGTAATTATTTGTTTTCATACCCATCTCTTGGTCACTGACTGCAGGGCAAAGTCTGGCTCAAAGTAATTCCATTACCTACCAAAATGCTTGGCACTTAGTAAATATTCAGTAAATGTTTAAATGAATGCATGTGCTCATATGTAGATTTAGGTTGGTGGACAATTAGAAAAGTAAGATTTTAAAAAAATTGTCCTATTTTCTGGGTATACTTAGTTGGTGACTACTGCTCCAGGAGCCATAGTTCAAATATCAAAGAGATGTTTGCAGCTGACAGATATATGTATATATATTTTTTCCCAAAACAATCTGTGTATTTTATTTTACATTGTGTTCATTCATGAAAACCCTTAATTAAGGGAAAGATGAAAGCTTCTATTTGAAAAGAAGTATCAATATTTGTGTTATCTTTAATATGTGTTAACTTATTTTAGAATTTAATAGTTATGCACACTGTTTGATAAAATAAGTTCAGGTTTTACTTATTTTTTCACTACTGTCTTAAATACATTTTTATTGATTTCAGAGAAGAAGGGAGAGAGAGTGATATATAAAGCATCAATAAGGGAGAATCACTGATCAGCTGCCTCCTGCATGCCCTGCACTGGGGATTGAGCTGCAACCCGGGCATGTGCCCTGACTGGATCAAACCAGTGACCTCTTGGTTCCTCTGTTGAAGCTCAGCCCCTGAGGCACGCTGGCTGGGCATCCACCACTGTCTGATCAAAGGAATAATCTGAACACAGATCTCAGGGGCAGACTTCTTTTTTTATTTTTTTATAAAGTAATAAAAGATCATTATATTACAGCAAATATAGAAAGGAGGGAAAAGAATAAAAATTTGGGATGTATTTATTTCCAGTTTCTCTTCAGTGTATGAACTTTCTTGTAGCTATAATCAGATTCAAATACACCATGTTTTATCTCGATTTCTCCAATTGACTTTACATCAAAAGTACTTTTTATATTTGTGTATTGCTTTTTATAACCATCACTTTGTATGCCTAATCATAAAAATAAAAGGCTGATATGCAAATCGTCACACAGTGACATGTAATGACTGATCAGCAGGGACCTGATGCTGCATGGCTCCTGGCCGGGGTGGGGACCTCAGGCTGTGCTCCCCTGCCTGGCACTGGACCGGGGGACTTGAGGCTGCCCTCTCCTCCCCTCCCCCCCCACACCCCCAGCAGGGCTTGACAGGGTTGGGGCCAGTGGGTCTGGGTCTTGCCCAATGGGGGTGGGGCCAACCAGGTCTGGGTTTCAGGTGATTTCAAAGAGTGTGTGCACGCAGGTAGGCAGGTACTTAAATCTGGGTCCTGCGGGTGCCCCAGACTGACAGGAGGAAGATTTTCATATACATTTTACTAATTTTCTTTAATCTCTGACACTTCTATTATAGAGAAAGGGCAAATAGCAATATTAAAATATTTCCTTTAATTAATTCCCTTTATATATATATATATTATTGATTTTTCACAGAGAGGAAGGGAGAGGAATAGAGAGCTAGAAATGTCAATGAGAGAGAAACATCAATCAGCCACCTCCTGCACACCCACTACTGGGGATGTGCCCACAACCAATGTACATGCCCTTGACCGAAATCGAACCTGGGACCCCTCAGTCCACAGACCGACACTCTATCCACTGAGCCAAACCACTTTTGGCTAATTCCCTTTTAATGTGCATGAATTTTGTGCACTGGGCCACTAGTCTATAATAATAAAAGGGTAATATGCTAATTAGGCCAAATGACTTTCTGGACCTCCTTCTGGATGACCTTCTGAATGAAGCCAAGGCTGCAAGAGTCGAACCCCTTGCACGAATTTCATGCATCGAGCCTCTAGTGTTTCATAAACACTCAACAATAAGAATGGTTACCTTGACTTTACCTTTTCTGTTAAAAATAATGCTGGTTTTTTTTTGTTTGTTTGTTTGTTTTTTTGCTGAAACCGGTTTGGCTCAGTGGATAGAGCGTCGGCCTGCAGACTGAATGGTCCCAGTTCAATTCCAGTCAAGGACATGTATCTTGGTTGCGGGCACATCCCCAGTAGGGTGTGTGCAAGAGGCAGCTGATCGATGATTCTCTCTCATCGATGTTTCTAGCTCTCTGTCCTCTCTTCCTCTCTGTAAAAAATCAATTAAAAAATATTTTTAAAAATGCTGTTTTTATACAATAAATGTGTATATTTTTAGTTTGTCTTAGGTACCAGCAGTATTTCCTATATTTGGCTTCATCCTGAGCCTAATTTCCCATAAGTACAATTACTATGCAAGTAAGAGTGTGAACATTTTTTAATGGTTGTAGATACACATTAGGATCAGGAGGTCTTTTTCCCCTTGGCCCAATAGTATATTCATTAATTATCTCACCTCTGAAACAGAAACTACACAAAGTTAGAACTTAAAATTGAGCCCATATTCAGAAACATGTAGATTTTTTTCCTGAAAGTGAAAAAGGTTTAAGTAGTCCTGGCTTTTCCCTGAAACAAATAGACTATAATGGTTTGTTAGCAGTGTTTCTTAGCTTGGGACCTAATATAAGGAAGAATCTTTACTCTTAGGTTTTGGGGTTGGGTGTATATGTTTGAAATCTGTAAAGCTGATGTACCAGCTCAGCAGATGTGTCATACCTGCAATGGACATTTCATTAAGGAAGAGAAAGGCAAAGTTGAGGTTTTTACAAATAAGGCATTTTTAGGATGATATTTCTGTTAACTTCCCCTGATAAAAATTAATCCTAATTGGTTTTTGTTTTATTTATTTTAATATATTTTACTGATTTTTTACAGAGAGGAAGGGAGAGGGATAGAGAGCTAGAAACATCGATGAGAGAGAATCATCGATCAGCTGCCTCCTGCACATCCCTTATTGGGGATGTGCCCGCAACCAAGGTACATGCCCTTGACTGGAATTGAACCTGGAACGCTTCAGTCTGCAGGCCGACGCTCTATCCACTGAGCCAAACCGGTTTCGGCTGCCTTTTATTTTTTAAATTACTTAAAGGTAGATTACTGAGACATGTTCTTAGAACATTATTATGCAAGATGTGAATTTAAGATCTTTATACATATATTTTTTTACCATTGATTTTTGTTTTTTAAGAGAGTGGAAGGGAGGAAGGAGGAGAGAGACACACACACACACACACACACACACCAATTGGTTACCTCCCGCAGGCAGGCACCCGACCCAACGCAGGAGACCAAACCTGCAACCTCCGTACGTGCCCATGCCCTTGACCTGAAATCCAACCTGAAACCCTTCGGTCCTCAGGCCAACACTCTGACCATTGAGCCATGCTGGCCAGGGCTAAAGTCCTTATATCTGTAACTTCCATTAAACTTTAGGAACTTCTTTTGTTGTGTTGTTTTTTAATTGAAAGGAACTATTGGTTGAGATTTATGATATATTAACTTAACATGTAGATAGATATACATTAGAAAAGTGGCCCTAGCCAGTTTGGCTTGGTGGGTAGAGTGTCGGCCTGCAAACTGAAGAGTCCCAGGTTGGATTCCGGTCAAGGGCACATGTCTGGGTTGTGGGTTTGATCCCCAATGTGGGGCTTGCAGGAGGCCGCCAATCAATGATTCTCTCTCATCATTCATGTTTCTGTCTCTCTCTTCCTCTCCCTTCCTCTTTGAAATCAATAAAAAAAAAAAAAAGTGTATGTGCTGTGAAAAAGATTTTACTTGTGTGGAATTGCAGCTGAGTTTAATTCTACTGGTGTTCTGTCTACCTGATCTTCAATTGGTCACTTAATTTGTCTAATATATGCAAATTTAATTATTGGTAAAATGAATAATTGATTATGATGTTAAGGCTTTTTAAAGAATAGTAAATTTAGACAGTATTATTACCTTTTAAAATCTCTTTGTTATAATAGAATCCCCTTTTTGTCTAGAAATGTGCATATCATAGGCATGGACCCAAAATTTTCAAATCTGTTTTATTCCAAAATATGCTTGTTCCTATATGTAAGCAGAAATGAATTTTTATAAGCTTTGGTTGCAAATAAATAGCTGAATGGTTTACTTTTCCTAGGCATTACTTTTCCTAGGTAAGAGAAATAAGAGGTAGCCCTGCATTTGTTTTGTAATCTATCAAGGATCTTAGACATATGTGGATTTTATGACACACATTTGGATGTCTTGTTGGACTAGTATTAGCAAGCTACCATAGTTACTACAATATTGTCAGTTTTTAAAGTGTATATGATAAGGGGTGGTGAAAGAATAAGAAGAAACAAAAATACAGAAAATTACAACATAAAATTCTCCAATGTGTTTCTCCATTGCATTGGTGTCAGTTGTTATTTCAGACTGGCAATTTTTCTCCATTAACAATTAGTTCACTCAGATTAAATATTTAGAATCTGTGTTCACTCTCTTTTCTTGGTGGTTAGTCTTTTTCTGCTCTTTGACCTTCTCATCACTGTTCATCCCGAGTTTTAGCACTGTCACATCAAAATGCATTTTATCAGAAGAGGCCTAACTCAGCATTTGTTTTTCAGAGTCTGAATAATAAATATATGTATAAGGCATCTGTGCATGTTTAACCCACCTAATTTATCCAGTAATCTGAATGTTTTGCCTATTTTTCACTAGAACCCAAATATTCTTACCCAGCATTATACTGTCAGGTTATGAGTCTCTCTGAAGAGTCTCATAACACTAGAGAAAATAACATTGCCTCTTTATGCCATTTATTACTTATTTTTTAAAAGTCCTTTTTGTGCTTAGCATATTTTTCTTATCCAGGATCTGAACTTTCTAAGTAAAGATAGAAATGTGATTCTCCCCTTCCCATTTGAAAGTTGATTAGAATTATACTGATCAAATACCTTCCTGTTCTCAGGAATGAAAGTAAGTCTACCTATATATCTCTATCTTGAGGTATTTATGGAACAGCCAAAATGGGCATGTATGTGTAACATTTTTTTGAAGGTGGAAATGCTGTATATCCATTTTTAGAATTTAGCAATTTATATTTTTTACTTAAGAAAAATTGTAGCTTTCTTTTAAATTTTATATTTTTAATATGTAACTCATCATCTTTGACCCTTAGTCTCTCTTAATACACTTTGATCCTTGCCCATAATTTATTTTAATTAGGTCTGAATTTTGTAAAATTCACAGTCATTGTAATTTACTCTCGTAGAACTTGGTGCATAAAGGAGCATGTTTTAAAAACTTGCCTTTCCTACAAAATATTAATAGTGGCAATGAAAACATTCTATTTATTGAATTATGAACTTTAAAAACCTAGACTAGAAGGAAATAAAGGTGCTCATGTTTAATCTTTCTTTTGTTTGCTGATCTCATAAAGTTGTTGGAAAAATGACTTATACTCTTGAGCTGGGTCTAACTTTCTGGTTGACAGTGGAGGCCCAAGGACTGTAGAACAAGGTTAGTTGATCGGAGAAGTGTTTTACAGGGATATATGATCACTTTGCTTGAATATTGATGTTCATTACTGTCGTTCTGAATTTTTTCATTTTTACCTTTACAGCAACCCTATGAATCCATACAATATAATGTGTTACTTAAGTGCACATTCATGAGGAAAATAGAATATTAAAAAATACATATATTTGCAACATAAAACTTTTAGTTTCGTGTAATGTAGATAAAATGTTAAGTCTGACAGATTGCTGTATGTCAGGAGTTGGCAACCCAAGGATCATGTGCTGCCCTGGCACAGAGATACTTTAGGTTGTCAAGTCAGGTTACTACTAACTGGGGGGAGGAGGAGTGAAGTAGGTAAAGGTTATCTGCCGCTCTCCCTCCACTTTCTTAATTAACCTTTCTGTTCTGACTCCCAGATGTGTTCCCTCTTGTTTATAGCAGCTACAGTGTTTGCCAGTAATATTTAAGGTGCCAAACTTCTATTCTCACTTTTAAAAATAAAAGATCCTTAAGGTACTCACTGAGATGATTAACACTGGAGTTGATCTCCATTTTTGGATGCTGGTGCCTGGGGTGATAGGGCCTGGGGGAAATTGTCCTGTTCCTTCCCCTCCTCCTCCCTCATTGCTCCCGTGGAGCAGAGAGTTCCTGAAGACATTGACTGTTTCCATAGGCTGGGAGTCAGGCTCAAGCTGAGGGTCATTTTCCACTTTTTTCTTATTACCATTGAGAAAACAAATAAGTATAGATTTAGTTAAAAATTCTGGGTGTAGTTAGAACATTGAAAGTAGGAGACAAACTATTTTATGAAAATGAGCAGAAAAGGAAACTTACTTGCACTACCTGTATGCTGTGTGTTATACTAGTCCCCTGTGTTTGCACTCACTTTAAAGTGTTTAGCTTTTCAAAATAGGGGTGACTTCATTAATGATACCCATTTGAAAAAATTGTTTACAAATTTTTATATTTTCTCTAACTAGATGTGATGCTGACCCTTCAGCCTTAGCCAACTACGTTGTTGCACTGGTCAAGAAGGACAAACCTGAGAAAGAATTGAAAGCCTTTTGTGCTGATCAACTTGACGTCTTTTTACAAAAAGGTAATTATTATGGACCTTTTGTCATGTATTTAAGATTTTCAGTTTAAAACTTATTGACAAAATCTTGAACATATAAGCCTGAAAGGAAAGAAATTATCAGTGTCCCTTTATACTTGAATATATATCCATTCATGCCTAATTATTTATCATGTAGTATTTTGGCAGAACTGTTTTTCCTTTCTTTTCCTTCTCTGTTTCTTTCCTATATTGAGGCAGTGGTAACTAATGCTTTTTTAAGTGAGTGTGTCCTTTGCTGCTTGTGACAGATCCTAGTTAATGGTGGGGGGTGGGTAACATTTGAAAGATATTGAGGCTGTTTATTAAGGTAGTGAAGCTTTCTGTTACTCCCCTCCCTCCCCCTCTTGTCTGGGGCTTTTTTTATATCAAAGAAGAGGTGGCATGTTCTTCTCTTTGTGCCTTTAACTTCTCATCTTCTTACCAAAGTATTTTCCATAGTACACAGAGATTCCTGGAGTCTTCCCCTGCTGCTTTTCTGACCTCATTTCCGACCTGTCCCCCTCATTATTTACTCTAGTCCAGGGGTGGGCAAACTTTTTGACTCGAGGGCCACAATGGGTTCTTACACTGGACCGAAGAGCCGGAACAAAAGCAACCTGACCATGCTGGCACTCTCATCTTGGGCTACTGGTGAAGGGGCGGAGGGGAGAGCAAGAGAACCCTCCGCTCTTTTCGGCTTCGAGGGCCGGATTCGGCCCGCGGGCCATAGTTTGCCCACCCCTGTTCTAGTCACATTGTCTAATGTGCTGTTTTTGTCAACATGGCAAACATATCCCCAATTCAGGGCTTTTGAATTTTTTACTCTTCCTTGAAACATGGTTTCTTCTCTTATGGTTTTTGGTCTCTTCTTAAATGTCATCGTAAAGCAGCCATTTTCAACCTTTTTCATCTCATGGCACTCATAAACTAAAATTCTGTGGCACACCAAAAAATAAATTTTTGTTCATCTGACCAAAAAAAAAAAATAGGTATAATTTTGATGATACCTATTATACTGGACTGCTATAGTTGGGTTGGCTGTTGTCATTTTTTTATTTGACATCCTTAGGAAAAAGAGGTCAGTGTCCCTGGCTAAATAGTCAGGTGTTGCATATTTTGAACAAATGCTATCTTAGAGTAGTTTCCCCTGAATGTATAGTATACCCCCTTCCCCTAGACACTCTTTCTAACCTTGCTTTATTATTTTTTTTCATGGCATTTGTCATCCCCTGTCACGTTGTATGTTGACTTGCTTGTTTATATATGTCTCTCTTCCCCAATCCTGTTTTGTCTTTCCCTGCGTGGAGGAGAGAGTTGGAACCTACAGTGCCTGTCACGTAGAAGATATTCAGTCCATATTGTTCAATAGCTGGACAGGAATGCAGATAATGCACAGTTACTGGTTCATCTGGCTGTTGGTGGTGGGAAGTCATCCTTTAACTCAAATATTTACCGAGAAAGAACACATAATAATTGTGGCCTCTCCATCTAAAACACAGTAATTCCTCCCTAGTACAGATGGGAGGATTAGTATTTTCTTTTCTAAATATATTAATTTATATTATTCAGTTCCCATTAAAGATAAATCATGTAAAATGTAGGGCCATGAAAAAATAAGTAAAACATTGCAAAGACATTAGAGGTAATAGGCGAATATATCTTTAGGTATCTAAGAATTCCTTGTTGCAAAAGCTTTAAAGGTTTTTAGTAACTTTTTAAAAAATTACAAAAGCAATACATGTGAGGGAGAATTTTAAAGAACATTTTTAAAAGGAGAAAAAAATAAATTGCCATAAACTTGCAACCAGAGAGAAAATCGCTGATCATAAAAATAAGGCTTTTGAAGGGTCTGATTAATTTGTTTTCTTAAAATTATGTGTATAATTAACAAGAGATAATAGTTTTATAATAACAAAAATAGTTACCACACAGATTAATAGCATAAAGATGCTTTTCTGAAGGGAAATAAATTAGATATTTTAGAAACAGCTGATTATGTAAAATGTGTAATAATTACAGTGTAAGTGGGGTTTGTGTTGTACTTTTTAAAAAATTTCTTGATTTTGAGAGAGAGGGAGGAAGGGAAAGAGAAACATTAGTTTGTTGTTCCACACATTTATGCATTCATTGGTTCATTCTTCTTTTTAATAATTCTTCATTGTTGAAAGTATTACATATGTCCCCTTTCCCCCCATTAACTTCCTAACCATATAATTTATTTAACCCCTCCCCAGGCCTTCAGCACCCTATGGTCTGTGTCCATGGGTTATACATATATACACATAGGCCTTTGGTTGCTGTCCTCCCCCCGCCTTTCCTATGAGATTTCGCACCCTGTTCTGTTGGTTCATTCTTGTATGTTCCCTGACCTGGGATCACACCCGCAATATTGGCATGTTAGGATAACGTTCTAATCAACTGAGCTATGTGGCCAGGGTATTGTGTTATACTTTTATTTTTATTGATTTTTAGAGAGAGGAATGGGAATGAAAGAGAAACATAGATCAGTTGCCTCCTGTACATCCCCGACAAGGGATCGAGCCTGCAACCTGGGCATGTATTGAACTGGCAATCTTTCTGTGTATGGAACAACGTTCAACCAACTGAGCTACACTGTCCAGCGCTGTATTGTATCTTTTAAAAATATGTATATATATTTTTTCTTAATTTCAGAAAGAGGAAGGATGAGGGAGGAAGAGAGAGAAACATCAATGAGAGAGAATCATTGATCAGCTGCCTCTTGCAATCCCACCAGGAATCAAGCCCACAACTCATGCATGTGCTCTGACCAGGAATTGAACCATAACTTCCTGGTTCATAGGTCAATGCTCAACCACAGAGCCATACCGGTTGGGCTGTTGTATTTTTAATATGCTCTTTTTTTTTCCTTAGGAAAGGATGAGTGAAAGTTATTTGATTCAAGAAATTTGATTTGAATAACAAATACTTTGACATTTATGTTTTTAAAAATATATATATTTTATTGATTTTACACAGAGGAATTGAGAGGGATAGATAGTTAGAAACATCGACCAGCTGCCTCTTGCACACTTCCCACTGGGGATGTGCCTGCAACCAAGGTACATGCCCTTGACCGGAATTGAACCTGGGACCTTTCAGTCCGCAGGTCGACACTCTATCCACTGAGCCAAACCGGTTTCAGCGACATTTATGTTTTTAATACATTTATTTGGTTCTCCGAGTTTGAAAAAGTTTTGAAGTAAGAGCTGCCTTTAAGTAAAATACAAAAAGATACTTTTATGTAATTTTCATGCCAACATTTAATTTTTCAACTGATATAAAATATTTTAATTTTTGGCTAGGCAGTGTATTTAATCCAACAACAATATAAAGGTATACTGTGAAAAATCTCACCTGTTCATCTGCCCTCTTCCCATCTCCAGTACACATTTTTTGTGTCCTTCCATCAATTTTTATGCAAATATAAACATATAAATGTTTATTGTATCTTTGAGATCTGATTATCAATACTCATTCTTTTTATATTTGTTCTGCATTCTGTTGTATGGCTGCCATATAATTTATTTAACTAGTTTCTTATTCATGGAAATTTGGGTTGTTTTTAGTCATTTATTATATTGTACTCAAATAATCTTATATATATGCCATTTTTTTACATGTGCAAACATATAAAAGCCTAGAAAGTAGGATTCTCTCCCAATAAAGGTTAGACTCATTGTAAGTCCCAACAACAGTATATGAGATGTCCCATTTACCTCAGATTTGATAATAGAATGTGTTGTCAGATTTTTGGTTTCTGTTTATATAACATATTATTTATCTTCCTTAGAAACTTCAGGTTTTGTGGATAAACTATTTGAAAGCCTCTATACTAAGAACTACCTTCCGCCTTTGGAACCAGTTAAGCCTGAGCCAAAACCATTAGTCCAAGAAAAAGAAGAAATTAAAGAAGAGGTAATGCAGAGTTTCCTTTTGTTTGGGGGGCATCTTAGGCCCCATTACCAGAGTATTCTTAGTTGGAAGTGATCTCTTTAGAAGTGATAGAAATTTGTGGGGTTTTGGCATGGAGCAGAGTCTTTTTCAGGGCTTCTTAGTTCCTCGAACTTAAAGAGTTGGAAGAATTTCAGATAGCTTGTTTAGAGATCCTGGAAATATTTTAGTAATATTGAGGAATTCAGAGAAATCTTATTCAGTGATTTTTTTGAAAAATAAAACTTCATTAAATATTGAGGCTTAATCGAAGGAAAATTACTAATGAAACCTCAAGAGAACTCATTAGGTTACACATTTTCACATAGAGAAAATATTCCCTCTTTTAACCACACAACTTTTAAAAAATATGTATATTTTATTGTTATTTTACAGAGAGGAAGGGAGAGAGATAGAGAGCTAGAAACGTCGATGAGAGAGAAACACCGACCAGCTGCCTCTTGCACACCCCCTATCGGGGATGTGCTCGCAACCAATGCACATGCCCCTGACCGGAATCGAACCCGGGACCTTTCAGTCCGCAGACCAACGCTCTACAACTGAGCCAAACCGGTTTCGGCTAACCACACAACTTTTAAATAACGTAATTGTAAATGTCATTCATAGGAAAGAAAAGGAAAAATGTTTACACAGTATTGAGATATAAAACGTGATTATAGATGGTTTGAATTGAATCAAGGAAGAAATTTTACAGAGTTCACATGTGATTCTTTTTATGTATAAATAACAGTTTTACAATAAGAATATAAGTTTTAAAATCAAGCTGCATGAGTTAAAGTAGTAGCTCTAAACAAAGCTACTTAGCTGTTCATTTGCATATCAGCGAAATGATGATCATTGTAGTATATACTTATCTCTTTGAGGATTAAATGAGATTTTACATGTGCGCACACATCCTAGACCAATACCTGGTACATAAGTGTTGGTTATTATACAGAAAGGTTTTCCAACTTTTGTTTTTATTAATAATTATTTAATGAACTTTTATTTGGGAATAATTTTAAACATATGAAAATTATAAGACTAGTACCACAAGCAACCATATACTATTTACCTAGATTCATCTGTTGAAAGTTTGCCTCATTTGCTCTCTTTATATAGACTCAGAATTATTTTCTTCTGAATATTTAGAATTAAGTCAGGTATATTATGACCCTTAACCTCTAAATAATAGTGTATATTTTATAAGAATAAAGATATTCTCCTAACTAGCTATAGTACCATTATTAGTGTCAGTAAATTTAACACCAATAAAATACTGTAATCTACTGTCTGTATTCTAGTTTTGTCAGTGGACCAACAATGTCCTTTTATTATAGCTTGTGTTTTTTCCTCTTCAGTACAGGATCATTCTAAGGATCACATATTGCATTTAGTTGTCATTTCTGATATATTTTTAAATGCTAGGATGATAGAATTGATTCGACATAAAAAAAAAAAACACAACGAACTAAAATACTTCATGAAGATCCATTGAGATTACTATACTTTTTAAATTTTTGGCTTATGCCCTTTAATTGTCTCATAAAATCTTAAAAATTACAAGAGGCTCCTGGTATGTTTTTTCAATTAATGGAAATAGGAAGATTTTTTTTTTTATACTTGTAGAGTATAATTTTGTTTATTGCATCCCAGTGGAATAATGTATCATCTGAATTTCCTGTGAATTGGTAGGATGATTTTAAAACTAGTCTAATGATTATGTAGTGTTCTTGCCAGCACCATATGGTGCCATATTGTGGCTGCCATTCTATGGCATTCATTAACCTTTTGTTCCTGTAACCTTTCCTATGAAATAAATCTCAAGTTCTCCTTAAATGAATTATAATTAGGAAAACACAAATTATTTTACTATACGATGCTTAGAAATAGAGATTTGCTATTTCTGTTGTTTGAATTTAAAGAATGGATTTTTGTTTTCCTCCTACACTGCTATTTTCAACCCTAAGTTAACACTTAAAAATTAACATGTTGCTGGTAATGTAATTTCAACATCTTTTTATTTCTGTTTCCGAACTTTTTTGGGTGTGATGTGACCTTAGTATTCCAGTTTATTTATTTGTGCCCTCTTTGTGCCAGTAAAATTGTCATTAGGTGGATGTGTTTTGTATGTTGTAGGCCTGTTTTTGTTTCTGATGAGTGTTTTCTTCATATAGGTATTTCAGGAGCCACCAGAGGAAGAGCGAGATGGCAGAAAAAAGAAATATCCTAGTCCCCAGAAGACTCGTTCAGAATCCAGTGAACGAAGGTTGGTCTCTGTTTTTAATGAGGAGGATATTGGTAATTCACTTCAGTTACATTATAAGGGCATTAAAGAGATTTTTAAAATATGAACTGACCCTTCTCTCTCTCTCTGAACTGATTAAAGGAAAAGTTACCTTTCTTCCTTCCATTCTCTTTTTTTTTTGGTCTTTGTCTTCCTTTTATAAACAAGCATCATTATATGCTTTTCCCAAGAGCTCAGGGGTGGGACCAGTCTCCTTAGAGAATAATAGTGAAATGTTCCATTTGGTTAGGGGTGCTTAATATTAAAATCATACATAGCATTTTATATTAAAATTAGTGCATTTCATATTTTGAGTCATCAGCCTACCATCAAAAAATTAGACTTTGTTTAGGAAAACTTTGTTTTGAGCCTTTTTTCTTTTCTAATTTTAAATATCTGTGTGTTTTTTTCTCCCACCCCTCCTTATACTTTGGGTTCACCTCTTTTTTTTACTTCTCCCCACCCAGTGTACTTGAGGGAATGCTGTTTCTTTTTATATAGTGGACTAGAGAAATTTGTGGTGGTCTTACGGCTTTCTAAAAAAGCATTTGTATTATGAATTTTGATGCATCAAGGAGGGCATTTCATACCACCGATTTGTTTGCATACTTAGTTTCTATACCTACCTATGGCTTTTATATCTGTGTATTATAGAACACGTGAGAAGAAAAGAGAAGATGGCAAGTGGAGAGACTACGACAGGTACTTTGAGCGGAATGAATTGTACCGTGAGAAGTACGACTGGAGAAGAGGCCGGAGTAAGAGCCGGAGCAAGAGCCGCGGCCTGAGCCGAAGCCGAAGCCGCAGTAGGGGGCGCAGCAAAGACCGGGATCCCAACAGGAACGTTGGTGAGCAGAGGCTTCTCCTAAAGGCTGCCCAGTTCTTTTCTTCCTGCATCACTAGAGTGCCAGAACTCCTCTTAAAGGCAAACGTACCTTTGTTATGTCTGTGCAGTGAAAAATCTGTAATTGTCTCCAAAAATTTAATATTGATTTTGTTAAAAAGATAGGGCTCTTTTCTCGGGAGTGTCAAAGGAGTGTGACTCAAATGACATTATTCATAAATGTATTATAGTTATGTGCATGTCTAGATTTAAGTCATCTTGTATAATTGAAACAAATGTCCTTTAATCAACAAAGCTATCACTGGAGGAAAAGATTGCTGGCCCCTGCCCTCTTCCCCTACTTCCCTCCAAAAAGAATTGATTTGCTTTAAGGTTGCCTAGAGTTTATAAAATTTAAAAAAAAAAAATTTAAGTATATTATTGGGATCCCAGCCACTGATCTCCTTGGATGTCATTTTGGAAATCAATTCTTAGATAGCATTTTTATTAAATATCAGCAGAGAAGCTGGCCTGTCTTCATTATGTATTGGTATTGATGTTATAAAAGATAGTTTTACATAAGTTATTGGTCAAAATATGTCACATTGTTGATGTTTCTGCTTTTAGGATATATTCATAATGAAAACACTTAAATACCAATAGCTCAGTAAATTTACTTTATTATTCTCCTTTTCTAATTTTTAAGTGAAAATACCATGTGTTTAAAGAATAAATGTCTGATCTTTTTTATTTTTACTTTGTTTCTAAAGCAGAGCACAGGGAAAGATCCAAGTTTAAGAGCGAAAGGAATGACTTGGAGAGTTCATATGTGCCTGTGTCTGCACCGCCTCCCAACTCTTCGGAGCAGTATTCCTCCGGGGCCCAGTCTATTCCCAGCACTGTTACTGTGATTGCACCTGCGCACCACTCTGAAAACACCACCGAGAGTTGGTCTAATTACTACAACAATCATAGCTCTTCCAATTCTTTTGGTAGAAACCCACCACCAAAGAGGCGATGCAGAGATTATGATGGTAAAAATTCTCTTTTTATGCTGTACCCAAAAATACCAGTAAAGCAGATGTTGTTCATATTGTATATCTTTTCATTGTAGTTCAGATTTTATTAAAAGGGATGAATGAGGTGAATCTCTTCTGGCATATGCTTATTTACTTGTTTGATTTAGTAGTTTTGGCTCTTATTAACAGAATGTTCAAATTTGACCCTTTGTCTTTTGTTGTTCTTGTTACTTCAAACACTAACTTGATAAGGAATAGGAATTATAACTTTCTCACAATCAATGGAAAAAATATCCGTGTAAGGATTAATAACAGCAACAACAAATCCGAATTTTTATTGTGAAAATTTCATAGCAAATGCATTAATGTTGGCCAGTAGCCTTTTCTTGACTTTATTTTCTGATTTAACAAATCATAATGTCATAGTGTAGAAAGCAGAGTACACCTGCCGTGACCTTGGGGATACAGGATGATTAACAGAACAACATTTAAGAAGAGTTTAGATTCCTTAGAGAAAAAACACTTTATAAGTCAGATTAATGAGTGTTTCAGGGAATTGTTTTATTTTCTGAATTCTAGGTAGATCATCGTAAGATTCTTTTTTTCTTTTTACAGAAAGAGGATTTTGTGTACTTGGTGACCTTTGTCAGTTTGATCATGGAAATGATCCCCTGGTTGTTGATGAAGTTGCTCTGCCAAGTATGATTCCTTTCCCTCCACCTCCTCCTGGGCTTCCTCCTCCACCACCTCCTGGAATGTTAATGCCTCCAATGCCAGGCCCAGGCCCTGGTCCTGGCCCTGGTCCAGGCCCAGGCCCAGGCCCAGGCCCAGGTCCTGGCCACAATATGAGACTTCCTGTTCCCCAAGGACATGGCCAGCCTCCACCTTCTGTTGTGCTTCCCATACCAAGTAAGTATATGTTCATTGACTGTTTATCGCAGAATTGTATTCCAAATCCATCCCTTTTGGCTTACGAGACACTACATTTAAAGTTTTTGGCTGAAACCGGTTTGGTTCAGTGGATAGAGTGTCGGCCTGCAGGCTGAAGGTCCCAGGTTCGATTCCGGTCAAGGGCATGTACCTTGGTTGCAGGCACATCCCCAGTGGGGAGTGTGCAGTAGGCAGCTGATTGATGTTTCTCTCTCATCGATGTTTCTAGCTTTCTATCTCTCTCTCTTCCTCTCTGTAAAAAAATCAATAAAATATATATTTCTTAGAAAAAGATAAAGTTTTTGAAAAGTCATTTAATTATAGAATTTAGAATATATTCCTATAATTAAAATGCTGTTTTCTTTTTTTCATCTATTGTTGGATTGCATTATTTATAGCACCTCTAACTGTGGTGCTATAAATATCAATAGTGGCCTATATCGATCTGGAGTGAAAATCTTGCTAGTTGATAGCATCGTAAGAAAGCCAGTATTTTGAAGATGTCAGAAAAAATAACACACCAATAGCGCTGGCTGGTGTGTCTCAGTTGGTTGGAGTGTTGTCCTATACATTGCAAAATCTCAGGTTCCATTCCTGGTCAGGGCACATAAGTAGGTTCCGGGTTTAGTCTCTTGTTGGGATGTGTAGGGAAGACTACTGATCAATGTCTCTGTCTCACATAGATGTTTTTCTCTCTCTTCCTCCTCTTTAAAATCAATTAAGGGGGGGAAAAAAAGAACATGTCAGTATAATGAAATTTCCTTGTCTTTAAAGAAAATTTCTTCAAAATCGTGAAATAATTTCAAAAACATTTTATTATGGAAAATTTCAAATATACACAGAGGTGGAATAATATGTTCCATATGCACTGTTAATCCTATTTCAGTGGATTATCAATAGTCATCTGTTTTTGTTTCATCTCCCCCGTTCCCCCACATTTCTTTTGGTTTCTTAATTGTTGCTGGAGTAAATGTCAAGTGTTATATCATTTTAGTAGTATATATGTCAGTATGAATTTCTTCACTGAAAGGACTTTTTTTTTGTTTTTAATAAACAAATAATGTTCTATTATCACAGCTACCAAAATTAATATTAAGAAATGTTTGAGATTGATCATCTAAAAAAACCTTAGCAATTGCTAATTTATTAGAAACGGAAGTAAGACTTAACTTTTCTAGTATAATTGAAAAGATAATGAAGTAGTTTACATGTATGCAGGTGTATAAGAAAATATATACTTGATGACATTTAACATTGCTAGCAGATTGCAAATTATTAGTTTTTGAAAAATGATTGTCATTCAATTTAAGTGGTAGTTTTTAAAATTTTCCTTTTATTTATAATACTCACCTGAGGACATGCTTTTATTAGATTTTAGAGAGAGAAGGAGAAAGGGAAGGAGGGAGAGAGAGAGAAAGAAACATCGATGTGAGAGTGAAATATCTATCAGTTGCTTCCCCTATGACCAGATATTGAACCCATAACCGTTTTTGTGTGTGGGACGATGCTCCAACCAACTGAGTCACACTGGCCAGGGCTACCTTTTATTTTTGAAATTATAATAGAAGTTGCAAAAATACTTTAGCAAGATTCTGTATATCCCTCTCCTAGTTTTCTGCAGCAATTTTTTTATAGGACATATTTCATTAAAATTGCTAAAGGTTTTGAAATATTTAATGCATAGATTTGGTCAATAAAAATATGGAGAGGAAAGGTAGGGGTGGGTGGGTGAGTGGGTGGAACAGATCAACTAAAGAACTTGTATGCATCTATGCATAACCTATGCCCAGAGACAATAGTGTGATGAAGTCCTGATGGTTTGGGGGTGGGCTAGAAGGGGTATGTGGGGCGGGGGAGGAGAAGGAACATAGGCAATACTTTCAATAATGAAGATTTAAAAACAAAAAGTAATGTGGTCCTTTTAATTCAGCATTTGTAAATATTTATTGTCACATAAATGGTATACTTGTATAGTTCAACTTGATGCTATTCCCAGGTAAAATAGCATCTTTATGTATAGAAATTCTCAAAATAAAAGTTATCTCCCTGAACTTTCTATAAAAGTTTTTAAAAGACGGTGTCCTCCCCACCCCCCAATATTTTGCTAGAACAAATTTAAAGAAACAGAAAAGTTGGAAGAAATATATACTGGCTGGCTGGTGTGGTTCAGTGGTTTAACATTAACCTATGAACCAAGAGGTCATGGTTTGATTCCCAGTAAAGGCACAGGCTCAATCCCCAATAGAGAGCATGCAGGAGGCAGCTGATCAATGATTTTCTTTTCTTTTCTTTTTATTTTTCAAAAAATCTTTATTCAGATTATTACAGGTGTTCCTCCCCCCGCCCCCCCTTAGCTCCCCTCCACCTGATTCCCAACCCCACCCCACAACCCTTACCCCTGTCACTGTCTTCATCCATAGGTGTAAGATTTTTGTCCAATCACTTCCCGCACCCCTCAGACCCCTTTCCCCCTGTGAGTTGTTAGTCCAATCCCTTTCTGTGTCCCTGATTCTATTAGATTCACCAGTCCATTTTATTCTTCAGATTTTTTTTTTATTCTCTTGATTTTTAGATTCGCTTGTTGGTAGGTATGTATTTGATGCCTTTTTGTTGTTCATAATTTTTTACCTTTACCTTTTTCTTCTTCCTCTTCTTAAAGAATACCCTTCAACATTTCATGTAATCTTGGTTTGGTGTTGATGAACTCCTTTAACTTTTTCTTGTCTGTGAAGCTCTTTATCTGACCTTCAATTCTGAATGATAGCTTTGCTGGGTAGAGTAATCTTGGTTGTAGGTTCTCATTGTTCATCATTTTGAATATTTCTTACCACTCCCTTCTGGCCTGCATGGTTTCTGTTGAGAAATCAGCTGACAGTCCGTAAGGGTACTCCCTTGTAGGTAACTAGTTGTTTTTCTCTTGCTGCTTGTAAGATTCTCTCCTTGTCTTTTGCTCTTGGCATTTTAATTATGATGTGTCTTGGTGTGTTCCTCTTTGGATTCCTCCTGTTTGGGGTTCTGTGCGCTTCCTGAACTTGTAGGCCTATTTCTTTCACCAGGTAGGGAAAGTTTTGTCATTATTTCTTCCATTAAGCCTTCAAAATTCTGCTCGCCCTCTTCTTCTGGCACCCTAGAAATCCTGATGTTGGTACGCTTTAAGCTGTCCTGGAGGCTCCTTACACTATCCTCACACTTTTGGATTCTTCTTTCTTTTTGCCTCTCTGGTTGGGTGATTTTTGCTTTCTTATATTCCAGATCTTTGGTTTGATTATTGGGGTATGTTGATCTATAGTTGAGTTTCTGTATATTCTTTATTTCAGACTTTGTATGCTTAATTTCTGGCTGGTCCTTTTCCATTTTTTTTGGTATTCTCTTTAAGGTCCTTGAAGGTCTCACCAAGCTTCTTGGAGGTCTCATCAAGTTTCTCAAAGGGTTTTAGAAGATTCTTGAGTAATCTTATAAATGTGATTCTGAACCCTGTGTTGTCCTGTAGTTTACTCTCCTCCATCTCTCCCATTTGTGTCATGCTTCTGTGTCTCCTCATTTTGGCTGCCACCCTGTGTTGATAGAGTGGCTTTGTGTGATTGGTGACCTATAGGGGTCAGTAGCTCAGCCTCCCCAATCACCTGAGGTGGTTGCTTTTGCTATATCCCTTTGTGGGCTGAGTGCAAAGTCTTGGTGTAATTAAGCCTGATTGCTGTTAGTATACTGGGAGGAATTGACCTCCAGTCCAACTGTCTGTGAAGACCTGCTGTGTCTATAAAAGAAGAACTGCTTCGCTGGAGACACACCTTGTTTCAGTGGGGCTTTGGTGCTCACTGAGACCGTTTCCTGAATGTGTCACTTATGGGTGTGAGGGATTCAAACTGAGCACTAGAACTCTGGTTTCTGGGTCTCAATGAGGTGCAGTTCAGCTACTGTCTGAAGCCAATACTGTTGCAGAAGCTACAGCGTGAACCACAATCCTGTCCTCCTTGGATCTGTTTTTTTTTTTGTTTGTTTGTTTGTTTTTAAAAAAATATACTTTATTAATTTTTTACAGAGAGGAAGAGAGAGGGATAGATAGTTAGAAACATTGATGAGAGAGAAACATCGATCAGCTGCCTCCTGCACATCCCCTACTGGGGATATGTCCACAACCAAGGTACATGCCCTTAACCTGAATCGAACCTGGGACCTTTTGGTCCATAAGCCAACGCTCTATCCACTGAGCCAAACCTCCTTGGATCTGTTTGCCCCAGGTTGCAATTTTGCAAATTCTGCTGCTTGGAGCTTGTATGTGAGGGGCGGAGTCTCAGGGCGTCACTAGGCTGGGGCGTGGCCAACAGCGATGGCTGCTGTCCGCTGCCTCTCTGATGGCGTCCTATGAATCCCTGCATCTAGCACCACAGCACAGCAAACAACCTCAGCTCTGCAAGCAAGCCAGCCTAGCCTCACTTTCTGGCTCGATGGCAGACAGTCTAGCCCAGGGGTGGGCAAACTTTTTGACTCGAGGGTCATAATGGGTTCTTAAACTGGACCAGAGGGCCAGAACAAAAGCAACCTGACCATGCTGGCACTCTCATCTTGGGATGCTGGTGAAGGAGCGGAGGGGAGAGCAAGAGAACCCTCCGCTCTTTTGGCTCCGTGGGCCGGATAGAATAGCCAAACAGCTGGATCCGGCCTGTGGGCTGTAGTTTGCCCACAGCTGGTCTAGCCTCTCCCCAGAAAATGGATTTCAGAGAGATCGGGCGCTTGTCTCTCTTTGGGTTGAAGAAAGCACCGCCCTCCACCAGCCTGGTTCCACCACCAGCCCTTATCACGCCCTTGCTCTCCTACCTCAGTTTTTCAGCGCTTGTGCCCTGGGTTCTCCTCTTTCTCTTTCAGTCTAGATGTAGGGCTTCCTCTCAGCCAGCTTTCCTTTGGTTAACTTGTTGTGCCCGGCAGCCATTTAGGAGTGTTTACCTATGCCGCCATCTTCGTTGTTCTCCTTTCTTTTCTTTTTTTTAAAAAAATATATTTTTTTGTTGTCAGAAAGGAAGGGAGAGGTGAGAGAGAGATAGAAACATCAATGATGAGAGGAAATCATTGATCGGCCGCCTCCTGCACACCCCTTACTGGGATCAAGCCCACAACCCAGGCATGTGCCTTTGACCAGAATTGAACCTCGGACCCTTCAGTTCGCAGGCTGACGCTCTTTTCACTGAGCCAAACCAGCTAGGGCTATAGTGAATATTTTTATTAGTTAGGAAATAATGCTGTGATTTTTACTTTTTGTTATCCATAGGACCACCCATAACACAGTCAAGCTTAATAAACAACCGTGACCAGCCTGGGTCAAGTGCAGTGCCCAATCTTGCACCAGTGGGAGCAAGACTACCTCCTCCTTTACCCCAGAACCTCCTTTATACAGTATCAGAACGTAAGTAAAAATTGTTTGACTTAAAATTGCTCAGTAAATAGAAGCCAATTTTTTTTCATATCAGTGTTATACTTTTAAAAATACAATTAACTTGTATTTTTATGGATTGTGCTATATAAAATTGTATTTGTGTTTTCAGGGTAGTTTACTGTGTGGATATGTTATATAGGTGGTTTTTAATTTTGTGTTTGGGAAGCAACTAGTTGATCTGTCTCTTACATCAATGTTTCTCTTTCTCTTTTTCCCCCTCCCCTCTCTCCCTTTCACTCTCTGAAAAGCAATGGAAAAAATATCCTCAGGTGAGGATTAACAAAACAAAAAAACATTTTTTAGTGTAATATTATTTTTCAGTCATACTTTTTAAATGTCTTTCTATTCAGTTAATTTCAAAATTATTTTTTCTTTTAATAAAATTGCCTTTGTGAATTAATTCAAGTTTATTTTTATAAATATTGTAATCAATAATTTCAAAAAATTAGAGTTTTTTTCAGTTCAATTGTAGTAAAAAGGTATATGTATGTTTGCATTGTAATAAAGAACTTGAACTGTGCTCAAAGCTTAGCAAATTGAGAAAATTTAAATTTCGGATATTTTATTATTAAAATTACCATGAAAAGTCATAGCAGAGAAAATAGTATAAATGAAAAACAGCGTAACAAACAGTATTTAGTTGTGAAAATTATGTCAATAGGGACCCAAAGTAAACAGAAAAATAAAATCTGGACTTTTTTGAGGTAAAAATAGGACTATGCTCAATGCTAGCTATGTACTGAGAATATACTGATTAATAAGAAATGATTTGCCTGGTCTGTGTGGCTCAGTGGTTGACCATTGACTAATGAACCAGGAGAATAAGGTTCGATTCCAGTCAAGGTACATGCCTGGGTTGTGGGCTTGATCCCCAGTATGGGGAATACGGGAGGCAGCCAATAAATGGTTCTTGTTCATCATTGATGTTTCTACCTCTCTCTCCCTCTCTTTTCCTCTCTGAAATCAATAGAAATATATATTAAAAAAAAAAAAAAAGAAACGATTTTTCTTTTAGGAAGCAAAAAATATAATGGAAAGGAATAAGTAAAAACAACAAAACTCAAAACCAGTTACAGTGTATTAAAACTAGACAAACAGCCGAACCGGTTTGGCTCAGTGGATAGAGCGTCGGTCTGTGGACTGAAAGGTCCCAGGTTCAATTCCGGTCAAGGGCATGTACATTGGTTGCGGGCACATCCCTGGTGTGGGGTGTGCAGGAGGCAGCTGGTCGATGTTTCTCTCTCATCGATGTTTCTAACTTTCTATCCCTCTCCCTTCCTCTCTGTAAAAAGTCAATAAAATATATATTTTTAAAAAAACCAAAAAAACTAGACAAACAGGATGATTCAGAAACACAAGTGACAAAGGCACTAATTCTGCCAAAAATGGAACCTTCATGTAGTCTGTAATTATCAGTTGTTTTGGAAGAGGAAAATCGAATGTTAAAAGAAAATAAATTAATCCACTGTAAAATGAGGTAAGATATGTTACTGTCAGATGGTTCCACTTTAGAAAAAAACCTTTGCAATTTTGTTTTTGTAAAATGTCAGATACTCTGAAAAGGATTTTATAATGAGAAATGCTATATTATTGGAATTGTCTAGAAAGACAGTAATTCATAAACCTATTAAAAAATCAACTATTGCTCTGGCCAGTATGGCTCAGTTTGCTGAGCATCGTCCCATGCACTGAAAGGTCACCGGTTCATTTCGAGGTCAGGTCTCATGCCCTGGTTGTGGTCCCCAGTAGGAGCCTGCAGGAGGCAGCCTATGGATATTTTTTTCTCCTACTCCCTCCTCCCTCTCTAAAAATCGATAAAAACATATTTTAAAACATCAACTATGTCCTCTAAAGTATTTAAACATTTTACCCAAATTTAAAGTCAACTTAGTATCTATTATTTTGGTTTTCACAGGATAACTTTTAAATTAATTCTTTACTATCCTAAATTTGGTCTGTTTTTTTTTCTCCCTTCTTTGAAGAAGACAGAGTAGAATCGATAATCTATAATAATAAGAGTGTAATATGCTAATTAGACCAGAAGTCCTTCCGGATAAAGCCAGGGCTGTGAGGAAAGCTCAGGTCTCCGGTGCCAGAGGGAAGCTGGTGCTGGCAGCTGGGGGATTGAAGTCTTACTCTTACACTAATTTCATGCATCCGGCCTTTAGTTTTTTATAACTGCTAACTAAGCTCCTTGTACTAGGTATGTGGAAAAGTTATCTATCTATCCTATATAATATAAGCCTAATATGCTAAATGTCCAGTCACCCGGGGACTAGTCAACTGTTCAGCCAATCAAAGTGTAATATGCTAATGATATGCTAAGGCTACTCAACTACTCGCTATGACATGCACTGACTACCAGGGAAGAAGACACTCCAACCAGTAGGTTAGCTTGCTACTGTGGTCCGGCAGATTAAGACTGAGCAAGATGGACTGGACACGCCCTGGAGCCCTCCCTGGCCCTGATTGTGCACCAGTGGGGTCCCTTGGCCTGGCCTGTGCCCTCTTACAATCTGGAACCCCTTAGAGGATATTGGAGAGCTGGTTTCGGCCCAATCCCACAGGCCACTCCACTTGGGAGGATGCCAGATGCAGGGCTCACAGCTGGTGAGTGTTGTGGCAGCGTAAACCTCTCCCAATCAGGACGGATTGGGTGTGAGCCCATGGCAGATGCAATGGGGTCATAGCAGGAGCGACAGGTAGGAGCTGCAGGTGGTGTTGGACTATGGGTTTCGGCCCTATCCCCACAGGCTGCCCTGAGGGACCCCACCTGTGCATGAATTCATGCACTGGGCCTCTATCCTATATAATAAAAGGCTAATATGCAAATCGATTGGCAGAATGACTAGTTGCTGTGATGCACACTGACCGCCAGTGGGAAGACACTCAATACAGGAGCTTCCCCCGGTGGTCAGTGTGCTCCCACAGGTGGAGCGCCACGTAGCTAGAAGCTGGGCTCATGGCTGGCAAGCACAGTGGTGGTGACGGGAGCCTCCCCCACTTCTGTGGCAGCACTAAGGATGTCCACCTGACTGCCTAGAGCAGAGTGGGCCTAAGTTATCAGTTGGGCATCCCCCAAGAACTCCTGGACTGTGAACGTGCAGGCCAGGCTGAGGGACCCCCCAAAGTGCACGAATTTCATGTACTGGGCTTCTGTATATATATATATATATATATATATATATATATATATATATATATATATATAAAAGACTAAGCAACTGGCCTATTGGCTGGTTGCTATGACACACAATGACCACCAGGGGGCAGACACTGACCAGTAGCTATGATGCGCACTGACCACCAAATGGCAGACTCTCAACTTAGGAGCTGCTGAGCTGCAGTAACTTGGACGCTGTGGTTCTCAGATAACACACTCGGGAACCATTGAAGAGGGAGTCAGATTCCGGGGTGCGTCACCCAAGAACCACCTCTTGCAATCTCGGACCCCTCAGGGATATCGGAGAGCTGGTTTTGTCCCAGTCCCTGCAGGGCAGGCTGAGGGGCCCCAACAGTGCATGAATCTGTGCACTGGGCTTCTCGTATAGAATATAACATCCTGGATTCCAGAGACTGGTTCTTTAGCTAAAGACAATTGTCCATCTTCAAATGAATTTACATAGACTATCTTGATCTTCCTGAAAATAAATTTCCTGTTATCAACAATGTAAAATTATTCAAACACTATATTCCTAAAAACAAGATTTCTCCTTTAATTTTGTGGATGGTATCTTATTTCTCTGTGTAGAATCATGGATTTTTGATGGTTAGAGAGGTGCAGTCTCCACCAGAATCATTGTGTATGGTCTAGAGTTTATCTCCCCTTGTGTCTTACTTGAATTTGTGTTGCATTAGTTGTCATTTTGCTCATTTCAACATAGAGATACTCATCCAAGCAATAATTGTCATTGGATACTTTTAATAAATAAGCTTTCATCTCTTCAAATGACTATTGAGCTCCTACTCACTAGAGATGGTATAAGCCCTGGAGCTTCAGAAGGTGTGCCAGGAACCGTGGATTTGTTAACAAAGAAGACACATGATAAATATGGCCAATAATTGGAAGATAGAACTTTATTTTTTTTTTAGTTAGGCTTTAGTTTGAAACTTATCTTGGGCTCAGCCACAGTGGATCAGTGGTTTCACTTTGACCTATGAACCAGGAGGTTACAGTTCAATTTCCTGTCAGGGCACATATCCCGGTTGCAGTCTTGATCCCCAGTAGGGGGTGTGCAGGAGGCAGACAATAAGTGATTCTCTCTCATCATTATTGATGTTTCTATCTCTCCCTTCCTTTCTTAAATCAATGAAAAATATATATTATTTGGAAAAAAAATCCAACCCTTATCTTGGGACACCCCCCCCCCCCCTGAATGCTCCAAAAGAGAAAATCGGGAAAACTTCAAAGAATAGCTAAAATTTGAATTTGAATAAAGACTATCACCTCAGTGAAGTTAATAATAATGTGAAAATGTTGCTATCAGGCATGTAAGATATAAACAATTTAAGATAGAAAGGTGAACTTGGCATTTTTGAAGTTTGAAATTATCCAATCATACTCTGCACCGAATAAACTAAATTTAATGCTTATAAATTGTGAATGACTCATCTTCACCATTATTGTAACCTATTTGATTTTTTAAAAACTTTTTTTAAAGGTATATTTTATTGATTTTTTTTTTTTTTTTTTACAGAGAGCAAGGGAGAGGGATAGAAAGTTAGAAATATTGATGAGAAAGAAAGAAACATCGATCAGCTGCCTCCTACACAGCCCCTACTGGGGATGTGCTCACAACTATGGTACATGCTCTTGGAATCGAACCTGGGACCCTTCAGTCAGCAGACTGACGCTATATCCACTGAGCCAAACTAGTCAGGGCTAAAAACTTTTTATTATGGAAAAATTTCAATGATGCACAAGAGAACAAATATTATATAGTCTTCATGTCCTCATTTACCAGCTTCATTTTTTATCAACATATGTTTAATCTTGTTTCATCTCTAATTCACTCCTGACTTGATTTTATGGAACAAGCCCCAAACATAACATTTCATCTGTAAAAACTTAATTTTCTCTAAAAGATAAGGATTAAACACACACAATCATAATGCTTTATCACATTCCCTAAAAAGTTTGTAACAGTTATTCTTTGTCAAACATGATAGTCAGTGTTCATACTTCTTAGTTGTATCAAAATGTCCTTTTACAGCTGATGAATTTGAAGCTGGATTCAAACAAGGTTACGCATTATACATAGGTGATATGTTTCTAAGTCCTTAAAACTGTAACAAATTTCCCAGTCTTCCCCACTCAACCTTTGATATTTGTTGAAGAAACAAATCATTTGTCCTGCAGAATTTTGTTTTACATCTGGACTTGGCCCAGTGCATCTCCTGGTATCATTTAAAACATTCCTTTATCCCCTATGTTTCTTGAAAATTGGAGGTTAGATCTAGAGACTTAATTAGGTTTGGCTTTTTCTTTTTGGGGCGTGAATATTTTATTGATGGGGTTATACTACCTACTGCAGTACATCATTATATTCATAATACCAAGTTGTCTTCTTTCTGTGTTATAGATATTCATTAGTGTGAATAGGTATTTTCATCGCATCCATTTTAACAGTTGCTCATGGTTTCGGCAGCCACTGTGATTATTGCCTAGATCTGTTGTTTCTTTAGGAGTTATAAAAGTGTCATAATCTCCTATATAATACCCTATATGATAAAGAGGTAATATGCAAATTGACCATCACTCCCAACACACAAGATGGCTACCCCCATGTGGCCAAAGTTGGCTACCCCCTTGTGGCCAAAGATGGCCACCCTCATGTGGACACAAGATGGCCAGCAGGGGAGGGCAGTTGTGGGCGATCAGGCTAGCAAGGGAGGGCAGTTGGGAGCGATTAGTCCTGCAGGGGAGGACAGTTAGGGGTGACCGGGCTGACAGAGGAGGGAAGTTGGGGTTGACCAGGCCTGTAGGGGAGGGCAGTTGGGGGGGGCGGGGACCCAGGCCTGCAGGGGAGGACAGTTTGGGGTAATCAGGCTGGCAGGGGAATGGTTAGGGGGTGCTCAGGATGGCAGGCAGAAGCAGTTAGGGGCAATCAGGAAGGCAGGCAGGAGAGCAGTTGGGAGCCAACGGTCCTGGATTGAGAGAGATCCCAGATTGGAGAGGTTGCAGGCTGGGCTGAGGGGTACCCCTCTCTCCCCCGTGCATGGATTTCATGCACCATGCCTCTAGTAATTGTATAATTTTTTATACATTTATTGGCTAGCATTCTACAAATTAAAACTTGCAGTTTTAGCTATTTTATTAACCTGAAATGTAATTTTTACAGGAAAGATGGGATAAATGCTTGTTTAATTTCATTTACCAGTTTTAGCATAATGAATTGATTTCCTAGTATCTTCCAAAGGGGACCACTGTATTTTTAAAAATATCATAATGAGCTCATGGATTTTTAGCATTTGCTTTGTTTCACTCCCTTACATCTCTTTTCAATGTCCAAATTTCATCTTTGACCAGTGGCTCCTGGTTATGTTGTTTTGTTTTTTGACATGCTAGTGTTTGATAGCCATCTAACTTCTCTAAGGATAAGGTATACCAAGGTGCACCACCAGGCTCATCTTATAGATTGTCTGCTCAGACCTAGAATCAGCCTTTTATTAAAAGACCTCTTTCTTTTTGAAATAGTAGTTAGAGACTTCAAAATGTGTTGAAGAAAATTAGGTTTCATCCGAATAAACAGCTGTCTTTCTGAAGTGTTTGAACACATGTTACTTGTCATTAAAAAAAAAAAAAAAAGACATTTCTGCAAACTAGCCTTTTAGTTTCCAATTTACTTTGAGGTAGTTAATAATTAAAACTGTTTTTTTACATTGAATGCTGTATCATAAATCTGAACTAATCACATGACTGAGATTTGTACTTCTTTTTTACTCTTCTTGTTTTTTCTCTAGCACACTATTTCATTCTTCAGAAATTATCTGCAGTAGGTTCTTCTCAACTATTTTTAGATCATTTAGGATATGTTGAATTGTTTTTACAGTGTAATAGATCAATCCTTTTCTTTTTTTAAAAAAAAGTTTATTGAAAATACTGCATATATCCCTCTTTTTTTCCCCATTGATCCCTTCTAGCTGATCCATTTCTAATGTAAATTTTGAAGGGATTGGGGCTGAGCACACAGTGTGTAGTCAGCTATGCAGTGTCTGTGTCACTTCCTCCTTTGTTCCCTATATGGGAAGAAGGTAATAAAGTTTAGCACATCCATTTCCCTTCTGCATTTACTATGAAATCGATTGCTTTGTGGCTTACCTTATTAAGGTTTATTAAAAATCTTTTGGAATTTTACAAGTTTTAAGGTCATTTCATCAGGTGTTTTAAAAGATTCTAAATTTACTTTGTAAATTACTAAGTCTTAGAAATAGGTCTTATATGTGGTAGTCTGTGAAAAAGATACTATTAAATGACCAACCAAAGGGAGGGTTTGTTCCACAATACCTTGTCTTTTTTCATCTTGTTGTACAAAATTTGGCTTCACTGTGTCTGAAATTCATATATATATGCAAGAATGTGCATGTGTAGTGGCTTGTCTGTTTTGTTTATCTAGGGGTTTGTCCTTTTTTTCCTTACTCCATATTTGTTATCCACCTGCTCATGGAATCACAAATTAAGCCCACTGTCTTAATTTTTTCTTTTGAACATTTCTTATTCTCTGCAAGGTTATGCTTGTGGTGGGGTGTTTCTTCTTTACATATTTTTAAGTTTTTTTTATTATTGTGGGTTTTTTTTTTCCTCCTCCATGATATGGGAGTATATCTTGTGCCAACCTGAAATTATGTGAGTTTGAGAAGTGTATTTGTTTTAGTCTTTTAATAAAACGTGATAGCCTTTATAACCATGTCTCATTGAATGCAAAACTCTATGTGCATAACAGCTCAGGGTTCCTTTGTCTAATAACTTGACATGCTTGATCTGTTTTGGGTAAAATTAGCACATAGTTATTCTACTTAAGCTTATAAAAGATGAAGATTTTGCCCTTATACTACCTAATTTTTACCCTTTCTTTATACCTCAATGCATCCTAACCAGTTTGCATGTCTGTTTCTTAAGTTAGAAAGAATCTCAGTAACCTCTTTCTCATACTATTTCTATTGGTGTATTTCTGTTCTTGGCTTGAGTCTGGGGAAGTACATCATTACCTAAGAGAAGATTGTGCTCGAATCCAGTTGCCCTCCTATTCTTTCCTCTATAGGACAGCCCATGTACTCTCGAGAACATGGTGCTGCTGCATCTGAGCGACTTCAGTTGGGGACACCGCCTCCTCTGTTGGCAGCTCGTTTGGTGCCACCTCGAAACCTCATGGGATCCTCAATTGGGTACCATACCTCAGTCTCCAGCCCCACCCCTCTGGTCCCAGGTAAGCTTTGCTATAGATGGCCATCCACCTCTCTGCTCTTTTATACCATAAGCTGGCCAGTTTGTGAGATGACCTGGCATCTGATCTGCTGTCACAAATTCCCATGAAAGCTTTTAGGTAGTTTTGTGTGTGTGTGTGTGTGTTTTTTTGTGTGTGTATGTGTTTTTTTTTTTTCTGTTCTTTGGTTTGTCCCTAGTGGCTGCTAGATGATTAGGCCTCCTGTGTGTCTATCATCTCTGGTGTCTTCTGTATTTACTTTCATTGCTTCGGTAACAAAAGTCATGCTTGTTCCTTAAACTAGTCTGTAATCTGATAGATAGAAAGAGAATATGTATTTGTATGTTTTCTAGTCAGTTATACATTACAAGGAAAACTAGGTTAATTTTTCTTTAAAACAAAACAGAAACATTTCGTTTCTTGCTGATGTTGCTGATTGTAGAACAAACCTGCCCCCCCACCCCGCCTTGTTGTATGGACTTGCTGTATAATGTAGTAATTTTTTGAAAACCTTTCTCCTATTTCATGTATATTTTGAAGACTTATGGAATGCTTTGTGGGTGTCTAATGAAGTTTTTAATTTCTCACCTTGTCTTTATTTAGTTCATTATAAAGGACTTTTAAGTTCTTGAGTTTTGTATATTTCCAGGAATTATAGAACAAGATCATTTGAATATGTACCTTCTTTAAAACTTTATGCAGCCTTACCTATAAATGTTCTATTAAGAGAACTAAGTGGTAACTGAAAACTTTTTTTAAAAAAATATTTTTATTGATTTCAGAGAGGGAGAGAGATAGAAACATCAATGGTGAGAGAGAATCATGGTTCGGCTGCCTCTTGCACACCCCCTACTGGGGATCAAGCTCGCAACCCAGGCACGTGCCCTGACTGGAAATCGAACCCAGGACCCTTCAGTCCATAGGCTGATGCTTTATCCACTGAGCCAAAGCAACCAGGGCACTGAAAACTATTTTTATCTTAATTTGATGATCTTATGCTCTAAATCATAGAACTGATTGGTTAATAATAAAGATCTTGTAGCTGAAATTTAATGTGAATGACATAAAGAATATTTTCATTAAGGAAAATAAAAAAGAGACACAAGGACTTCTAAATCACAATTGCAAAAATCACCATCTTCACTCAGTCCTTTCATTTTATGTAGGATGAAGAGGATATATATTATCATTTGGAGACCAACACAGTTAATATTAACACCAACAAAATAGTTATTTATCATAAGAATTTTAACATTTAATATTTTAGTTGTAGAGAAAACAAAAGGGACATAATAAAAGTGTCATTGATGGGGTGGGTGACAGTAAAATAATGTTTACATTGATAAATATAAAATTTATCTTATTTATTAGCTTTTTCAAATAAAACATTTGAAATTTGCATTATGTATGAAGCCAGCTATTGTCTCTCTCTAGTTTAAAGTGCAGATAACCTAATTAATCTGTTTTTTCCCCTGCTAATTAAAAGAGTACTAGAAATTGGTGAGACATAGTAACAGAGGAAACTCATATAGTCTTTTATTTAATTAATTAATTAATTAATTTATTTATTTTTAAATATATATATTTTATTGATATTTTACAGAGAGGAAGGGAGAGAGATAGAGAGCTAGAAACGTCGATGAGAGAGAAACATCGACCAGCTGACTCTTGCACACCCCCTACCGGGGATGTGCCCGCAACCAATGTACATGCCCTTGACCGGAATCGAACCTGGGACCTTTCAGTCTGCAGACCGACGCTCTACCACTGAGCCAAACCGGTTTCGGCTCATATAGTCTTTTATATATGGTGTTCCATGTATGTGAAAATTTCTCTTAAAAATGTGTATTGAAGTTTGAATAAGGTGGTTGTTATATAGGATAAAAATTACTAGTTAAATGAATCTGGAAATGTATCAGTAATTAAGAATAAGCCCAGTTGGTGTGGCTCACTGGTTCAACTCTTGGTCAGGTCACATGCCCGGGTTGCGGGCTCAGTCCCCAGTAGGGGGTGTGCAAGAGGCAGCTGATTGATGATGTTTTTTAAAAAAATATATTTTATTGATATTTTTCAGAGAGGAAGGGAGAGGGATAGAGAGCTAGAAACGTGGATGAGAGAGAAACATCGACCAGCTGCCTCTTGCACACCCCCCACCGGAGATGTGCCCGCAACCAATGTACATGCCCTTAACTGGAATCGAACCTGGGACCTTTCAGTCCGCAGACTGACGCTCTACCACTGAGCCAAACCGGTTTCGGCTGTTTCTCCAATGTTTCTATTTCACTATCACCTTCCCTTCTTCTCTCTCAAAATCAATGAAAACATTTTTTCAAAAATTTTTGTAAAAAAACAAATTTGTGTGTCTGTTTTGTGATAAAGCACTTTTGTGGCAAAGTACTTTTATTTCTTTTCATTCTAATAGTTGTGTCTATATACTGTAACTCAAAGATTGACGTATTCATTGAAGAAAATTTATTTTTGGCAGTTATTTTATAGTGAAGGAGATTATTTAAATGCTCTCTGATTTGTTGTGTGTTTTGTTGTTTTATTTTTCCTCAGATACATATGAACCAGATGGTTATAATCCAGAAGCTCCTAGTATTACCAGTTCTGGTAGATCTCAGTACAGACAGTTCTTTTCAAGAACACAGACACAGCGCCCAAACCTGATTGGCCTAACATCTGGAGATATGGATGCAAATCCAAGAGGTGAGAGCACCTTGAATGCTTTCTGATGCTAAGTGTTACACAGGAGTTGGATATAGCATTCCTTCCCTCACTGAAGTCTAAAAGTATTTACACACTATCTCTGAAGGGTGCTTGCTATACAGTCACCTCAGATAAATTTATTTGAATAACTTTATTTCCAAAATTTATTTTAAAGCTATAATCAGAAAGTAGCCCCACAGATTGGCCCTGATTGCTGGCCAGGGCTAGGGACCCTACCCATGCACAAATTTCATGCATCGGCCCTCTAGTAGAAATGTAAAATTACATGGTGCCTTGCCCTGGAAGAACTGATCCTTTAAGAGCCGACTTTGTATCATTGAGAACTGTTCTTCGAACTAGTAACAATTGACAACGTAAAATCTTAAATTATTTGACCATTTTTAGTGTTTATGATTATATAAGCATGTTAGAACCTTAACAAAGTATAGTCATAAACCTTAAAAGATTTAGTGCAAGCATTTACCTTCAGTATGGGTTTATACCTTTCTTTCCACATCTCTTTAAAAAAAAAGTTTGGATGAAGAATTTGATGAGATTTAAATTTTTTGTTATTATAGTTAGATTTTTAATGTTTATTTTTAATTTTAATGACTGGCTATGGGCCAACCCGACAGTATTTTTCTGCTTTAATTATATGGTGAGCATTTTCCTATCCTGATTTTAACTTTTCTTTACTGCCACTAATAACAGTATTATCACTATAGGTTAAAAAATTTTGTGTCGACTAAACCAAATACTTTTATACGTATTATTATATTTTGTATTCCTTACCAACAATTCCTTAAAGGAGGTACTATCTTTATTCTCTTTTTATAGATAAAGGTTCTCAGGCTTCGAGAGGTGAAAGAAATTATTTCAAGACACACAGCTATTAATGAGAATTGAAATTTGAATCCCGGTCTATCTAATTCCAAAGAATATGCCCTTCTGTGCTATAAATTATACATGGTTTCCAATTAATGGGAATTAGTGAGAAGAGCATATTGTCAAAATTTCAAGTCTTCTCCTGTGCAACGCGTACCCCCACCAAACTTCCCGTACTCCTGGGGGTACACGTACCACACTTTGGGAAACACTGGAACACATTATATAAATTTTGAGTGTATAATTCTATAATACATCATCTGTATTTTGTACTGTGTGCTCATCATCCAAAGTCTAGTCTCCTTCTGTTACCCTATATTTGGCCCCCTTTACTCCCTTTACCCTCCCACATTTTTTTCTTGAACCACTTGAAATCATAGATTCTGACACTTCCTTGCATCTAAGAATAAGACAGTCCTATATAAGCACAGTATTATTACTGCACACAAGAAAATAATAATTCCATAGTAATATTCTATCCAGGTGAATTTCTTATTTAATTACATCAGAAGACAAATTATTTTACTGTACTTATGGTGCTAAGTTTGATTGCTTGCCTAAGATGATAACTGTTCAGTCTCTTCATTGTAAAGCAAATAATTCATGGAGTGATACTTTGGCACTAGATAAATATCTTTTTTTTTTAAATATATATTTTATTGATATTTTACAGAGAGGAAAGGAAAGAGATATAGAGCTAGAAACATCGATGAGAGAGAAACATTTACCAGCTGCCTCTTGCACACCCTCTACCGGGGATGTGTCCGCAACCAATGTACATGCCCTTGACCGGAATCGAACCTGGGACCTTTCAGTCCGCAGACTGATGCTCTACCACTGAGCCAAACTGGTTTTGGCTAGATAAATATCTTGTTTTCCAACAATCTTCCACTGATTTTGTCTGTGTGTGTGCATCCATTAATGAATTTTGCCTGAATCATATGCTACATTGGGGTTGCCTATTTTTAAACTTAGGTATTGTACTATTTTTTTAAAACGAGGAAAAGAAGGCAAGGCGATTGATAAGGTTTTCTTGTTGCTTGGGTGTTTCTGAAAAAGAAGTGGTCCTAGTTGGGTGCTGTTCATAGTGCTTTTTAGCTTTTAATAATTTTGAATTTCCCCAAGTACAATGCAATGTCAGTAATGTTAATTTTTGTTTCCAACAGCTGCTAACATTGTCATCCAGACTGAACCACCAGTTCCTGTTTCAATTAATAGCAACATAACCAGAGTAGTTCTTGAACCAGATAGCCGAAAAAGAGCTGTGGGTGGCTTGGAAGGGCCACTCACAAAGAAACCTTGGCTTGGAAAGTAAGATCATTTGCTAATTAGTAGCATTGAATTGGTGTTTGTATTACTTTTGCTTGTATTAGTAAATTTGTATAATTAAGAATTATTTTTAATCAGTGATTATCAAACTATGTGTCAAAAGTTAGGGTTCCCCGAGGAATCCTTAGAATGTCTTAAAAATGGAAAAGTTAACAAAATATATTGATAATTTGTACTACTTATTTCTAGGCCTAACCCAATATTAAGAATTGAGACTTTGGAAATAAGTAAAAAGGAAAAAAATCTGTACTTTTGCAGAAGTTGAAAAATGCACTGTAAAAACTATATTATTTTCTTGCTTTAATATTAGATTCCTTAATAGTTATGGTGGATCTTTTTAACATGACTTTTAAACTTAGTTGGGCCTTTTTTTTTTTTTTTTTTTTTTTGGCCTTTCAGTCTTCTTTCTCTTTGCCTATTCTAATACCACTTAATTAATTTGAAAATTATTTTGTACTTTATGAAGAGTGTTAAGTGCTTACAAAAGACAGTTTCAAGAAATGTAAGTTACATTCTTTGTAACCTTATATATATTTTGGCTAGGCATAAGGTAGAGAGAGTTTACCAAGATTTGTTAGTTAACCAAGATTTCCTAGGTCATTCTTTATGGCATTTTTTTCTTTCAGGCAAGGGAATAACAATCAGAGTAAACCAGGATTCTTAAGAAAGAATCAGTATACGAATACCAAGTTAGAAGTCAAGAAAATTCCTCAGGAGTTAAACAACATTACCAAGCTCAATGAACACTTCAGCAAATTTGGAACTATTGTTAACATCCAGGTAAATGGGGCTATGTTCATGACAGAATCCATGTATTCAATGCATTTTTGAAAATATTACTATCAACTCACCTTATTTAAATGAGCCAGTGATTAGTGTGATCATCTTTGCTAACACTACCTATCTTTATGCCCAAATTAATGATGGCATTGTTAAGCTGAATTTGTTTTTTGTTTTTAATTGATTTGGTTCTTCTCTGCAACCTCTTCCTGAGAGACATCGAGTTAGTTACTGTATTTTTATAGTTTTATCTCTGGACAGATGACTTGATTGCCTGCTTTAGTATTCTAACTAGGTAGGTGAGATTCTTGGTAATTTCTACTATGGTCATTTTGTCTACTGACTCACTTTTATATTGTGGTAAATTAGTTATTGGTTAAGGCTGGTTTTAATCTTGAGAATTTTAAGCAGTGTGACATACTTTCTAATTGTAGCTTTTGAATTTTGCTGTCTACTTAGCAAATATTTGAATTTATGAATTTGTGGTTGGTGTTACGCTGTAATTGAGGGTACTTAGAGGCTTGTTTAAGTAGGAATTTCAGTTATTTACCCCTGATACTTAGTGTTACCATCAAATAAAATAGCCTATCTAATAAAGAGGGAATATGCAAATTGACTGTCATGTGGTCACAAAGATGGTGGCGCCCATAGAGGCGGTGGGTTTTCTGTAACACAAGATGGCTGCACCCATAGTGGAGGCTGAGTTCCTGTAATGAGCCTTAACGAGCAGTCAGCGGGGATGTGAGACTGGACTCTGGCCCCCCCCCCCCCATGTGTGGCTTGTCAGGGGACAGACGCAGGGCTTGATGGGGTACCTCAAGGTATGCCCCCTGCCCTGGTGCTGAGCTGGGGGACCTCGGCTGCTCCCCTAACCCTGGCCCAGGGAACCTGAGGCTGCACTCCCTCACCCGTGGGGCTAGATAGGGGACCTCAGGCCCTGTCCTCCGCCCTGGTGCCGGGTTGGGGGACCTGAAGCTTCCCGGGCAGGGTTTGACAGGGATCCTGAGACTACACACACACACACACACACACACACACACACACACCCTGCAGGGCTTGATGGGGACTTGAAGCTGTGTGTGCAACCCCCCTCCCCACCCCTGCCCACCCAGCAGGGCTTGGCAAGAGTGGGGCCAGCCAGGTCTGGATCTTGCCCAATGGGGGTGGGGTCAGCTGGTCTTGTGCGATTTTGAGGCACCTTGCAGGTGAGTGGAGATTTGACTATGGGTCCCATGACGTGCCCCAGACTGACTGAAGGAATATTTTTATATACATTTTTCTAATTTTCTTTCATCTTTGATGCTTCTATTATAGAGAAAGGACAAATAACAATAATAAAATATTTCCTCTAATTAATCCCCTTTTAATATGCACGAATTTCATGCACTGGGCCACTAGTAATTTATATAACTGAGTTTATGAAGGTAGCTCTGACCAGGTGGCTTGGTTGCTTACAGTGTCTTCCCATACACTGGGTTCAGTTTCCCAGTCAGGGCACATATCTAGGTTGCAGATTCTATCACTGGTCAGGGCATATATGGGAGGCAGCTGATCTGTGTTTATCTCTCACATTGATATTTTTCTCTAAAAATCAATAAAAACACATTCTCAGGTGATGATTTAAAAACAACAAGAAGGTTGTATTGGGGGACTTGGCATTTCAAAGAATTGAGCCAAACTACTTTTTAAAAAATTTTTTATTAAGGTATTATATGTGTACATAGCTTACCATTGCCACCCCCCCCCCTTTTTTTTTTTTTTTTGAGAGAGATATTCCTAAGCAGGTTTTACCCGTGAGAGCAGAAGTGGTGCCCACTTAATTCCTTTGATTAGGGCCCCACCTTTATGACCTCATTTACCTCTGAAAAGCCTATCCTTAAAGCTTATTTCCGAGTAGTCTCATTGGAAGTTAAGGTTTCAACATATGAATTTGGGCATGGGGAGGGCACAGTTTAATTTTGTATAACTTCTTGTTGGGAATTTATTTTTTTATTGTATATAAAAACAATGCTGTGGTGAGCCTCCTTCTGGATAAATCTTGCATTATTTTTTTATGATGCATTGCTAAATTAAAGGGAATTTTAAAACCTTTTATTTGAATTACCAAATTGTTCTCCAAAAGCGTTGTGCCAATTGATACTCCCAAATTTAGTGTTTAAATCCTCATCAGCACTGTAATATGGGCTCATTAGATTTTTGTAATGAATTTAAGTGAAAAATTATTTGTTATAATTTGCTTTGCTTATTACTACGTAGACTAATTTATATAGACCATTTACAGTTCTTTTATATTTACTCCTTGGTCTTTGTCCATTTTTTTATACAAAAGCATTTATAATAGTGCTCTTCTAAGCTTTTGCTTGTCATATATATTAAAAATAGTTTTTTCATTTGTTATTTATTTTGTTTATGGCTTGTTTGGACTGACAGAGTTTTTAAATTTTACATTGTCAATTCTGCTATTTGTCTTTACAGGGATGTATACAAGGGCTTTTTATTTATTTATTTATTTATTTATTTTTAAAAATATATTTTATTGATATTTTACAGAGAGGAAGGGAGAGAGATAGAGAGCTAGAAACGTCGATGAGAGAGAAACATCGACCAGCTGCTTCTTGCACACCCCCTACCGGGGATGTGCCCGCAACCAATGTACATGCCCTTGACCGGAATCGAACCCGAGATCCTTCAGTCTGCAGACCGACGCTCTACCACTGAGCCAAACTGGTTTCGGCTACAAGGGCTTTTTAGACTCTGAGATTATAGTTAACCTTTTTTCTTCTGGATCTTTATGCGGTATTTTGTTATCATATCTCTGGAGTTAGTTTGAATGTGAGATAGTAATCTAATAGCTCTTCAGTGATTAGGTAACAGTAGGATTATTTATTGGATCTAACCTTCTTTGTATATAATTTTGAGATAGGCATATCATCTTTTAGGGGCTAGAGAACTTTATTTTACAAAGGATTCACAATGGATCTCAGCAGGCTGTTTTCTACTTCTGAATTATTTATCAATTTATTTGCATTTAACTATTTGTTAATATCTCTTTTTGTTGTTGATTTTATTTCTTACAGGTTGCTTTTAAGGGAGATCCAGAAGCAGCCCTTATCCAATATCTTACCAATGAGGAGGCCAGGAAAGCCATTTCTAGCACTGAAGCTGTTCTAAACAACCGATTCATTCGAGTCCTGTGGCACAGAGAAAACAATGAGCAACCAGCACTACAGTCTCCAGCACAGCTGCTCCTACAACAACAGCAAACACTTAGTCACATGTCACAACAGCACCATCACCTGCCACAGCACCTTCATCAGCAGTCTTCTACTGCAGCGGTACATGGAAGTATTCAGAAGGTAATCTACTGGTTCACATGAAATTACAGGTCCTCTAGTCCCTTCCTATAGATCAGTGTTCCTTAGTTTGCAGTCCTTTGGTCTTCTACACCAAAGTCACTCAAGTTGATCTGCAGATCATCATCTGTTCTCCTGGAAGCAATTTCTTAGGCCTCCCCACAACTGTTGAATCAGAATCATTGTGTGGGGCCCAAGAATCTGTGTTTAAGAATCTGTATATATAAAAGCCTAAGCAACAGGCCTACTGTTCGACTGGCCAACCAGTACCTATGACGCACACTGATGACCACCAGGGGCCAGACGCTCAATACAGGAGCTGCAGTGACTTGGCAGCTGTGGTTCTTGGGTGAACCAGAGAGGAGGGAACCCGATTCTGGGGTGTGTCACCCAAGAACCACTCTCAAAATCCGGGACCCCTCGGGGGATATCGGAGAGCTGGTTTCAGCCCAGTCCCCATAGGCCAGGCTGAGGGACCCCTCTAGTGCACAAATCCATGCACCAGGCCTCTAGCCCATTGGAGAGGTCATTGGTCTGACCCTTATCGACTTAGCTAAATGATGAGATGTGCAGGACCTACTGGTTATGGCCCTGATGTCTGGCGCTGTGCTGGCCTATCCACTTAATATTGATTTCCAGTGGAGGCAATGCATTTTTCTGCTACCACTCTCAGCTGGGAAACTGGCTGCGACTTCCCTTCTTCCAGGTGGACAGTGGTGCCATTGGACTTCCTCCAGGGAGGGAAGGAGGCAAAGGAGCAGCTCAGTTGGAAAGAAAGCTTCTTACTGCCACAGGACTCTTCCCAGGGTAGAAGGGCCTGGGCAACAGCCTGACATGGAGCAGGGTCCTGCTCGAGGCTGACTAGATTCCAGGCTAAGTAAATCCTTAATAATTGGCTAAATAATTGCATATTGCAGCTAAATGTCCATAGGTTGTCAGTTACTGCCAAAATTAGGGTAAAGTGAGATGAAAGAAGCTAGACAGATACAGAAAGTGACATAATATTGGAAGAAGATAGGGAACCCGATTCTGGGGTGCATCGCCTGAGAGCCGCCCTCTCCCAATCTGGGACACCTCAGGGGATGTCGGAGAGCCGGTTTGGCCCAAGCCCCACAAGCAAGGCCGAGGGACCCCACCAGTGCATGAATCCGTGCACCAGACCTCTAGTATATCTATAACAAGCTCTCTAGGTAATTCTATACACCAAGGTTTGAGAAGTACTCTTCTCCTCTTCTACATTAAAATCACTTATCTGGGTACAAATTCCTGGGCCTTTTCTTTCCAAACCTATAGTCCAAACCTATATAGTTTTTCTTTCCAAACCTATATAGTTTCTAGATATAGGGCCCATGAACCTTAATGTTGAAGCAATACCCTTAGTGATATTTCTCAATACTAAAGTATAACTATCCATCACTGAATAATTCTGAACTTAGAACTTCTGAGTTTTGGTGTTAGAATCAGTCACCCTTCTACCTGTCCTTTTGTCTTATTTTCTTCCATGTAGAGAAATTCTGTTCCTTTTAAAACTGGAAGGAAAGCTGCAAGAGAATGGGATTTTGTCTGTTATATTCATTCTATGCCTAGTGCCTAAAACAAGGCCTGGCATATATTGCTCAAAAGACATTTGTATGAATAGATGAAGGAAAGAACAAACCACCATGCATTAGAGCTATTTAGATATTGATGATAATTATAATCTCCTTATAGAATACTTTTTAGAAGTATTCCTTACATAGTCTTATCTTTATTCATCATCCTGCTTATTTGCACCTGTCTGCATTTCTTTTGTCTAGGTGCCACTTCATGTTAGGGTACAAAGGTGAATTCTTTCTCTAGATGTTGGCTGAATGGTATATAAAAGAGTGATATCTTCACCTCTGTGATAATTAGACCCTGTTATGTTAATGCAGTCTAATATTGTATTATGCTTTGGGAGTGATCCTAACACACTTATTTATAGTAAGCTACTGTCAATTAAAATGCTTAAGTCTGTCAAAGCATTACATATTGAAGAGAATATAGAAAAATTATTAGAATATCTGTATGAGTATATATACATATATGAATATATTTTGTTGTGACATATTTAAGACATCCAAAAAAGTATGAATAACACTTAACAAAATAAAACCTTACAGATAATTAAAGCACCTTCCCTTCCCATTTTCTTTCTTACCATCCTTTCCTGAGTAATCAGTATCCTAAATTTATATCATTCCTGAGCATTTAAAAAACTTATACCACATACATATGTGTTTATTTTGTATATACAGATAATGAGCAAACCACAGACACCAGGTGCATATGTTCTTAACAAAGTTCCTGTGAAACATCGTCTTGGACACGCAAGTGCTAACCAGAGTGATGCGGCCCATTTGTTAAATCAGTCAGGTGGTGCTGGAGATGATTGCCAGGTGTGTGTTTCTGTGAGCCTCAAATATGTTCAGAGTTGTTCAGAACAAGGAAATTAACAAATTGATTACCATCCAAATTTGTATTGTCTTGTTTTTCTTAGATAAGTGTGATAACTAACGTAAATGTGGCAGATATATTTTCCTAATTTCCATGACTTACCTAGAAATTTGCTAGTTAAAAATTTTTTCTATTCAAAGCTAAATAGGAATTGGATAATTTTAGACAGTTATTAATAGGTAGGTGTCTTTATTAGTTCATATCTTTTATAATTTTTCTCTTAATATGAAGAGCATAGTGAAGGAGATTCTGTTATAATTAAAAGCCGAACATTAAAATTTATTTTAAGTAGTTCCTTTTGCTTTTAGGAATATATAAACATTGTCTCTCCAGCATAGTTATTATTTCAAAGAGAGCTAGGAAATCTCTGAAAAACAACAACAAAAGGGGCTAGCTCTACTAGACAGAAATAAGTGCTTTGAAGTTTGTATAACTAACACATTTTAATTTTGGCACATGGAGAAACAGACCAGTGGAACAGAATAAAAGCTTGAAAAATAGGAATTTGCAAATAGGAATTTGTTTGCCAACACAGTATCTCAGATCAGTAGGGGAAATATGGACTTTATGAGAGTGGTATAGGGCTAACTGGATAGCTATATAAAAAACAGAATTAGATCCATTTAAAAAATTACATAGTAAACGAGGATAATTTCCAAAAGGATCTGAGATTTAGATGCTGATTGAAATGGTAAATGGTACAGCCCTCCTGAAAGTGTTAGATTATTTGGAGCAGGATTTAAGAAAACAGGAGTAATTCTATGATTAGATATTATCTAATAAAGAGGGAATATGCAAATTGACTGTAATGCCATCACCAAGATGACAGTGTCCATAGCCACAATATGGCAGTGCCCAGTCCCCTTAGCTCTGCCGGAGTCTTCCAGTCCTTGCAGCCCCGTTGGGAGGGAGCTGTGGCAGGTGCGCCATGCTGTTGGACCCACCCTCAGGTGCAGCAGACCTCGGATGGTGGCTGCCCAGCGGCTCAGGGCCGCCCAAGGCTCAGGTAACCAGGTTTGGCCAAGGCTTGCGCTGCCGGCAGTGATAGCAGCAGAGGTGTGATGGGGGCGTTGCCTTTCCCTGATCGCCAGTTCACCTCCCATCCCTGAGGGCTTTCAGAATGTGAGAGGAGGCAGGTCGGGCTGAGGGACCCCCCACTCCAGTGCTCTGGGCCTCTAGTGTTTTAAAAAGTCTAGCTAGAAGGAAGGAAGACTAGAATGTGGGATGCAATTGGTAAAGAAGCTGTAGTCATTTCTTTTGGCCGGGATAGAGAGAGATGGTTAATCATTTTAATGGATTGGATAACATTATGGGGTGATCTTGTTATTGTCATAATCCCTCATGACCACAAGAGTGGCCATCTCTGAGGCTGATATTCTGTCTGTGAAACTGTTTATGTTTAATAGGGAGGACCTAGTTGTGAGTGGCAGGCCAGCTCCTACATATTAGGGCTTGTAGTTCTTTTTCTTTTTTAGTATATTTTATTGATTTTTTACAGAGAGGAAGGGAGAGAGACAGAGAGCTAGAAACACCGGTGAGAGAGAGACATCGACCAGCTGCCTCCTGCACATCCCCCACTGGAGATGTGCCTGCAACCCAGGTACATGCTCCTTACTGGAATCGAACCTGGGACCCTTCAGTCCGCAGGTGGACACTCCATCCACTGAGCCAAACCGGCTTCGTCAGGGCTTGTAGTTCCTTATCTGTATTTACAATAGAGAAAAAAGGTGATTGCATTCAGAAACACAACATTATTGCTAACCATCAATTTTTGTGTGGTCTTTTTTTTTTTTTACTGCCAGTTAAATTTATATAGAACTAGTTTTACAAATGTTGTTTTTAAATGTAAAATATAAAATTTAACTCCCCCCAAAATGAAATATATTCAGTCTTTATAAAAAATGACGAGTCATTTCTAAGATTTAATTTAATCATATTTGTGTTTTGCAGATATTTTCACCTCCAGGCCATCCAAAAATGATTTATAGCTCTTCAAACTTAAAAACTCCTTCAAAACTTTGTTCAGGGTCTAAATCTCACGATGTTCAAGAAGTTATTAAAAAGAAGCAGGTAACAGCTTTGATTCTTCTTTTGTTAAAGAGGAAAGGTCCCACTGAATTCTTAAGAGATTGTGTTAACACCTTTGGCTGTTGATGTTGTTATGGAACTCCATGATCACGTTTACTTAGCTGCTGCTGGATGCAGTGTACACTTGAACTAAAGGTTAACAAACAGAGAAAATGTTTTGCAATTGCCTTTTGGTGGCTACATCAAGCACAAGGAAAGATTTTTTTTCTGTGCAAAAGTAAACAACACCAAACTATAATATATTTTCATTCTCCAAGGGCTAGAAGCAGACATTTCATTACATTATTTATTTATTGTTCTTTCTGGCATTTCAAGTTAGATAATGTTTCACATATAATATAACTACTTATGTAGTTATTCAGATGATTCAATTCTGAGTTTCATATCATCTTAGATTTAAACAATTTTTCAAATAAAATATTTATATATATTACTTCAGCATAATTTAATATTTAATTAACAGGGATGGAAGCAACATTTTCCTGACAAAAACATTATATTTTGCTGTTGTTTCTAATCTGTAGCTCATCTCACATTTTTAAACTTCAAAAATAAGGATTTGGCTTATTACATTGACAAATGAAAACACTTCTTAATTTTTCTCAGTTACATTTAGGTCATTCAAATTAATGAACATCATAGATACAGCTAATTAATGTTTAGTATTTTAAATATTTTTTAAAGTACAGTTATAAATGCAAAGTTTTTTTTATATTGAAAATGTTGGGACAATATATTTGAAGGTTTTTTCTCTGGTTTTCAGCCATTTTTTTGACCAGGAGGAAATTTATCTTATTATAGGGATGGCCCAGAAGAAACCAATTGATAATGAAGTAGCCTTATGTATCATTGGCAAATTTTGTTACCCATTATTAATTTTTCTTTACCTATTCATATAGGAAGCAATGAAGCTACAACAAGATATGAGGAAAAAAAGGCAAGAAGTGTTAGAAAAACAGATAGAATGCCAGAAGGTAAGATAAGAGCTCATTATTTGCCTATTGGAATTGATGTGTAAAATGGATTTTATAAAGATACTCCTAATGATAAATATTTTAAAGTTATTTTTATATTATACTTTATGAAGCAGAGTTTTCCTTTTTCCTGTTTATTTTGTAGATGCTAATATCCAAGCTAGAAAAAAACAAAAACATGAAACCAGAAGAGAGAGCAAATATAATGAAAACTTTGAAAGAGCTTGGTGAAAAGATCTCACAACTGAAAGATGAATTAAAAACATCTTCTGCCGTCTCCACACCATCAAAAGTGAAGACCAAAACAGAGGTATATTTGCACTTTTTTAAAATATATTTTTTTAATTGATTTCAGAGAGAGGGAGAGGGAACGAGAGAGAGAAACATCAATGATGAGAGAGAATCATTTGATTAGCTGTCTCCTGCACACTCCCCATTGGGGACCCAGCCTGCAACCCGGGAATGTGCTCTGACCAGGAATCTAACTGTGACTTCTTGGTTCATATGTCAGTGCTCAACCAATGAGTCACACTAGCTGGGCTATTTGCATTTCTTATTCAACATAGGGTTATTGAATATCTTACATGTTTGGTACTTTGAAAGTACAGTTCAACCTTTAGGTGGCTAATAGTTTAAAGGGGAGACAATTGTAATAACAAGTTTAAAAAATATTTCTATAGATGCTATATATACTGTCTTTGAAAGAGATAAATAAAGGAGTGTTTTTTTTAATTGAAATGTTTGGTTTTCTCTGCTGAACATGAAACTACTAAAGTGGTAGCGAGCAAAGAGGTTACTCCCTATTTCAGCAATTTTTAAAATAATTTATAATAGTGTTGTAATAAAACCATTCCTCTTAATAATAATTTGCTTTAGTATGGGCAAAAATGTGGCATTCTATAGGAAAGAATAATTGGAACCACTAGATCTATTGAAGTCTAATTTTGTTAATTTCTTGTTTTGTTTTATGTTGTTTTTTTTTAAGAAGAAAGGAAGAAAAAGAGGAATATAGTTAAAAGAATAAAATGACAAAATACATACCTATCAATAATTAATTTAAATGTAAATTGCTTATATGTTCCAATCAAAAGACAGTATGGAGTTACCTCAAAATATTAAAACTGGAAATGCCATATGACCCAGCAATTCCACTCTAGGAATATATCCAAAGAAAGCAAAACACTAATTTGAAAGAATATCTGCATCCCTGTGTTCATTGCAGCATTATTTACAACAGACAAGATTTGAAGCAGCCTACATGTCCATCAGTAGATGAATGAATAAATTAGATAGGGAATAAATTTGTCATATATATATATATATATACATCTCACAAGTTTTTAAATTCAATATTATGTTACATTTGGAACTATGGTTCTCTATTATCCTATCTAATAAAAGGGTAATAATGCAAATTGACTGTCACTCCAACACTCCAATATGGCCACCCCCATGTGAACACAAGATGGCCGCCACAAGATGGCCAGCGTGGGAAGGCAGTTGGGGGGGGACCAGGCCTGCAGGGGAGGGTAGTTGGGGGAAACCAGGCCAGCAGTGGGGGCTGTTGGGGGCGACCAGGCTGGCAAGGGATGGCATTTAGGGATGATCAGGCCAAAAGGGGAGGACAGCTGGGGGCGACCAGTCCTGCAGGGGATGACAGTTAGGTGCAATCAATCTGGCAGGGGAGGGCAGTTAGGGGTTACCAGGCTGGCAGGGGAGGGCAGTTAGGGGTTACCAGGCTGGCAGGGGAGGGCAGTTGGGGCAGTCAGGCTGGCAGGGGAGTAGTTAGGCATCAATCAGGCTGGCAGGGAAGTGGTTAGGGGTGATCAGGCTAGCAGGCAGAAGCAGTTAGGAACAATCTGGCAGGCAAGCTAGTGAGTGGTTGGGAGCCAGCAGACCTGGATTTAGAGAGGGATATCCAACTGCCTGCATTCAGGCATCCCTCTAGCGGTCCCAGATTATAGATGGTGCAGGTTGGGCTAAGGGAATGAATTTTGTGTACTAGGCCTCTAGTATGAATGTAAAGTGTTTTACTAAGATTCCTTTTAAAAAATATAATAAAAATGTTTTTATTGAAAATTTCCCAGTTATAGAAAGGACATGGGCATATTTTAAAAATTAAAGAGAATAAATATAGGAGAAAAATAATTTCTCACAGTCACTTACCCTGAAGACTGATTATTTGTCTCATACCCTCTCCTTCTTCCCCCAAAATAGGGTGGCAATAGTTACAGGGTTCATATCTGAAAGCAGTTGTGTAATTGTTGTGTTTGTACTTTAGTGCCAGATGTTGGGCGTCATTTAAGGCCAGTGGTCTTGATCTGGCATCTAGAAGAGTTCAGCAATCTGGAGACGGGCCGTGCATATATTAATAAGAGTCCAAAGATGAAAGATAATTTTGAAAGGCATGGGGGGTCATAGGAGCCTGGCTAAAGAAACCAAGTTCTCCTTATCTCAGGACCTCTTGCTTTTTATTAACATAAAGTGTCCTAAGGCAAGGTGGATATACACTTCAAAGGATATGGTTTTGAATGGACTCTACAGAGTCAATTGTCAGAATGGGGAATTGCCTTGGCTGTTCAGGTGTTTGGCCAACAGGAGGCAATAACATGTGGATTAAGAAGCCCTGAGCTCTCAGGTAGCAAACAAGCATCCTTGTCAGGTTTGGGGAAATGCGTGTAGCCACTCCCAATAGGTGACAACCTATGTAATTCAGCCATTGTTGAGTCCCCAAGTTCCATCAAGCCTTTTTTTTTTTTTTTTTAATATATTTTTTTACAGAAAGGAAGAGAGAAGGATAGAGGGTTAGAAATATCGATGAGAGAGAAACATTGATTAGCTGCCTCCTGCACACCCCCTACTGGGGATGTGCCTGCAACCACGGTACATGCCCTTCACTGGAATTGAAGCTGGGACCTTTCAGTTCGCAGGCCGACGCTCTGTCCACTGAGCCAAACCAGTTTCGGCTCCATCAACCTTTTGATGAAACGCAGTTAAGACATGCTGGAACTGGCTTCCAGTGTACTATGAATGAATTTTTACTTTATAATTTGCCCTATTGTATTTTATTATGTGAAAATTATTCTCATCTCAGTTGATTTTCCAAAACCTGAGTTTTAGGCCATCTTAAGCAGTAATAATCTTTATTGTTTTTACTGATACCACTATGGTCTGTACCTATTGTCAGTACTATATCCATAAAATTACTTCCTCTAAAACACCCATGTGCATTGCACCCTCTCACTTTCATTTTTCCAAAAGAGATGTGTGTCATCCTGTAAGTTTAAAAATCTGAATAAGATCTTGGAAGTAATCTAAAAAATACACTAATACTCTTAATTTTTCCAAAGGCCCAAAAAGAACTATTAGATACTGAGCTGGACCTTCACAAGAGGCTGTCCTCAGGAGAAGACACAACAGAATTACGGAAAAAACTCAGTCAGTTACAGGTTGAGGTGAGACTTAAGAGATACTACTGACTCACTAAATTTAACGTTTCAAAAAAATAGTTTTCTCTTTTTATGTTTTCTAAGGTTTAATCTTAACAGTGTGTATTTTATTCTACCTTTGGTGGTGGTTATTCAGGCTGCACGATTAGGTATCTTACCAGTGGGTCGTGGAAAGACCATGTCCTCCCAAGGTCGAGGAAGAGGCCGAGGTCGTGGAGGACGAGGAAGGGGCGCACTAAATCACATGGTGGTGGACCACCGGCCCAAAGCACTGTCAGTTGGGGGCCTCATTGAAGAGGAAAAAGATGATTTACTTCAGCATTTCTCAGTAAGTTTTTAAAGTATCAAAAACTAACTTTAAAAACACCTTATTCAGCATTTCCTGGCTGCATTCTGTATAAATGCCAAATGTTTTATACATTAGAAAAGAAGTTGTAAAAACATGGATATTAGCAAAATTTTATTAATATATTTGAAGGTCAAGAAGAAACTCATTCTGTAATTCCATAATACTCCTCATAAATGCATTTGTAGTGATAAGTTGTTCCACTTTTATTTTTATTTTTTTTATTTTGGGGTTATTGTATGGTTTGATTTTTGTTTTTATTTTTATTTTGGGGGTTTTGCATGGTTTATCGGTTATTAATAGTTAATAAGTGAAAATAATCTGGGATGGGAGCAAAATTCAAAGGAAGAATTTATTAGTATAAGAGACATATTTAGTTATGTTTTGTATACACATGCACCCATTTATTTTTAAACAAAACATGCAAATAGATGTTTGATACAGATAAATGTCTATTTTGCACATAAACAATATATTCTCTCTTTTTATTAAATTTATTGGGTTGACATTGTTCAACTTGAACATAAAGGTTTCAGGTGTGGGTTTCTATATTACAAGAAGTATATTCTCCTTCCAACAACTCATTAATTCATTTGGTAAATATTGTTATTTGTGCTAAAGCATTTGCACACATGATCTCATTTAAATAACTAAAGTGCATGTGAAGTCACATATGTACAGATGGGAAAACTAAAACTTAAACAGTAAGTTAACCAAGATTAAACAGTTAATAAGTAATAAAACCAAGGTAGAAATGCACAGTTGTTAGCATCACGATCCCTATTGTTTAGACAACTTCTTTAAGGAAAACATTTTTAGCCTTATTAAGTGCTAAAGATGTTGAGGGAAATCTTAATGAGCAAGACTTCATTCCAAAGTTTCTTATTAGTTTGGTACCATAATCCTGTTTTATCCTCACTATTAGAAAATTGTGGGTTGTTATACAGTGTCCAGATTTTAGAACCTTTGGGCTCTGGCCTGTTCATTCTGGAGCTAGTCTGCCCCTTATTTTCTCTGTTTTTAAAGTGGGAGACTAGCATTTCTTTGAGAAATAAAGAAGATAATATTTGGAGCACTATACATGGGCAAGGTATTCTGTGGAACTTGGGTAAATGTTAATTTTTGTTTTTTAATGTTGAATGTATAAAATTAAAACCTCCTTGCCAAGTAAGTTGGGCATTTAGACCTAATGCCAGCTCTGGTGAGGTGATACTGGGTAATATAAAGCAGAATTTTTATAAATTTGTCTCTGTAGAAAGTTCTGTTATAAAAAGTTGGTAATTGTAGGAAGCTGCATTCTCTGCCCTGAGGGTCACTGGAGGCAATATGTAGATGTTTAAATTGCTTTGTGTGTTTATTTAATTGATTTCAGAGAAAAAGGGAAAGGGAGAGAGATATAGAGATATCAATGATGAGAGAGAATCATTGATCGCCTGCCTCCTGCACACCCCCTACTGGGGATCGACCTGCAACTGTGACATGTGCCTTTGACCGGAATTGAACCTGGAACCCTTCAGTCTTCCGAAGGCTGATGCTCTTATCCACTGAGCCAAACCAGCTAGGGCTAGATGTTTAAGTAGATCTCTTTCCTTCTCATAAGTGGAATCATTCTAGATCATCTAATGATAACCAGTTTTTAGATAAATGCATTTGGTAAGTCTGACAAAGGGAAACTACCAGGCATCTGTGGAGAGAGCAAACAAAGATGAGAAAACTTCAAGGAGACACTTTTATTGGTTTTGAAGGGGGTTTTTTTGTTCGTTTGTTTTTTTTTGTAAAGTGTTTACCAGATAGTCTTGAGTACTGTATTTGCTGGCGTATAAGACGATTTTTTGGCCCTGAAAAATATGCCTCCAAGTGGGGGGTAGTCTTATATGGCGAGTATATAACAAACTCTGTATTTTGAGTGGAAATGTTAGGGGGTCGTCTTATATGCCCAGTCTCTTATAAGCCGGCAAATATGGTATTTTTTAGGGCCAAAAAATCGTCTTATACGCCGGCAAATACGGTACTAGAAGCATATTTACCCTAGTAACAGACTTGGGTATATAGTAGGTTTCCTTTAAAAATAATGCATATGTCTAGATATTAGTGCATATTGGTTTAGTAGGCTTAAAGGGTAACTCTTATTCAAGATCTTTTATATCCCACAAAGGCTAACATAAAAATTTATATTTTCAATATATTTTTTTACTGCCCTTAATAATTGTGAAATGATCATGGAAGATTCATATCTGTATAGATGGGTTTTGGTAAAGGTATTCTGAAGAATGAGGACCTAATTCTGGAGTCCTTCCGTTTGTTTTATATCCATTAATCTATTTCTAAGAACTTATCACCAGGGTATTGTTAGGGTTGTATGCAAATGATATCTGTACATTTGCTCAGTGAAGCATGCTTTACTTTTAGTGAAAAAATGGAAACAGTCTAAATGCTCACAAGTACTGTGCTATTAAAAACATGTTTTTAAAGAAAAGTGCCATGAGAAAATTCTCTGGATTGACTTTTAGGTTAAAAATAGTTGGAGACAGTATTAAACATAAACAACAAAAAAATGAAAGTGCATTAAATTGTTAGTTCTGGGTGGCAAATTTCAAGTTTTTTATTTTTTTCTTTCTATGTGCTTCTCTATTTTCCCAGCTCTCCAAATGAACATATATTACTTTTTAAATCAGACCTTTTAACACCACATTCACTTTTAGGTGAAGTGTCAGCATTTTTATGATGTATTGTAAAACCAAATTTGAGTATATGTGTTAATCTTGGGCTTTTAGGTCCCAGGCACCTATATAAAAATTTGTGTAAATTAAAGTATATACAAATTTAGAATATATAAAATATTTAATATATAATGCAAGGTACATATAACAACATAAAACATGCAGAATAATATATAAACATTTTAATAGTAAATATCAGGGGTCAGCAGACTTTTTCTGTAAAGGACCAGATGGTAAATATTTTAGATTTTTGAGAACCACATACAGACTTTCATATTTTCTTTTCCTACTTTTAAGTTATTGTATATAACTTTTCATTGATGCTACACAATTTGCTTATATCTATACATATATTCATATATTAACATTTTGTTTGAATTATTTTATTTTGGAGGGCAACACACACATACAAAGTATTAAAAAAATAACAGTTTATACAGTGAGAATTAAGATTTTCTTTTACCTCCAATGTCTCAGTTTCACTCCCCATAGGCAATTATTGTTACCCATTTTTCACATATTTTTTCAAAGATATATATACTTTTCACTTAATATGTATAAGATTGCTAGTACAGATTATTCTAGTGCATATAATTGCTTTACTCTTTTTAATGTCTGCATCATATTTAATTGGATAGATGTACCATACTAGGTTTAAACAGTCTCATGTTGATGAATATTTCATTTTCCCCCCAGTATTTCATTATTTTACAGATCTATGTGTGTAGAAAAATTAGATATTTTAATGGGCATATCACATTTTAAAGGCCAGTTTTAAATATTTTAAAATATTTTTAATAGAAAAGTTAGTACATGAAAATAGTTAAAAATGAATGCATGCAAAGGTTAATAAAAAGTAAAAAGAATTTCTCAATTAATTACTGCCTACTCTTAAAATATAGGTGCTGTTCTTGGATATCTTTAGGTAAAAAAAATTGTGAATATAAGAATCTATACTAATAAAAGAGTAACATGCTAATTAACTGTACCTTTGCATCGCCTACCAGCCAATCAGGAGTGAGTATGCAAATTAATCCAACAAAGATGGTGGGTTAATCTGCATATGTAGGCACCAAGTGGCTGGGGCGTTCCACTCCAGGCCTCTGGGCAGTGTGGGAAGGTGTAAAGGTGGCTCCAGGCTGGAGAGAAAAGGCAGCTCCAGCCAGAGCTAAGGCGGTGCCAGCAGCCAGGGAAGAAACGCCCATTCTTGTACAAATCTTTGTGCATGAGGCCTCTAGTCTGTAATAATAGTCTATAATAATAAAAGCATGCCTAACCGGTTTGGCTCAGTGGATAGAGCATTGGTCTGCAGACTAAAGGGCCCCAGGTTTGAATCTGGTCAAGGGCATGTCCCTTGGTTGGGGGCACATCTCCAGTAGGGGGTGTGCAAGAGGCAGCTGATTGATGATTCTCTCTCATCGATGTTTCTAACTCTCTCTCTCTCTCTCTCTCTCTCTCTCTCTCTCTTCCTCTCTCTCTTCCTCTCTGTAAAAAATTAATAAAATATATTAAATTTATAAAAGCAATAAAATATATTTAAAAATAATAATAAAAGTGTAATGGGCTAATTAGACTAGATATCCTTCCGGTGACCTTCGGATGAAGCCAGGGCTGCCAGGGAAGCCTGAGTCCCGGTGCCAGAGGGAAGCCGGTGCCAGCAGCCGGGGGAAGACAGGCCTACACTTGCACGAATTTTGTGCATCAGACCTCTAGTACATACATGAAGCTCTCACTTGAAAAAAATTACCACAGTGGGATCATGTTATAATTACAAACCTTGCTTCTTAAACATAAATATATTAACTATTTGGTATTTTCTTAAAATTATACAAATAATACTCAATTTAAAATGTTTATTGAAAGAAACTACACCAATTAAAAATTATTACTTCTTTATCAGAAGATAAACTCCCCTATACTTGCCCCTCAGGTGAAGATATTGAGCACTCCCAATACCCTAGAAGCCCCACCTGCATCACTATCTTTATGTCTCCTCACAAAAGTAACCATTATTCTCACTTTATCATAATCATCTCCTTTTTTTAATACAGTTGATCCTCATTATTCATTATTTGCAAATTCACCTTTTCATTAAAATTTATTTGTAACCTCAAAATCAATACTTGAAGTATTTTTGTGGTCATTTTTAGACATGGGCTGAACTGTGAAAAATGAGTCAACCAATGCATATTTTCCCAGCTGGGGTCAAATAAGGCACGCTCAGCTCTCTTGTTTCAGATCTTGTACTGTATACAGATTCTTTTCACAACCTGTTTAGAGCCCCTTTTTCTCATTTTTGTGCTTTTCATTAGTGTTTGAACTGGCCATAAGGGTAGTTCTGTGTGTGTTCCTACAAAAGGCTGAGAAATGCATTATAGTGAAGATACATGTTAGATAATGTTTGTTCGGGCATGAGTTACAGTGCTTTTGGTTGTTAATGAAACAATGATAATTAATCAGTCCTATATAATAAAAGCCTAATATGCTAAGTGTCTGGTTGTCCAGTCATCTGTTCAACCAATCAAAGCATAATATGCTAATAATATGCTAAGGATGCTGGACTGCTCGCTATGATGTGCACTGACCACCAGGGGGCAGACGCTCTGACCAGTATGTTGGCTTTCTGCTGGGGTCCAGCTGATTGGGACTGAGCAAGATGGGCTGGGCATGCCCTGGAGCCAACCTCCCATATTCCTCCCTGGCTGGCCCCTGATTGGACCTGATTGGGACTTGGCGAGATGGCCCAGATCTGCTCTGATAGGGACTGGGTGAGGCGGGGCCAGACATGCCCTGAAACCTTTCCACAGTTCCTCCCCAGTTCCCCAGTTTTAATGACTGAGGAACAGAATAGAGATATATCTTAAAATAATATAATAGACCATACCACAAATATACCATATGTATAGTTGTTAAATGATTACTAAAATATGTTTAAGCCGAAACTGGTTTGGCTCAGTGGATAGAGCGTTGGCCTGCAGACTGAAAGGTCCTAGGTTCGATTCCGGTCAAGGGCATGTACCTTGGTTGCGGGCACATCCCCAGTGGGGGGTGTGCAAGAGGCAGCTGATAGATGATTCTCTCTCATCGATGTTTCTAACTCTCTCTCCCTCTCTGTAAAAAATCAATAAAATATAAAAATAATAATTAAAAAATACATTTAGTTAACATCCATCATCTCACATAGATATTTTTTGTGATGAGAATTTTTAAGATGTACTCTCTTAGCAACTACCTGATTTTTAAAAGATGGTAGATGTGTATTTGGATAGGACCATTTTGATATATCAGTTTAGTTATGTCTCATGGATCAAATGTTTAGTGTTAGATTATAAACAGTCAACCCCACAAGGAATAAAGGGAATTTTTCCTTAGATCACAGGCCAATATCTATGCAGACAATAGTTAACTGGCGATGGGGCCGGCCTAATGTACACTGTTACAATGCAATTATCTGAGTGTTCTGTGGAAACATTTGTTAGATGTTTCCTGGAGCTTAGAGTGAAACCCCAAATTTAAAAGAACTCCTGTCACATTTTTCAGGACTGAACCAAAAATTGGAGGTATTTTACAACTCAGCCCAGTTAATAGAAAAATTGTAGAAATAACTAAACTTTTCCTTTCATGAAATTTTGGGTACCTATTCTTTTGCTTCTGTTGCTTTGGTTTTAAAAATAAACTTTTGCTTTCTCTTATTGATATGTGCTGGGAAGGCGGAAGGGGGTGAGGGATGTTCATACTGTAGAACCAAGGAATAATTTGAAACAGCAGGTTTACCTTGAGTGAGGATAGTAGGTAGGTGTTTGACATTTGTTGAATGTCTAGGTAAGCTGGTGAGTACTAGTTATAGTTTATAACATTTCAGAACAGAAAGGGGGAATAGCTTTGTCAGATATAGGTGGGGCTGTAAGAGATGCCATATTATGAATAGAGAGTTTTTAAAATAATTACATTTTTAAGATTTCAATCTAAATATGTAGATTATCAAAACCAAAAGCCAATAATTGTAGTAAGACAGTATTTATTTGTCTATATGATGACTTTTCTAAATAATTTATCATCCAGCCAAGACAGATTTTATTTACAGGGAGAAAAATTAATCATGGACTATTCTGGGCAACCAGAACATATGCTCTCCTAGTTAAAACAGATTTCATTTTTTCTAGCTCTCATTGGAGATTGTTCATAGATCCATTTTAATAGATTTTTCTCCTAGTCATTACACTTTTTAAGTAGCACACACTTAAAAGGAATCATTAGTAAATGTGAGTACACACATTTGTGTTTTTCTAAAATCTATTTTTAGGCTGCAAACCAAGGGTCAAAATTTAAAGACCGTCGGCTACAAATATCATGGCACAAGGCCAAGGTGCCTTCTGTATCTACAGAGACCGAGGAAGAAGAAGTCAAGGAGGAGGTAAATTTAATGATTGAAAATAAGAGTTTAAAAAGAAAAAAAAAAAAGAATTAGATTATTTCTTAGTTATATATTTTTCTGACATTAAAATACTGAATTATTGCATGAATGCAGATATCTAAGACTAGTCTTAAAATTTATTAAAACATCAAAAGGTACATACCGTATTTGCCGGCGTATAAGACGATTTTTTGGCCCTGAAAAATATGCCTCCAAGTGGGGGGTAGTCTTATACAGCGAGTATATAACAAACTCTGTATTTTTAGTGGAAATGTTAGGGGGTCGTCTTATACGCCCAGTCTCTTATACGCCGGCAAATACGGTAAATATAAAAAGCTTTGGGGGATTATTTTCTGGTGTAAGAGACTTTTTTAAATTGGTTGTTTGGGCTCTAGATATTTTTATTCTGGTAAATGAGGACATGGATTATATGAATAAATTAAGTTTTAGCTGATTGTTGAAGCTTTTAGTTTATTCAGGTTCCATAAGTAATAGATGGGAGTTTCTTTCCTTCTATGTAGAGTTGGTTAAAATGTCAGTGTAAAGAAGTAAAACATAAGAGGGAAGGCTAGGCAAGTCAAAGTCTTAAAGTAATGCAAGTACTAAATAACCAGCTTCCTAAAATATAAGAGAATTGATGCTGCTCTTTTACTACTATATTTCTAATTAGTTTATAAAATGGATACTCATCCAACATTGCAAGTTATTCCTGATTCATCACAGTTTTGATTTAAAATATATCTAGCATTAATGGTTGGTCAAGAGGCTTCTAACCATATGGGTAATTTTATATAACCGAAGTAGAAACATGTTCCTGTGTTAAAAGAAAAAAAAGAAAAACCTTGATTATTGGGAAATATTTGCAGATACTTCTACTTTGTGTAACTTTTTATATTTTTATATAAGATCTTGAATGTCATTGTCATGGGGAAGTCAGTATATTCTCCCCTCATAAATAAGCTAATATTAAAGGAAAGGTTTAGGAGTTTGAATGGTCATTTACTGTGTAATTTTTAAGTTAATTGAATAAAATTAAATTAATTTTATCAATAACATTTTATAGGTATTTTTATTTTCCCTACTAAATATTCATATATTATTTACTTTATTTTTCTGATGACTTTAGATAGAAATCTTTTCCTATTAAGACTAAGAAAAGTTAGCAGAGAGAATATTTTATATATATAGGTTGGGCAAAAACAGGTTTACTTTAATCTACGTTTATTAATTTTAATATTGATTAAAACCTGTATTTTAATTTATTAATTATTTTCCATATGAACAACAGTAAACCTACTTTTATCCCCCCAGTACATGCAAAAAAAAAAAAAAAGTTTTTTTTATGTGTGTTCGGTTTGTTTGTTTTTGCTCTGAAAGATACTTGTAAATCCAGCCTTTATATTTAGTCTATTTGTCCTTTCTCCTAAAAGGTATTTTATTTAACTTCTTGTGCCACTAAGCAGATTTTACCCTCTCTTTCTTTAGGAAACAGAAACCTCAGATTTGTTTTTGCCTGATGATGATGACGAAGATGAAGATGAATATGAGTCTCGTTCATGGCGAAGATGAAATCTGAAGCGAGCTGTATAATTTTTTTAGGAATATTTGTTTAGAAGAACAACTTTTAAAGTTATTTAAAGACGTCAATGAGCCAAAAATTTTTTTTATTTTTCTTTTCCACACAATAGATTTAAGGACAGCAAGTTTGCTATTTAAACACATCTCATAACTGTTCATGATATTAAAGCACCAAAGGCCTAGTACTTTTACACAGTTGTGAAGATCCGCAGGATGACATGGATAATCTCTAGAGCCTTATTTTTCCACACCGCCTGTCTCTGTTGCTACTGGTGTTGGATTATGATGTAAATGACAGGGTGTTCAGAAATTTTATTTTGGATTATAATCTGATAAAATTTCTTTAAATGTCAAAATTGCCTGGAATCTCTTAACTCTTAGCTATTATGGATGGGTCGTCAGACAGTAGGAGACATTTGTAATTGAAATACCCTTCTGCTTTCAAGAGTTGTCTTGGAAGAAAAGTAAATTTATTTTCTTTCTTTCTTTTTTTTTTTTTTTACTGAGGAGGAGCCCAATTTGTATTAAATCTAAATTTGGGGGGGGGGGGAGGTGGCTTATCTGTAGAAGTAAATACTACTTTAGTGTAAACCATACAAACTCTGTGTTCTTAAATGCTATAGGGTAATGGAAGCTAGCTCTGTGGTATTTTCATTCTGTCATTATATCAACTCTCCTGCACTTCTGTTGCTGCTGATTCTTTACTTTGAAATTAGTGAGTATTGGTTCAGTTGTGTTTTGTTTTTTTTTTTTAACATTCTCAGAATATAAAAGGTTTTTACCCATTGCCCCTTTCTCAACCCCATTTTCTTTCTTCTGCCTTTTTATTACTAGGCCCGACTTACCCATTATTGAGATATTCTTTTCGGTCACTAAAAGTCAACCCTAATAAAAAGTTTAAACCAGCAAACACCTTGATAAATGTTTAGATGAGAATAATGGAAGGATTTATGGGGAAAGTCAAATCACTAGCTTTTTTTTCTTTTGTAATGCTTAAGTTTAGTTAATAGTTACACAAAAGGGTTAAAAAGTGTCTGAAATTCTTTTCCAAAATTAAACCATGATGGTGAGGTGTTGGGGTAGGGTAGGGGTGGGGAAGGGTAGGGGGATGGGAATGCTAGTAATAAATGGGAGTCATAACTTGACTTTGATCAGATGACCTTATTTTTTGATAATTTTGTAGCTGTTGCTATCCATGAACATATGCATCCTTCAGTAGACAGTTTCTTTCACTGTGTGCATTTTTACTGTACACTGTATAGAGTAGAGTATCTGTTAAGTAAAATATATATGTAAATGTATGTCCTTGTGTTCTGAATGGTAGATGGAAAAACAGAGGAGTAACACTACACTGTATTCACCCCTGAGGAAATAAAATGATTACTGTACATAGGATGTCACTTTTTCAAGAGTATACACATCTATGTTTTTATATACGTGTGGTGTGAAAATTTGAAACTTCCTGTTGGCTTCAGAAAGTTCTTGGTGATCACTATATCAAGGATTTTGTTTCTTGAAGTAAAGACTGTTTCTTAAAATAGAAACTATTCACTAAGAAACTTAAAACCATCAGGACTCTAGATTTACATAGCTACAAGAAGTTAAATCCCACGTTCTGATTATCTTTTCTACTTATTTTCCTGGAATGATGTGTCAAACCAGGATCATTTTTATGTTCGTTGTAACTTCCCCTTCGCAATAATAAGGACTTCCCCTTCCTAGGTTGTTGTTATATTTCTGATAACACTGAAGCTAAAATAAGCTTATAAAAAGATGAAAATGTTACAGTGGGGTACCTAGAATAAGCAATCTTGCTCCTCCCTCCATCTCTAATGAAATTTTCTTGATGTCTGTGGCTCAGTCGGTATATATTTTGAAAGATTCATTGTGGTGAATATTTTGAGTCCTGACAGTTTAAACGTGATAGAGGGAACAAAGGATTTATATATTTTTTGTACAAAGTTTTTTCTTAAACTGTATAATTTTGTAAATAATTTGTTTGTTTTCTTTTGTGTACTAAAACTACCAGCGTATAGATTTCAATAAGAATTGTTGTATTTTTGTATTTGGAAACTGAAAATTACAGTAAATTAATGGAGCTGTAAGAAAATTTTCAGTAGACTGACAGTTCAACAGAATGAGATTCCTTTTCATATGGTTTTTTTTTTTAACCTCAAAATTGACATCTTATTACACTCAATACAGGGAGATTTGTTTGCCTTTTTAGTTATTGGGAGAGAGGGGGGTGAAAGAGAAGAGTGTTAAAGTGAAGAATAGATAGACTTTTTCCAGTAAGATCCTTTGTATAAAACTGGTTTTTCCATGCACCTTATATAAGACTAAAATACTTTTTAAATGTTCTAAGAATTATAAAACATTTTTGACTCTCAAAAATGAATTCAAAATAATGAGTTAAATATAATATTAGAACATTTAAGTTAATGTTAACATAAAATAGTTGAATATGTGTTTTTCCTTTAGGACATTTTTATCCCCATCCTCAAATCCCCAACTATTAGAATTTATTTTAAAAGGAAGTACCATAACTTGTTTTCTTGGCATCTTCAGTTACAGATATAACATGTACCATCTGAGGCAAGCTGTCTTCTTTTTAATGAGTGTGACAACTTTCTAAGCTTCTAAGTAGCTGATGACCAATCTGCCTAGGTCAGCCTGGTTCACTAGTGGATTGCTGCCCAAGTTTACAGAGGTAACCCCAGGGAATGCAGAATTTCTTTGCATTTCTTCTTGTGGGAAAATTGATGATTGAAAAACGGTCTTGTTATGACGAAACAAAGGTCCTACTGATGGATCATTATTTCAAAAAGAAGAAAAAAATCATGTGAAAAGGAATAGTGGTTCTTATGTATAGTACGCCTGTATTATAGTTTTTACAAAATTGTGAACTTGTGTAATAGTATAATAGGAGATATTGTTGAATTTCTAACTGTTTATACATTTAAATTCATATATGTAATGTTTGTTTTATCAATTACAATCTGAATTTCTAAGAAGCATGTTGACTTTTGCAATAAAGATGCAATATGGAATGGTTCACAATCGGAAAAAAAAAAAAGAAAAGAAAAAAGATAAAAGTATTATGAATTTAAAAGAATTTGGAAAACTTATGAACCATTCCAAAAATTATAACAATCACCAAAAGAGCTGTAATTCTGGCTTGTTCTGGAAAGAAAGAAAATGTGTGTGTATGCTTGTTTGTGTGTGACTGTGAGTGAGTAGTGGGTATGTATGTGTGTTTTATGTTGAGTTCATCTACATGAGAGAATGCTCCTCTATGAAACTGGGTATTGAAACCACTGGCTATAAAATATTCAGTAGAATAACTCCCTCAACAGGGTGGTCTTGGAAATGAAAAAGAAGGGGATAAAGTATTACTTGTTAGTAAGCTTTGATAGCCATATTTCTTTGTTCATGATGGGTCTTGCTATCCCTGATAAAAAGCACAAACAATTTTATAAAAGCAATTATTTTAATGTTACCTTGATATTCAATGTGCCTGCCAACAACAGGAAGGAACTTTCCCCCCCTTTTTTTCTAAAATATGTTTTTATTGATTTCAGGGAGGGAGGAAAAAGGAGAGAGATAAAAACATTAATGATGAGAGAGAAGCATTGATTGGCTGCTGTCTGCACACTGGGGATCGAGCCCACAACCCAAGCATGTGCCCTGACTGGGAATTGAACCATGATCTCCTGGTTCCTAGGTCGATGCTCAACCACTGAGCCTTGCCGGCCACCTGGAAGGACATTTTTCTTAAGTGGAATAGAAATATGGGAAAAAACACCTTGAAGAGATGACTTCTAATTGTGATCTCTAATAGTAAAGAATAACAAGAAGGGATCTTACATTCTAAGGACTTGAGAGGTGATGAGAAAGGAAAGTATATGACTTGGGCTCATGTTTCTCATTTGAAAAATTTCTTACAAAATTCCCTTTGAAATGATTATTCATTGTCTAAGAAGAGTCATTCTTTCAATCTCAGCCTATATAGGAAATTACTAAAGAATGGGAGTAAATTTCATTTTCAATCTTTTCAAATAAATTTAACCTGTATTTAATGAATTTGGTAAATGGGGAATAAGCTGTGTGATCATTTGTTTTGAATAGATGAGAATTTATCCTCATCTATACAGGGCGCCTCCCCCCCCAATGTATATACACTTTAACAGCTGATAGTACAGTTTTGAAAATGAAATGTATTTTGATTAATACTGCCTTAATAGTTATTCAGAGTGAGATACATTTTTGGGTGACACCCTACATATTTATAATAAACATTAGTTCTGGGAATTTTAGTGGGGATAAGCATAATTCTGAAAATAGTTATATCTGTTTAATATTAAGTCAAATATTTTACTAAAATGACCTCTCAATTAACTGGTTTTATGTGATTTTTTAGTGTTTTAGATGTAGTAAATTATTCTAAAGCAAGGATAGATTTTGAATCATGAGTCCCAGTGTAGTATCTAGTCTGTATCTAATAGTAATTATATTACAGTAAACAGAAGGTATGAACATTTATATAAACACTTGAAATGTTTGAGATGATAGAGTTGCTTTAAACAAGGGCAGACCTGCATATTTTGTGTCATTTTAGTGTCAGATCTATTTGAGGAGCCAGGGAGCACTGACTCAAAATATAAGGCTCTTAACTGTTACTGCATGTGCTGTGAATCCCCTTCATTTAATGCTAAATTGATTTTATTGTCAAGTGATCCCCTTTCTATAGGGTCATCTACCATTTGGCCTCTTACCTGGTTCTTTGATCAATCTTAGGTTAACTAAGCCATTCCAGCATTCTGAGATGGGTGACTTGATACAGGTGAAATTAAGGTCAGAATAGTGCTTAATGACTGTTTGCAAGATAATTGCAGTTTGAGTCTACTCTTAGGCTTCTGCAAACATATTCCCCCCCCCTCCTTTTTTGTATGTGGAGGTGGTTATTAAACATGATAAACGTGGCTGTCACCTTTTATTTATTTATATTATCTTTCTGTGAAAGAGGAGCAAGAGCTTGTTAGCTTGTTTTCCATGAAAATAGGCTGCTATTTCCTACATCCTACCAGTTTTCTAACCACTTCATAGGGTTCTTTAATTTTGATATAGTGGTCCATTGGTATTTTAAAGTAATGGTTATTTTTCATATAGAGGTACTGATTTAGTATTTGATTGCTCAAAATCATTCTTAATTGTTTGTCAGGGAGTCCAGGTGTGAAAATAAGTCTTTTTAGTTTCCTAGGCCTTTTCCTGTTCTCAGTATTGCTTTGTGAAAACCTTATAAAAGTGAATGTCTTGTTAACAGTTTCCTAAAGTTCTTGTGATTCCATCTTTTCTTATTTCCCCCAGGCAGCTCTTAGTGTAAAATATTGATATATTTCTCCCAGTTTTAAATTAAATGAGATAATAAGGGCTAATGTAGACCTTGCCCAATTATTCTGGTTTCTGGAGGATGATTTGGCCTCGAGGGTGAGTTCTTAGACCAAACACTGCCTATATTTCTGTGTAAGCACCTGTTCCTGCATAAACTATTAAGTTATAGATTCTGAACTACCACTGCAACAAAAGATTTACTGTAGGATTCAAGTTTTTAACATTTTGAGCCTGTAGGGGGCTCTAGGAGACAAAATTTAGTTGGTCTTAGAGTAGTGACTGAATCCTTTTTTTCCCCCACAGCAACTCACAGTAAAAATATTTTGCTTTGTGATACAGTATATACACACTTCCTCCAAACAAAAGTTTACCAAACAACACCTTTATTACTCAGTATGCATGTGATATTATTTAATCTATTATTTTTTGTCAGGATCCACAATTTGGCTTTCAAAATTGCAATTTGGAAAACATTAGCCTATTGAGATACAAGGTGAATTGGATTTCTAAAAAATATTTTTAATTGATTTCTGAGAGAGAGAGAAACAGCAGTGATGAGAAGCATAACTGATAAGCTGTCTCCTGCATGCCCCTTACAGGGGATTGACCAGGAATGAAATCGAGACTTCCTAGTTCATAGGTTGATGCTCAACCACTGAACCACACTGGCCGGGCTGAATTGGATTTTTAAATCACTCTCTTCCTTGCTGTAACATCGTCAGTACTATTTTGAGTGTAAAATGATGTAATTTAATGTTTTGTATTTTGCTTGGAAAAGTAGTCAAGTCTAAAATTAAAGGTGAAAAACTATATATCAGTGTCTTGATTACTTGATGTTCTTGAGTGTGAAGGTATTTTTAATTTTAAAATAGACAACTGTGAGTGTCTTTAAACTTGCCTGCAGTTTTATATTTTTGTCATTTGTTGTGGGAGAGAAGTAGATGAAATTCAAGTCATTGGCTTTGAGTTTTGCATTTAGAGTCACCTTAGCTATCAGCCATCAAAACTAATCCAAGTTTGATGTCTATCTCTGAGAAAATTGTACACATTTCAACCTTGTGCCATTGAATTTCACCTTTTTCAAACACATTTTCCTATAAGTTATCAGAAGTAGGAAATAAAAAATAATTACCTAATCATTGCCACTTTTCTTAATCTTGGGCAAGTGTGTTACTTGTATCTTTACATGTCTGAGCTTTTCCAGTTTCTAAAATGTAAAGAAAAAGATTAGGAACATGATGAGAATGTTGACATATTTTCAGAAAGCCACAGGAGGAAAACTATTAAGACTGCAAAGTATTGAAATCAGCCCTAATGAAATGTAAGTTATTTGTATATTTTAGAAAGTCTATTCTCTGTTCGTGTTCATGCCTTTGAGATTCTTTAAGCAATAAAACCTGACTTCCCTGTAATACCATGGTACCAAGTAAATATTTTCCACTAAACTGTTTATTTTAAACTATTCATTAAAATACATATATATTTTCAACTAAATTGATAATTTTAAACTGTTCACTTAAAAAAAAAGTAACTGGCATGTATTGAATGCAGACTGTGTTTCAGGAATGGCTCTGTAGTTTTCCTGCATCCTGTCTTTGCACAGCACTTTGATGAGGTGCAACTCATCTTGGAACTGAGTTTTGGGGAGATTAAGTGGTTCCCAGAGATCACACAGCCTCGAGTGGTGGGACTAGGATTTGAACACAGATCTGACTCCAGAGCTCAGCTTTTAACCTCTGTGCTCTGCTGCTTTTAATAAAATGGAATATTACAAGTCCATAGGATGTCACTGGTCTTTTTTTATTAGTGTCTGTCAAACACTGCCATTCTGACTCCATCCATTTCATCTGCCTCGGGTTGGAACCAGGCTTCCGTAGGGAGCAGTACTGTTTTTAGGTAGCATATTGGAAACCATAGCGAACCGTGTTTATATATGCTAATTTGTGGGGAAACATTTTAAAGTAATTTTCTGTGACCTCGGTAATGTACAGCCAGCCAATTTGATACATTTCACAATGATTTGGCTATATCATAACCTATGTTTATTTTATTTTCAATTTTATCTTAAACATTTTCTCTGGCAAACTGAATTATGATAATCTTGCAATATTTCTACCTTGTTTCTTTGTGTGTGTTTTTTTAATATTGCTGGTGCCTTCTTCCTTTTAACCTTGGCATTACAAAAATCATGTTGCACATAAATAAGTTACATGCTTTTATTTAATGATGTTTTCATATAGTATACTGAATTTTCTAGGCAGAAAGTGCTGAGAATAGCAGTGTTCATTTATAGTTATGTTTATGCCATAGATTTTTTTTTCAAAAAATAATATATTCTCAATGAATAAAACTGGTGTTCTTGTTCTGTTTATAGAATTATCTGATTTTTACATGTTCAGGTTTCTTAGTTTAGTAACACCATTCTAAATCCTTGTGGATTTCTAATGTTAGTTTTTTGGCAACTATAAAATGTTTATTGACTACTAATGATATGGTAGTAATTGTCATCTCAAAAAAAAAAAAAGAGAGAAGCATCCTTGGGAGAAAGGGGGCTTTTTATTCTTTGACAACCCATGAGAAAAGTAGGCATGTTCTAATAGATAATTCTTACTCTTGACCAATTTAGTAGCCATTGAGAATATTCCCAATATGGTAAGTTGGCCAGGAAAATTGCTGAACAAAATGATTATAACATTCTAGTTATAGTATATGCTTTAGAAAAGGTGTTTACCCCTTAAAATTTGGAATGCATCATTGAAAAATATTTTGCTGTCATCAAATGCTAAAAAAAGTGTGCCATTCTTAAAGCATTATCAATGTTTTTCCTTCGAAATATTAAAGATGGGGAAAAATTTTACACATAGAACTTAATTTCTTAGAATCATAATTTCATATTTTTTGAAAATTTTTTTGTGTACAACAAGCACTTCTCTCCCTGTGATTTATTTAAATCCTAATAAATTATACATTTCTGCACTTTAGCCATTCATGTGAAAAATATTTAGAGTTTCCTCAATAGAACGGTGCTATGTGGTCTCCTGAGGCCCCAAGGATGTCAAAGAAGTTTCTTCCACTCTTAGTTTTTCTTTTCCAAACGACTATTGATAAGTCAGATAAAGCTGAAGAAATATCTAAAAGATGGAAGTGAACAATTAAAATCTACTTAGAATGGAGAATTTATTTATGTAAGGGCCCTATTTTTATGGCAAGCTTTTGTGCTGGGTCTTAATTTTTGGAAAGCTATTTGTGAGTTGTAGGCACCTATCAATTTCTCAGAAATTTCTTGGGAAAAAACACACACAACCTATCTGGTATATTCAGACATATTCAGAAAACATTGAGTATTGTCTATAGAAACAGTATACAGCATATTTTGATTTTCCTTTTTTACAACCCAGGATTGCCCTCTTATTCATTTTGAGATTCGATTATCTTCACTGGTGGTGGTTTTATGCTTCATGGACATAAGGTGGGAGAAATGGTACAGTAGCTGTTTTCATTTGTTTTTCTTTGTGGCTATTAGAGTCAGAATCTACAGAAAATTTGCACACTTAAAATACGAGTAAGTGCAGAGAGTTTTGATTCTGTTCAACATTTTAGTAGAGCTGTCATCATTTTTGCCCAGAAACATGATTTTGTATGTGTGTGTATACCATAAATAAGTTAAAACATAGATCAGACAGGGTAAAATAATCTGCACACAGAAGCCCTTGAATAACTTTAAAAAAATTCCACTTATTTTTTATTTTATTTTCCCCCATTTTTAATTATTAAGGTATTTTATGTGTACATAGCTTACCATTGCGCCCCCCACCCCTTGAATAACTCTTGAATAAATAAATGACTTGAAGAACCAAGCAGTGGAAATATAAAACAATCTACCTCTGCCTTTTATTTGGTTAATTTTTATTTCATTCACCAGTCAATTTTAATGGTGCTAAGAAATGATTGAAGACAATTACTATTTCCCAATATATTCCCCATGAGTTTTTTTTTTTTTCTAATTTAAATCTTTCTTTAAGCATGGTACCATTTTTGTGTAGTATTTTTTAAAAAATCATCACCCAAGGATATGTTTTTTTAAAAAAATTATTATTGATTTCAGAGAAGAAGGGAGAGAGAGAGAGAAACATCAATGATGAGATAGAATCATTGGCTTCCTCTTGCACATCCCCCACTTGGGATCAAGCCCACAATCCGGGCATGTGCCCTGACAGGGAATCGAACTGTGACCTCCTAGTACCTAGGGCAAGGCTCAACCACTGAGCCACTTGAACCAGGCAGGATATGTTTTTGGTTTGTTTTTTAAATGATTTTAGAGAGAGAGGAAGGGTAAGGGAGAAAGAAACATAGATGTGAGAGAGAAACATCAATTGGTTTTTGCCCCACCCAGAGATCAAACCCACAACGTGTGTGTGTGTGTGTGTGTGTGTGTGTGTGTGTGTGTGTACTGAACAGGACTGAACAGGATCTAATCTGCAACCCTTCGGTACATGGGATGATGCTCTAACCAACTGAGCTACACCAGCCAGTGCTGTGTAGTACTTTAATGTGCATATTCCCAGTCTGAAACAGGCATGGGTAGCAGAACTGAGGTCCCACAGGTCTGATGCAGGTAGCTTATCTCACGCAACTGGGCCATTCCCCAGCCATATAGTCAAAATAACATTGTCTCCCATTTCAATGCTCTTTATGTGATCCACTGTGCTGTGTGTTTTCAAACATTCTTATGTAGTCCTTTCAACAGCTCTCTGAGGTATCCTAAGATTTTTCCCTTTTTGTGCAAGGGGAAACTGAGGCACAGTTTATAGTCTTAAAGCCAATATTTGAAGTCCCCTTATATCTGACTTAAAAGTAAGTCCTTTAATCGTTGCTTGATACTGTGTTCACGTCCCAATTCCAGCTACCTATGTGAGCTTGGGTTAATTAGTCTTTTGAATGCTCAGTTTACTCCTATAAATGAGTATTACAGTATTAGTGCCCATTTAATGTTCACAGGATTGCAATAAGCATTATGTGAGTTAATGTTTCTGAAAATACTTTGTGAAATGTAATCCACTATTAGCAGACCATCTAATCATCATCGAATTGTCTGAATGGAGTTATTCTTACCTACAATGGAATTTTCTACATGGTCTATTAAATCTTGTGGAACTGCTTAAATGTGTTTAGCAACGCTGGAAAAAAGAGAAGGAACACTTCATACCTGAGTTTTCACTTCTATGTTTCTTTTATGTGCCACATTAATCAACTAGATAGAAGACTAAGACATTTTTCTAACCCTTGGCAATTGAAAATGTATACATTACACATCTAGCCATGAAGTGAGTCCAGTCACAGTCACTTAACTGCAGATGGTTGAAGGGGGTCTCTTTCCTGACTAGAATCCTCTTGCCAGCCTCCCACAAAAGAACATAAGTAGTTTTTACATACTTATGTAGTATGCTACAGAAAAGCATAAATATTTCCCCAAGTCTCAAGCCCTTTGACCTGGGATTTTACTTAACATGTTTCAGAATCACCCTCCCTGACTGTTCTGTTTGTCATCTAATCTGCTCTAGTCTGATATATCCTGTAGTTTGAATCTGTAAAAGGAGATTTTTCTTGCCTTAACAATTTTGTACAGTGTACTTTTATATACTGGTTTATATACTGGTCAGTGAATTGTGCTTTAGGATGTGGCCATTGGGAAACATAATAGTGAAATGGAAACTATTTTTCATACAGGATCTATTGGGGGGGGGGGGGACTAGAATTAGCTCTTAAGTAGATATATTATTAGTAACATGTATGTGAAGTAACTGCACGAAGTATGCGTGGATTTTATGTTTTTAGATAAAAAAGCAGAAAAAGTAGTTAAGCAAAACCAATGGATGAAAAACTCTGGGGAGGGAGGGCATGTATGGGAGTGGGGGGAAGGCAATGGAAAGATATGTACACCTATAATACCTTAATAAAAATAAAAAATTAGTTTAAAAAAGTAGTTAAAAGCAAGCTGTCATTTTTCTCCATCTTTATAAAATTATTTAAAGATACATGCTGGGAAAAGAATCATGCTCTTAAAACTATTAAGGATTTCTTTTTCTTTTTTTATTCTTGTCAGTTCTATTATAACCATTTAAGCAAATTTAGTAATTTATTAAACATTCTGGAAGATAAAAAAGTTTTGAAACACTCAAAAATAGACACATGTTTTGTCCGGAAAGGATGGAATCTTACCTGTGCTGGCTTCCCCCTCCTCACTTCTAGCTCACCCCACTGACCAGAGGGAAACTTCCTTCTTTGAGACTGTCTTTATCTATCTACTAGAGGCCTGGTGCATGCATTCATGCATGGGTGGGACCCCTAGGCCTGGCCGGCAATCGTGGCCATGGGGAAGGACCACAGCAGGTTGTCTGTGGGGGTGCACTGACCACCAGGGGCAGCGTCTGTGTTGAGCATCTGCCCCCTCGTGGTCAGTACATCGTCACAGTGACCGGTTGACTGGTCACTTAGGCTTTTATCTATATATAGGTTTGATACTTCATCTCTCTAAACATAAAACTGCAAGACTTTTCTCTTTTTTAAACCTTTTCCTGGTAGCAAAGGATTTCCCTTTCCAAAGGAAAGAGGCTGTGACCACATGACTCCCTCAGGAATGGCCAGAGGCACTATGCTTAATTCTTCTTTGTGTTCTGCCTTATTCTTTCTTACTGGTGGAGTAATTAACTTAATGTGACTACCCAGAAGCCAGAGGCAAAATTGTATTTCAAATTTTAAAAAATCAAACGGAGGTAGCAGATGTGAAATTTTTGAAAATGGCTTTATCTGGAACATTTGGCGAACGGGTTTTTTCCACTGTCATGAATATATATACCTGTGGACTCCATTCTAACTATTCTGTGACCCAAAAGGGAAGCGCTGACGGGGGGAAAATATGAGCCCATCTTATAACCAAACACACTGCCTTTTTCAGACAACAAACCTGGGGTCACAGATTACATGAGAATTTGGGGCTTTTGTGTAGGAAAAGATCACTTTAGTCAGTCTATGCATTGGTAGTAATAAAAAAGTCAACTTACAGGTTTTTGAAGAACGTTTGTACTGTATTGCATCAGCAACATGAGTGTCATCTGCTGGTTTCAGGGGGATATTAAATTATAAACATAGAGGAGACATCTTGCCATCTTGCCCCATATGAGTTGATTTTGCATTACCTAATAAGGCTACTAAGCTCAGGTTTTTAATAAGAATCATTTCCTCCTGAGCAATAAAAGGCTGGTAACTAAGGGAAGAAGAGAGATTCTGGAAAAGCCATTTAATTTTCTTCCTTTCCTCCACTAGCTGGTTTAATTGTTATTGCAATATATTCTACAGATATTTTAGTAATGGGTACAATTATAGAGGTTGCTTTTTAAAAAGTATATATTTTTTATTTCTTTCAGAGAGGAAGGAAGAGAGATATGGAATCATCAATGATGAGAGAAGATTATTTCCCCCCCCTCAACATTTCACCACATATATTTCTTATGCAGTCTAAGCTGAGAATGCCATGTAAATGTGTCACTGTGAAATGCAGCAATTTATTTTTCCCAATCAAAATAAGAAACAATTCAGTATGATCTTATTTCTATTTTTTGAAATATATTTTATTGATATTTTACAGAGAGGAAGGGAAAGAGATAGCTAGAAATGTCGATGAGAGAGAAACATCGGCCAGCTGCCTCTTGCACACCCCCCACTGGGGATGTGCCGGCAACCAATGTACATGCCCTTGACCGGAATTGAACCCGGGACCTTTCAGTCCGCAGACTGATGCTCCATCCACTGAGCCAAACCGGTTTCGGCCGCTTTTCCATTCTTAAATGGGCAAAACGCAAGGCTGACTGACCTCCTCTACCATGTTTCTTTGGGAGATCCACAGTGGGCTTGTGCAGGACTTCTCTCGTGTTTCCTTGGAGTGTGCCAAAAAGTGCGCACTACCGTCCATTACAATGAAGCCAGCTTGGCGATCATCTGAAAGGTTCGCTGTAAGAGCCTCTGTATGGAATTTGTTGTTACACAGATACAATGATGCATTATTAATTGGTTTGAAAGGTTCAAAGTCAATGTTGACTTTCTTCTCCTTTCCTTCTTCTGTTACAATTATACCACAGTACACAACCAGGCCATTGGGAGGTACTTGGTTATAAAGCTTGAGCCTTTGTTGTACAGACGTAATGGCTCCCAGGACTGAAAGGCGGTTTACTCGGGACTTAGTGTTAGACACAGTTCCAAACTCGTCTGCTAACATTTTTGCCACTGGTGAAATCTGGTCTTTGGGAGGAATGATCAATGATACCATGCTTGTGTCATTGCTTGGTTGCAGGCTCCTCGCTGGCCTGGGCCCTTGTCATGTGCAAGAGGCAACCAATCAATGTGTTTCTGTCACATCAATGTTTCTCCCTGTCTTTCCCTCTTCCACTGTCCCTAGGGGTGCCTCCAAGCTCTTAATCAGCTTCTTGATCTTCCAGATCTCCACGTTCCTATCTACAGCATTGGGGTTGTCTGCCATCTTCTCACCTCCTCCTCCCTCAAGAGAGAATTATTGACCGGCTGCTTCTTGCATACCTCACACTGGGGATTGAGCTCATAACCTGGACATGTACCCTGACCTGGAATGGAACTGTGACCTCTTGGTTCATAGGTTGACACTCAATCACTGAGCCACAGCAGCTGGGCAAAGAGGTTGCTTTTTAAAAGTGATAATATCTGTCCTAAAGTAAAAATGTATATGCAGAAGTTGGCGCAGATCAATCAAATAAGAGTAGTCTGGAAATTGTCATTTTGAATATCTTCATAAGCAAATTAGAAAATGTGTGCTGTGATGTGGTACAAAACACATAACTAGTTTGGTCATCAGCAACCTATCTCACCTTTTTTCATGTTTTTGTTTTTTAAGTGTTTGTGATTTTCCTTCAGATTAATTGCATTCTGCTCTGTGAGAGTTCATGTGTTTTTATAGATCACATAGCACATAAGCATGTGTCTCGGGTTAGAAGTGTGTGCAGAGGGACATAGAAAAGTGACCAGTGTGGGTAGAAAGACCAAGGTTGCCACTCGCCGGAGTGGCTCCTTGAATTCACTTGGTCTCTGTGCAGAAAGCAGCGCCGGTTACACGGCCTGACAGGCTGTGTGTTGTTTAATAAAACATGGAAGTGACCCAGAAAGCGTTGGCTGCACGTTGGGTTTGATTTTGTTGGTGCAGCTAACGGCCTGGACGCCTTGCTCGGCCCCTGCCTATTTCGCCCCCTTTTGAGAGCTTGATTTTAGGTAGTAGGTTCTCCTCCCTTGGTGGTTTTTCTATTTTAATTTCACACCCTCACAATTGGTCCAGGGATCACTGACGCAAAAGGAGTATTGCAGGGGCGGTGGACCACAGGGAGGATGGAGATACTAAAGGAATCTATTGTTCTTGTGTTGTTTCATATCTATTTCCTCTTCTCTCTATCTCTTTTTTTTTTTAATTTCATTGATATTTTACAGAGAGGAAGGGAGAGAGATAGAGAGCCAGAAACGTCGATGAGAGAGAAACATCGACCAGCTACATCCTGCACCCCCCCCCCCCCAATGGGGATGTGCCCGCAACCAATGTACATGCCCGTGACCGGAATCAAACCCGGGACCCTTCAGTCAGCAGACCAACGCTCTACCACTGAGCCAAACTGGTTTTGGCCCTCTTCCGTCTCTTACAAGTCCTTGGCTGAAGCCACCCCAGGCGAGCAGGCACAGAGGAAAACCTACAGGGGCACTGAGGAGAGCGGGGTGGTGGAGTGTGAGTGGATTCATGCCCGTGAGGCTCCGGCTTCAAAGGTAAGATGGTCCTTCTGTTCTGGCCCATAGGAGAACATGCCTTTGGTTTGCTGCAGACTACGGTAAGTGATGCATGTCTCGTGAGTGCATTGCACTAGCTACTGAAAATAGTCCCCTCCCACCCGGTTACTTTCTGAGAAGTAAAGCAATATTTCAACCACCTGTGCCAACCACCCATTAGTTGGCATTCACTCACTCCTTCAGATTGGAGTGGATGCCGGTTTATGCGCCAGCATTACAACTCCCTCTTCTCTTCATTCAAGGAAAAACCAGAGTGAGGGAGAGTGACTCCATTACAGGGTCTAACCTCAGGCCCGCCCTGACTTATGACAACAGATCTTACATTAATGTGGACACTCTTTAAACCTAGGACACGATGCGAGACATGGCACACGGTGTTGAGAATCCCTGCCTTTGACTAGTAGCTCCAAAATCTAACTGAACACCAGGAGGTTCCTAGGAAACTTTAAAAAATCCTGGTTACTGCCCTGGCCTGTGTGGCTCTGTTGGTTGGGTGTTGTCCCTCACATGAAAACGTTGCTGGTTCCGTTCCTGGCCAGGGCACATGCCTGGGTTTCAGGCTCTATTTCCAGTGTGTGGTGGGTGGGAGGAGGGCATCCAGGAGGCAGCCAACCAATGTTTCCCTCTCACATTGATGTTTCTTTCTCTCCCGCTTCCTCTCTCTCTGAAAATCAATTAAAAAAAAAAATATAGGTTACTAAGACTCAGCTATGAAGATTCTAATTCAGTAGTCCTATAGAGGGGCTCAAGTATACGCACAGACACATGCACATATGTATGCACAGAGTATATGAATATTATTATATATATAATTTTAAAAAAAATATATTTTATTGATATTTTACAGAGAGGAAGGGAGAGAGATAGAGAGCTAGAAACGTCGATGAGAGAGAAACATCGACCAGCTGCCTCTTGCACACCCCCTACTGGGGATGTGCCCGCAACCAATGTACATGCCCTTGGCCGGAATCAAACCTGGGACCTTTCAGTACGCAGACTGACGCTCTACCACTGAGCCAAACTGGTTTCGGCTATATATATAATTTAAAAAATGTTTCCCCAGGTGGTTCTGGCATGTAGCATGAGAAATGCTTCCCAGGATCCCTCCAGGTAGTTGATAACACACAATTCAGCAGGTTGAGCATTGGTGACTTGCCCAAAGATGAGTCTCCCTTGTGACTCTTTGGATACGAGGTCTGAGTGCGTCAAGCCTTTGAAAGGATCTGCTTCTCAGACTCCAGTGTGAGGCAGGAGAGCACGCTGGGTAAGGATGAGGTTAGCAACCTGGCCTCCAACAGCTCCCACTTGAGCCAATGCGTTGATGAAGGTTACCATCCTGGAACCTTCCTTAGAACTTGAAGGGGATTGTGTTCTCTTCAAAGGCTCAGGAGAAATATCATGAGGGAGAATATGAGCTAGGAGGTGAGATGGAGCTGATCCCTGTCATTCTGTCCCCAAAGCCAGGGCTGCACAGAACGTGAACTCTATGTAAAATACCCAGCACGGTCGTCCTCATAAACAGACCAAAAACAAAGCTGTCTTCGAAATAATATAACTCACAAAAAATGGGCATATATTTCCTGTCGTCCTAAGAGCTCATTTATAACCTTTTAAGATGGGTCCCCTTAGTATCTCGTTTTGCCAATGAGGAAATTGAGGTTCTGAGGTTAATTTGCTCATGCTACGAAGTTAGTGAGTGGAAGAGCCAGGATTTACATCCAGATGGTCCAGCTCTCGGACATGGCCCCACTTTAACTGCTGCCCTGTAGCACAGGTCACAGAACTGCAGGGGGCTGTTCTCACACAACCCTTGCAACTCAAAGGAATCAACGGAGTTCATGCTGACCCAATTTGTATGAGGCAAGAATGAAAGTTTGAATCATTTCAAATTTGTATATGATGATTTCAAAATTTACAACCTTACCACTCATTTAACTTTCAGGAAAGAAGCTGAGTTTAGAATGACTATGGACCCCTGGCTGGGTTGCTCCGTTGGTTAAAGCATCGCCCTGATGAGCCAATGTTGTGGGTTCGACCTCAGAATGAGGGCACATACAAGAATCAACCAATAAATGTATAAATAAGTGGAACAACAGATTGAGATCTCTCTCTGCCTCCTATCTATCTCAAATCAGTAACAAAGTTAGAATGCTTATGATAACCCGGCAGCTTTCTAAATGCTCTTTTAAAGATTAGCCATCTCATTCTTTTTGTTTTCTAACACTAGTCTTAGTCTTTGTACATTCAACTTCCATAATTATTGCTTAATATAACACTTACGTATTAGAAAATGTGAACAGAACTCGCTCTGGGAGTTTTGCTATGCCTTGCAGTTTAAACAAGATTGTCTTGGGGCCAGTGATCCACCCACTGTCACTGTTCCCTGTCATCGCTGTAACCTATACATATTTTTTCCTATTTGTGCCTCTTATATCCTCACTCTGTTCTTCATGGTTGTCTTTATGAAGATACATCTGTTTAGCTTTGGTGATTAGCAGAAACATTAGTAGACCTGCTGTTTCAGAGCATAAATAATTAATGGATGTTCCTCATTAATTTCTTCTGAAAGTGACTCTTGTTAGACTTACAGTTAGATATATTTCTTGAATTAAGAGCAGATATATGGAGCAGGGACGCTGCCTAGTTTGAAAATAGGCCATTTACTTTAGGGGAAAATGATGACTTCAGAGTCCATTGATGGCAATAAAAGGAAACCTCTTTTAATACAATACAACATGTGTTTTTAAAAAAATATATTTTATTGATTTTTCACAGAGGAAGAGAGAGGGATAGAGAGTTAGAAACATCAATGAGAGAGAGTCACCAATCAGCTGCCTCCTGCACACCCCTGCTGGTGATGTGTCCGCAACCAACGTGCATGCCCTTGACCGGAATCGAACCTGAGACCCTTCAGTCCGCAGGCTGATGCTCTATCCACTGAGCCAAACAGGTTTTGGCACAACAGATGTTTTTTGTTTGCTAAGGGCCTTCCTTCACAAAGTGTCTGTTCTGTGGTCTGTTTCTCTGGGTTTCCATACAGACCTTCCATACCCCCTCACCCCTATTTAACACAAGTAGTAACGATTTATTGCATGGACATATTTACAAAATATTACCACAAACGGCCTGTTAATCAGACAAATCCAAGATGCAAGGATTCCTCTTGTCTTTTCACTGGACTCCCTTCCTCGCTGTGCTTTCATTACCTGCGGGGCTTTCCCCTAAGTTTGTATGCATACAGTGAGACCCTTGTTCCCGTGTTTTGTGTGTTTTTTTTTCCCATTTCCCTGCTTGCTATTGATTAATACACATCCCCTTTATTTTTTATTTTTAAAAAAATATATTTTATTGACTTATTACAGAGAGGAAGAGAGAGGGATAGAGAGTAAGAAACATCAACGAGAGAAAATCATTGATCAGCTGCCTCTTGCACACCCCCTGTTGGGGTTGTGCCTGCAACCAAGGTACATGCTTTTGACCGGAATCGAACCCGGGACCTTTCAGTCTGCAGACTGACGCTTTATCCACTGAGCCAAACCGGTTTCGGCAATACACATCCCCTTTAAACAATCTGTTCAGATGAATGGGCAAACAATTAAAAAATATAGGTTCAGAGGCAAATGGCCCAGTGAGATGATACCCTTAAGAACTTTAGCCTAATTAATAATTAGATTTCCTCTTGTGAAAACATTAAATGCACATCTGTATTTGCCTGGTTCTGATGCCCAGAGGAGGCAAAACTGACCAAATGTCCACAAAATACCCTCTTGGACTTTCCCCAAGGGTCTCAAGAAAGGTTTAGCCTGACTCCAAGCTGGGCCACACTTCACCCAACCAAAGGAAAATTGTGGCTGATTTAAAAATAAAACATCCAAATTAGTAGAATAAGCTTATAATACAGAAATAAGTCCCTCGTATGAAATGATGTATTTTATATCTCCTACATGGCTGGGCTAAAATTCTAAGTAATGTCAACCATTGTAGGAAAGGGAACGTGTATTTCTTGAAGATTTTTTAAAAAATTGATTTTTATCCCTGGCCGGCTTGGCTCAGTGGATAGAGCATCGGCCTGGAAGGGTCAGGGGTTTGATTCCAGTCAGGGCATATGCCTGGGTTGCGGGCTCCATCCCCAGTAGGGGTGGAGTACAGGAGGAAGCCAATCGGTGGTTCTCTGTCATCATTGATGTTTCTGTCTCTTCTTCTCTGAAATCAGTAAAAATGTATTTTTAAAAAATTGATTTTTAGAGAGAAAGAGAGAGACAAATATTGAAAGTAAAGCATTGATCTGTTGCCTCCTATTGCCTCCTTCATAACCCTCCTACTGGGGATTGAGCCCGAAACCCAGGAATCAAACCAGCAACTTTTTGGTATCTGGGGTGATACCCAGCCAACTGAGCCACTCTGGCCAGGGCAGGAGGCTGTATTTCTTTATTTCTTTCTTTTTCTTTTAAAGATATTTTATTGATTTTCCACAGAGAGGAAGGGAGAGGGATAGAGAGCTAGAAACATCAACCAGCTGCCTCCTGCACACCCCCCACTGGGGATGTGCCTGCAACCAATGTGCATGCCCCTGACCGGAATTGAACCTGGGACCTTTCAGTCCGCAGACTGATGCTCTATCCACTGAGCCAAACCGGTTTCAGCAAGAGGCTGTATTTCAGGTAGATGTTTCCTTAGCCATGCTGGCTTCTGATTTATCCCAAGCTAATAATATCGGACATTAATGAAAAATGTTGGTATCAACCTGAAAGATCAACATTAGTAGATTGTGTTAGTGCTTTATAGTTTGGCAATACAGCTGAACAGACCCCACCCATTATCGATGATATTGTCAAAATAAAAACAGCTAACTTTTTGAGAATGTGAGGCATGGTGCTAAGTGGTAAATAATAGTTTTAGCGAATGTCTTTAAAAATGTCTCATTTATGTTTACAATAATCCTTAAAATGCATCTCATTAACCCTGTTTTACAGATGAAAAACTAAATCACAGAGAGATTAAGTGACTTGTCCAGTGAAGAAAAGGCAGAACTCGGCTATGGAATTCAGGTGAGAAAAAGTGTAAAAACTGTCCAAATTGATTGCTGAAGGAGAAAGGGGCATTATGAAACTATCCAGCATGCTTCCATTTTAATTTTTAAAAGACAGTTCTTCTGTTTTTCTTTTACTCATGATCATGTATCACTTCTGCATTTTTTTAATTGGGGGAAAAATTACTTTTACCTTTGAGATAAAACATGTGGGTTGTATTGGACATAAATGTGTTGGCTACATAGGTCTGCATTACCATGTCTGTTTCATATCTACTTAATTACATTAAAATGGCATTCCTCTCCTTGAGCTTGCTGTCTAAATTCAGAAAAAAGCATGCCACTTAAAAAAAAAACAAACCACACACACACACACACACACACACACACACACACACCTCTGGATAAAAGTATAAAGCCTTGTTTGTTGCAAGACTTATTTGCACTATAATTTAGAGTTGGTGCCTGAAGAAAAAACTCTGGGATGAGTCACGTGTCTCACCAAGGGCAGCTGTGGCTGAGAGCCTGCGTGGCGAGAGCGTGGGGGAAGACATGCCGAGGAAAAGCACACCCCGGGGCGCCCACAACTCATCCTCAGCTCCGGCTTCTTTAACAAGCGGCGCCCCGTAGTTGTATCGAAGTGAATATGCATTATTGGTATCGCTTCCCATGTTTACGACCCACTCCCCATCAAAGTGACATGAAAAGCAGAGTTAGTACCAATTAATATCCAGTTGCTCATCAAACTTTAATTTGGATTTTCTTCCCCTTGATTGATACATCTCTGATAACGGAAAGGCTCCATCTCTCTATAGCACATGCTATCATTCAAGGCCACTGGTGTTAATCACTCTGCAAGCCGCCCGGAAATGGTCTCATAATTCACCGAGCCCTTGTCACCGGTGCCTGATGTTGCCGCAGTCTTTGAGAGGGAGCGGCGGTGCTCCCCAGAGCGGTTAGCGCCATGAAACCAGCAGCTCGGGCCTCTGGCTCGGAAGCAATCTTGTCCAGCTGACGGATGAATGAAATGCGGGTTTTTTTCCAGAGGCATAAAGCGGTGGTGTTTTTGCCACCCCGCTGGTTTGGATTTGGGGAGCACAGCCTCCGACTACAAGGAATAGCTGCGGGGCTGCTGCAGGGGGTTTTGGAAGAAGTTGCAGGTGAGAGGTGTCACCTGTCAACTTGGTCCTAAAATAGCAATTTGCAAAAAGTGTTCATCCAGAGCCAGTGCCAATTTGGGTTGGACACATGGTAAAAACAAACAAACAAACAAACAAACAAACAAACAAACAACTAACCTGGTCTCTTTCATGACTTCTCAGTAGCCTGGACCACTGCCATGTTGTAAAGGCTCTCTCTCTCTCTCTCTCTCTCTCTCTCTCTCTCTCTCTCTTTCTCGCTCTCTCTCTCTCTCTCTCTATATATATATATATACACACCGTATTTGCCGGCGTATAAGACGATTTTTTGGCCCTGAAAAATACGTATTTGCCGGTGTATAAGACGACTGGGCGTATAAGACGACCCCCTAACATTTCCACTAAAAATACAGAGTTTGTTATATACTCGCCGTATAAGACTACCCCCCACTTGGAGGCATATTTTTCAGGGCCAAGGGGTCGTCTTATACGCCGGCAAATACGGTATGTATAAATATATATAAGTATATATTTAAAGGAAAGAAATAACAAAATAAAGATGATGAAAACAGCATATTTAAAATCCTCACATTAAACAACATAAATGCTTTTAGCATTTGAAGAAGTAGAAGAAGAGAAAGAAGAAAGAATTGGGGAAAAGAACAATTACAAAGAATTTAAGTGTAATAATTTCATTTGGAGAAAAATCTCAGTGATCCAAAGAAAGGCCCCGCCCAAAAGCTCGGCTGGACCATCCTCGTGGCAGGTCTGCGCTTACTGTGGGAGGGCAGACCCTGGGCAAATGCCTGTGTTCAGCGGAAGCGGGAATGGGGTCATCTGTGGTCCTGTGAACGATTTTAATATGTAGATCAAACCATCTTAAAGAGTATTTTCTTCTCGGTGGCTGCAGTGAAGAGGGGTTGGGGGGTGTCTGGGTGAGAGGATCTTGGGGAGGGGACAGGTCAATGAGTGTCCAGACCAAGCCAAAGGCCTCCTCCCTCCCCCAGCTGTGGCCCGATAGGGAATGGTGGTGAGAACACTAACCCGGTGCCAGGCCTGCTTTCAGATACCGGCTCCTCACCTTCCTAGCTGCCAGATGCTGGCCACGCTACCAGACGTCTGAGCGTCAGCTTTCTCAGCCCTAAATGCCGGGTAATAACGACACCCCCGCTCCCTGTAGTATAATTATGAGGACTAAATGGGATCACTCTCTCCAAGCGCTTGGCAGGGGGCCTGGCACAGCATAAATGTTCAATAAACACAGCTAGGTGTGACAATAGCAGTATTAGTTGCTGAGCTCAAGCCTACAGAGCCAGGAACGTGGGTGAGTGGGGAGTCGACCTCCGCCACCTGCCAGGATGGCCACGTGTCGCTGCAAGAAGCATTCCATGTCTAGACGGCACTCGCTTTAGTTTGTAAATCGTGACATTTCAGGCTTCCTATGGAGTTTAGAAAAGAATGTAACAAACACCGAAGGCACTCGGCTTAAGAAGTAAAATATGATGGACAATAAAAAGGCGATGCAGCTATTAAAAGGAACGAGCTCGAATGATGTGGATAAATCTCAAAAACATAATGCAAGTAGCAATAGGATGCATGCAATATGGTGCCATTTGTATCCAGTCTGTAAGCTTGCACAGCGCTGCCGCTGCTGCTTATGAATTGTTTAGTGAGGCCTACATAGTAGGTAGTAAATGCGTCAGGATGTGCAGGGGGCGACAACTCTTAGGAACCTTTGAACCTTTCATTCTCAGGTATGCCGGCTTTGTTCTCAGCAGGGTTACACCAATGTTAGCCCCGGTGGGGACAGAACTCTAGGCAAACAGTGTTAAATGTTCTGAAAGCAAAATTCTCCCTTTGAATGCACTTGGCTCCCATGGAAGTCCCGGGGCGCTCTCTCGGCAGGCCCCCCGCGGACCATGGCACCACCCGCTCAACCTGAATTCTAAAGGTTGGATGTAACATAAAAGCAGCAAACCAACGGCATAAATGTATATGAAATGAAATCAATGAAAAATGCCTTTTTTTTTCTTTTATTGAAGAGAGTCCTGGGAGGGTACATCACAGGATCGAGGACAATGCTGGGGAGATGCTAAGAGGAAGATGAAGGGAGGAGGAGGTGGACGAGGGGTAGCGGGTGGGGGGCAGGGGGGTGTCTGGGGGAGAAGCTGTGAGTGTTAATATTCACTGTGGGGACCAGGGTTTAGTGAGACATGTTCTTCCTTTTCTCTCTTATATGATGAAATAACGATTTCTTTGTTCATTCCACTTTACCCTAAGAGGCCATCTGTAATAAGGAATTATCTCTCGGACCAGATTGATATGGCAAAAGGGCGATATCAGATTATGAGATTATGATGGATTACACACCAAAATTAGCCTAAGACGGAAAAATGCTTTTGTTCAGATATTTTTGGCCGCTGTAATAGCAGTGGATGAATGTGTCTGCCTCCAAAATAGAGCACCGGGCTTTGCAGGGATTCCTTTGCATCGGTGGCTTCCTGTATCCCTCACAACGGACTGACAGGGGCATCGGAGAGCTTCCGTGGAGCTGGAGGCACACGGCGGAGCCAGGGTGAGCGAGGGAGTCTGACTCCCAATCCAGGCGCTTTCCCTGAAGGAAGGACCCGCCCCATGGCACATGTACGCAGAATGAGCATTCTTGGTTTACTGACAAAGACATCCCATCTTTGAATTGTACTCGCACACGACCCCATTGCTCGGCTGCTGGCAGGGCATGGGGGACAGCCGACGTGACCTCTGTCAGCAGGCCTGTCTTCCGAATGAATGCAGGTGGAATCTGGTCGCTGACACCTTACTCTGGGGACTACAGACCTGTTTCCACCCCACCTTGTGCTGCGCTTACCTGTTTTCCGGGCTCCCGCCGTTCACAACTGCCTTCTCCTCCCCCAGGGCTGGGCTTCTGCATATTTATTTATCTGGTTTTTAATCCTCACCTGAGGATATTTTCCCATTGATTTTTGGAAAAGACAGAGAGAAACATTAGGGTGAGAGAAACACATTGATTGGTTGCCTCCTGCACGAGCCTTGACCAGGGCCCGGGGCAGGGGGGGATCCTGTAACCAACTGAGTGCCCTTGACCAGAATCAAACCTGGGACCCTTTGGTCTGCAGGCCCACACTCTAGTCACTGAGCAAAACCAGCTAGGGCTACATCCTTATTTATGTATTTATTTGTTTGTTTTTATTTAAATTATTGAAAGTGTGACATATGTCCTTCTTTTTCCCCCATTGACTCCCCAGCAGCCCTCCCCACCCCCCGCCCCAGGCCCTCACAGCCCCATGGTCTGTGTCCATGGGCCATGCATATTGCAACCTTTTTTAGATGACCTGACCTTGTCCTTCTGTGGCCCCTCAGGGGATTGGACCACAGGTGGACATCTGACTCAGTGAGGAGCAGTTCCCGGTGGGTGGAATCATCCAGAATGTCTTCTGGGGATTTGGAGAGAGAGCAGGTCAAGGGATGATGCTATCTCCTCTCTGGATCTGAGAGATGTCACTGAGAAATGCCTCACTCGTCAGTGTCACTGCTTCCTAAAGACCAGCTCTGGATTCTTAGCCAGTAGCAGCTTGTGTGTTAGGTTGTCCCATCTTTGCTTCTTTTATCCCTCTCTCCCTTTCCACAACTCTTTTCCTGGGAGTCACTAAATTTTGCTGCTATACCATCATTGCTTTGGGTTATGTTTCCAGGGTTTCAGTTTATTTTGCATTAGTTATAGTTGAAAATGTTTTTCTTCTTACAGCAGATGGTGGGGGCGGGGGGACTCATCTTAATCTCAAAAACGTGTTGCTCAATGGTTAGAGCATTGCCCTGTGTACTGAATTGTCATAGGTTCGATGCCCAGTTAAGGGCATGTACCTGGGTTGCAGGTTCAGTCCCTAGTGTCTCTCTCACATTGACGTTTCTCTCTCTCTCTCTCTCTCTCTCTCTCTCTCTCCCCTCCCCCCATCCCATTCTCTCTAAAATTCAATGGAAAAAATATTCTTGGGTGAGGATTAACCAAAAAAATAAAAGAGAACAAAAAGTGCGACTTTCAGAGTGCTGTATTGTGATATATATGTTGGTTTGCATTCATTTCATTTTCATGGAATAATCGATATTTTCTGTCCTTTTGGCATCAGACTCCAGGCACACATCACCTGATGACTTTGCAGAGACTGTGATTATGGTCCATGGAAAGGGGGCTTGATATCTCTTTGGGCTCCTTGGTTGTGCGCAACAGAAACTAAACCTGGCTAATTTAAACAGAAGAATTTTTAATGGAAATGCAGAGTAGCATACAGAACCAAAGAGAAGCCGGACATCCCAGGGAGTGGCAGGAAGCAGGTCGTTCTAAGGCAGCAGGAATGCTGGGTCCCTGCTCTCGGGTTGCGGTCGTTGTGAATGAGCTCCCACAGCTCCTGCCAGTGCATTTGGGTCTGGTGTCCATCCCAAGAACATGTGACTGACCTGCCTTGAGTCACTTACAAAACCATCATCCAGATGGACGGCCCAGTCAGACTGCATTCACTCAGGAAGGGCTAGTTCCCTAAAGCAGCACCGGAGTGTATAACGTAGAAGGGGGAATGGATGGAGGCAAGCTTAAAAAGAGTTATTCATTCTACTCTCTCAGCATTCCATTTGACCCCTCTCCAAGAGCGGCATGGCAAGCACGCAGTCTATAAGAACTGCCACAGACAGACTTGTCATTCTAGTCACGGATCAATCTCACGTTAGCTCTGTGTTACTTAGTATGGTAGGCATGTCATTGGTGTATGTGGACACGTATGATGTGCCAGGAGGACCAGCAGACTTACATGAGACTGCGTGGTGCTAGGTGTTGGGTTGTGACTGCTTTTGGTACGAAGTGGTATTGGCCCTGTGATTGTGACTAAAGTTTACATCCTTGGCAGAGAACAAAGATAATCTGATCTGTAACGACACTGAGAGAGAGCGTTTTCTAAATGGTGATGCAGATGCTCCCAGTCAGGTCCCCAAGCATGTCTGCTTCAAGTCAGGAAATGCCTCCCCCTTGATTTATTTACTCATTTCCAATGAAAAGAAATATCTCGTCTTACTCAGTTTTGGCCCACGTCCATATGTATACTATGAAAGCTTCCCGGCTTATTCTCTATTTAGGTTCACAAAGATCATTGTCCTCTAAAATATTCATCACTTACTTTAAAGTAATTTTTAGCACTCAAGTAAGTTATGCTCACCGTAGAACAATCAGAAAATAGAGATTTAGCCAAGCGGTAGACAATGAAAATCCACAGACAACCACATGATCATTTTTTGTGTGTGTATACCTCTAGATTTATTCCCTCCGTGTTTAAAGTAATTACCTATTGAGTATGTGTGCTCACAATTTAAAAACAAAATAGAATCATGTTGATACGTTGTTTTTATTACCCTGTTCATTCAACATTAGGTTGTTGTCTTTCATAATTATAAAAACATTTCTCTGACATCATTTTAATACTTCCTATTTTAATGCCATTTTTGCTTAGTGATTCTTTGTGGAGACGAAGATAATTTGCCACATTTCTTTTTTTCCCCAATTACAGTTGACATTCAATATTATATTATATTAGTTTCAGATATACAGCATGATGGTCAGACAGTTTTTATTTTATAAAATGACCTTTTTCTCCCCCATAGCTACAGTACCCACAATTTGCCACATTTCTTATTTCTCATCGATGCCTTCATTTTGAGTTGCCTCTTTAACGTGACCAGGAAGCTTGGATTTTTCTGAAATGATACAACGAAGTCTTTGGCACGATGATGGTGTGTGTGTGTGTGTGTGTGTGTGTTTTAGTTGCTCTGGGTAACAAAGTTTCCTCCATGGACGCCCAGAGTACCAAGGGTCTTCAAGCACCTGGAGGCATGCGTTATGTGGCAGAAGCCAGCAGTGCTGTCTCCGTTTGCTCACCGAGAAGAAGGAGACAGTGAGAGCTGAGGCCCTCGGACAAGTCATTGACAGCCCCAAAGAGAACCTGAAGTTCTAATGGCCCAGGCCTCTCCTCAAACCACAAAGCCGCACAGCTTCCCCTTCCGCAGCCTCAGGGCCGGCTGGAGAGCAAAGTGCTGCCTCCGGCCCCGGGCTGAATGGTGATGCGCCATTCACCGCCTCGGCCTGCTCCGTGGGGGAGGCACAGACTCCCCGCTCTCAATTGCGGGTGGAAGCTTGTTATTGTGCGCAGGACCCATTGATCTGTTTCGACAACGACTCCTGAATTATATGGCCCCTGAATGTGGGCTGCCAGAGAGATCTATACTGTGGAGACGATGATGGGTACTTACTGGAAACTGTTGCCTGATATATGAGTTTTGCTGTTTTGTCTCAATGAAATATCCCCGAGCTCTTGGAGATCTCTCCCCTCCCACCTCCTTCCCTCCATTCTGGTATAGTGTGTTGTTCTAGGAAAGACGGAAATAAAACGTCTTTCAGGGGTCTTCACGTTGAAAGGAAAGCCATATTGATCATGTGAGTACAGAAGCATCTCAGAGGGTGATGTGTCAATTCATTAAAAAAAAAACAACACACACACACACACACAACACACCCATAACAACTTTAAAAACTGTGCATACCCACTTACCCAGCAACCATGCCTTGAGTAGTTTATCCAAAGTGAATACTGGTGGAAGAGTGCGGAAACTGAAAGATGAGGGTCTTCTCAGTAGCGTAATTTGCAGTGGTAAATAATAATAATAATAATAATAATAATAATAATAATGAAGCCATTTCAAATCTGAACTGTAGGAGATTGGTTTAATGGATTATAATTTGGTTATATAATGGTATTCCATGATGTCATTAAAAATAAGTTGTTTTAGCCCTAACCAGTTTGGCTCAGTGGATAGAGCGTTGGCCTGTGAACTCAAGGGTCCCAGGTTCCATTCCGGTCAAGGGCATGTACTTTGGTTGCTGGCACATCCCCAATAGGGAATGTGCAGGAGGCAGCTGATTGATGTTTCTCTCCAATCAATGTTTCTAACTCTCTATCCCTCTCCCCCCCTCTCTGTAAAAAAAATCAATAAAATGTATTTTAAAATTTTGCTCTTTATTTAAAAAAATAAGTTGCATTCATGTTTATAATGACAAGGAAAGTTCATGAGATAATGCTGAGTTAGAGAAAAGTAGGCTATGAAATAACTTTGGTTTGATACTGGCTTTGTAAAAGTAATACCTGTGTGCACACCCTCACCCTCACTCCAATGCACACAGAGCCCTGGTCCTGCCACCTCTCTCATTCTGTCTCCAACTGTTCTTCCCCTGGATTCCCCCAACCACAGGCCCAGTGTCCAAGAGGTTCCCTCTCCCTGAAACATCTTCCTGCTCCCTTTAGCTCTACACTTTCCAGATCTCAGCTCAAACATCAACTCCCACAAATAAGGGTCAGACTGCCCACCGATGAGAAAGGTGTTTTCTGCACAGTCCTGCGAGAGCCATCAGCGCTGTTGACCACACACAGACTATCCAAAGTCTGGAAACAAGAAAATATCTTTCTGTCATAAATTGCAATATCAAGAAACGATTCTTTGTGCATTCATTGTGTTTTCAGACTCTGTGGAGACCCTGTACTTCTGAGTCCCCTCTGCGTGGGCACATGATTGCACCCTGCATCCCTGGCCTCCATGGAGGTGAGTGTGGCCATGTGACTTGCTTTGGTCCATAAAATGAGAACAGAAATAATATGTATCAATTCCCTATAGACGTGTTTAGGAAACAGTACAATTTACTCTAATCTCGCCTTCCTGCCATGGACTTGCAGCTGTCTAATGATAGCCTTCATCGCCGAGTGTGGGCTACCTGGACAGAGACCACCTCTCCTCCCCACCGGCACCTGATGGACATGTACTATGAAAGAGAAACAAACAAGTCTTGTTCTTTGAGACTGAGATGTGGGGCTTGTTTGCTACTGTAGCATATCCCAGCCTATCCTGAGTAGTACCTGCACTTCATGTGCAAATATAATTTTTCATATCATTATCCCTCTTAGTGCCAGGCACGGCATTAGAATGTGGGACCTCAGCAGTGAATGAGGAAAGCAACGTCCCCTGCTCCCGTGGAGTTACATCCTGTGAGGGAGGCAGAACCTAGACAAATAAAGCAGAGATGTGCATGAAAACAAGTCATGTGCTCAGCTTGGGAGCAGAAGGTTCCAGACAGAGAGATGAGTAAGTGTGGAGTGGGGTCCTCCTATTCTGGATGTCGGGGTGCAGGAAGCAGGGTGGAGAGTGGGGAGTGGTGGAGAAGAGAAGATGTGGGGCAGGGGAGTCGATCACATAGGACTTTGTGGACCCTAGGAAAGTCCTGGGATTTTATTCTGCGTGTGATGGGAAGCTATGGGAAGATTTTGAGCAGGGGTATGATATGTTGGAACTCTTTTTAAAAGGATCACTTTGGCTGTTGATTTGAGAATCCACTAGAGAGACAGGGAGGTAAGGAGATCGGTAAGGAGGTCAGGTAGAAGGCAAGAGGTGGTGGTGGCCCTGGCCTGGTGGCTCAATTGGTTGGAGCATCATCCCACACACCAAAAGTTGTGGGTTCGATCCCCAGTCAGGCACATACTGGACGCAGCTGACTGATGTTTCTCTCTCACAATGATGTTTCTCTCTGTCTCTCTCCCTTTTTTCCCCTCTCTCTAAAATCGTTATCATAGTCTATTATGGTAGGTCTGAAATTATTATAGGCCTTAAAAATTTTTGTGATATTTTGAATGTGTGTTTATTGGGGAATAAACACACATTCAAAATACATGGGAACTTCCCTTCAATGTCCCCATAACTCCCAACATGAAAGTGGCCCAAAGTTGTATTTATTTACATGTGTATGTATGAATGTCTAAGCAGCCCATTTGCCCAGTCTAGTATAATAGAAGGAGACACGATTGAGGACCATGCTTATCTAAAGATTGGGGCTAAATTGTATATTCAGGCTCTTAATGAAATCAGTTAACTAGCCTATCACAACTTAATGCTTGTGCTCTAAATCCTGCTAAGTAACGTGAAGAACAAACAAAGAGACCTCTTACTTTAGAAGGCTGTCGCCCTGCGCTAGGTTTCTCTGGGAAACCTAATTCTCTTAAGTGGTAATCACATGGGGAAAATTTTGTTTGTTATTTAAAGATCAGCAAGGTGAGGCTTTCTTTGACAATCCTAAAGTAGCACTTCACTGGTTTACAAATGCATGCGTGTTTTTTTTTAAATTTATCTTATTGATATTTTACACAGAGGAAGGGATAGAGATAGAGAGCCAGAAACATCGATGAGAGAGAAACATCGACCAGCTGCCTCTTGCACACCCCCCACCGGGGATGTACCTGCAACCAAGGCACATGCCCTTGACTGGAATCGAACCCGGGACCTTTCAGTCCGCAGACTGATGCTCTACCACTGAGCCAAACCGGTTTTGACAACAAATGCATGTGTTTAATGAGGACTTGGATATCTGATTATTTAGTAGCAAGAACAGTGACTGGAAGTGTCAGGCTTTAAAAATATTTTCTTATTATTTATGTGATACATAATCCCTCTAAGAAATTCAAATAATACAAATGAATAAAGAATATATATATATTCACACATACACATGTGAAATACTGTGCAGTCATGAAAAGGCTAAGACAGAGATTTATATATTGTTGTGAAAAAATGGACATGGTAGCCACCACAGCGATGTTGACAGCTACCAGCTACCATTAGTGAGGCCTAAATGGCTCAGATACTGAGCACTTGGCACAAGTAAATTAATTTTTACCCCTTGAAACAATTCTGTGATTAGATACCAAGTATTGTACTCTAAATGCAGATAAGTTACTCTCCGTTACTTTCCATTTAAGAGTATGACTTTTTGGCCCCTAAGCTTGAGCTGAATTTGGGACTGAGCAGCCAAGCTCCATCTGGCCTTACTGTCCATCTAGAAGTCCCTATAATCACTTTGTGGGCAAAATAGACACAATATAAAATGTGAAGTTTCAACAAGATACTGTGAAACCAGCAAATATAAGGAGGCTATCAATTCAAGAAACTTTCGCCCCATGTTCTGTAGCAGAATAGTTCCTTTTTGGTGGTCTAGACAGGCCCAAGCATCTGCACTATATATAGACTTTAGCTAGTTCTTAAGAAGCATATGATGGGAACGCCTTAAAATTAATGTTATTTACCTGCTAGGATGTAAATGGTAAAAGGATGTGGTCTGTCTACATTATGGACAAGGGCTCTGTAAAATGTGATATCAGAAAATGGAAATTTTACGAGTTCTGGGAACAGAAAAAGGTGATGTGAGTGAAATGGGAGAAAATTCTATTTTTTGCTACATTGCTAGAAGTTAATCTAAAGTACTTTTTAAAAAATCATGAATAATAGAACTACAACATTCCTGGGTTAATTGTGCCCACTTTGGCTTCATCGTATTACCTGTTCCTGAAAAATAATCTTTCTAGTTAAGAATAACAGTTCTTTCCACCAGTGGTCATGGGGCTAGCTAGAATCACAGAACTCCCCACTATTGAGGACCCGGGATTGTTAATCCAGTTCCTAGCCTGGGCACAAATTACTCTTTGGTAGGTGGTTGTATCATCTCCTTTGGAGACTTCTATGATAGTGACAGTAGAGTATAGTCAATGAGAATTCAACAGATTTCGCTGTCAGATGGTCCTCACTAGCTCTGTGACCTTGGGTGTCATTTATCCTCTTAAGGCTTTGTTCAGCTCATCTCTAAAATGGGCTGTTGGAAGGATTAAGTGAAGAAATCCCAGCAAAGCCTTTGGTAAAGCCTGATCAATAACTATCTTCATCTCCCCCATAATTATTGCCTCCAGCATCATAGAGAGGCTTAACAAACCATGAGAGAGTTGTCATGACTGGGGGATCAGACTCTTGGCTACATTTGATCATAAACTACCCCCTTATCTTTTTTTTTAAATAAGTCTTTATTGCTCAGATTATTACAATTGTTTCTCCTTTTTCTCCCCCATAGCTCCCTTCCACCTGATTCCCACCCCACCCTCTGCCCTTACCCTCTCCCCCCACTATTGTCCTCATCCATAGGTTATACAATTTTAATCCAGTCTCTTTCTGCACCCCACACCCCCTTCACCCTGATAATTATCTATCCACTCCCTTTCTTTGCCCCTAATTCTATTATATTCACCAGTTTATTCTATTCCTGAGATTTTTAATTCACTTGACCTTCTTCCTCTTCTTAAGTAATACCTTTCAGCATTTCATATAATACTGGTTTGGTGGTGATGAACTCCTTTAGCTTTTTCTTATCTGTGAAGCTCTTTATCTGCCCTTCAATTCTGAATGATAACTTTGCTGGATACAGTAATCTTGGTTGTAGGTTCTCGCTATTCATCACTTTGAATATTTCTTGCCACTCCCTTCTGGCCTGCATGGTTTCTGTTGAGAAATCAGCTGATAGTCGTATGGGTGCTCCCTTATAGGTAACCAACTGCTTTTCTCTTGCTGCTTGTAAGATCCTCTTTTTGTCTTTTACCCTTGGCATATTGATGATGATGTGTCTCCAAGAATTTTTCTTTGGATTCCTCTTGTTTGGAGTTCTGTAGGCTTCCTGTACTTGTAAGTCTATTTCTTTCACCAGGTGAGGGAAGTTTTCTGATATTATTTCTTCAAATATGTTTTCAGTATTTTGCACTCCCTCTTCTTCTGGCACCCCCATAATTCTGATGTTGGTGCGCTTGCAGTTGTCCCAGAGGCTCCTTACACTATCTTCAACTTTCTGGATCCTCTTTTCTTCTTCCTTCTCCAGCAGAGTGTCTTTTGGCTCTTTGACCTGATTCTTGTGTTCTTCCATTCTGCTGTTGGATCTCTGCATAATATTTTCCAATTTAGTCAGTTTATGTATACTTTTTAGTTGGGTCTCATGAAATTTATCGAGCTTTTCTAGGATATTGTTGCATAACCTTAGAACCGTAGTTGTGAACTCTATATCCTCCATCTCTTTTGTTTGAGATCTATTTCCTTGTCTCGGCATCATCACTATTTTTCAGAGTTGGTAGGATGGCTTTATGTGTTTGGTGTCCTATATAGCACAGTGGGTCAGCCTCCTCAGTTACCTGAGGTAGACACTCTTGGTGATCCCCTTTGTGGACTGCGTGCACAGCCTTGTTGTAGCTAAGTCTCTATTGTTGTGAATTGACCTTCAGGCCAATTGGATGTGGGTATCAGCTGTGTCTACTCTGGGATAACTTCTGTATTGGAGACAGTCTTATAGGATCAGACTTGAAAAACTGCAGAAGCCTCTGCTCAGCTTGGATGGGGCGGAGTCTCAGGGCTGAACTGACATTCTTGGCTTCTGCCCTGCCCTTGTGCACTCGCCTGAGTTTCTGCCTGACCGGCCCAGTTTCCCCAAGCAAGAGCGTGGGTGCCCCAGGGGCTCACCCGGACTTGGGCTGGTCTCTGTAGTCTGGAGCTTCTGACTCCTTCCGCTACGGAGAGGCGGCGGTCAGACCTCAGCGCGTGCGACTGCGGCTCCCGGTCCCCGGTCTCCCAGTCTCCGAGTCTCTGAGTCTCTGGGTGCCTTTCTCTACAGTCCAGACTCCACCCGTAGGAGCCTGGGACCACAGAATTTCAGCCGGGGGTGGGTTCAGTACAGTCGGAAAGGGTTCCGTGCAATCGGAGATTCCTCCCCTCCCACCTCCAGGCAGGTATTCGGCAGCCGCGTGCACGAGCGTCTCCCTACCTCAGTGCTTTTCGGCTCCCAGTCCGATCCGTGAGCCTCTCTCTTTCTTTCTAGTTGTAGCTATTCCACTCCGCCAGCTTTCCTGAAGTTTTGGTGAAGTCCTTTTTGATTTTAGTTGTTTTTTCAATTAAATTGTTGATGAGGCGGCAGCTTAGGAGACTGCCTAGGCCACCATCTTGGATGTTCTCTGAACCCCCTTATCTTAAACTGGGGACCAGTATCCATAAGACCCCAATATTCCTGAGTTTTTTTTGTGAGAGCTCTATACCTCTCCTTTTAAAGGAAGTGTTATGATACTCTTCTATTTTGAACATTCTTTCAAAAAGACATACCTCACCCAAATAAGGACAAGACAGAAAAACAAAATTGAATCCATAAAAAAGAACAAGCTGATTAAAGCCTACCCAATTCCTTTACACTATTAACCTACAATATAACTATAAGGATATGGTGATGAATACCTGGTACTTTCTCACATCTTATTTCATTCGATTCTTACTAGCAAACTTGGGAGGAAGATAGAGCTTCCTCTAATTGACTCATGATCTAATTGACTTGGCATATCAAAGTTGGAGGGAAGATCTTTTCCTTAGAAATCTTATTCCAGGTCCTATTTCCAGTGGGTATGTGGTCAGCATTGATTGCATGTTTCTCCAAGCCAGAACCCTGGTCATTTTCTTATATTATCATCCTTGTTCTATGGATAAGGAAGCTGAGAGAGAGAAAGCAACTACCTTGCCTAAGATACACAGTTATTACTAGACGTAAAATCAGAGGTTCTGTGTACAGGCTTCCAGCCCATTGCTTTTCCCTGCACCAGAGGGAAGAATATGTGCTGCCACATATTCTTGACTTGTAACAGACATCACTAATCAACCGCACTCTTCTTTCCCCCAACCTGAACCTATGCTCAGAATCATCCTTATCACAGTGTTCCAGACAGCCATCACCAGTCAAGTATACGTGACACAGAATATACAAACTCATCGGCTATTCCTGGACCATCTAGCCATCAACATCAAACTCATCATCTAATTGACTTGGCCTATCAATGTTGGAGGGAAGACCTTTTCCTTAGAAATCTTATGCCGCCAGGTTCTATTTCTGGTGGGTATGTGGTCAACATTGATTGTATGCTCCTCCAAGCCAGAATCCTGGTCATTTTCATTTCCCATAATCTGGGATGGAACCTGACACAGGAAGACGTTGAGCCAGGTTTTGATGACAGGTGGATGGATGGGTTTAGCAATTGGAGAGGCCCAAAGCAACGGATCCAGGGTGGAAAACAGCCACCACTGCTGATGGTTGTTGAGACTTTCACTTCAGATGATGGCTTGACGCCTCTGTGTCTCTTAGGATTGGGCTGTCAGTCTAGAAAGCACTGTCCACCTTCCAAACACTATTTATCTCCATTTATCAGAGGATATTATTAGACATCATGCTGCTGAAGTAGCAAATTGGTTAGGGCTTTTAGTACTGGGTCTGTGATAAAGATTTGGGGAAATGTATTCTGCCAGGGGAGGGCAGGTACATGGTCTCCCTATTACTCTGGCCTGATGACAGCTGCTAGCACTCTGCTGAATGGTCGATATCTGGCTGCCAGTCCAGTTACTCCTTGCCGGTTATTTTAAGGACTACCCCAGAGGCCCACCTTGGACTCAGGAGAAAATATTCAGAAACAGGAAGCCTATGGTTCCTCCCCTATTCCAGCTTTGACCCAGGATGCCCAGAAATGCACGAAAGTCCAGGAGACCCTTCGCAGGGCACCGTTGAAAGCCATTTATGATGGGGCAGAGCATCATCCATCCCCATGCACTTAGCCATCGATTAGGGTGCTGTCCCTCTGGCGCCGAGACTTTGGCATCGTTGGTGAAAAAGGTTCCAGCCATTTCTGTCTTCCCTGGATTGATTTTCATTGTATTTGCCTCTTTCCCAAAGAAAGATATAGGGGGTTTGCAAGAGATCCAGCCAGTCACCAAAGAGTCCTAGTTTGTGAGGAGAGTTACAGAAACAGATTTTTTTAAAAAACAAAGCAAAAGAGCATTTCTTTCCTGAACTTCATTCTTGTCTTTTATATACAGGATTTCTGGGAAGAACTTGCAGGACTGGGGAAAGTTTTTGACCTAATAAAATTTGTGGGCTTAGATTTTATGTACCCTGCAATATATGAAAAAATGTGTACCACATATGTATCCCCATTTCCTGTACTCTCTTGGAGAATAGTAATAATAACTAATAAATATACTTAATATAGACTTTAGTTAACTTTATTTTTTAAGTTAAATACTTCCATAGTATAAAAAGCCACAGAGAATAAAATTAATCCATGTATCTATCCCCAGCTTAGTAATAAAACGTTATGAATAGAGTCAACCTCCCCAGTGATATTCTTTAATCTTCACCCCATCCCCAAGGAAACCACGATACTTATCCTGGTAGCTTTTGTTCCCAATCATGTCTTCATGCTATATGTTTGCATCAGTAGATAATAATATTTTTTATGCTTTAAAATATTACACAAATGGCATCAAACCAAATATATATTTCTGGGGATGGATTTCCTAAACTCATGAGTATATATGTGAGATATATTTTTCCTACTGGTACATGGAATTTAAGTTAACTTTTTTCTCTTTATTTTATTTATTTTCTTTTCGAACACCACTTATCCCCCTGTTCCCTCTTGCACCTCCACTCACTCCCAAAGTTAATTTTCGATGTCAAGCCGAGGATGTTTCCAGGATCAATTTGAGGTCAGAGAAGGGCAGCTTCTCCAATCCCTAGACCAGGTTAGACCTCCCTGGGATGGGCTCTCATACCCTGCTCTTCTCTGTAACACTTAATTAACAATGCTTTTAATTATTTTTGTAATGATTAAGTAATAAATCATTATGTGTTTGGGTCGTGCTTGTCTCCCCTGCTGGAAGGTAAGCTCCCTGAGGGCAGGGGTCATGTATGACTTGCTCATTGCTGGGTCCATCACCCTCAGTTCAGTGCCTGGCCCAGAGCAGGCAGATCCACGAAGTGGGCCTTACTGCCCTCCGTATACAACACTCGGCCTGCTTAGAATTACGCACAATGTCCTTTAGTGATCTGGCTTCCACGTCAATTCCTGGGCCTGATTCCTGTCCCCCTCCCCACCCACCCCCGGCCCTATCTTTCTGCCCCACTAAAACACTTGCAGCTCCTGAGGGCCTTGGACTGCCTGCTTTTGCGCACGCTGTCCCCTCCAACTGGCATGTCTCTCCGCCTTTGTTTGCCTGTCACGTTACGTCTCATCTCTCAAGACTCATCTGAATTGGCACCTCCTCTGGGAAGCCATCAGCAACAATTTCAGGCAGAATGCAGTGCCTCTCCTCCAAGCTCCCACAGCGCCATCAAATTTCTCTAGTACATTATTCATTAATTTATTGAAAAATATTGACTGCGCTTCTACTATGAGCCAGGCCTTTCTCTGCGTTCTTAGAGATGCGGAATGAACAAGACGTGGCCCCCGTTGTTTACAAAGAAGTCAAGAGGATCGATGAGGGCAGTAAGTGGGGTGGTGGGACAGAGGTCTCTGCAGTCTTCTTGCGGGAGGGCGGGGGACGCAGGCCTGTCTGTGGAGCTGATGGTCGCGCTGAGACCTAAAAAGATGTGAACCAATCTCACGTGAAGGGCCGTGGCAGAATTTCCCAGAATGCACTCCCCCTGCCCACTCCACTACCCTGAAGCTAAAGCTTGCTTATCATTTTCTGCTTCCTTATTGCCAAAAAAACAAAAACAAAAAAAGGTCATTAAAGTATTTCCTGAATGAAGGAGTGAATGAATGAATGAGCCAAATTATGTTGACTCACAATGAACTTCAGTTATCAAACTTGTAACAGCCTCACCTCACATGAAATATTCACATGACCCAAATCGGGCCTTACTCGGGTGTTAACAGTTGTGGGAAGGAAGGAATTCCACTGAACCCTGCACCAGTGATATCCAAGTGCAGAGAGAAAGTGGTTTGCCCTGTTTTTGGAGTCTGCACGCTTGAGAAATGTTACCCCAGGCAGACACTCAGCAGCAGGCCTGGAGCAGCCCTGGTCCATTGTCATGAACTTGTCATTAACATTTCCACAGCATTAAAGATAATTATCCCCCAGGGAGTGGTTAGCATGTGCCAGGCCTAGTCTCATTCTGCTCCTGTCATTGTCTCCTCGAAGAGGGAGACTCACGGAGGCCTTACAGCTTGTGAAGGTGAAGCCGGGCTCACACCGGAAACCCGGTGCTCTGAGCCCTGCGGTGGGGGGCCAGCTTCCTGGGTGTCATCTGTGCCATAGCACAAGGCCCCGTGCCTAGAGGGGGTGCTTGGCTTTACTGCTATGCTATTGTCATCTTGAATTTCTTAATAATTTTTGAGCAAGGGGACCCACGTTTTCATTTTGCACTGGGCCCTGCAAATGATGTAGCAGGTGCTGCCCACATCACATTCTGTCCCACAGCAATTCACTGGCGGTGGGGAGCATCCTGATTTTTTTGAAAAGTCTGTATCAACCGCCGTGTCCACTGAAGCCCAAAACACAAACTCTTTTCCTCAAGATCTGAAAATTAATGTCTTTTTAAAATTTTATTATAATAATAATACAGCCCTAGCTGGTTTGGCTCAGTGGATAGAGTGTTGGCCTGTGGACTGAAGGGTCCCTGGTTCGATTCCGGGCAAGGGCACATGCCTGGGTTGCAGGCTCAATTCCCCAGTGGGGAGCGTGCAGAAGGCAGCCAATCAATGATTTTCTCTTATCATTGATATTTCTAAGTCTCTCTCTCCCTCTCCCTTTCTCTCTGAAATCAATAAAAATGTATTTTAAAAAATAAAAGTAATACAGACACTGAGAGTAGTAGTCAAGGAGATTATAGATTTATCTAAACCGGAACAAGTTTTTATAAGGAGAAAGTTAAGTATATAAAACTCTTGTCCTCTATATATATGAACTTTTGAGTCCTGTTTGTAAATTTCCCTATCCTTAGGATGACTTTTAGACTCACTCTCAGATGGATGCCTGAAGAGAAAAGTTTGTACCACCCAGAGGAATTTTTGTTATACTTGTAGTTCATTTTTGCTCAATTATATTCTGGATAAACATCTTTTATATATATAAAATAAATATGTAAACATATATTTATAAATACATTTATTTATAAATATATATAATAAATATATATTTATATATGTAAATATAAATATATATTTATTTCAGAGAGGGAGGAAGAGAGAAACAGAAACATCAACGATGAGATGAGAAAGAATCATTGCTTGACTGCCTCCTGTATGCCCCCCATTGTGGATTGAGCCTGCAACCCAGGCATGTGCCCTGACCAGGAATCAAACTGTGTCCTCCTGGTTCATAGGTCAAAGCTCTACTACTGAGTCATGCCAGCCGGGCTGGATAAGCATCTTTGACTTTTATTTAAAATGTCCACTAATATGTGTTGTGAAATATTCTTATTCCTTATGGTAAATACCCCTCCCGCTCCCCAGTTTGGAAATGGTTTAGCTTATATTTTTTCCGTTCCTTCTGCTGTCTCTAAAGCCAGACCCTCTGTCCTCAGCCCCCGTCCCTTTGGCAAAGCTGAAACCAGCGCCGGTGGGTTTACCACTTGATCTGTCCTGCCGGTGATCCCCGGGCCCTCTGGCCATGAAAGGACTCATATTGTGGAGGTTGCAGTGTTGTGGGCTGGTCAGGTAACTTCTGTTACTTAGCAACTTTCTGCTGCTTTGTTAAGTTGGGCTGTTCAATCTCCTTAATGAATAAGAGCATCAAGCCAGGTAATTGATGCCTGGACGTTTAGCTCATGAATAATTGACTGTCTGGGTAATCCTAGATACATTTCCTCGATCAGATTGTACAGTGGAACAGTCATGTCATAGCCAGTGTCGAGTTTTTTTTGTTGTTGTTATTTTTTTGTCTTCATCGGTTTTATGATGTCAGAAATCTGCTTTCTTGACCCAAAGGCTCAGGGGAACAATGGAAGCAGTGATCCTCCCAAAGCCGGGACACGCTTCCTCTTTCCTCCGCGAGAGCTCAGCGTTTCCCCTGTAGCTTGGGCTTAGAAAAGTTTCAGCTCTTGTTTATCTTTTCGGGTATCTTTTCCCACATACATCGGGAAGGCAATGTGGCCTGAGTGGGGGGGAGGGAGCTGAGAATTGGGTTTCGGGGGCAATGCCAATCACTTACTCTGCAGCTCCAGGCCAACGTTAGCTTGTCGGCTTATTTATTCATTCACGCATTCATTCAGCACACAGTTAGAGCACCTCTTGAGTTCCAGGCACCGGAGACGCCGCAGGAAGCCAGGTGGATCGTGCCTGCTCTCATGGAGTTTACATTCCAGTGAAAGCACGTGCGTGGTAACCACCTAAACAAGTAAAGGAGCAAGCAACTTTCAAAAAGGGGCAAGTACTAGGTAGAAAAATTAAAGTGTAGTAATGAGCTAGGAAGTGACTGATGGGGGGATGGGGAAAATGGAAATAATTTTCATTGGATGGTCAGGGAAGTCCTCTCTGATGAGGAGACATTTGAGCCCAGAACCGAAAGACAAGAAAGAGCCAGCAGATGAGGAAATGGAGGAAGAACATTCTAGGCAGGGGAAACAGGAAAGCAAAGGCTCTGAGATGGGAAGGGGCTTAGCATATCTGAGGGCCATGGGGTGAGAGCGCATTGATGGGGAACACAGTACAAGGTGAGGTGGACGCCCACATTGGACACTCTCCTTGGATACCTTCCAAGACTACAAAACACCTGGGTGCCTTCCCGTGGGGGGCTGAATGAGGAGGTGCGGATGGAGCTAAGCTTTCCAAAATATATGCCAAGTCAGTAGCACAGGCAGTGTCACTCTTTGCACTTGAAAATCAGATGCTGTCACAACCCCGTTGAGGTTAGTTTTCTCATTTCACATTGTGTACTGAGCTCCAAGCAGTGTTGGTGATACCAGGTGAATAGAAGTGACAAAAACTCGCGTTCCATTAGCAGAATCCACAAGAAACTAGTAAGAGCACTACAGCTATGAGGTATGTAAGATGATGAGTGTCACGGAGACATAAAGCAGAAGAGGGCATAGCAAATGGGGGTGGGGCGAGATAGTTGAGATGCATATGTTCTGGGAAGGCTTCCCTGACTAAGCAGACCCACGAAGGAGGTGTCAAAGTGAGCCACGTGAGCCTCTGGTCGGAAGAGCATGGCAACCAGAGGGCACAGCAGGAGTGCCACTCTTTTTCTGGAAAACCTCCCTGCCAACAGCCTGCCTCCAACCTGGGTTGTGTCCTCTTCTGTGAGACTTTTATCAAAGTATCACTTTCCTGCTTCAAACCTCCCACTGCCCTTGAGATAAAGCACACGTTTCTAACCTGGGCTTATTAGGTCCTATTTGATCCCTGCACCTCTCCAAACTCACCTCCCTTCACCTTTGACTCCAGACACAGTAGCCTTGCTCCTGGTCTTTGAACTCTTAAGCTGATGCCCAGCTGGGAGGACAAGCGCTTTCTCATCTCTCTGCCCAGAAACTCTTCCCAGAGATTGTCATAGGGCTGGTTCCTTCTCTTCACTTGGGTCTTGGGAACTCAGAGAAGGCGTCTCTGATTCCCACAAGCCCCCTGGCCATTCCCTGTCACAAAGCATCCCCCCTCCCCCGTCCCCTCTCTCCACCCCTCCTTCCAGGAGTTATCAAAGGCTCACAATCAGGAGGACTTATCATTATTCACAGAGAATGCAATCATTTCCATCTGCACGAAACTGGCCCATTGCGTGTCATATGCTCTTTGGAGGAAAAGGAGGCTGTAAATGGGAAATGAAATGCACAGAGCACTCACCTACCATACTGGGAGGCTTGCAGCCCTTTAGAACATGACATTCCTTCCCCGGTCCCTCTGTTCACCACCAGACAGGATTTAAAATTCCAAGACTCCATTGCAAATGCGTGCACTGCTCAGGAAGTAAGACACAAGAGCAGGAGAAATGGGTGAACCACCATTCTCACAGAAAGAAAAAAAAAATGCTGCAAAAGCAGTAGGGAGTCACCAGGTTCTCGATATTTCTGACCAACTAGAACTTGAATGCTGAACCCAATGATAGGGCCAGACCCCATTTGTTATATTAAACACACACACACACACACACACACACACACACACACACAAGTTCAATAAATATAATAATTATAGCTAAATATCCATGGGAAGAAATGGAATGGGGGAGTGTTGTTTATAGTCCTTTGTCAAGTGGTCAATTTTAGTAAAGAAAAGGCCCTGTCTGTAAAATTCTTCCGGACTGATGAGTTAAAAATATGTCAGTGGCATGGTCAACTTTAGGTCAAAAGCTGAGATAACCCTTTACCCCAGTTCCCTCAAACGGACTGGACCAGACAGAAGGCATGGGCCCAGGAATATGAGGTCTCTGCCACCGCCACTGCCACCACCATGGCGGCACCAGCAGCACTCCCCCGGGGGCCCCATAGCGGATCTCCCAGGTCAAAGTATCTCCCTGCCCCAGGATGATGGCGGCTCTGTCAGCAGTGCTGGGTTTGGGGCCACAGGACAAGGTTACACACACACACACACACACACACACACACACACACTCACACACACACACACACACACACACACACACACACACACTCACACACACTCGTGCACACACACTTATTCTCCGGCTCAAATGGAAGGGCGGTGCAAACAGGGACTGTGTGAGCATCTTCGAGGCCCACTTTGTGATGGTGCATTACCAGAGCATGGACAGTTAGAGCTTCACAACTGGAGCTGGAGAGCTTCTCCTCAGTGAGAAATGCCTGAGGAAGAGAAGGGAGTGTGTCTGCACGGGGAAGGCTCTCTCTGCCCTAGATCCAGCCAGAAAGCTGCTGGAAGGAGCCCAGCGAAGGAGGCAGGCCAAGGTGGCTGCCTTTCGCACCCCAGCCTGCCCACCCTCCGCCCACTGGGTAAGCACACCCCCTCCTCATCTCCGAAGGCTCGGTCCTAATGAGTCATCGTGGTTATTTCCAGTTTGGTGGATTTTTTCTCCCCCCCCCCCTTTTTTCAAATTCAGGAGACCCATCAATTATTTAGGGCTGGGGGATGAGCTCAGGCAGCGACACCTCTGCAGGTCTGTGTGGCGTTTCTGAAGGGAAACCATCTGGCCTTCCTCAGCTCGCTCTTCCCTGGGCTTCTCTCCCCGCCTGTAAGGTGTGGTGGCCACAGACCCGAGCCAAAACCATCAATATTTCACAGCTTTAATTAAAGTGAGCCGAGATCTGCCGGCCTCTCAACTGGTTCCTTTTCCAAAACAAGCACCCGGCATGTGCATGCAAGCAGGGGCGCAGAGAGGGGCAAGGGAGTTTGGCTAATTGGGGGGGAGGGAAGGGGTCTAGGATTTCCTTTATGAGGACGGATTACAAAAACCGGCCTGCCCTGGTGCATGCAAATGCCCTGGTGCTGTCTGTGGGACAGGAAAGCGGGAAGGGTGCCCCCTCTCGGGCTCTCTGTTGACCTTTCTTGAAAGAGATCAGAAGTTGGGCAGATGGAACCACAGCCCGAGTTCTGGCTGCATCCACTGGCCTGATAGGAATCACCTCCGGGGTCCCAGCAAAGGCCTCGCACCCCACAGGGCAGGGAGAGGGTGGGGGCTGGGGAAGGAGGCGGTGCGGTGCGGGTCTCTATACCGTTGCCACCCCTTCCCGGAAGGACCCCAAAGTGCCGAGGCCCGCGCCATCCAGCCCCGTGGCCCGGAGAGCCCGGAGCCGTGCGATTTATACATCTATTAATTACCTCCAGCATGGAAGAACTGCCTATAAATACAGTGGCACTTTAGATAAAACTTTCATGCAGCTATTTAGATCCTTTAAAATATAAATGATTTCCTCTAAATTTTTTATCATAAATCAGGGCATGGAGCTAGGCGACAAGACGCCGCTTCCCCCCTGATGAGAGCAAAGCCTTCCCTTGTTTCCCCTCTTTCTTTCTCTCTCCGACTTCTCTTTTTCTTCTTTTTTTCCCCCCTTTTCTTTTCTGGTTTAATTAACAGAGGCTGGTTAACGGCTCCGTTTCTCTGTACTGGTCCAGAGCTCAAGGCGAAAGTGAACAGGTGGCAGGGAGTTTCACCCCCTATCCTGGGGGCTGCCCGGTGTGTGTGTGTGTGTGTGTGTGTGTGTGTGTGTGTGTGTGTGTGTGAAGCCTGCAGCAGACCTGAGTTCAAATCCTATCCCTGCCACTTATTCCTGCGTGGCCCTCTAGCAACGCACCTAGCTTCTCTGAGCCTCAGCCCTCCCCTCTGTGAAACAGAGGTAATAGTAGTTCCTATGTCCGAGGTAAGGATGCACAGAGCCAGGCAGAATAAGAGCTCAAGAAACAATGAGCTGATCGCTGGTAGACAAGTCCCATCACCTCTCCGAGCCTCAGTTTCCTTACCTGTCTGTAAAGAAAAGGTGGAGGGATAATGTTCACGTCTATAGAAGTGATGGTTGAATAAGACAACATAGACTCTCAGCTTTTTCTTCTTTTTTTTTAAATACATTTCATTGATTTTTCACAGAGAGGAATGGAGAGGGAGAGAGAGTTAGAAACATCAATGAGAGAGAAACATCAATCAGCTGCCTCCTGCACACTCCCTCCTGGGGATGTGCCCGAAACCAAGGTACATGTCCTTGACTGGAATCGAACCTGAGGCCCTTGACAGACTCTCAGCTTCTTGAAGCAGGATCCATGAGGTCCTTGTTTATTCTTGCATCTTCAGACCTGGCACAGAGGAAGTACGCAACAAGCAGCTGATCCCCCTGCTCTGCCTGCAGCGCCCCCTGCAGCAGCATCAGAACTTGGATTCCGTTTATGGTGATGGATTTGGCCTTACCCTTTCCCAAGATCTACATTTAGAACCTTGGCATATCCACACTGAAAGGGCCCATGTGATGAGGAAACAGGCCCAGAGCCTCGGAGTGACTGGTCCAGGGTCCCATAAGCAGTTAGCTACATGCCCACGTGTGAATCCACACTCCCTGTGCTCGGTCCACCTCCCCTTGATGCCGCTTCCCAACCAAGCTGGCGAGAGAATGGCCTAATCCTACGCCCATGGAAGAGACGGCAACCGACTAGGCCTCGTGGGCATTGGCTTGATGACTTTGAACTCTAAGATGCCTATGAACTGGAGCAGAAGAAGGCAAAACCAGTCCTCATGTGCCAGAAAAAAGGACTGTGGTTTTTTATTTTTTTAATTTAATTTAATTTAATTTAATTTTTCAGTCCAGATTCTTGAGGATAAGCACAGAGCTGGCCATGCTGTTAATGACACAGGTATTCAAAGCCTAGAGCTCAAAGATGAAGACACAGTGGGACCGACATGGAGGGTGGAGGGGGAAACGTGAAAAAGCCAAGTACTGACTGTAGGAGGTTATTGGGATGTCTCCTGGGCAATGCACCCCAAATCCAAACTATGGACCCTGGTTCTCCATGAAGCAGGAGACTAATACTCGGGGCCTTCCTCTTCCTCTCTGGACCACTGCAACCCACGTCCTGCACAGCTAGCAGACATAGGCTCCTAGGCTGTCGCTCACTGTCCTGTTTAAACACTCCGATGGCTCCCCACTCTCCACGGAGCAACACCCCACCCCTGCAAAAACCAAGGCCTGCCCTTTGACTGCGTCGTTTCCCACAGCCTCAGTTTCCTCACCACACTCCCAGCCCTCCAGCCTTCCGGCTCTTCCCTGGCTGCCCCATGCTTGCTCTCACCTCAGGCTTTCACCTGGTGGCTCCCTCTCTCTTCCATTTTAGCCTTCAGGTCTCGGCTCGGAGGTTGGTCACTACCCTCGGGTTCTCTGTTCCATCACCCCGGTTTACTTTCTCTGTAGCAGCTATCACTGCTGGGGGAGGGGAGATATCTCTTTTTTATCGGTCCCCTTCTGCTCAAGCATCAGTTGAGGGGAGTGCATTGTGGGGAGTGAAGGTGGGTAGGGGTAAGTCTTATTTGCAGCTGAATTTGTATTTCCTACCATGGCAGATGCCACATAGTAGGCGCTCGGTAAACGTGTTCAGTGAATAGGCATGGTGGAGAAGGGCTCTTGACTCCATCCTCTTCTTTTTCAGAGGAGGAAGCTGAGGCTGTGAGCAGTCAGGGCCCGCCTGGAGCCCTATTGCCTGAGAGCCTGTGCTCAGTCCTCCGTGGGGACTGCAGGGGAAGGGGAGGCCTCCTGGCACGTGCCGATCCCCCATGGATGCCCGGCCTTGGGCTCCTGGGTCCCTCTGGGCATCTCGAATCCTCTGAATCATCGCAGACAATGCAAGGCGAGCGGCCGACAGGCGGGTCCCGCAGCAGCTGCGCAGGCGGCCGGTACATGTGAGAAGTTTGTGAAAGGAGATGAGAGAAAGGGAGAGGAAGGCGAGGCGGACGGCTGCGAACACCTGGCCAGGCAGCCCCACCAGCTGCCTCCCCGCCATGGCATCTTGAGTTCGGCTGTCCTATCGGGGCCATCTCCCATTCCACTCCCCTTCCCCCTCCCCAGCTCGCCACGGTGGAGTTTGGCCAGGGCTGGAAGTGGGAGGGGGTAGTCGCTGGCTTCTCCATGAAGGCACCTCCGGAAGCATGCTTGGAGCAGGGCCAGCCTCTGAGCCCCTGAAAGCCAGACCTTCTTGCCTTGTGGGAGAGAAGTAAACCCGGGGCACCCAATTCCTTAGCCCCTAAGCTTGGGGGTGGGGGGGTCGCTTGAAACTGGGGATAGCCTAGGATGTTAGTTAAGGTCAACTTGGGTTCCTGTCCTCACTCTACCAACGCTTAACTGTGTGGCCTTGAGCAATTCAATCTCTCTGTGCCTCAGTTTTCTCATCTGTAAAATGAAGATAATATTAGCAATCTCATTGGCTTGATGTAGGGACTCAGTGTACAATGCTTCTAATGCACAAAGCCTGGGGCGTGGCACTCAGAAACGACTCCCTACATGGCTCTTCTTGTTGTCACCACCATCATAGGTCAGAATTCTGGGGAGGATATTATTCATGCCTGCATTGGTTCAACACAAATTATTGTATTAAGCTCCTACGTGATGCCTAGCTTGTAGACAGGGCACAGGGACTGATAAGATTCATCCTCAAAGAAGTCCCAGGGCCCCTCAATGAGCACAGATCATAAAACAGCACATTCTTTTAAGGAATAATAGAGAACAATGCAAAAAACTCAAAGGAGGAAAATTCCAGATTACCTGTATGTGAATCATGGATGTCTTATTAAAAGTCAGCTTAGTCCCTGTGGTCAAAATCTCTGTGATGCTGCGATGCTGTATTTTAAGAGGCTGCAGATAATTCCTACCCACACTGTTAGTAAAGTTGAAAACACTGGCCCACAGGAAAATGCCTCTGCCCCTGCCCCAGCATCCCTAGAGCTGGTCCTTCCGGAGGACCAAGTGCCTTGTGTTCTGATTTCAACTTACATGTGGCAACTTTATGTCCCCACTAGACGCTGAGCCCCTGAAACAGTGTGCGCTATATCTGCAGAATCGATCACAAGACCCAGCAGTCAGTAGGTATTCTGAAATGATTGTAGAATGAAGAAAATGCCCCTTAATGTCACTTGCCAAAGGGCCTACATGGTTCTTTTTTTTATTTTTTATTAAGGTATTATATGGTACATTGCTTACCATTGCCCCCCCCTCTCATACAAACCCTCCCTCCCCAGAGTTTTGTGTCCATTGGTTGTACTCATATGCATGCATACCAGTCCTTCGGTTGATCTCTTATCTCCCCTAGATCACCCTCCCCTCCCCACTGTCATTTGATAGTCTGCTTGTTGCTTTACTGTTACTATATCTATCTTTCTGTTCATTAGTTTATAATATTCTTTATTATCCATAAATGAGTGAGGTCATGTGGTGTTTCTCTTTCATTGACTGGCTTATTTTATTCAGCATGATGTTCTCTAATTCCATCCAGGTTGCTGCTAATGATGAGAATTCCTTCTTTTTTATGGCAGCATAGTATTCCATCGTGTCGATGTACCATAGTTTTCTGCTGCAATCATCTGCTGACGGGCACCTAGCCTGTTTCCAAATCCTAGCTATTATAAATTGTGCTGCTATGAACATAGGGGCTCCCCTGGGTCCCACCGCCCCCCCCCCCACATGGTTCTTACTTGGACTCTCAGACAGATTTTGTTGGGCCTATATAGTGTTGTGTGTGTGTGTGTGTGTGTGTGTGTGTGTGTGTGTGTGCATGTTGTGTATGTGTGTGTGGAGGAGTGGGGTATATTTTAATTGTAATTGAATTACAATTAATTAAGTTAATTCATTCATTTAAAGTAAGGGGGGGGGGTGTATGTGCTTTCCAGTTTAACACAGTCCCCATCTTCCCTTTTAGGAGCCTAGCTCATTTATTTTACTGGACTTGCCCCTAACAGGATTTAAGTTTGCAAATCCTGTAGAGTGTAGAGAACGTTATCACCTGTATTCTAAGGCTCTCCTTCCAGTTGCTCTCTGTATGGTCTCTTCCTCCTTTCTCCTCTAGTCCATTATCTCCAGGCCTTCTCAGAAAGACCGGCCCCAAGGATGGGCCTCCTCTCACCGCTGGCTGCCTAGAGCTGCTAGGACCTTAGAAGGAGGGATGGGGGAAGCCAGGGAAGACAGGTTGCCAGATGCAAGCTTGGGTTTTGATTTGTGACCCCAATGCCTTGGGATGTGGGAGTGGGAGCTGATGAGCTGAAGGTCAGCTCTGAAGGCCTACGGGGGCCTGTTGGTTCTGCTCTGTCTCTGACCCCTGCCTGACCTCAGCCCTGGCTGGTATCTCCCGGGCCCCTTAGGGGACAAAGCAGAGAAGGATGGATGTGGATGGGCCTTTCCCTGTTTGGGGAGTTCCAGCCTCACAGACAAGTCAGATATTAGGGAGGGCGTGCGATCTCAAAGCACCGGCTCTGGGCTGGTGACATTCTTCTCCCCGGAGGATGCAACATCCCCAGCTCCCCTTCTCCTTCTCCTTTTCCTTTTTGGCTTTGGGCAGAAACAAGAATGAATGGTCCTAAATACTGGTGAGTGATAAAATAACACTGCGTTCAGCTTCTGGGGAGTTGAGTGTCTCTGGAGAGAAGCTCTGATTTGCTCAAAATACATTTCACTTAAATTAACCAGAACGGCAGTCTTTTGCTAGAGCAGAGGCACTTAGCAGTCATCTATGCAGCCCTCTCCTTGTGAGACAGACCGGGTTTTAGAACGCTGTCCAGACCCCAGCCCTCCTGAGGCCCACGGTTCTGGTGCATATTCTGTATTTCGAGTCCCACCAGCCTTGCTCTGTGCCCTGTGCACGAATCTACACCCCTCCACTGCCGTGCAAGTACCCAGCCATTTTTTCTGCAGTGGACTTTCGACTGGTGGCTCTGTGAGGGCCAGGAAGGAGGCCGGTCCAAAGCGGGGCCTCAGCCCCCTGCGTGGGGTCTGGCACCAAGCAGGTGCTGAGTGAACGGAGGAGACCAACCACCCAGTTTGTACCTGCAGACCAGCCATCTCCCGGGAGATGGGCCGGGACACCCCCACTCCCGAAGGCCTTCTCTTTAGCTTGAAGGAGGAAGAAGAGAGGAACACGTATTCCATGATCCCGATGTGCCCGGCACTGTGCCAGATGCCTATCCTCAACAACCATCAGCGGAGGAGAAACTATTCTCTCCATTTATTTATTTTTTAAATATATTTTATTGATTTTACACAGAGAGGAATTGAGAGGGATAGAGAGTTAGAGTCGATGAGAGAGATACATCAACTAGCTGCCTCTTGCACACTCCCCACCGGGGATGTGCCCGCAACCAAGGTAGGTGCCCTTGACCGGAATCGAACCCGGGACCTTTCAGTCCGCAGGCCGACGCTCTATCCACTGAGCCAAACCGGTCTCGGCTATTCTCTCCATTTAATAGACCATTCAACAGATGAGGAAACTGTAGAACAGAGATGTTGCAAGAGGCAGAGGAGCGTTTTGGAATCCGAGGGCAGGACCCGCGCCCCAAAGCACCAGGCTGAGAGGAGGTTTGCTGAGCACTCGGGCTCCGTGCTCACTGCTTTCCTCTCTGCTTTGGCTCAAGCGTCTTCCCCGGAGCCGGCAAAGACAAACACTTAGTGAAATCCCCCTGTAGAGCTCACGTCACTGAGGCTCGGGAGCGTTAGCAGAAGGGCCTTGCTGGACCTCCCGCGCCTGGGCTGAGCCCTCTGGCGAAGTTGCAGGGCGAGACTGCCAAGGGCTCTGGGCGCGGAGGATGGGGAGGTCCCAGGCAGGAAACCCGGACCCAGGCAGGCCTTCCTGTTAGGCCACTGGGTGGTCCCGCCCCACCTTCCCCGCCGCGCTCACGCGTGGGAAACCCCGTCCACGCCCGGCTCGGCCCGCGGGCGGCAGATCTGCAAACCCAGGCCCCTCTCCCTCCGCGACGCGGGCAGCTGGGCGCTCGGGGCTTCTCTCCGAGCCCGGTTCGCCGTCTCCGGAGGGAGGGCGGGCGGCGCGGCCACAGCCCCAGGATTCCCCATCCATTATTCACGATGTTTACCGGCGCGGGGAAAGGAGAGGAGGGAGGCGAGGGGGCGCGGGCCGCGGGGAGGCGGGGCGGGCGGCGTGGACCCCGCAGCCCTTCCGTCCCAAACTTCGGCGGGAAGGCGGCCGCGGGGTGGCTGAGCGCCTGGGGAGGCCGGCGCGGACGCCGGGCACCCAGGGGGCCACCGGTGACTATCTGTGAATGGCTGCCGTAGGGAGCGAGGTAATGACCGACTCTGTCCGCAGCCGATTCCTCAACCCCTCTGACCCTGGGCTTCCTCCTCTGTGAGACGGAGTAACAGAACCCACGCCGGGAGCGAACTCTCTGAGTGGCCTGGCACATAGTAGGAGCTCAAGGCGAGCGCCGTTGCTATGGGGACTGGGGCCTGCAAGCGCCGGCGGCCAGGCAGGAGTGCACTGACGCCCAAGGTGGCTGGACAGTCCTGCACTCACTTCTAAAAAAAACCCCACAAAAAAACAAAACCAACCAACCAACCAACCAAACAAACAAACAAAAAACCACGTAGTAAGCTGCCTTAGGCCGGCGGGCTGCGGAGAGGGGGAAGGGGCCGAGTCGTCTTCAGCAAAGGCAGGGGTGGAAGGAAGCCACCGGCCTCCTGGACTTCAACAACCCCACCGGGCAGTCGGGGGTGAGGGCCACCGGGGGCTCATGACGGCAGCCCCCACCCTTCCCGGAGCCGGAGCCCGTCTGGGCGCTCGGAGGCGCCTGCTTCTCGGCTGCGTCCGGGGCCGGACTCTGGTGGACGGCTCGGGCGTGGGGCCAGGAGAGCCCTGGAAATGGGCAGTGTGGCGGCAGCCGGTCCGACCAGGAGTGTGTGTGTGTGTGTGTGTGTGTGTGTGTGTGTGAGAGAGAGAGAGAGAGAGAGAGAGAGAGAGAGAGAGAGAGAGAGTCAACTTCTGGGTCCCCGCTCAGCCCGGGGCCGCCCCTGGGTCCGGGCAGAGCGAGGAGTTGGGACAGGAGGGAGAGGCTTGGGACTTTGGAGGGGGGGAAAGTCCACGAAGAAGAAGGAGAAGAAGAAAGAATCCGGAAGGCCGGCCGGTCGGATCGGGCGGGGCGGGGCAGCCGGAGCGGCCGGCCGCCGGGGTATAAATGCCGGGCGGGCGCCGCGCGGCGCGCCCAGAGCCCGCCTGCCTTGCCTCCGGGGCGGCCCGGCGCGGCCCGGCGCGCGAGCACGCCTGCGCGCTCCCGGCCTTGCTGGCAGGCGGCTTGTAAGATGAGTGAAGACGCCGGTGGGGGAGAGGGGAGGCCGCGAGCGGGAGGGCGAGGGGAGCGCGGGTGCTGAGCGGCGCTCACTTCGGAGCGCGGCGAGCGAGCGAGAGGAGCCAGGCCCATGCCCCTCGCTGCCTCCCCGCCGGGCGCGCGAAGATGATGGCCATGAACGCCAAGCAGCCTTTCGGCATGCACCCGGTGCTCCAGGAACCCAAGTTCTCCAGCCTGCACTCCGGCTCCGAGGCCATGCGCCGCGTCTGTCTCCCGGCCCCGCAGGTACGTAGTGGAGCATAATTACCGCTCTAAGGCACATTTTTTTTTTGTTTGACAGGCACTTGCTTCATGTTTTTTTCATGTCGCCCAGAACAATCGCGGCTGTCTGAACCCCTCGCGCGTCTCCCCCGCGCTTTCTCCCGGCGCGCGCTCTCTCTCTCCCTCTCTCTCTCTCTCACTCTCTCATTCATGTCTCTGATCCGCACGTCTGTTCCAGCAGAGCCTCTGTCTCCGTATTAATTTTTATGACCTGGGCTTTGAGGAGAGGCATCTCGGTTGCTTGAAAATGTGTTTTAATCCTGAGTTGACAGTATTCCCCACTGACCGCGCGCTGCGCGCCTTCTCGCTTGCAGCTGCAGGGCAATATATTTGGAAGCTTTGATGAGAGCCTGCTGGCGCGCGCCGAAGCTCTGGCGGCGGTGGACATCGTCTCCCACGGCAAGAACCACCCGTTCAAGCCCGACGCCACCTACCATACCATGAGCAGCGTGCCCTGCACGTCCACCTCGTCCACCGTGCCCATCTCCCACCCGGCGGCCGCGGCGCTCACCTCGCACCCGCACCACGCGGTGCACCAGGGCCTGGAGGGCGACCTGCTGGAGCACATTTCGCCCACGCTGAGCGTCGGCGGCCTGGGCGCCCCCGAGCACTCGGTGATGCCGGCGCAGATCCACCCGCACCACCTGGGCGCCATGGGCCACCTGCACCAGGCCATGGGCATGGGCCACCCGCACGCCGCCGCCGTGGCGCCTCACAGCGCGATGCCCGCCTGCCTCAGCGACGTGGAGTCGGACCCGCGGGAGCTGGAGGCCTTCGCCGAGCGCTTCAAGCAGCGGCGCATCAAGCTGGGGGTGACCCAGGCGGACGTGGGCGCGGCGCTGGCCAACCTCAAGATCCCGGGCGTGGGCTCGCTCAGCCAGAGCACCATCTGCAGGTTCGAGTCCCTCACCCTGTCGCACAACAACATGATCGCGCTCAAGCCGGTGCTGCAGGCGTGGCTGGAGGAAGCCGAGGCCGCCTACCGCGAGAAGAACAGCAAGCCCGAGCTCTTCAACGGCAGCGAGCGCAAGCGCAAGCGCACGTCCATCGCGGCGCCCGAGAAGCGCTCGCTCGAGGCCTACTTCGCCATCCAGCCCCGGCCCTCCTCCGAGAAGATCGCGGCCATCGCGGAGAAACTGGACCTTAAAAAGAACGTGGTGAGGGTCTGGTTCTGCAACCAGAGACAGAAACAGAAACGAATGAAGTACTCGGCGGTCCACTGACTGCGGCAGGGCTCAGCCTCTGGAGGCCGGGCGAGCTGTGCACGTCCTGGGGAGGGAGGGACGGGAATGGGGGACTCCAAGACGTTTTCTGGCAGGCCAGGCTCTCCTCACCGGAGCCTCAGACTTTCTCCTTCATCCCATCCGGTTGTCTCCCGGCCTTCTCTTTCTCTTTTTCCCCATTTTATTCCCACCAGAAAAGTTTTGGCACTGAGGAAGAAAAAAAAAAAATTCACAAAGGGCGAGCCTGGAGGGACCTGCGCTGTCCGTGGTGCTGAAAAAAAATCTCCCTTGCGCCCTGGACCGCGCGACTTCAGGACGGGGAGCCCAAACGCGGGAGTTAGTGCATTGGACCGGACCACACGACTCGGCGGTGAAGGGGCCACATGGCTAAGCTTGACTAGGGATGGGAAGGAAGGGATAGGTAATAATACAAAGTCAAACTGGGGCACGAATGTGTACTGGAGAGTTATTTAGATTATATACAATCATGTATGTTTCCGAAGGATAGCCTTATACTCCCGTCCCCGCCTACACTTTATATCGGTCTCATCCTTTGGTTTGCTGTAAGTTCTCTAAGGTAGCATGGATTAGTTCAGGAAAATCGTGCGGGGAGCTGTCGGGCCCCGAGTGGTTCTCCATAGAGGTCCTACTCCAGAAAAGGGCCTACGTGCCGGGTTCGCTTAGCTATCTGCAAGCAGCAGTGGGCACCTGCCCTGGTCCATCCTCTCCTGCCTGCTGGTAATTGCCGCCTGCTGGAGGGCCGGGGGTTGGTAGTAACGCTGGATCCCAGCTCGCTAACCCAGCCAGATGCCCGGTGCACTGTAGAGGCGGCTACTCGAAAGTAATCGTAACTTCTCCTAGAGGTACAATATGCAAGTCCTCCCAACACGTCTGAACTCTTTCATTGTTGTTATTGTTAGCATCTTTGTTTCCCGTTATTTATTTAATGCTGCTTCTTTTCACACCCCTTATATGAGTGCCTCTCCGTGGAGATTCACTTATAATTTGGGGTGGAAAGCGGGACCAGGCCGCTGGCCCGGATCCATCCCACGTCGCCCCCTCTAGCCCCATCCCATTTTATCTTTCGTTGCTTCATGTAATTTGCGTGTTGCTGTGTGGTCTTTGGTTTCGTTCTCCGAGCAGATACAAATAAAATATTAAGTTTTCTCCTCCCGTTTCCCCTTTCGATTTAACTTCTAAAATAAATGCTTTATTTTTCAACCCGAATTGCAGTGCTTTTCTTTCTCAAGGAGGCTAAGGAGTTTTGGGAAGGATTGCAAAGTGAGAGCCCAGAAGGGCTGACTGTCACTTCCTGGAAGGCCAGTCTCATGCCCTCTCCTCTCCTTCCTCCTTTTCCCTGGCAGCCTCACCCTTTCGCCCCGTCTCCTCCTGGGAGATCCCGCCGCTGGTGGTGTCCAGACCTCAGTGTTTCAAGTAACTTCCCTCCACCCATCCCCCCCCCCCCCGCGCCCATCCATCAGCCTCTGTTTGCTCAACTTGACGCAGATGACAAATTTTCAAGCCCCAGGGCTGCACGAGTCCCCAGTGCCTCCACCCATTGGCTGAACGACCCTACAGCCAGTCTCTCTCAACCTCTCTGAGCCCCTATTGTCTGCATGCTGGAAGAAGAAGCGAATGTTCTTGGGACTCAGATTGTTTATTTAAGGTGCCTGGTAGTAGTTAGTGCTTAATAGGAAGCATTATTACTTTAAGACATTCAAGCAGCCTTCCGGGGAAGGTGGCGATGGATGCACAGAGGGAGAAAAACGTTCTTTGCTAGGACGGAGTCGGTTGGGGCCCCTTGGGGGGGGGTCTCTTCAGAAATTCCTTTGGAGTTGTCCCCCAAGAGGTTACCCACTCTGAGGTCTAGCCCGGCTTCCCTGCGGGGCGCTCAAGGAGAAGATGTCTGCGGCCCAGTTCCTAGGGTAGTGCCCCGTGCGTAGTAGGCGGTCAGCAGATGCTAGCTCCCTTCGCTCTCGCCCACTTCCTCTGAAAGGGGAGGAAACCTTTTTATTTGTGAGCCGCGGCAACACCTTCCCGATTTAAAAATTCATGCTCCAAGTCCAGGAGCCGTCTGCTCATGTCTCCACTGCGTCTTCAAAGAGCTCGGGGTCATCAGCCCTCCAGCCCGAAATTCGGAGCCGCGCAGTGCTCCCCCCGCCCTCCTCCCCACCGCCACTGGGAAAGCAAACCTGAGGATCGCCCTCAGCCCTCAGCCCCCAGGCCTCAGCCCCTCGCCCCCGCCCCGTGTAACAGCCCCAGCGATTCCTCCGCCTCCCTCTCCATCGGGCGTCCTTTAATAATAAATGCCCTTATGCCATTACATTATATTGTGGGTTTTGAAAATTTAAAATACGGCTGATGCAATATTAATTGCCTATAGTGGTATAAAACGCAGGGCCGGAGCCCAGCCGGGCCGCAGAGGAGGCGGCCGGGAGCGCCCCGCGCCCGAGCGAAGCGCTCCAGACAGACGCGCCTCTGCGGGCTGCGAGGTTTCCTGCAGGTAAGAGCCCTAGGCTTTTCTGGCCCGGGAAAGGACCGGATATCCGCCTCCATCTCCTATTCTGAAAGTTCCCTGCTGTTATTTATTGAGTCTTTCTTTTAGATGGATAAGCTCTAAAGTTTAGGAGACTTTTTTTTTTTTTTGGAGAGGGTGGGGTGAGTCGCCGGAGCGCAAGATCTGCGTCAGAACCGGCCCGGCTGGGTTAGGGAGCCTCGTTTCCAGGTCCATGCCAGGCGCCTGGGATGGTCGGCCCGCGCCAATGTTTGACCAGTTTCTACAGGGGAGGTGGAGAGGGAGGAGGGGGGAGGGCTGCGGCCGGGCCAGGACCCGCTCCATCCTCTCCCACCCGCAGTGCGCCCGCCCGGCGCCGCTGCCTCTCTGCCTGGACTCGCTCAGGAAGCGTCGGGAGCTGCGGTTTCTCCGGAATTGTGCAGTCGCCTTGGCCACTCGTCCGCTGGAGGCCCCAACCTCTCGCGGGTGGTCGAGGGGGTTTGGGGTTTACGTAGGCCTGGTGTGCATCCTGGTGAGCCATTTCCTTCCTACCCCGTGACCTTGGGCAAGTCTGGCCGCCTCTCTAAGCCTCTGCTGACGGCTGTAAAACCTCACAAACATTACGTGGTCACTGAGAAGCAACCCAGAGCAGAGGTTCTTTTCCCAAATTCTGCAGACTGGCAACATTCCCTGGCCAAGGCCCCGAGGGGGGGGGGGTCTTTAAACCGCGAGGCCAACATCAGGGCTGTTTATATGGATGCTGTCGATCAAGTTGGGACTTTGACAGTCATCCGTGGGCAGGGGGAAGGCTTCGGGAGTCTGAGCCATGCGCCTAAGGTAGCGTCAGCTTTGTTGTTTCAAGCCGGGCCGCCGGCTCAGGGTCTGGGCCAGAGTGGCAGACCCGTCGTCGATCAATAGATACCTGTGGAGGGAATGACTGGAAAACGAGAGGATCCCTTCCAACTTCACACCCTCTAGGTTCTAGGGAGTGTAGGGGGAGAACAGGGACCGACAAGAACGGACAAATATCCCTGGGGGTAGGGTGGGGGGCAGGGTCTACCTGGGGGTCTGCACCTCCAGCTTCCATTCCACTGCGGCCAGTCTCCTTCCTGTTTAAATCGCAAGAGGCCTTGCCTCACTCTGTGGTGCTCATGGGACGGAAGAGGTGCTGCTGGGTGACACGGGCCCCTGGTACCCCGAGGAAGCATCGGGGAGGAGGATCAGGGGGTGACCTCTCCCTGCTGAGGGTGCCTGGTTTTCTCAGGGTCTTGTCCTTTCCTGCGGGGCTGGAAACAGCTCCAGGCCTGGGGTGCACCCGCCTGGGGTGGAGCACCCACTTCCTCTCCCCCTGGTGAGACGCTTTGCTGCTCTGAGCCTCACTCAGGGCCCTGGTCCGTACCATTGGAACCGAGACTAGCTTTCAGGACTGCTCTGAAAATGAAATGGAATCACATAAGTCCAGGGCCTGACCCATAGGAGGCGTGGATGGATGCGTGGATTCTTTACACCACGACTTATGCTCAGGAAAAGAAAGATTGTGCTGCTGTAGGGGCAGATCCAGGACCCGGAGCGGCCCCCACGCGCTCCCTCTGTGAGCCACAGTCTGCTCCTCCCGGAAGGAAGGAAGGAAGGAAGGAAGGAAGGAAGGAAGGAAGGGCGGTGGCGGTGCCCTCCGGCTCAGGACGCGTTGTCAGGATCGAGCCGCAAAGCACCAGGGCGATCTCTGTGCCCACTGTGGCACACCTGTGCCGCTCTCCAGGAGTCCCTGTGCGAATACAGGTACCTCTGAGCAGCCGGCGCCCTCGGAGCCTTTCTCCCGGCGGAATCCTGGCGAGCGGAGCGGAGGGCCTCTCTCCCGGGCCGCGGGGTCTGGGGTCCCCCGCTGTCACTCTTCCCCGCCCAGCGCCCACCGTTGGCCCCCCGCGCCCCGTCCACAGGAGGGCAGAGCGTCCACACGCCCAACTTTTTCACTGAAGGAGAGACCGAGGCCCAGAGAAGCGGCGGCTCCTGGTACCTCAATGTGCATTTCCCCAGCCACACCACCTCACCGCACCGCTTTACCTCTTTCTCAGTCCCTTTTTCTGCCTGATGGCACCCTGGCTATTCATTTATCTATCAGTAAATGCCCTCGGGGCGAGCCAGCACCGCCTGCCCGGTCCCGGCCTCCCTGCCCCAGCCCGGGGCCGCAGGGCCAGCCCCCCGGACGCCGGCTGCGAGAACGAACGCTGCCGGTGAGGCAGACACGGAGCTCCTGCGCGGCGGGGCCGGTCCCGAGCACGGTGTGCGCACTCCTTTATTCACCATCTAGCCACACCGTGCGAAGGTGCCGTTCTGTTTCTATTTTCCAATTACGGATGGCGACCACACAGCGATGAGACATTTATGTAGCTAACCCAGAGACCCTCCCGGCAGTGTCGTGAGCAGGCGCCACTTCACAGACGGGAACGTGGAGGCACAGTGTCTACATACGCTGTCCGGGTCAAGTGGGGGCTCAGAAACCGGGGGGAGAGACCTTCGCCCCCGCCTTCCCCAGGTGAGACCCGGGGTGCCGGGGCGGGGCCAGGGGCCGCCGGCGGAGGCCGGAGAAGCCGCAGGGGCGGGAGCCGAGGGCGCGGCCAGGCTGCCCGGCTCCGGCTCCGCGCCTCTCCCCGCGCACCCCGCGCCGCCTCTCGGGTCCCGGCCTCCACCCGTGTCTGTCTGTCTGTCCGTCTCCCACGCAACCCGCTCTCAGCGTCCCCCCAGCCTTGCAGGCGCGAAACTCTGGCCCCAAAGCGCGGGAAGGGGCGCAGCGGGCCCCTGTCCTCCCTTTCCCTCCCGCGCGAAGCTGCAGGAGCCGCCGCCGCGGTCACCCCGCCCCGGGCAGACGCAGCCAGCGAGGACCCGGCGGACGGACCACGGAGCCTCCGCTTCGATCGCTCCTTCCGATCCGGCCAGGCTTCCCCGCCGCCCGCCCCGCCCGCCCCGCGGCGCTTCCGCACGCGCCGGGCTCCGGGCTCCCCGGCCCACCCCGCCCGGCGCCCGCGGGGCTGCCTCGGAGCTGCGCTCTGACCGGGGCCCGGGCTGCGCGGGGGGTTTGGGAAGGGGGGGCCGGGCCAGGCTCTCCCCGGGGTCCCCCCGCCCGCCGCGCGGAGCCCCCGTCTCTGCCCCTCCCGCAGGCCAGCTGGCCAGCCCCCGAGCGGGAGGGAAACTGGCACTGGAGCATCTCTCTCTCTCTCTCTCTCTCTCTCTCTCTCTCTCTCTCACTCACTTTAGTTTTAGCGTTTATCCTGGGAAAACCAGACTTCGGTGGGACTTCTTTATGTATTTGTAGGATTTAATATTGTTTTCATTTTGAATTACTGGCGAGGGAGAACCACATTGTTTCAAGAGGTCTCTGGCAGAATTCCACTCACAATCCCAATTTCTCTCACTCCCCTTCCCCCCGAAACACACACACACACACACACACACACACACACACACACACACACACACACACCCAGCATCCGGGCCTGCCTCCCATGCCCGGGGCTTGCGAGGCGGCTCACCTCTTGGCAGAGAGAGTTAATGTCCAGCCCTCATAAATCAAGACCATAAAAAGCTTACTTTCATATGCACTCAATTTCTCCCAAACCCAAACTAATTGCATAAATTCCTTTAGGCCACTCAGAGCTGCTCTCTGGGCTGGGATCTGATCAATTAGTCATTAGGCACTCCATTAGCTGGGGCTTAAGCTGCCTCGTAGAAATGTCTCCTGTCAATTTGCTTGTAATTGAATGAATAAAAAGGGGCACAATTATTAGCGCAGAGGATCAAAGTGAGGAGAGGTCCATTTTATTGAAAGAGTCTAAAAATGTCTTAACCTAATAACAATAATAACAATAACAACAATAATTAGAAGGCATTTAGACACCAGCCCTGGAAGAGCCTTTGTCCATGTGAAAGCTCTGGCCTGAGGCACAGCGGCCCGTGTGGACCTATAGGCTGTGCCGCTAGCTTCTGCCACCCTTGGGTCTCCGTGTCCTGCCTGGAGGACAGGTTGGTTAGAGAGAATTTTCTTTTCTTTAAATCAGCTTTATATTTTGTCATAAAGTTAAAAATTGAATACAAAAGGGCCGCTTGACCACCCCTACCCTCAGTCCCTTTTAACTGTTTCTTTTTTGTTTTATTTTTTTATTAAGGTATTATATGTGTACATAGCTTACCATTGCCCCCCCCCCACCTCCCATTCATGCCCTCCCTCCCCAGAGTTCTGTGTTCATTGGTTGTACTTATATTCATGCATACCAGTCCTTCGGTTGTTCTATCTCCCCCCAGGTCTCCTTCCCCTCCCCTCTGTCATTTGACAATCTGCTTGTTTTATGGTGACTATCTCAGGACCACATGAATAGAGTCCGCTCCTTAACTGTTTCTTATACAAGTTAATTACATCTAAGTAATATATTTTTGACACTATTTCTCTCTCCTTTAAAAAAACACACCAAACTTTACATTTTACTTTTCAACTACAGTTTACATTCAATATTATTTTGTATTTGTTGTATACCTGAATACAGCATAGTGCTTCTTTTTAAAGTTCAGGGTTTATTTCTTAATATTTTGATTAAATAATACATGATTGAAATTCAAAAGGACTAGATGATTTGCAGTGAAATATCTTTCTGCTATCTTTGATTCAAGTTACCCAGTTCCCATTATCAAAGGCAGATAACATATCAATTTCTTGTGTATGCTTCAGAGATAGTTTATTGGTTATCATTTTTTGATTTGTCATTTATAGTTGTTGTGCATTAACTTCTTGGTCTGATATAAAAAAACTAGAGACATAATCATCTTAAATAATCCTCTCACACCAAGAATCCTAGGAAGATTTGTATAAAAAATTATACAAGAATATAAATTGAGTGGATAGTTGAAAACTCTGATTCATTTTTTAACCAAAAATTAATTTGGAGGTGCAGACAGCATAATGTATAAAAACTTCCTACTTATAAACATATAGGTTGATCTGAATTCTATCCCACATCCTTCTAAATGGAATTTACAGCAGCCTATCTGTCATTACCATGGAATCAGACCCTATACTTCTAACGGAGCTCCCTTTATGTATTGGCTACTTCAGCTCCTATAGCTCTTGGTTTTATTAGATTCTGTTAAAAATCTACATCCAGCCGAAACCGGTTTGGCTCAGTGGATAGAGCATCAGCCTGTGGATTGAAAGGTCCCAGGTTCGATTCCAGTCAAGGGCATGTACCTTGGTTGCAGGCACATCCCCAGTGGGGGATGTGCAAGAGGCAGCTAATCAATGATTCTCTCTCATCGATGTTTCTAACTCTCTAACCCTCTCTCTTCCTCTTGTAACAAATCAATAAAATATATATATTTTTAAATCTACATCTACTCTTTTACTTACTCTAAGTGAACCCGTTTCTCCAGTAAGATGAGTTGTTCTTGGTGTATGTGGCTATGATGGGACTGCAGGTAACATCCCACCCAGGGTTGGGTATTGAGCACCAGTTACTCCAGCTGAGCTCCCACAGGTGAGGGAGCTGAGAGCCTCGAGTGCACCAGGTGAATTCTGTCTCTGACAGAGGTTCCAGGTGGCGATCCTGATTGACTGCGTGAGCTATGCAGGGAGACGCTGTTCCAGGGGTGGGTTGATTTATATTGAGTGCTGCCCACTCTCTCATGAATTCCTTTTGCAGTGAAAGCATAGATTGGAAGAGAGTTAACAGGGGAAACTGGAACCACCTCTGGTCAGCATGCAGAGCGCAGGCCACAGTGTGGTGCAGGGGGAAAGGAAGCGATCTGAACTCCAGGCCTTCCTGTGTTCTGTGACTTTGGCAGCTCCATTCATTCTTCATTGCCTCGGTCCCCCAACTCCAAGATGAGGAAATTAGGTAGTAATTCAACTTTGGTGAGGATTCAGGGACTCTCTTGAGGACCCAAGGAAACTGTTTCACAATCCAGAAAAAAATGCACATCTGTGTATTCAAAAAATTTTTTTGCTAATTTCTTGAAATTTAACCATAGATCCCCTGGGTTCAACCCTTGAGTTTATAGGTCCCAGGTTAAGAGCTTCTGGACTAGGTCATCTAAGGGCTATTTATTCTTTATGTGACTGTATGAATTTTTGGCCTAGTATCTTTAAGCACTGAAACCAGGTAGCAAACTGGGAAGAACTTTACTGAAGGAAAAAATAAAAACTTGAGCCAGTTGTCAATAAAGATTTCAAGTAGCTATGGCAAAATTATTTTTCAGGTCAATAGTTTCCCAACAGACAGTGTGGTCAAAACCTAGTTGTTTTTTCTTTGCTTTTGGCTGTTGTTTTTTTTCATCAGGCTGTTGTTTTTTCATCAGTCAAAAACTAGAATTGAGATTTTGAGCTGGGGGTTTCCCTGTCCTGGCCCTCTCCTTTCTTATTAGTAAAATGAGAGGGTTGGAGCAGATGATTTCTGTGACATTGTGTGAGCGTATGTATTTGGCATCGGCATATCTTGCACTTGATATTTTGGGAGCTTATTTTCCTTTTCTGTTTTGTTTTCAAACAGATAGTTGCGTAATCAAAGTAGAATTGGGAGAAGGGGCTGCCAAGTGTGGTGTCTCCCGAGTTCCCAGCATTGCTGATTCTAAAACCATGTGGCAGAAACACAACCCCACTCCTAATGAAAAAATAAAAACACCGACAGTTTGTAAGTTAAAAGACAAAAAGGCAGGGTGAGACAGGATGAAAGTAGTACATTTTGGTGGACCACACAGTCCTGGCTCCGCCACGCCAGTTCATCGGGCGGGTCTGGGGAACAAGCCTAGTGGGGTTCCCTCTGGGCTGGGCAGGGTAGCACCCAGCACCCAAGGCGATCCCAGCTCTGGCTGGGATCCACAGATAAGAGAGTGTTGACCAGAACTCTTGTTTTCTGCTCTCAGATCTTCATTTTTCTTTTCTTTTTTTGTTCAAATATATTTTTATCGATTTCAGAAAAGAAGGGAGAGGGGGAGAAGAAATTGAAACATTGATGATGAGAGAATCATTGATTGGCTGCCTTCCGCATGCCCTCTACGGGGGATCAATCTTATAACCCTGGGGCATGTGCCCTTGGCTGGAACTGAATCTGGGACCTTGCAGTCCTCAGGCCAACGCTCTATCCACAAAGCCAAACCAGCTAAGGCAGATCTTCATTTTTCCATCCTCTGTCTTATGAGTTCCCTCAGCCTTCGAGGCTGTGTATGCCTGGTCACGTTGCTTAGGTAGAATGATTAGAAGATGAACCATTTTCAGGTCTTCTGTCTCCAATTTCCCAGAGTTTCTCTTGTCTGTTCTTTAGTTCCCCTTCCCCCCTTTTATTAAGATATAATTCACATATAACACTGTATTTGTTAAGCTATATAACAATGATTTGATATATGTATATATGGCAAAATGATTATCACAGTAAGATTAGTTAACATTCATACCTAGTCACAATTATTTCCTTGTGGTGAGAACTTTTAAGATCTCCTCTCAGCAGCTTTCAGATATACAACTTAGTATTGTTAACTAGAGTCACCATGCTGCACATTACACCCCACAACTTACTTATCTTTAACTGGAAGCTTGCACCTTTTGACCCCACTAACCTAATTCCCCCCCCCCCGCCCGTTCTGTACTCTTTACTTCTTGATATTTTCATTGATACTGTTTTACTGTTGCTTATGGCTTCATATAGCAGGCCCTCTGTAGTCTACTTATTTTATTAGATCATTGAGAGCAAGACCTGTATTTGACTGTCACAGTAAGAGTTTTCCATCACAAGGAAGAGTTTTAATAATACGAACAGAGAAGAGGTTCTTAGAGATCCTCCAGCTGCAGAATATGGAGTGGTATTTCTAGGGGCTCAGGCATTCATATTTTGACAATCTCTCTATGTGACTCTGATATCTAGCCTGGATTTAGGAAGATGTTTCTTACACTCTCCCCACCTCCCTCCCCCCTTGACCCAGGTAGATGCTCTTCACTGGGGTTTGGGTGAAACAAAATTTCCTTCAATTATTATTTCATTAAAGATGATGTAAGTTTTGCATTCCATTCACTATACCTCTGTGATTGCATTGCCCTCCCCGCCATTGCTATGTTAGTTTACTTATCGTGGGGGCCATGGCTGCAGCCGCCAGAACCTTTGGCTGCAACCATACCCTGCACACCTAGAAACAAGTAGCCACATTTGAGAGTAACTTCTAGTGCAACCTCTTTATTGTTAGGGCAAAAATGAGGCCTAAAGGCAACTTAGTAAATAATGGGAAATAACAGTAAAACAAGCAACGTGTCTATGATCACTTTAGAATACTATGTGTTGAACAAATAATTGAAATTGAGTCTATGATGAGTTATTCTTGCTTATTATCCTCCTGAAATAACCTTCTCCCAAAGGTGAAGGGAGGGAAAGAGGGGATTTTAAGGTACGGAGTGTTCCTACGTTCAAACCGCTACCCCTTCGAAGATGTTTTACAAAGCTAGGTGAAGTATATATATTACAATTCATGCATTGATGGGGTCCCTCAGCCTGGCCTGCATCCTCTCGCAATCTGGGACCCCTTGGGGGATGTTAGACTGCTGGTTTTGGCCGATCCCCAAAGGCCAGCCTTCGGGCCCAAACTGGTAGTCCAGCACCCCTGAGGGATGTGGTAGTGCACGGAGCAGCAGGCAGCCGGGGAGGAACCTGAGCCTGGGTTGGGCCACGCTGCTCTCACTCTTCCTGGCCCCGCTGGGCCTGCTGTGGGTTCGCACACAGTCAGTCGGGAGAGGCTGTGAGCCATGTGTCTGGTGCCAGTCAGCTGAGTGGCTCTCCCACTGTGGGAGTGCACTGGCCACCAGGGGGCAACTCCTGCGTTGAGCGTCTGCCCCCTGGTGGTCAGTGCATGTCATAGCAACAGGTCAACTGTTCATTTGGTTGTTCGGTCACATAGGCTTTTATATAGAGAGATTTTATAAGTGTGGTATCAGGAAAGTTAAACATCTTGTCAAGGTTACACAGCTAATAAATGATAGACCCAGGAGTTAAACCAGGATTGTCTGCTCCTAGAGCTGTATCCACTGCCCTGTGCCATGCCTGCTCCTGCAGAAAAAATGGACTTATGTTTTTAGGGGTAAAATCTTTTACGTGAAAGAAGCCTCACTCTTGTTCTGTGTGGCCTGAGAGGTATAACTGGATGGGGAATGAAAGTTATAGAGACTAAAGAAAATTTCAGTTTTATACAGAAAAGAAGGCTCTGGCAGTCTACGTGGTCCACAGAGTATGCTTTGCTAAGAGCCCTTGTGTTGGAGGACTTGAGCAGAGATTTTAGTGAGTGACGGTGAGGGGATGTCAGCAGATCCGTGGTTGAAGGAGATGGCAGCACCTGAGCGCTGGCGTTGCTGTAAGGTGGCTGCTCATTTCTAGATCCCTCCAGTGAAAAATATAAGGGAGCTATCTCATCCAAAAAGTTTACTGCTTCCTTAAAGGGGCATGAGAAATAAATTCTACTTTAATATTTTTATCTTTGCATTTGCCTTTTGGAATGCTAAAAAACTGAAGAAAAATGGGGTCTCTTCTGTGTAAGATGCCTGGCTTCATCAGAAAGAGCTGAGGTCTAAAAATATAACGAGTTAATTCAATAGATATTTTGATTTAATTACTCTGTGACAGGTCCAGCAGAGAACTTGGGACTCAGCACCAGCTCCCATGGAGCTCAAACTGGGGACGAGTGACAATTTAAGTGCTGACCAAATTAACCTGACCTTGACCTTTCTGTAGTACTTGGGAGCTAGTCCCAATCTTCCTTAATATTGCTAAGCAATCTATATAACCTACAAATACTGTTCTTTTCCTCCTCCCCTTCCCTTTCAGAGAGAAGAGTCATGGGAGCTGAAAAGAAGAGACAGACAATAACCTCCAAAGCCCTGTGATTTAGCTTAACATCAGTTGACACCAAGTCACTATGAAACTTGACTATGATTATATATATGACAGGAGGAAGTAATGGACAACTAGAGAGGAAGGTGTCTGTTGCTGGCAACCATACAAGATCACTACATGGATGGAACTTCCCTTCTGTCTCCCCGTTGGCCACCAATTGCCTGGATCCAGCTTGTACATGGCCTTTCTCTCTGTGCATGACCTGCCCCCATGGACATATATTATCCAGAACAATCAACTGCTGGCCTGTATGTAAATGGACTCTTCAGAGGTTAAACCCAGTTTAAGTGGGTTCAGAGGCCGGGGAAGGGGAGGGTAGGAGGAGCTGTGCTTTCCTGAAGGATGAGAGGCTGATGCCAACAGGGGAACATAGGCTGTGTACTAGGACTGAGAAGGTTAGACGATTGGGAAGGAGGTAATGCTTACTACAGAGCAGGCTTTCTTTTAAATTTATTTTTTATTTTTAAAAAAATATATTTTATTGATGTTTTACAGAGAAGGGAGAGGGATAGAGAGTTAGAAACATCGATCAGCTGCCTCTTGCATGCCCCCTACCGAGGATGTGCCCACAACCAAGGTACATGCCCTTTGACCGGAATCCAACCTGGAACTCTTCACTCCGCAGGCCAATGCTCTATCCACTGAGCCAAACCAGTCAGGGCTTAATTTATTTTATAAATCAAGGTACCATGTGTTCAGAGTTCAAATAGTGTAGCAAGGCTTGGTATGATAACTCTCTTCCTGTCGTCCTCTTCTCAAACCCTGATTCCCCAGAGCCAAATATCAACAATACAACGGTTGAAATTTCTTTTGAGAGCCAATTTTTTTTTTTTTAACAGAGAGGAAGGAAGAGGGATAGAGCGTTAGAAACATTGATGAGAGAGAAACACCGACCAGCTGGCTCCTGCACACCTCCTATTGGGGATGTGCCTGCAACCAATGTACATGCCCTTGACCGGAATTGAACCTGGGACCTTTCAGTCTGCAGACCGACGCTCTATCCACTGAGCCAAACCGGTTTCGGCTTGAGAGCCAAATTTTTTAAAACTTAAACTTCTTCTAACACCCCTTCTTCAAAATAGACTCGCCCAGGCTGTGGTATTTTGTGGAAGAGCCACATTCAAAGGGCCACTTGTGGCTGGAGAGCCACAGTTTACCGACCATGGCCCCAGAGCAATCACTTTCAGTCCTTTTAGCTGGTTCTTTGGCATTTACCTCACTGTCTTTAAATCCCATGTTTACATGGCTACCCCAGGCCTACCTAGATCATCTAATTGTAGGCATTATCTTTTCACTTCCCTATAATAAGATGAGGATTTAGCTCTCACCCTTTCTCGACACCAATTTTTATATCCTCACCATTACAATATAGTTAAATCTTAATTCTGTTTAGATCAATATTCAGTGTTCATATATTTTACTCTCAAAAAATATTTATTGCTGAGCCATGTAAAAAGTACTGTTGTTACTTTTCCTTTCTGCATCATATTTTTTGCATTTACAATTATTGTCTTTCCTTCTTTGTTTTGTTTACTGTTTTTTTAAAATTTATTAACAAGCCCCAAATTCTCCCATCTTACATAAATCTCTCCCAACTTTCAAACACACAAGTTCTATCAGTTTAATCCTTTAAAAAAATTAAAAATTTATTTGAGAGAGAGAGAGAGAGAGAGAGAGAGAGAGAGAGAGAGAGAGAGAGAATCATCTGTCAGCTCCCTCTGGGGATCTAGCCTGCAACTGAGACATGTGTCCCTACCCGGGAATCCAACAGTGACCTCCTAGGTCATGGGCTTACACACTCAACTTCTGAGCCACACCCGGCTGAGTCCTTGGGGTTTTTTTCTGGGGATATTTCTTGTTTCTTCTTTTCATTTTGTTTGACATTCTATGCTTGTTCGTATGATTTAGACAACATAGGCGTCTCTTCTGGTCTTGGAGAACTGGCCTGTGTAGAAGGGGCCTCTGTGGAGGCTGTGTGTGCCTGGTGGCCTGGGCAGCCTGCTGGGAGTCCAGGGGGTGTCAAAGGCATCCGGGCCCCTGGCCTGCAGAACCTGCAGCAGCTCCGGGGGAGAGGCCAGGTGCGTGTAGCACTGCCGGGTTGATCCCGCTTGCTCCTTCGTTCAGGGCCTGAATGGGCTCCGGGGATGTGACTGGGAACCGCTGCGGCGACCTTGCAGGTGAGGCCAGGGCACCTGGAGAGAGCCCCACACTCCTGTGGAGGCAGAGGGGCCCGTACAGAATGGCTCTCTTGCAGCTTCCCCCGGATAATCCCGCAGTTCCCAGAGAGTGCCTGAGCACCCAGGCTTCCCGATCAGGTCTCTGTAGTTCATTGTGGAGGAAGTGGGTCTGTGTCGGTGTGAGCTCTGTGGGCTTCCTGTGCCTGGTGGACTTGGGAAGCCATGGAGCCGGGCAGTTGCTAGGACCTGGGGGCACTGGCCTGGCCTGCTGGGGTGGGGCCTCTGGGCAGCGAGGCCAGGCCTCTGTGATAACAGCCTGTGGTTCCCACTGGCTCTCTCTCTTTGGGAAGCAAAAGGCTCCGGCGGTGTAGCTGGGAAGAGCTCTGTGATCTTGCAGGTCAGCCAAAGCCCCGGGATAGAGCCTGGCTGCCAACAAGGGAAAGTGGAGGGGGTGTCATGGCGCTCAGCTCCTCAGGCCCGGGAGAGTTCTCACAGCTCCAGGCTGGTTCCTCAGCCTTGTCTCCAGGCCTCCTCCTCTTGTCAGAAGTGGCCTCTGTGGAGGGCCTCATGCAGCCCTCAGCCGCCTTGCAGGGGAGACTGCTCTCTCTAGGCCTCGATCCACCTTTGAGTTTACTCATGGGAGGGGGCGAGTTCCGTGTCTTTCTAACTTTTATACTTTAGCCCTTCTACTGAATTTTTTCTTTATTGCCTTTATCATAAAAAAATTCTAAAAAAGGTCATTTTCTTCTTTAAAGAAAAAAAAATCTTGTCTAATGGATACTATTTCTTAGCTGTATTTCTGAATTATAGCCCTGATATTACTCATAGTTACTTTTAAATTACTTAATTTCTTCAGTTTGCTTCCCCCAAAGTGCTTTTGTTTTCAATGACTGTTTTGGTCTCTGTGCCTTGGATTGGATTCAGGTGAGTTAACTGGGTAAAACGTTTGATGGAAACTCTGTGCACATGCGTTGGCCTTTCTTACTTTGTTTTTCTATTTGGGTGATCTGGCTGGACGGTTTCCTTGGAATTCCCTAATAATAGTTTTGTTTGTGTGTGTGTTTTTTAATTTTTCTTTTTTTTTTAATTGGTTTCAGAGAGGAAGGGAAAGGGGGAGAGAGAGATAGAGAAACATCAGTGATGAGAGAAAATCATTGATCGGCTGCCTCCTGCACGTCCCACTCTGGGGATTGAGCCCACAACCCCGGGCATGTGCCCTGAGCGGGAATTGAATGGTGACCCCCGGGTTCATAGGTTAATGCTCAATCACTAATCCACGTTGGCCGAGCTGTTTGTTTGTTTTCAACGGGTGAGGTTCAAAGAAGAATCTCTCAGTTTCCTGTTTGGAGAATGTATGTGTGGCTGCCCATGTTAAAGATGCTGAGTAGGGGAAAAGAAAGGGCTTTTAACATTTAGAATGTAAAGTCTTTTAAAAAAATATTTTTTCTTCATTGATTAAGGTATTACATATGTGTCCTTTGGCTGTTCTATCCGGCCTGCGGAGACAAAAGAGCAGAGGGTTTTCTTGCTCTCCCCTCCGCTCCTTCACCAGCAGCCCAAGATGAGAGTGCCAGCATAGTCAGGTTGCTTTTGTTCCGGCCCTCCGGTCCAGTTTAAGAGCCCATTGTGGCCCTCGAGTCAAAAAGTCAAAAAGTTTGCCCACCCCTGATCTAGAGGCCTCCTTTGCCTGTTGTTCTTTGAATCACATACACCTCCCTGGGTGATCTTTGGGTGATACCTCGGTCCTAGAAAATGCTGAGGTAGAATCTTGTGGGTTTCCACTAAAAATGAAACACACCACCTCTGTGGCCCCCAGGACCTCTCCCCCAGCAAGCATGGACTTTCTGGGCTTAGAAAGCCTCTCGAACAGAGAACAACTTCTTACACAGGAGACACGGGACAGAATCTTGTTACACCGCACTTTGGGTGAATGAGAAATACTGTGCAGCCCAAGCAACCTGCTGCCTGGGGAACTGCAGAACCACGCCACGCTTTACAAAAAGCCGTATCAGACTCCTTACAGATGCAGCCTGGCGCCAAGGCACTCCATGCCTGCTCATCCCCAAACCCAGTGTGGAGCGCGGGTGGGCTGGCTCTGGGCAGCTTCCGAGCCCTGCAACGTGGAGAATGACGTGTCTTTGAGGACCGATCCTCATCAGGAGCACCTGCCACCACCAACTGTGAAAGCGAGTAGAAAAGTGAAGAGGATGCCGCAGAGGGAGCAGCGCCATGGGAGGCACCTACCGTGTTTCCCCGAAAATAAGACATCCTCTGAAAATAAGACCTACTTCATGGAAACATAATACATCCCCTGAAAATAAGACCTAGCGCATCTTTGGGAGCAAAAATTAATATAAGACACTATCTTATTTTTGGGAAAACAGGGTAGCTTGGTCAACCGCTCACCTGAATTTGACCTCATGGCAACTTGGAAGCAGGAGAGTGGGAAGAGGATGCGAGCGCCATCTGTGCCACTCACCAGTTCTGTGACCTTGGACAGGCCCCCTGGCTTAGCCTTTCTGCCCCTCCCTGGGAAATGAGAATGACGATAACAGGAACTACCATTTATTGAGCACCCAGTGTGTGCCATGCAAGCACCCTGGACAGAGGCACACAAGACTCCTGCCCTCGTGGAACTTCCATTTTACCCGGCGTGTGGGGAGACACGGGCAGTGCACAGTAACTTAGAGAGGAGCAAGTTGTGATGCATGCCTGATGGATAGTAATGGCTATGGTTGGAAGTTCCCACTTCAGCTGGGGTTAGAAGGGATGAGCATATTATTTACTGAGTCCTGAACCATGAGCCGGTCACCTAGCCTTAAATGCAGGACCCCATCCGAGGTAAGCACTGATGTTTTAGCACCCCGTTTTGTAAGTGAGAAATCTGTAGCCCACCCCGTGTGGCTCATGGTTGAGCATCGTCCATGAATTAAGAGGTCACGGTTTGATTTCTGGCCCGGGCACATATCCGGGTTGTGAGCTCCATTCCCAGTAGGAGGGCATGCAGGAGGAAGTCATCTATGATGCTTCTCTCTCATCGATTTTCCTCTCTCTCTCTCCCTCTCCTTCCCTTCTCTCTAAAAATTCAATAAAAACATATTTTAAAAAACGAAATCTGTGGCCGAAATTGGTTTGGCTCAGTGGATAGAGTGTTGGCCTTCGGACTGAAGGGTCCCAGGTTTGATTCCGGTCAGGGGCACTTACCTTGGTTGCGGGCACATCTTCAGTAAGGGGTGTGCAGGAGGCAGCTGGTCGATGTTTCTCTCCCATCGATGTTTTTAACTCTCTATCCCTCTCCCTTCCTCTCTGTAAAAAAATCAATAAAATATATTTTAAAAAATCTGAGGCACGGAGAGAGTAACATCATGCCCAAGGACACACAGCTAGCGAGGAGCCACATAGGGACTTTAGGACTTTCTGACACCAAATCCCCTCCCTGCTCTTCCCACGTCCCCACCTCACCGGGTGTGCTGAAGCCCAAATTAGAATATGTGTGAAGGGCTCAGCCTGACCGAGCACAGGTGATTATTAAGGGTCAGCCCTGTCCTTAACTGCACTCCTCCACATCCAGTTCTTCAGTGAAGCCACTAGAGAGCAGGGGTCCCCAACCCCTGGTCCTGGGGCGTCCTGGGACTTTCTACACGGAACTGAATCTATGTGAACTACTAGCCATTCTGCAGCCAGCACCGGGCAAGGGCCGCAGGGGTCAGATCAGGGCAGGAAGACATTAATCCCTAGACTTCTGGGTGGGCCCAGCAAAGGGTGACTGTCCCAGGGCCCTAAGTGGTGGACAGGCCATGTCTCTTCAGGCGGGTTTCTGCACCCTGCATGCCCCCCCCACTCCCCGGTGCTCCCTAATGCCCTGCCCGGCTCCTCCCTCCTGAGATCTGGTGCCTCCGAGAGATGAAAGCCGAGAACACACCGCAAGCCATCGGCGGCGCTCACTCCATTGATTTTTACACAAAATTTGCCTTCATGTACGAGGGATGGAAAATGATCCCATAAATAATGGATAGCAAAAACAAATGCAGGGAGGAAATCAATAGTCACACGCCCGATGCCGCAGGGAGACGGGAGAGGAAAGCATGGAGCCGGGTGCGGCTGAACGGCACCCCGGGGAACCCCTTCCTGGCGCTTCCACCCCAGCCGCCCCGGGAGCCAGCGAGCCGAGCCCCTGGAGAGAGCGTGGGGGCAGCTGAGCCTGCTGGAGCCTCTGGCTGATTCAGGGGGTCTGAGTGGGGCCTGGGCTTCTCCCGCCATCTTAGAGTCAGCCTCAGGGCATGGGGGCCTCCGCCCTCCAGGATCACCCTGGTTTCCAGCCCCCAGACCAGGGTGCAGGGCCCTCCAGGCCTCGGGAGCTCCTGGGGTCTTTCCGAGCTGCCCAGAGGCCCCCATGCTTTCTCCGGGGCTCCCCACTCTTTTTTTTTAAAAATATATTTTATTGATATTTTACCAGAGAGGAAGGGAGAGAGATAGAGAGCTAGAAATGTCGATGAGAGAGAAACACCAACCAGCTGCCTCTTGCACACCCCCCACCGGGGATGTGCCTGCAACCAAGGTACATGCCCTTGACCGGAATCGAACCCGGGACCTTGCAGTCCGCAGACCGACGCTCTACCACTGAGCCAAACCGGTTTCAGCTCCCCACTCTTTTCTAATCCAACAAGTGGACCCCGGAGATCTGCTCACTGGCACCGATGCCACCAGAGCCCCCAGAGGGGTAGAGGGTAGGGCTTTGCATCCTGGTCCTGCCACTTGCACCACCTGCGTGACTCTGGGTGAGTCACTTAACCTCTCTGAGCCTAACTTCCTGGTCTGGAAAGCAGGGCGAAGAAAGCCTTTTGTGTAAGTAGGGGGTGTTAAATGACACCATGTATCTGAAGCTCCTGGTGCATAGTAAACACGGCAAAGAAGGCGGGTAGCACCACTCCCGAAGATTGCCTGAAGTCTGCCTTCCTTCACGCTGGTCTCACCCAGCTCCGGGTTTCCCGCCTGGTGGCCGGATGGTGCAGTGGCCTCCTCCTTAGTCTCCTCTGACCTCTTTCCTCTCGCTCCCCACAGTCCCCACTTTCCTGAAAGATGCATCTGATTGTGTCATACCTCTTTAAAAAAAAAGTTTTAATTTAATTATGTTAGATTTATTTGACCGGGTGGTACATTCACATGGTTCAAAACCGAAGAGGTGAAAATGGTAGAGAGTGAAAAATTCCTTCTATTCCCCTTCTCGTCCATTGTTGTCATTTCTTGTGTATTTATTTTGCAGAGGAGTTTCATTAGTTGCAAACATATTTAGTTGTGTGTATGTGTGTATAAGTATAAACTTATACTATAGAATGTATGTATTTTATGTGTTCTTTTTTTCCCTCAAGACAGTAGCAAACTCTGCATGCTGTACTGTTCTATATTTTAAAAAGAAATTACACTTAATATATATTTAAACTATATGTATTTTGTTGATTTTTTACAGAGAGGAAGAGAGAGGGAGAGTTAGAAACATCGATGAGAGAGAAACATCGATCAACTGCCTCCTGCACACCTCCTACTGGGGATGTGCCCACAACCAAGGTACATGCCCCTGATCAGAATCGAATCTAGGACCTTTCCGTCCACAGGCCAATGCTTTATGCACTGAGGCAAACCAGTTAGGGCCACTTAATATATCTTGAAGCTTATTCCCTGCCAATACATAAGGTGTTTTTTATGTATATATGGTATGTGATGTGTGTGTGTGTGTGTGTGTGTGTGTGTGTGTGTGCGCGCGCGCGCATGTACTATAGCTTCCCATTGTATTCCATTCTAGGGATGTATCCTCATTTATGTAACTAATCCCTGCTGATGGAATTCAGTTTTTTCCAGTCTTGCTTTCAGGAGCAGTGCTATAATGAGTAACATTGTGCAGGTGGAACTTCACAATATTTGCCAGCTAAGTCGCCAGAGGAGTCACTGCTGGGTCAAGGGAATGTGCATTTTCCCCTCTGGATGGATCTTGCCAACCTGCTGTCCCTAAAGGTTATGCCTCACTCTGCGTGGACTCTGTGCTCCAGACGTTCGCCGGTACCATGTTTCCGCATTGGCCACACTCTTTGCTGCTGCCGGAGCTGTCACACGCCGCCCCCTCTGCCCCGCAAGGTCCCATTCATCCTGCAGGTCCTACTCGGATGCCATCTCTGCTGTGGTGCTCTCCTAGGCTGAGTCGGTCAGCAGCTCCTCCCTCTGATCTCCCCAGCACCATGGTACAGCTCCGTGTGCATGTCATTGGCACTGGTCACACACGGCACCTGTGTTTATGTACTGACTCTCTCCAGGTTCCACTCCTCTCTGTGTCCTCAGTGAGAGCTGTAAGCGCCGAGTTAGTGTTTACTGGATGGATGAGGAAGGTACTGTACTAAACTCTGTTGAGGAAACAATAGAAAAAGGCAGGACTTCTGCTCCTGAGGAACCTGCAGAGCTGATTAGAACTCTGTGGTCCTGGATAAGCAGATATCTGCTCATTGTAATCATTTCCGTAGCTGTCACAGAATGCGCATGAACCTTGCAATGAGCTGTACCGAAAGGTGAGGGAATGTATGTGCACCCTGGAGAGAAAAGGACACACACACAAACCTTGCCCATCTTAAGTCAATCTCCCTCCCTCCCTCCCTCCCTCCCTCCCTCCCTCCCTCCCTCCCTCCCTCCCTCCCTCCCTCTCTCCCTCCCTCTCTCCCTCCCTCCCTCTCTCCCTCCCTCTCTCCCTCCCTCTCTCCCTCCCTCTCTCCCTCCCTCCCTCCCTCCCTTCCTCCCTTCCTCCCTTCCTCCCTCCCCTCCCCTTTTTTCCCTCCCCTATTTTCTTTCTTTCTTCCTCTCTCTGTCTCTCTCTCTGTCTCTCTCTCTGTCTCTCTCTCTGTCTCTCTCTGTCTCTCTCTCTCTCTGTCTCTCTCTCTCCCTCTCTCCCTCTCCCTCTCTCCCTCTCCCTCTCTCCCTTCCTCCCTCCCTCCCTTTCGTTCTCTCACTCTTTCTCTGAAATGTCAGGTGCACAATAAGAACACAAGTTCCTACTTTCTGAACCTAAGAGGACCTATATGGCACTGTAAGGCTGAATCAGATGAATGCCAAAAAGTGATAGCAAATACAGTGTACAGTCCAAGAAACCACAGCGAGGTAAGGGACACGTTAAAGGCAGGAGAGCGCGGTGTCACGAGAAAGAAGCAAATGCCAAAAAGTGCAGCCTGACCATGCCGGGGGCAGTCACTTCACTGAACTCGGAGAGACTCTGGAGCTTCTCATTCTCTTGACTATCAGATTTGAAACCCCAAACCGATCCAAGGAGCTGGATCCTTAATGTGGATTATTATTTTATAAATTATTAAGAAGAGCAATATCTCTCCATTTACTGAATGTCATAACAAAAGAGATAGGAGGGAAACCAAGACATTGTCTACCCAAAGAGCCCAGCATTTGGACAGTGTAAAGTCACTAAATAATTCAGCAGCTATTTGAAAGTATAGTGTTTTGTAATTTCGACAGAACCATCTCAGCCTGGCTCTCGGTAGCACAGAATTTTAAAGAGATGCTCGCCTTGGCGAGGATCTATTTCTAGAGGAACGGGAGTCGGTGGAGACGCCGGGCAGGAGAATGAGGGCTAATGAGAGAGCCTTGTGTGTATGCTCATGTTAAACTTGCATGAGACTGCTGGGGGTGAGGGCTAACCATTTTCTAGTAAGACCTTTGATTTCTTTCTCTGCGCCTGCAGGTTTGTGCCCTTAACTAGACGTATCCGTGGCCTGCGTGTCCCTGGAAGGGGAAGCCATTGTACCTGAGGTCATTGTAACGTGTTGACAGAAAAGAGTGGAGCAAACAAACGTAGCCCTGTGACCTGCTGTCCGGAGGTGGATCAAGTCCTGGCCTGGCTTGTTCAGAACAGTCAGAAACACCATCTCTGCGAGGCTGAGAGAGGCTGCATCCTGGGATGAGGAGAGGCGCAGGAGGGCTGATCCTAAAGGAAGCCATCACTTATCAGTGTGTGTGTGTGTGTGTGTGTGTGTGTGTGTGTGTGTGTGTGGTTTATTTATATATCTGCCCCTACCGTGGGAAGTATTTCGTGCAGTTTACCATGGTACATAACATTAAAACAAAGCATTCTGAGTATGAGTGGGGAGCAGATTAGCATTATAACGAGAGAGCACTTGGTTGGGTATCTAGACTCCGCTACTTCCTGGCTATATGACCTTGGACAGATGATTTCATCTCTGTGTGCCTCCGTTTCTATAAAAGATGTGGATACTCATTGTGCTTATTCCCTAAGGTGGTTGTGAAGATGACACCAGAAAATAACGACAAGTCGCAGAGCAGTGACTGGCACATGGCAAGTGCTCAGACTGTGTCCGCTGCTATGGTTCCTTGGCCCTTAGTTCCTCTGACCTCCCAAGAGTTAGGGGAGGCAAGCCACTAGATACAGAGAATAGAGCCCTGTATTTAATGTGGCTGTTGAGTGAGGGCCTCTGCAAGTGCTTATTGGCAACACAGACTCCTGTGGATGAGTTATGTAAGTGGCATCCCAGAGGTCCCGGCATGGATGCAAACCAATTAAGTTAAGCACTTACCGCAATCACAAGTGCAACTCATACGTTTGAAAGTGGGAAGAGAGTGTATGAGAACTTGCAGTACTTTGCTTTGTCAAATCTATTAGAAATGCAGCCTGTGAATTCTTCATTCTTGTTCTTCTATACTCTGGAGCACTTTTTGTCTAATGAAGTATAGAAGTCTGGACCCATTTTTTGCTAGCTGTACAATCTTGAACATTTATTTATATTCTCTAAAACTCAGTTTCCTTATTTGTAAAATAAAAAAGTTTTTTAAATATATATTTTATTGATTTTTTTTCAGAGAGGAAGGAAGAGGAATAGAGAGTTAGAAACATCGATGAGAGAGAATCATTGATCAACTGACTCTTGCACACCCCCTACTGGGGATGTGCCCACAACCAAGGTATATGCCCTTGACCAGAATTGAACCTGGGACCTTTCAGCCTGCAGGCCGACACTCTATCCATTGAGCCAAACTGGTTTTGGCTAAAATAAAAAAGTTTTATGTAAAAAACAGAAATCACCCTATGAATTTTGAAGCACAGAGGGATTTCACAGTGGGAATTAAGAACTTATAAAAAAAAAAAAAACCAACACACACAAAAAAACAACTAGAGTCCCAGTGCATGAAATTCATGACCTGGGGTGGAGGAGTCCCTCAGCCTGGCCTGCACCTTCTCACAGTCTAGGACCCCTTAGGGGACATCTCTCTCGCTCCTTACCACCCACCAGCTCGCTGCTCCTTACCACTCAGCTTTCTGCTCCTTAGCACTGTCGGCTTTTGGCTGAGCGGCACTCCCCCTGTGGGAACGCACTGATCACCAGGGGACAGCTCCTGCATTGAGCATCTGCCCCCTGGAGGTCAGTGTGCATCATAGTGACCTGTCGTTCTGGTCATTCCACCATAATAGTTGCTTAGGCTTCTATTACATACATAGTTGGAAGGGCTGAAGGCATGGACTGCAGTTTAGACATGTAAGAATGATTCCCAGATTATCGTGAGAGCTATACCCTTTATCACTATTGAGTAATCAGCATCTCACCACTGGAACAACTGAGGTCCAGCTCATACCATCTTGGCTGTTATCCGTAGATGAGGAAAGTATAATTTGCCAGTGCAGTTGTCTGAACATTGGGCCGCTGAAGCTGGTTGCCACTACCACTACTATTACCTCTGAAAGCTAAAGATGAGCCATTAGTATCTCTATATTTTCTTCTTGCCAGTTGAAAACAGCAAACAGAGCAGAAAATTTCCCTTCACTTCATTTCTGTCATCTGAATCTTACCCAAGTATATCTACTTCATGGAATTTATCTCATATCTAGAATCCTAGCTGCAAGGGAGTCTGGAAGTGAGTTGTTAGCTTTCTAGCCTATTGAAAACAAGATGGTATACCCAAAAGAGGAGTAAAATTGATATTGAGAACCAACTGACCATATCCACCTAGAAAATGGTACTATTACAGATTTATTATGGGGATTAAATAAGATAAAGAGTTTTAATACTATTTAGCAAAAAGTAGATAATCAATAAATTATTTTTTAACACTACTATTACGGTGGAATTCAATACTTCATCTTCCAAAAATAAAAAGAGAGGATCATTCTTTCTTCAGAAGGCAGGCTAATTTTTCTGTGAGCATGGGAGAAATCTCTGCCTAGCTTAATGTTTTCATTGGTCTCAATAGCTCCTTCTCTACCTGAGGTCAGAGCACAAGTGCCTACAAAAGCCCTTTTGTCAGTGTACCAGTACATTAGGGACCTTCCTATGCCATTCTTTCTCTCCTGCATTCAAAACCCATTCCCTCTACCCTGGGCTCTATAGTTCCCACCTTGTTGTTTCAGGCCAAATTTCTGATTCTCAGCTTGCCCCTCCCATGGTGAGACCTGAGGAGAATGAATTGCTTGGCTTGATCTTAGGTCCATCTCTGGCCAATACTGTTCTACATCATACCCAACCAGGCCTTGGAACCCTAGACTAAGCATGGAGCCTAAGATCCAACTTGTCATCATAAAAAAAAGTTGTAAATAGATAGGTAGAAGATGGAAAAAAGAACTGAATTCCCATATAAAGTTCTAACAAAGAGGTTTGTATATGAAAGATGAAACAGAGTGGGCCGGAGACCGGGATGCTGGGACACAAGCTTTATTGAAGAGAAGAGTACCACTGCCGGCTGCTTCCAGAGAGAGGAGCGGAATAGCGTGAGGGCCGGGGTACAAGCACTTTTTAAGGGGAGGAGAGGGGACGGGGCTTAGGCCACTTAGCACACACTGATTGGTGGTTTCATGTAAGGCCTATGATTAGGGACCTAGGGACTTAGGAATCGGGGGCTTAGGGTATTTGGCAAGTGCTGATTGGTGGTTCAGTGCTGCAGCCAATGTCTGGCTGCAGGTGGAGTTTACGTATGTCCATCAACTGGAGGAAGGGGGGGGATCTATCAGTATAAGGCAAACACAGAGAAAATTTATCTTCCGGGTCTTCGTTGTTAAGTATTTTCCAATTACATATTGAACTTAGGAATTGCCTTTTTACTTGGGATTATAATAGGCATTCTTATCCTACATCTCATTTTTCACCCAGGTTCTTATAAAATGGTTCAGGGATTCTCAAGCCTGCCTGGGCCTCAGCTCAGCTCAATTGCATCAGAATCTCAGAGGAGATGGTGTTACAAAAGTTACCAGGCAGCAGGAAGACAAAACAGCCAGGCACTCAAAAGATCCAGAAAATGCACTTTCATTGCAGGAGCACCAGCGGCGTGACTCAGGGGAATCAGTTTCCCAAAGCTGATCCCCGAGTGCAGGGGTGAGGGGGCTTTCCATCTTATCCCCCTAGTTTCTTTGTCTTCCAAATATGGACCAGGCTTCCGGACTTTTAGTGGGCTTTTGCAGCCCCTGTGATGGTTGTAAGAGCAGAAGTGAGATAGAGACCAAGACCCCATCTGGCTATGGCAGTCAGACCCCATTGTGGGGCCGTGTATGGTTTATAGCTCCAGTTAAGATAAGCATTCAGGGAAACAAGTTTTGCAAAGCCAGCTAGGACACAAGTGAAAAGGGGTTTGGGGCTAGCAAGCATATGCATTGAAATGCAGGTTCCGGGGATGGGGTTGGCTCAAGCTGCCTTCACATTGAGTGAGGTCTGGGCAGCAGTATATTTTAAAACTCCCTGGAAATAACAATTACAATGTGCAGCCAGAATTGAGAACCACACGGTTATCTAATTTGACAACCTAACTTAAGTTGGTAAGTCAAAGGTTGCAGATATCTTAAAGTACCACCCCAACTAGGGCAATTTTATTTCTCTTTCACAAGGACTGTTTGCAGGCAATGCCATAACTCAAACAGTAAGTTCATGATGACATTCCCAGGCTCCATGGCAGAGTAAAGTAATAGATAAAGTTTTGGGGTCAGGAGAATATTTTAATATACCTTTGGTCATACTATTCAAGCAGGTGACTTTTCCACCTAGGCATAGAACCAGTTCTGGCAACTTATATTTAATTAGTGATAAAAAATAATTTTATTCTATAAAATGAAACACATTTTGCTCTATATTCTTCTGTGTAATCCCAGGCAAGTTGCTCTCTGAGTCCCCATTTCTACATTTACCCAATAGGGATAATAGTAGGATCTACCTCAGAGAGTTGTTCTGTGACTATGCTATGTGATTGGTGACACATGTAAAGTATCTGTCACATTAGAGGTAAAAAAGAGCTGTTAGTGAATTGTCATTTATTTATTGGCTTGGTGTTTAGAAGCTGTTTGGAAACGAGGTGATGTCAGCAGGTAAATAAATCGGACACACTCAGGTCTGTGATCAGTGGAAGGAATTAAATTTGCCCTCTCTCCAGGAACCCATGGAGTACGACTTAGCATGGAATGTCCTGAGTGGAAATTTCCAATAAGAATGGCAAGTTTAGGGTTACCTGCCTGGTTTGTTTACCCAAGCTGAAGTTCTCCTGCTGGTAAGCTACAGAGCCAGTGGAATAGGTAACATCTTCTGAGTTGTTTGCTCTAAAGCGTTTCACATGAATTGGATCACAAAGTACGTTATATGAATAACACCAGCATGGATGCAGGGGGAGGAGGGGTGGCGGGAGCTCTAAGATGCCATGTGTGTACAGCAGCAGGAATGACGATCTTGAAAACTTGGAAACAATTCACATGGAGACTCACAAAAATGCCAAAGTGAACTATGGTATGTTCGCCCATCAATTCAGTGAGCTTACTGAACACTGAATGTGTGCCAGGCACTGAGCTGGTGCTCTGAGGAAGAGAAACAGGACATAAACCCAGCCCTCAAGATATCAGGGAACCACCCAGTCCTCCCCCCCCCCCCCCCCCCCGCCCAGGGGAGACTGACAAATAAAGAGTTAATTATTCAATAGTGCTATTGAAAGGAGTTGCATGAAATGGTTTTATGGCTATTTGATAACATCGAAATAACAGGAGACATTAAGTTAAAAATGTAAGATATAAAGATATAGACTAATTCTCTTAACATTAAAATATTCCTAGAAAAAGACTGAAAAGAAATAACAATATCTAAAAATGGTGGCTAGCAATTTAAAAAAATATATATTTTATTGATATTTTACAGAGAGGAAGGGAGAGAGATAGAGTGCTAGAAACGTCAATGAGAGAGAAACATCGACCAGCTGCCTCTTGCACACCCGCTACTGGGGATGTGCCCGCAACCAAAGTATATGCCCTTGACCGGAATCGAACCCGGGACCTTTCAGTCCGCAGACTGACGCTCTACCACTGAGCCAAACCGGTTTCGGCAGGTGGCTAGCAATTTTATTAAGGTGGTGGTATTATGGCTAGATTTCCCCCTTCAGTTCTCTACTTTCCAATTTTTCTCTATTCTTTTTTTTTTTTGAGTTATATAGTTTATTATGAAGGCAGACTCAGTGGAATAACTTCCCAAGACTGAGCAAAGTAATCTATTCTTTTAAAAATATACATATTTTATTGACTTTTTACAGAGAGGAAGGGAGAGGGATAGAGACTAGAAACATCGATGAGAGAGAAACATTGACCAGCTGCCTCCTGCACACCCCCTACCAGGGACATGCCCACAACCAAGGTACATGCCCTTGACCGGAATCGAACCTGGGACCTTTCAGTTCCCAGGCCGACACTCTATCCACTGAGCCAAACCGATTTTGGCAGTAATCTATTCTTTATGTATTATTTTCTTAATGAAAAATGTAAACACAAAATATCTTTAAAGAATTCCCTGAAATGCAACAGAAATGGTCCACCTCCGATCTCTTTACTACCGCTAGCTTCGTGTCTAGGTTTCCTGAGAGCAAAAACTGAGACACAAATGTGGGTGCAGGTGTTTTCTGTGGGAGATGATCCCAGGAAGGCTGACTGAAGGATGAGGACAATGAGACCCAGTGAAGGAAAGCTAATCCGTACAGGGTGCGTTCGGGAGCTGCTTGCCCCTGAGCAGCTGGAGCTCAGCCTCCCTAGGGACCCACAGAGGAACCGTGAAATCTGTGCCTCAGCTGAACTGTCCCTCTCTGGGATGGGAAGCTGGGCATTTATCCCTTGACTCCTATGTCCCATTGATTGAGGACTGCTCTTGGAAGCTTTAGCACTCCCCAACTTCCAGGATGGGCTATGCCTTGGCCTCGGAGAAAGCCTGGAGGCAGAATAGCAGACAGACACCAGAGGGGGCCACTAGGGTCTCACTATGAGCACCCGGCTGTCCACCACTGCACTGAAGTCAGGGGGACAGGAGGCCTGGGCAGGACCCACAAAACCCTTGCAAGAGACAAACAGGTTTCACTTCAGGCCTCTCTCTCCACTTCCGTTCAATGTTTATCAACAACTCAGAAACCCGGAAGGCAGGCTTATCCCATTTGGAAATAGCACAGAGCTGGGAGCTGAGAACAAAAATGTACAAGCACCAAGTTCTGAAAGGTCTCCAGAGGCTGGAACGATGGAATTTAAATAGCAAGAAATGCAAGTTATAATGTATCTATAGCTCCAAACACACAAAGGCCAAGGATTGAAAAACACGGCTAACAAAAGGTCATTTGTAAAACAAGAACGTTAATGATACCCAGATCGTGTAGTCCTATACGGATTAAATAAGATGTGTATGCAAATTGCTTAGCATAGTATCTACCCACATAAAAGTGCTCAAATAAAGGATGATAGTTAGAAACTTACATAATAGAGGAATTAGACTTGGTCTCTGTGGCCACAAATTGTTGAATCAAGACCACAAGAAGCTAGCGATTTGACCTTAATCTACAGAAAGCCTCCGGCCCCATCAGAATGGTTCAAAAACGGGACTGGCTACCTTTGGAATAGTGAGGATCCCGACACTGGACGTATACAGTCATTCAGGTGCTCTCTGACTAACTTCTTGGAGGAGACTCAAGAGTATTTAAGTCTTCTACATCTGAGGTCTCATGGGCCTTTGCTGCCCCCTGTGATGGGTTCGAAGTCACCAGTGGTGAGGGTTGCCATGGGGACTGTGAGGGGCTGGGAATTGTGTCTGAACACTGCATCCCAGAGGAAAGAGACAAGCACTGAAGCAGTCTCCCTGGCAATAGTGTGGAATTTTTAAAAAACTGTCTAATTAAATATTAACCCCAGAGACAAAGCATTACAGTCTCTTATGTAAACTTGGTACATCTCCTAGCCATCCGGGAAAGTAGCAGATTACATCTATATAACTGTCTCCTTCCTCCATGCCATCCCTGTCAAATTGCACAGAGGGCACACTGGGGTCACTGCCCTCTCTCTGTCTCTTATGGACCAACAGCCTTTCCACAGGTGCTTGGGGGAGGCAGGCCCAGGCCTACACTTGACATCATCTCTGATCCTTTCCTGCCCTTCCTTCTTACCATCTACTTCTCCTCCTGACTCTGGAATCTCGAAGTCCTGGATTCTTAGGAGGGGATGCAGATAAGAGGCAGAAGAGGGTGTGGGGTGGTTAGAGAGACAGAGGTGGGTGGGAGGCAGGAACATTTAGTGGAGTAGTTGGGAGTCAGGAAGCATGAGTTTTTGCTTTAGAATTGTGACCTTAAACAAATCCACTGATATCTCGGGGGGGCCCCCCCGGGGGGGGGGGGGGGGAGAGGATTTGAACTACAGTTCATTGATTTCTTGAGCAAATATTTTTGAGCATCTCCTGTGTGCCTGGGATCAGGGAGGAGAAAGGACCAGATCCTGCCTTTCTGATCTTAGTATAGCTCAGAGGGTCTCAATCTGGGGTCTGTGTATCCCTTAGAGGCCAATGAATGGTTTCATGGCACCCATAGCACCTTTGCATTTGCACCCTAAATTTTATGTACATTTTTTGAGGGGAGGGGTAAGATGTCTGTTTTCCTCAAGTTCTTAGAGGAACCCACAAGCCCCCAAACAATTAAGAATCCCTGGTTCTCACCGAAACTGGTTTGGCTCAGTGGATAGAGCATCAGTCTTCGGACTGAAAGGTCCCGGGTTCGATTCCAGTTAAGAGCAAGTACGTTGGTTGCGGGCACATCCCCTGTGGAGGGTGTGCAGGAGGCAGCTGGTCGATGTTTCTTTCTCATCGATGTTTCTAACTCTCTGTCCCTCTACCTTCCTCTCTGTGAAAAATCAACAAAATATATATATTTTTAAAAAGAATCCCTGGTTCTCTTGCAATTCTTTCCAGACCTCTGTCATTTGTGTCCTTTCTGTCATCTTTGCTGTGTCTGCATGAACCTGTGCATAATTTAATCTTTCTCTAAAATAAAATTGAATGCATGCCAAGAGCATATCTGCTTTAACAACAGTATTCGTAAAATTGTGAGTGTGGGTTGGATTAGCAAGATTATATCTATATAACTATATATCATCTATATATCTATATCCATATCCATACCTATCAACTTTAAAATAAACATTAACCCATTAAAATAAAGAAGGGCTTCTTAGTACCACCCCCCCCAAATACTCTCCATTACCACCCAACTATAGTTCTCACTAGCAGCATACTTGGGGGAACACTGGTCTGCCGGGTCCCCCCAAAACTGGTCTAGCTCAAGGCTCCTTAGGAGTTTTCCACCACCTTCTATTTACCCGTCCTCTGTAGCCATTCAATGGGGGAGAGGGGGTATGAATGTCCCCCCTTCCCCCTTTGTCTGCCTTTGTGGCCAGGCATCGTCTGGGGCTGCTGTCAAACCCCAGACCCAAGCCGCCATCAGGGGACCCCGAGTTTCCACCTGGAGCATCCCCTCTCCACCGCCAGGGCACCCGCCGCTGGCCTTGCCTGGCTGGTGTAGGCGTGAGTGACAGAGCTGGCGGAGCTGGCAGTGAGCGGAAGCAGACCTGACACCCGAGCTGTGTGCGGCGCGCTAATTACACTGATGTGGGGTCTGGGCCGCGCGGCCCCGTTGCTCAGAGGAAGGATGCCACGCAGGCCCTGGGAGCACGCGGCACTACAGAGGAAACCAGGGAGCGGCAGCACCTAGGCGCATCCATAATTTATAAAACGCCAGCAGCAACAAAGGCAGAGAGGGACCAGAACCAGGAGAACAGAATAGCATAAAGCTTTTTAATGGTCTTTTCCTATTAATGTCAGACGGGTGACGGGTTTTCAAGTGGGTGGAAGGGTTCCAAGGCCCCCTCGGTTCAGTCACAGAAGCTAAATGCTGCCATTTACCCCCTCCTCCGCGAGCTTTATGGAGGAGCTTAGCTGTCCTTAAACCAAGGGTAATGGTTGAGGTTCAACGTGGGCCTCTGATCCTTCCCCCAAAAGCTGCCTGCTCGTTTCAAGGGGTTCCTAGCAGAACTGAAACTGGATTTGTTCTCTTGTGGTGTCTCTTGTACAGATATCACCGGCAAAGGCAGCGTTTCTAACATCTGCCGAAGACCCTGCAGTGTAGTGTAGATCCTAAGAGCTGGGGCTCTGGAGCGGGAACTCACCGGCGGTGAGAGCTTGGAAAACGACTTACTCTGTCTGTGCCTCAGTTTCTTCGCTTGAAAAATAGAGGAAATAAATCATCTACCTTGTGAGACTATGGGGACGATTTGGAGATAATGTCTGCAAACTCACCTAACAGAGTATGAGGTTGTTGGTGAGCACACAGCTTTGAACATTTCCGAAGAGTTTCCAAATTCAGTCTTATTTCCCCCCCACTATTTGAATTCTCCCAAAAGTAACCACTATGCTAAATTTATGGCTATTTTAATCATGCATTAAACCATTGTTGTTGCTATTTAAGTATCCTTAAATAGCCCAGGGTTTTAAGATTCGTCCATGTTGCTACATGTCGTTCTGGCTCATTTACGACTCTGTTGTACAGCATCCCGTAACTAATTCTTTTTTATATAACAATTAGGCCATTACAGTTCTATTGCTTTACTCATGGCTCTTGCTCTGTCTGAATTTACCACCCCCCCCCAACTCTTTCTTTATGAACTTTTCACCTGACTTTCTAGCAAAGAGACTATACCATGGCCCCGGAAGTGTCTTTCCCTCTGGATCAACATGACTTGGGTACAAGAAGTAGAAACAAAAAGTCCTTGACCAATATTTTCTTCCCACGCACTTTCTGTTGGCAAGTTTCCCCTTGCATCTAGGAATTCCTTGGAATCAAGAATGACTCTTAAGGCTAATGAGGCATCTTGCCTCTAAGTAGCCTGAGTCACAGAATACCAGAACTGGAAAAGTGATCTCACATATTAAGCAAGGAAAAGACAAATGCTCTCAGTTATATTGAAAAACAGCTAATCACAAAGCGTTATACAAATGTTTCAAGATCAAAGGAAGTGGAAGAGTTCCATCCGCTGAACTAAAAAAATAAACTAATAACAACAAAAAGAAATATCCAGGGTGGCAAAAGGAACAGAAATTGATGCTAAAGCAGGTCTCCACTAGCCTCTGATTATCGATCTTTAATTTAGATGCCACGCTGACTCATTCCAGTGTGCATTAGTTTCTTGGGCTGCTGTAACAAAGCATCACAGACTGGATGGGTTAAACAACATAAATTCATTGCCTCACAGTTTGGAGGCCAGAAGTCCGAGGTCAAGGTGTCAGCAAAGTTGGTTCCTTCTTAGTGCTGTGAGGACGGCTTGTAGGCCTCTCTCCTAGATCCTGGTGGTTTTCTGGCAGTCTGGCATTCCTTGGTTTGGAGATGTATCGCTCCCATCTCTGGCTTCATTTTGGTGTTCTCTCTATGTATAAGTAGAGATTGTACATAGAGAGAACATCCAGATTGCTATTTTTCATTAAGGACACAGTCATCTTAACTTGATCATCAGAAAAGACCCTATTTCCAAATGAAATCACATTCATAGGGACCTAGGAGTTAGGACTTCAACATCTTTTTGGAGGACATACTTCAACCCAGAGCACAGTGTAAATTGTGTTCTTTTGATACTCTTCCGAACCAAATTTTCCCATCCAGTCCACGTTGGAGACTGCATGGGCCCTGTAGTTAAGGAGTTTGCAGGTTATACAGACAATATTATTACAGCAGGACCATGAACAAGTGTACCTCCAATAAGAAAATCAGATCTATGAGAGCAATTTTGCAAAATCAATTAAGGTTGAAGATATGCATATCTTACAACCCAGCCTAGAGTCATGAGCAGACATACACTAGGATGCTGTCTGCATCACTATTTAGATTCACAAAACCCAGGAAACAACCTAAAGTTCCAGCAGTAGGAGAATGGATAAATCTATTATGGAGTTTTGTACAACAGATTAAATCAGTGCACCAAAGCAATATGTAGCAACACAGAGAAACTTAAAAATATATAGTATTGGTTAAGGATACTTACATAGCAGAATTAACTTTATATATATACATATATATATATATATATATATATATATATATATATATATATAATTGATTTTTACAGAGAGGAAGAAAAAGGGATAGAGAGTTAGAAACATCGATGAGAGAGAAACATTGATCAGCTGCCTCCTGCTCACCTCCTTCTGGGGATGTGCCCACAAGCAAGGTACATGCCCTTGACCGGAATCAAACCTGGGACCTTTCAGTCTGCAGGCCGACGCACTATCCACCGAGCCAAACCAGTCAGGGCAGAATTAACTTTTTAATTCACATTAAGATAGTGGTCACTTCATAAGGGGTAGAAGGAAATGGGATGGAAGATGGGTTCAAAGGTCATGTTCAGTGTAATATTTGATTCTGGGACAAGTATATTAAAATATTAAGATTTATTTATTTGTATAATAGGTCTTTGGTTCTATTATATATTTGCTATGCTTGTCTCTAGGATTGAAATATTAACTTGGAGGGAGGAGAAGAGATAAACCAAAGAACTTATATGCATAGTCATGGACATAGGCAATAGGGAAGTGAAGACTTGAGGATGTGTGTAAGAGTTGGGGGGTGGGATATAAAGGGGAGGAAAATGGGGAATATCTGTAATACTATCAACAATAAAAATATATCTAAAAAAGAAATATTTACTAATAAACTGTGTTAAGGAAAGCACTTTAGAAATCGATTAACTTTTTTAAATTTTTTGCTTTTTAAAAGGTTTCATCTACATATGTCCACGCAAAAAGTTGTACATGATTATTCATAACAGCATTATCCATAATAGCCAGAAAGTGAAATCAACTAATAAATGGATAAACAAATTGTGTTAAACCCATCCATGGAACACTATTCAGCCATGAAAAAGAACAGAGTACTGATGATACATGCTGCAATGTGGATAAACTTTGGAAACATTGGTAAGTGGGAGAAGCCGGACACAAAGGGCCATATAGTGTATTATTCCATTTATATGAAACGTCTAGAAGTTCAGGTAGAAAGAGGATACGTGGTTGCCAAGGGCTAGGGGAAGTGAGGAATAGGGATTGACAACTGATGAGTATGATGTTTCTTTTGGGAACTATGAAGATGTTGTAAAATTAGGTAGTGGTGATGGCTGCACAACTCTAGTCTGTTTTACAAACATACTAAAAGCAACCAACTAGTAAAATTTAAAAGGGTGAGTTTTATGAGTTATATCTCAATGAAAATTTTGTTAGAAAGGCTTCACCTTTCTGAGCTGAGTTCCTTTAATAAAATTTTGTTAGAAAGTCTTCACCTTTCTGAGCTGAGTTCCTTTAATAAACAGATTTTTTTTTTAATATTTAGAAGAACTGAGTGCAATAGAGGGTATCATCCATAACATTCAGATGTTAAGGATGGCTGTCTCTCAGAGGTGGGAGAAGGGTCATTTTTTCCTTATTCTTTTCCAAAATTTTCTACAATAAACATTTTCTAATTTTACTATTAAATATCTTTTAAAGAATTGCTTTCAAGGGTGTTTGACATAGCTGGAGAGCACAGAAATTGAAGAGCAAAATGTAATATAACTCCGAAATTCATTGGCTGTTTCCTCTGTGCTACGCACCATAGATTGTTGTGCATTGGTCACTGAGACAAAGGCAAACTCTGCTTTACAAAGGTAAAGGGATTCACACACATTACGTAAGGTACAGGGAAGGTATATCATGCTCCTAGCGACTTAGAAGTGTAGGCAGAAATAACATCATTCTGAACTCGTTAGTCAATGAGAAAATGGATATTCGTTAATCTGACAACAAAACAGAACAACTCCCTAGATCGTCTACACGTGTCTTTCCAGAAACACTGCTGTTGTGCAAAAGAAGCTTCCTGTTTAAGAAGACTCATGGTTGCCTATAGCTTTTTCGCTCAGCAACTACCGTATTTGCTGGCGTATAAGACGATTTTTTGGCCCTGAAAAATATGCCTCCAAGTGGGGGTAGTCTTATACGGCGAGTATATAACAAACTCTGTATTTTGAGTGGAAATGTTAGGGGGTCGTCTTATACGCCCAGTCGTTTTATATGCCGGCAAATATGGTATTTTTCAGGGCCAAAAAATCGTCTTATATGCCGGCAAATACGGTATTTCTCTGGGATTGAGTTAAAATAAGAAAGGTTTTGACATTTCTTTTTGTACACAATTAAGCGATGGCTAGGATGCATAAAGGACAATTGTTAGTCCAGGATAACAGTGGAGTGCGTGGAGCTATTTTCTACTAAAGCATTAGGATTCTCAGCTTGCTGCGTGAGCCCAGCACAAAGGAAAGTGGGTATTTGATAGCTTTCCAGTTCCTCTGTCTAGGGATTCAGCCAAATGGAATCATCCAGACTCAGAACATACTTTGGGGTCTGAATTTTCTATTTCTGCCGTCTCCACTAATCAAATGAGCCAGGTGAGGGAGGTGTGGAGCTCAGATGCTCCATCCATCAATGTCCCAGGCTGAATTTGGGAATTTCAAACCCTAATTTGGAGGACGGAGAAAGATTGACTAGAAAGGTGGCAACAGCATGTTCTGCTGTGGTGCATGAAGATTTGTCTCTATGGTTAAGCCTAGCAGGGGGATGGAGAATGGACAGGCAGGTAGAAATCATAGCCAAAAAAGGAGAGTTGCTGGAGAGGAAAGTCCCACTGCAGACTCTTGGTCTGAATGACTGTTATTCAAGGCTCAACCACATGAGGTCTTGCTCCAGGATTTGAATCTCTTGGGGGCTATGGTAAATGCCCACTCCCTATTCCCTGTTCTGGCCCCTCCGTTTTCCTTGGGGGTCATCCACTCCTTCTCTCTCTCTATTTTTTAAAAAAATATATATATATTTCTTTATTGATTTCAGAGAGGAAGGGAGAAGAAGAGAGAGATATAAACATGAATGATGAAAGAGAATCATTGATCGGCTGCCTCCTGCACACCCCTACTGGGGATCAAGCCCGCAACCTAGGCATGTGTCCTTGGCTAGAATTAAACCTGGGACCCCTCAGTCTGCAGGCTGACACTCTATATACTGAGCTAAGCATCTTCTCTTGAGGGGACTGTCAATCAAGGTGTCTTCTCTCTACTGGTCAAAAGTAAGTTTGTGACCCAAAATGGGCCCATTGTACCCCAAGAGCACCACCCTCAAGAGATAGTTCTTAATAGTTCCTGCCATGTAGATGCCCCGATATGCATTGGTTTCTGTTTTTTGTGGGGTTTTTTTCCTGGTTCTTTAGCTTTGTGTGCTTGTGTGAGCTCCTTCATAGCCTTTTGATAACCTCCGTCTACCCCAATGGAAAAAATCTAAACATAAAATGTCCCCTTGGCACTTAGTCATAAACCCCAAATAAGATGGGTACGCACTTGCCAGGGCTGGCTTTTGTGAAAGTAGTGATCCTTGAATTTCCCTTCACAGGCACGCACGTCTCTCTCCTCGTCTGCTGGGCTCAGATGCCAGCTGTACGCTGCCATGGTCCGAGGAAGGACCTGTGGGTCTCCCCTGGCAGATGCCGCCACTGTTTTAGCCTGAGGGCCCTGCAGGCAGCCTCTGGCAACATTTTTAATTCAACATCAAACTTCAACTTGAAATTTGAAAAAGCGGGGAGGAAATGACAAGATGTCAATGTCTTGGAACCTAGCAAGCAGGGCTTGTGAATGCACCCAGCCTGCCTTGCTCTGAGCTGGGAAGCTTTGTGTTCTGTGTGGCCACTGAGAGGGACTGTGCCCCATTGAAAGGACCCCAAGGGATGCCGAGAGAGCTCAAAGGGGAGGCTGTGTCTCAAGAAGAGATTCCCAGGCTGTTCAGAGAGCCTTTTAAACAAAGGCAGGTGGAAAGCTGTCCAGGATATAGTTGGACTTAGCGCTCAGATCCCCAACTGCAGAGTTCGGGGGGCTAACGCAGAGAGCCCAATAAGGCATGAACAGGCGCTTGCAGCAAAGGAAGTAAGGTTTTATTTTGAGGAAGTGGCCCACACCCAGAGTCAGGTGACCCGGTCTCCCCAATGGCTTCCAGGGAGGGCTATAAAGGGGGAAAAAGTCATTAAGCGTGCTGACTAAGGGAGTTAGGGTTGTGTCAGGGTCATGGTTTCTACTGATTGGTTGGCGCTAGGGCAGGGGGGCATTGGGCTTAATGATTAAGCAAGGGAGAAGGAGGCAGGCGAGCCAGGGTACTGGGTGAGGCAAGTTTAAATCAAAAGGAGAGAAAGGACAAGAGGTCATGTTAAAGAAATGAAGCTTCTACGTGGTTACATGAGTTCACCCAGCACAGTGACTGGCAAAATGTGAGCAGGAGTTCGGTATTAATCGCTTCCCTCTGAATAGACCCTCACAGTGAACGGTTGTCTCGTGGTCTTATATTAGACCCCTTGGCACCTCTGGGAAGAATACATTTCCCCCCTCAACTTACATATAAAGGGGTCTCAGAGATACTTAAGAGGTCCAAGCAGTAGATTCAGACTGACACCCTTTTTTTTTTAGACGTGAAGTCCGTTGCATTTGCCACCACATACGTTAAAATGTGTGGGCACGTGGGAACAATTGTACGTGGCGGTAAATGCAAATGGTCTTCAATTTTGGCAAAGGTCATCTCTTGTTCTAAGTTTAGCTCTGTCCCCTGGCACCTGCCTGACACAGTGTGACACTCTTTTCATATACCGTATTTGCCGGCGTATAAGATGATTTTTTGGCCCTGAAAAATATGCCTCCAAGTGGGGAGTAGTCTTATACGGCAAGTATATAACAAACTCTGTATTTTTAGTGGAAATGTTAGGGGGTTGTCTTATACGCCCAGTCGTCTTATATGCCGGCAAATACGTATTTTTCAGGGCCAAAAAATCATCTTATACGCCGGCAAATACGGTATATATATAATTATTATTCAAAAAGTGAACTCCTATTCATGTGTTGGAAGCCTAAACGGCCATTAACTTGGTCCAAACAAGCTTCTAAAAACATGGTATCCATACAAGCAAAAAATAAAAATAAAAAAACCTCCAAAAGGACAGTTGAAGTACTGAGGAAGAAATCACTGAGAAATTGTTTAAAATAATAATAATGATATGAAGTGATATGAAAAAAATAGCAAATAAAGTTTCAAAACATATACTAGAGAACTGAAATGTATATTTCACAATGTATATTTATATACTGTACATGAGGCCCCTAGAACCATAAAAAATGCCAAAAATTCACTGTTAATAACTCATTCTCAAATTGCCCCCTGTGGGGCGTGTGCCCCGTGTTGGAGACCACTGCCCTAGAACCAGATTATACACTTGGGCATCACTTGGCTTCTGAAGGTGACAGCCTAGCAACCCTGTTCATTGCATTGCTGGAAAAAGGTCTGATGTTCATTCAATTGTGCGATCCTCCTGGCCTTCAGTGAGGGTTTGGCAGGATTTTCCGGGACTGGAATTTTGGCAAGGGTTGTCTCTTGTTCTAAGTTTAGCTCTGTCCCCTAGCATGTGCTTGACACAGTGTGACACTCTTTTTTTTTTTTTTTTTAAACAAACACACCCACACACCCACACGAAAATAATGGATTTGAATCAGAGCTTTAGGGGAGGGACAACTTTCCTTCCTTAGCCCAGGCCACAAGTCTGATTCTCCATGTGGCTCGCCCATGTCCCTCTCTGCTCCTCATCTCCTACCAGACTGACAACTCTGCTGATTAGAACTTTGACCTAGAAACGAGTAGAAGGAAGGAAAGTGTAGGATAAAAGGCATGCTAAGAAGAGAGGAGTGGACAGTAAAATCCAAGATGCTTACAAATAAAATTAATCCATTTGCTCCCCGATCTCCCAGAAAAGGGATGCAATTTCCCCTCAGTTCTAGCTCTTTTGAACACTAAGTAGAAAAAAGAAAAAAAAAGAGAGAAATGGAGTTGGTTGTTGTCATTTCACATACAAATGGGCACGTACATTTAGCCTTTATGGCCAGATGACTTCCACTTCCATTGCTCGGTATTTATTGGCTTTGACTTATTGATAGAACATCCTGGGGCCTGACGTCCTCCTTCCCACAGAGCAAAGACACCATCAGCAACCCTCTCTCCTCTCAGCGCATGAATAATAATGCGTGTGATGATGGCCGTGTTATTATTATCATTTGGTAGTTGGCCAACATCTTTCCCTGAAGTACTTAAAGCACTTTATAGGCATTGCCTTATTATTCCTCACAATACCTCCCCGGAGAGAGGGCGAGATCAGAGGTTTGATTTCTGTTTCACTGAGAGGAGAAGCCGGGACCCAGAGCAGTGAAGGGGCTGCTCTAAGGTCACCTGGAGGAACGGGCTGAGGTCAGGAGGAGCAGCGAGGGCTTGGACCAGCTGTTTAAGGGCGCCTTCCCACCTGCCCCCTCGGGAGAGTGAATCATCAGCTCGCTCACTGAGCTGGAAGTGTAATTGGACATTAAAAGGGAACGTTTGGCCCAGGCACGCTCCAAAGTGAGGTGCTGGAACAAGACACAAACATTTCCAAAGCAGGTGGCTGAGAAACCCCTCACTCACCTCGAGGGTGTAAAAGGGCCATTAGCTGGAGAGGAGAGGGTTTCTGAAGAGGGTTTCTTTATCCCAAGGGGAGAGGTGGGGGCTGTAGGTTACCCCAGGCCTAAGGAAAAGCACTTCTAGGTGACCGCTCAGAGAGCCTATAGGAGTCCTCTGATGCCACTGGTGGACAGTGGACAGGTGTAAGCTGTGCCTGAGGACTCTAAGGAGCATGGGATTGGCTGGAGTGACTGACCTCTGGTGCTGAATGAGAGGTTGAAACTTGGCCAATAATTGCTCTCCTAGAATTGAATGAAGCAAAGAATCCAAGTGTTTCTCTCCCATGATCAGATATGACCATGTGTAAGAGAACGTCGGTGTGGGGCCACCGTAGATTCTGCCTGGAAGAACCAGCAGGGGAGGCAAGGGGACCTCGGTGAGGAGAAACTGGAAGTAAAACTTAAGATACTCAGAGGCTACGGGTGGAGACATGAGCAATTAGAACGGGAATTCGTTCATTGGTGTCAAGGAAACGGAAGACAGTCTATATTTAGGGGGGGGGGGGGTCTCCAAAGAACCCAGGAAGAGAAAGAGTCAGCCTTCCACTTCTGCCAGGTCTAACATTAGCACGTTGCGTGAGAGCTTTACTGTTCCTGCTACCTCTGCTTCCTCAGCCTGCCCAGCCCTGCAGGAGTTGGGGATGGGGGCGGAGAATTAGAAATATGTACAGAAGCCAATTAAATCCCATTTTTTTTCCCAACCTCAAGTCTAAGGGGACAGGTACTGACAAAGCACTTCCGGATGCATCATCTTACTGAATGTTCTCAGTTACCCTAAGACGTAGATGTCCCCTTTCTTTTCAGATGAGGAAACAAGCATGAAGATGTAAAATAAACTTACCTGTAGGCACGCAGCCAGCTAAGGGGTGGAGCTAGAATTTTCCCCAGGTGGGTCTACTTCGAGGCCAGGATTTCCCCACCTGCAGAATCATGCTGTTTGGTGTTGCTTCCATGCCCAAAGGTCCCCCCAGTCACAGCGACACCTATTTAAACTTCTGCCCTCTGCATGCCTATGTCACAATCCGAAACCAACCCCAACTGAATACCCTGAGCTCAGAACAGTGTCTTGGGACATAGCGGACACTCAACAGGTAGCTATTAATTGGCTGATCACACATATACAAGGGTCAACCCAGCATTTACCATTTACTAGCTGTGTGATCTTGGGGTAAATTATTTACCTCTCTGCGTCTCATCTGTGAAACGGATTAACAGTGCTTCCGGAGGGCAGTGTTGAGGCTTGCATAAGCCCACTATCACTCTCCAAACCGTCAACAATTATTTGTTGAATGAATCACTAAGTCAGATGCTGCCTTGTGCTGTTCCTTAGTCACACTGTTAAGCCTTGTATTTCCGATCAGAGTAGAGAGTCCACACCGGTGGGGGTCAGCTCCCAGCCTCTGTACAAGCAGGTGTTAGGCAGACAGTGCTGGATGGATACTACCCTGTTTCCCCCAAAATAAGACAGTGTCTTATATTAATTTTTGCTCCCAAAGATGCGCTAGGTCTTATTTTCAGGGGATGTATTATATTTCCATGAAGTAGGTCTTATTTTCGGAGGATGTCTTATTTTCGGGGAAACATGGTAGCTCCTGTTTGACATTGTCTTTGCCATAGAACACTGCATGGTCTGGAAACTTTCCTACTGATGTGAAGAAGCATATTGTCAGGGGGAGCGCCTTTCAGGGAAGTGAAGTGAGGGCATGTGACTAATACAGGGGCTCGAATTAAATTGTTGGATAATTGAAACTATATGCCATGAGACAGTGCTTATCCTGAGTGGGTTAGATAGAATCCCATTGAGTCCTTACACAACCCCACGAAGTAGACCCTATTACTGAATCATTTTGGTGTTATTTTTTTTTGGCTGGAGGAAAGTGAGGCCGAAGTAACTTACCCAAGCTCACACAACTGTGGTGGGGATGATGGTATTAAAACCCATTAACCTTACTGGACCCAGGATGTCTACCTTTAGTGATTTCCACTTCCCATCCCCCTCATACATCATTCCAGTGTTAACCTGGCGTGAGATTAGTTGTTTGCATGTCTTACCTATTATTTTGTAAGCATTTTGAGTTCAGAAGCCATGTCCTCCTCGTCTTTGCGTCTTTCCGGGGCCTTGCTCAGAGCATGTGCTTAATGCTTATTAAATAGCCCGTGGGCCACATCTGCATCCAAAATATGTATCAAACCCGTCTGCTTCTCTCCACTGCGTTGCCACTCCAGGTCGTGTGGCTCCCACCTCCCGCGGGACACTGTGAACAAGCTTCCTACTATCTCTGCTACCGTCCGTGGCCCCTCCCGTCCCCACACCCCAGCTGCGGTGATCTTTTTATTCCATTTACAATGGAAATCATAATTTGAAAATATTAAACAATTGGGTCTCAAACGGCTCATCCGCCACTGCAGCCTCCGGTAAGAGCGAGTGGTGACGTCAGTCCGGGAGGAAGGAAAAAGTGACGCAGGGTGCCCACACCAGAGGAAGCGGGGAGCCGACCCCTTCCCCTCCAGGGCGCTGGGCAGGGTGAGGAGTCAAACACGGTGTAACATGTGGCTGTGTTGTCCCTGCCAGGCCCGTTGAGGAGAGACTATTCCCTGGCTTTCTGATTGCGTCAGACTCTGGGAGGAGAGCATGCCACCCGGGCAAGTGTAGACCAGCTGCATCAGGGGAACCTGAAGGCGTGACATGAGCGCAGTTAAATCACACAAAAACTCTGCCGGAGAGTGTCTGGAATTTCCCGGAGCTCTGAGGAGGGATGTAGCCGAGCTCTTTGGAAAGCTCTCTGACCACGGGAGAGCTGAGGACCGCAAGGATGGCCCCCAAGCCCAGGGTTGGATGGGAGTCGAGGGCAGGCTGTAGGGTGTGGCCCCAGCAAAGATGAGTGGCGCCAGTCAGGGGGCTGAGGTGTTGGAGGCTGGGGGTAAAGCTGGGCACCGCTGCCTGCAGCAGGGAGGTGATGGGGAAAGAGCCAGGGCCGCTCCCGTTGTGGGGGCAGGGAGGACTGCCGCCTCACAGGGACACACAGGTAGGGCTCGGGACCTCCGCTGGCACTGCAAGGCCAGCTCCCCTTCCTCACAGGCCATCGTGCGGAGGAAAAGGACCAACTCCTTCTGGCATTTCCTGCAACTGAGGCACAAACATTGAAAAGTCACGTTTTTGCTGGACTTCGGGCCAGTGGCAGGCCGGATCCATGCAGCCAGGGAGAGACCACACTGCCTTTGCACACGGGAGCGCGGGGAGCCAGGTTTCCAATTCCGGTAATTCCCATGGCCTGCAGGCTCAGCATCCTCCGGGCCGTGTCACATCCCCCAGCTCACCGCTGGCCTTGCATCAGTTCTTAGAGCGTGAGAGCCTCTCTTTCCAGCTGCTTTGATGTTGGCGGCTCCTGGTTCACATACTGACATTCTTGGAAGGCCTAGCCTTAGCTGCAAAAAACGTTTGGGAAGCCTAGGAGGTTCCACCCCATCCCAGTGGGGGCACTGGCTGACCAGTGAGGGGGCACACCAGCCCGGCCCCTTTGCCTGAGCAGGCCGCCTCCGAGAGCCAGTGAATCCCGCAGAGCTCCCACGCTCTCCCCAAACCCCGTCTTTGCCCAGCTCAGTGGTCGGCAAACTCATGCATCCACAGAGCCAAATATCAACAGTACAGCAATTGAAATTTCTTTTGAGAGCCAAATCTTTTATTTATTTATTTATTTATTATTATTTTTAAATGGATTTTTTTTCCATTTTTAAAAAAATTTATTAAGGTATTATATGTGTACATAGCTTACCATTGCCCCCCTCCACCTCCCATTCATGCCCTCTCTCCCCAGAGTTCTGTGTTCGTTGGTTGTACTTATATGCATGCATACCAGTCCTTCGGTTGTTCTCTTATCTCCCCCCAGGTCTCCTTCCCCTCCCTGATGTCATTTGACAATCTGCTTGTCTTATGGTGACTATCTCAGGACCACACGAATAGAATCTGCTCCTCCTCTGGTTCTCACCGCCCCCCTCCCCTCCGGGTCCCACTGCTTCCCCTGGGACACACAGCTTACCCGGGGCACACGGCCCCCCTGGGACACACGAGAGCCAAATCTTTTAAACTTAAACTTCTTCTAATGCCGCTTCTTCAAAATAGACTCGCCCAGGCCATGGTATTTTGTGGAAGAGCCACACTCAAGCGGCCAAAGAGCCTCAGTTTGCCGATCACTGCCCGGGCTCTTTCTCCTGCCCTGTCTTCCTTCTCTCTCTCTCTCTCTCTCTCTCTCTCTCTCTCTCTCTCTCTCTCTCTCTCTTCCTGGCCCCCGCCCAAGTACAGGCTTCTTCTGAGGGCAATCCTGGAATAAGTCACCTGCACGATACATCCCACCCAGCCCCTGTGCCTGGGGGACTGACCGAAGACAAGCCTCAGGCACAGACACCGTGTTGGGCAGGGGGTGGAGGAGGGGAAACGGAGAAGGAACAGAAGCTGCCACTGAGGTGGGTGCTCTTGCTCAGAGCATGTGAGCAAGAGATGAGCTCTGAGGAGGTTTTTCTCCTCAACTCCCATTCAACATCCCCAGCCATGCCACCTTCCTCTCCCCTGTCCTTCCCATCCGGAAGCAGCACGCAGGTGCCCCCGATGTGCCCCTCGGAGCCCCATCACTTGCTGAAGCAGCTCTGGAAGGAGGGAAATGAACGAAGATGAAAGATTCCTGTGGAAGACAGGCAGGCCCCACTGCGCGGGGGGGACCTGAGCTATCGTGTCTGGGAAAAAAGCGGTTTAGTCTCCTGCTGTGAGAAAGCTCCACGTGCTTTGGCGGCTGGAGAAGCAGTTCTGACAAAGACAGGAGAGAGAAGGGGGGGGGGGGCGGACTGACGGGTCTTTTTCACCCCCCCACCCCATTTTATGCTGATCAAGAGGCAGATGCTGTGAACCAGCCAGCAAGGGGCTGAAATGGAAGCATCCCTCCACTCATCCTCCCTGTTGCTTTTAGGGGGTGCAAAGGAGTGGGAAGCCAGCCAGACTCCAATGGTTAGGAAGGGGGCAGCCTCCAGAAGTGGGGGACCTGGCCAGAGGGAGTCTAGCCCTGGTCCTCGGACAGGACAGAAACACCTGGCGTGGGGCGCGAGATGTCAGGCCCTCCTGCATCCTCCCGAGAGCCATGTAAACTTAAATCCGTCCCCCTCCGTCTTTACCTGACGGAGGGGGATGGATTTAAGTGAAGAGTAAAATCAAAGCAGGAACACGTTTGGGGTGTTTTCCGTCTGAAACGACTCCTCCCCTCTGTCTTCTGAGGTCTAAACGCCAATCAATGACAAGTATTTATTAAGAACGTATAAGGATTTTAATCCAGTCACTTTCTGCACCCCCACACCCCTTTCACCCTGATAATTATCAATCCACTCCCTTCCTTTGCCCCTGATTCTATTATATTCACCAGTTTATCCTATTCCTCAGATTTTTAATTCACTTGATCTTCTTCCTCTTCTTAAGTAATACCTTTCAGCATTTGGACAATGGCGGGGAGGGGGTAAGGGCAGAGGGTGGGGTGGGAACCAGGTGGAAGGGAGCTAGGGGGGAGAAAAAGGAGAAACAACTGTAATAATCTGAGCAATAAAGATTTATTTAAAAAAAAAAAAAGAAGAAGAAGAAGAACGTATAAGGATACAGACACTGGAATAAATCCCAGCCCCAAACTGAGAAATGCTCCGGGAATCCAGGCATGCCAAGGACAGGACCTTGCGTCACATGTGTGGGAGGGAGTCCAGATTTGTGATTCGGGCTCGATTGGGAAGCTGGGGAGACTGCAAGCTCCTTGAGAGCTGGGGGCTTGGTCTGCCTGGTCCTCACTGTCTCTCCAGTGTCCGGAACAGCGGCCTGGAAGGGGCTCACTCGGTAGAGGTTCCAGGATGAAAGAATCAACGGGCAGGTAAGTGTGCTGAGTTGAGACTCAGTGGACAATGCAGTTCCCTTTCTTTCTTGGGCAAGGTGTCTTGAGCTTTAGAATCCTCGACTATAAAGGGAGAAAAAAAATGTATCTGCCCCCTAGGTTTGTTCTGAGGTTTGCACAAGCGATGATGTGAGCTCAGTGATCGGCACAGAGGAAGCCCTGACCGATGGCAGGTACTGTGGTTAGGAAGATTTGTATATTTCTTGTGGTCAAGGAACAATAAAGTCAGGATTTTATGGCAATAAACCCCCAAATCCAAGGAGATCTGTGAATAAAAGAAAAACCACAACAGGGAAGCAAAAATCCCAGTTTTCCTGACCAATTATTTAAAAAAATGTGTGCATGGGGTTGGGGGTGGGGGGGGGGGGTGGAGGCCATGCTTAGTTGACAAGAAACCTAAAATAGTAATTTTGAAATAAAGGAGTCAGTAATGTATTACAAAATCCAATGTGTCTATTTCAAAAGACTCCAAATTAAGTGATCATAAAAAAGATCTTTGAGAAATACTGTAAAGGGAAGAAAGCAAGTCTTCTAATTAGGTATTGTGTGAATTACATCCAATTCAAATCCAAATTTAATATAAATGTATTCGCTTGTAAGAAAAAAACCTAATGATGATTTAAAAGCATCCTATTCAGCTTTGATTTTTAAAATGAAATACGTATCCCCGCGCCCAGATTTGATGTGATATGTCTGAGAGAGCCATGAATATTCATAGCCAGCGTACGCTCTCTCTCTCTCCTTGTCCACATCCATATAGCACACTTCATACCCAGGCTGAAAGATGCACCCTTTTCCCTCCGGAAAGAAACACCATTAAAGGCGGAGTTGGAAATGGAAAAAGCCAGCAGCCCCCTTACATAAAAGTTGCAGCATCCAGAGGGGCTGCCAGTCTAAAAAATTGTTTGTTGAACCGGTTTGGGATGATGAGGTTGACAAGCCAACATGACGCTTAAAAAGGAAACCTGCCAGGGAGGCCGTTATGCCTGGGGCTGTGGCTGCCTCCGGTGTCTCCATCAGGCAGGACGAAGTCCTCAGAAGCCCCCCCCCCCCCCCCCCAACACACACCCTGCTGGAAGCCAAGGCCCAATTCGCTGACCGGTGTCAGTCAGAGATCTTGCCTAAGACAGTTCTGATCTTGGGGTCCCCGGAGGTTCTTCTCCGCTTACCGCTGCCTCTGGCTGCTCCATCTCTGCGAGGACCGCCGGGGGAGGACGTCACAGATGAGAGTTTGGGATCTGGAGCAAGGATGCGCACACTCACGGGTGTGCTTCATTTTACCCCCAAGCTGTGGTCCTCAGAGTAGCTCTCGTGGCCCTGGCCGGTGTGGCTCGGTGGCTTGAGCAATCTCCGTTCACCTTGAAGTTGTTGATCGATTCCCAATCAGAGCTCATCTCTGCGTTGTGGGCTCCACTGCCAGTAGAGGGCGTGCGGGAGGCAGCTCATCCATCCATGGTTCTCTCTTATCGATGTTCCTCTCTCTCCCTCTCTCCCATCCTCTTTCTCTCTCGAAAATCAATGTAAAAAATGTATTTTAAAGTAATAGCTTGTGTGTTCAAAGTGGAATGCTGGTTTCCAGGTACTATACGGTAAGAGAATCAATAGCGAATTCTGCTGTAAAACGCTTTTGGAAAGCTCCTTTCTCTTCTGCAATTACGGGGTGGAGTCGAGCAAACAAGGAGCGCTCCGCAAACACCGGGGAGCGGCTTAGCGATGAAGCGCAGGGACTTTGGAGTCAGACATGCTCCGCTGGAGTTCAGGTGCTTTGTTCATCCTCACTAAGCCTCCGAATAGCGGAATCTTCATCTCTCTAATGGGGAAAACAGTATCTGCCCTAAACAGGAGCCGAGAGGATGGAATGAGCATGGGCTCGGGGACACAGGAGGCCCTCACTAAATGTTAGCACTGGGTATCCCCGATGCTCTGAAATGGGAGCGACGCCCTGCAGGTCCAGGCGGAGCCAAGCCTGTGACTAACAGAGAACTGAGGAGGGAGACCCTCCAGGCAGATTTGACTGCTCCTTCCCAGCCCCCGGCCTTTGCTTGCACTTCTATGAACGCTCTGATTCCACGCTCCCCTGGTTGGCTGTCTTCCCATACACACTGAGCTCTTCAAGAGTCTTAATGTTGCATCACTAGGGCGCAGCATAGTGTGTGGCACATACTAAGTGTGGAACTGAATTAATTCAAATTGCAGCTTTAAATATGCCCAGTGTGGTTCGGGGCATCGAGAAAAGGGAAAGGAAGACCCTGTATGGTAGGATTCTTTTATTGGTAACTACAGAGAGCCCCGATCTAATCTGGCTTAAACAGCCGAAACCGGTTTGGCTCAGTGGTAGAGCATCGGTCTGCGGACTGAAAGGTCCCAGGTTCGACTCCGGTCAAGGGCATGTACATTGGTTGTGGGCACATCTCCGGTGGGGGGTGTGCAAGAGGCAGCTGATCCAATGATTCTCTCTCATTGATGTTTCTGGCTCTCTATCCCTCTCTCTTCCTCTCTGTAAAAAATCAATAAGATATATATTTTTTAAAAATAATAAATAAATAAACTGGCTTAAACACAGGTAACTGGAAAGTCCAGGAATGGGGCTGGCTGAACTGATGCCACCAGGAACTGATTTCTCCCCCTCTTCTTCTTGGAGCTGCTTTCTCTGGTTGACTGGACTCCAAACAGGCTTTTTGCCTCTAGCTAGCAAAATGGCTGCACAGCCCCGACCTAAAACTTTCCCAGATTCTAATCCTGCAGGAAAGGATCAAAAGTATTTGTCCCAGCAGAAGTCTTATTGCAACTTTAATGTGGTCATGTGTCTTTCTCTGAGACAGTCATGATGTGATAAGTTGATTGGCTTAGACCTGAGCTGTATCCCCCTCCCTGAACTGGGGGTGAGAACAACTCCCCTCCAATCATGAGCTGAGGCTGGAGTTGGTGTGAGTTGTAAGGGTTGATACTTGTTTTAAAATCTAGCTGGAATTTTTGTTTTTTGTTCAGGTATGGCCAGGCCAACACATCTGGAGATAATAGTCATTGAAAAGATAATTTGTGCCCGGCAGGTGTGGCTCAGTGGTTGAGCATTGACCTATGAACCAGGACAACAGTTTGATTCCCAGTCCGGCCACATACCGGGGTTTCGGGCTCCGTGTCCAGTAGGGGGCATGTGGGAGTCAACCAATCCGTGATTCTGTCTCATCACTGATGTTTCTATCTCTCCCTCTTTATTCCTTTCTGAAATCAATAAAAATATATATTTTAAAGAAAACTTGATTTGTTGCCCACAGTTCCCTAGAGGAGGGGACATATCTCACTGTGCAGGGCCACATGGAAATGCCAGGAGATAGGAGGAAAAAGCTTGGGCAAAAGCCTTTATTGTTTTCACGGTGAGGAAGGGTAGGTTTAGGATTGGATAAGTTGAATAATTTCAGTGGGCTCTGGGTTACAGGTTTGGTCTCTGGTTATCTGGTACACGGTCCAGGGGTAATTAAGGTAGGGGATAGTGTCCAGGACTTCAGGGGCCTGCTAAAAGGGGGTAGATGGGGAATATGGACTCAGGATTGATTGGTTTGCATGTTAAAGGTATGCACACCGGCAAGTTGTTTGCTATTTCTAGGAATCAGCTACCGCTGAGCCAGACTTTCCCCAGGTCCATAAGGCCCCAAGATGTCAAAGCATCATAAAAAATAGAAAATTAAAAACATGGTTAATACAGTACTGCTTGGCAAAAAGCCACAGCTATCGACTGCAAAGACCAACATCTTACCTAGGGATGTCATTCATTTAGCCATTCATTTATGTACTCAGTATTTGTCGGGCATGTCTGACGTGCCACACACTGAACTAACTGCAAGGGACACAGAAGTGAACAGCCAGGTCTGGTTCCTGTCCTGACGACCACAGCCATTGATCAGATAATTAGAATTCTGAAGAATGCTCAGTTCAGCCAAAACCAGTTTGGCTCAGTGGATAGAATGTTGGCCTGTGGACTGAAAGGTCCCGGGTTCAATTTCAATCAAGGGCATGTATCTTGGTTGTGGGCACATCCCCAGGAGGGGGTGTGCAGGAAGCAGCTGATCGATGTTTCTCTCTTATCAATGTTTCTAACTCTCTCTTCCTCTCTGTAAAAAAAAAATAAATAAATAAAAATAAAAAAAAATAAAAATCAATAAAATACATATTAAAAAAAGAAGAAAAAAAAAGAAAACACCCTTAAAAAAAAAAAGAAAGAATGCTCAGTTCAGTCCTTCCAGGACTCTGTCCCATATGCTATGGGATCCAGTAATTCATTTATAAAAGCTTTATTCCACTTATGTATTTTACGTTCTGGTGAGATGTTTGGCCTGGAAGTATATTCTGGGCCCCTGGAGGAAAGACTGGATTCTCATAAATAAAAATAACTCCCACAAGGACATGTATGGCATTTTGGAGATTACAAAATGTTTTATAAAAAAAAAAAGTCCGATAGTAGAAAGTTTATTTCTTTTAATGTATTTTATTGATTTTTTTTTATAGAGAGTCAGAAATGTCGATGAGAGAGAAACATTGACCAGCTGCCTCCTGCACACCCCCACCCCCCGGAGATGTGCCCGCAACCAATGTACATGCCCTTGGCCGGAATCGAACCCAGGACCTTTCAGTCCACAGACCGACGCTCTATCACTGAGCCAAACCGACCTCGGCTACAAAATGCTTTAATCATTCTCATTTATTCCTCACACTATGCCCAATTCGAGATTATCAGCATCTCACTTTACAACTGGGGAAGCTGAGGTTTTGAAGAGGGGAAGTGATTTATCTGAAGATTTATAATCGGCAGGTGGCCAGGTCCAGTTCTCTTTCCTCTTTACTGGTTGGTACCTTCCAAAGTGGGGGCCCCAGCAGCAGCACAGAATGGAGCATCCCAATAAATGACCTCACTCCGAAAAGTTTTTTCCCATTTCATTTCTCCTTAAATCCTTTCATTCTCTTAAGTATATCTTTAATACCTTTTACTTACTAATCTCTCTCTCCCTCTCTTTCTCTCCCTCCCTCCCTTCCCCCTCTCCCTTTTCTCTCTCTCTCTCTCAACCAAGGAAGTACAGGACTCGGTCTAAGAACCTTTGGCAGGTAAACTAGATCTAGAATCTAATAACATTGTTTTTGCTTTATTATGACAAATGATACATTTTTCACTCATGCTTGAGATATTAAGTCTACTTTTGAAATAAATCTATTTTTGAAGTAAAAAGTGTTGCTTTAGAACAAGCACTAAATAACTAATAATATCGGTGGTTTGTTGGTATGTGCAAATCATGAAAACAGTACGCAAATGACTGTAACCTGGGAGCACTGTGGAGACCACGCAAGTAGGAAGAGACTCCTGGAAGGGGCAGAAGGTTCCTCTCCTCTCTCTCGCCCAGGGAGGACGAGGTCTAGGTCAGATCCTGTGCAGGTAGATGATGTGGTCACCAGCCTGTCAGATAGCAGTTCTCAAGTCAGGGGCACAGACTGAGGCCAGTCCAACACGTTCCTTCAAAATCCTTTGTCAGAGAAATACAAGGTCAATGTGTATGTCAGTGCAAGAATGCCAACTGTGCCGAAACCAGTTTGGCTCAATGGATAGAGTGTCGGCCTGCAAACTGAAAGGTCCCGGGTTCGATTCTGGTCAAGGGCATGTATCTTGGTTGCGGGCACATCCCCAGTAGGGGGTGTGCAAGAGGCAGCTGATCGATGATTCTCTCTCATCAATGTTTCTAACTTTCTATCCCTTTCTCTTCCTCTCTGTAAAAAATAAATAAAAATATATTTTTAAAATATATTATATAAAAAGAAATATAATCAATAATCTATATATAAAAGCCTAAGTGACCAAAAACCAAACGAACAGTTGACGGATTGCTATGATCCTCACTGACCACCAGGGGACAGATGCTCAACGCACAGGATCGGGCTTCGTCCTGTCGGGATCAGGCCTGCAGGGGTCTGGCAGAAACTGGCTATCCGACGTTCCCCACGGGGTCCCAGATTGTGAGAGAGCACCGGACCTCTAGTATTATAATAAGCATGTATGGTGCCCAGTAGGTACAGGAAATATTGGGGAGGAGGGGAACCCTTTGTATTTGACAGTCCAACTCTGCTGTACACCCGAACCCAATACAAAATATTACTGAAGGTAAACTATAAATGAAAATAAATAAATAAAGTCTCATTTTTTAGTGATTACTTGATGGGCGTAGATGGCCATTGTTTATTGGGTTATTCTAGCATCTTACTTGGGAAAACGAATAGCTGGCAATCTTAACAGCCCCCTCCTCTCTCTCTCTCTCTCTAAATATCACTGAGCCTCTCTTCTAGGAGACTTCAATGGCAGGAAACACCTCGCCTTCTACTGCTAGAGGAAAAGGGTATTGATAAATCCAGCACTAGAACTGTGGTTACCAGCCACGCAGAGCAGCAAGCCATAAATCCTTCTTGAACCCAGCACTGCTGTTTATCATTGAAGAGATCCTTCTCTCTCTCTCCAGTGTAACTAAATAAAGACGGGAGATTAGTGAAATAAGATAGCTGTTAAATTAAAGAAGAAAAAAGCTCAAGTTTCAAGGAGGTTGTTACAAAAACAAAGAAATATACAGACCCCTCCCCCCAAACTCCTAGGCCGACATGTAGCTCTCAGTGCTTCATAGACCATCTCACTTGAGCTGGGTGAGCTGGCAGCCCATTAAAAACGATAGCCCCACCCTCTCCAGACTCCGACCATGGAAATGTGCACTGGTACGATCAGGCTAACTCTTTGACCTGGCAATTCCTTTCCCACTCCTTTGCCCAAGAAAATATCATCCCTGGGCACAAATAATTAATTCTGAAGGTACTCACCAAGAACATCGCTTACAGTAGTGCGAAACTGGATAGATACAACTTAAATACCCAAGAGATTGGGTCAATCATGGCACACTGCTACTCCAGAATACTATGTCAACACATTTAAAATGCTGTAAAGAATCACTCAGTGCAGAAACCGGTTTGGCTCAGTGGATAGAGCATCCGCCTGTGGACTGAAGGGTCCCAGGTTCGATTCCAGTCAAGGACATGTACCTTGGTTGCGGGTACATCTCCGGTGGGGGGTGTGTGCAAGAGGCAACTAATCGATGATTCTCTCTCATCGATGTTTCTAACTCTCTATCCCTCTCTCTTCCTCTCTGTAAAAAAAAAATATATATATATATATATACTAAAAAAGAATCGCTCAGTGCTGTGTGAAGATGTTACAGATCTACTGTGAAATGAGCAAAGCAAAGGAGTGAAACACTGGCTACCGAACACTGGGCACAGAATCAACGGATTTTGAAGGAAAAGGCTGGTAGGCTACATCTGGATGGGGATGTCATAGGTGAGTCTCTTTCTTCTTTTCGTGCCAAGGCACTTTCTACAAATGTCCACAGTGAAAATGTACTGCTTCTTCTTTAAGGGGGGAAAAATGATTTCTCTAAGTCGGGCTCCGTTTAACCCGTTAAAATGGGCCAGCAACCACGCACAGAAGCTTGCAGATGTGTGTTTGTGGACCTGCGTTGTGCATAGCGGAAGTGCATCCCCTGGAACCAAAGAAAGACACTAAACCGCCCTGCAAACTCTTTGTAGATTCCCATCTGTGACTCCATAAATATTTGATGCAATGGCCAGTCAACGTCCCTGCATTAGTGGAACTTCTGCCCAGGAGCCACTGCACAGCTCCCAGCCACGAGGCTCGAGTAAGTTAAAATGCGCGTATTCATTAGTCACTCACTTCAAAGGGTTTGGTTTTATTAGCTGGCAGTGTTGCCGGCTGGATTATTGGCTCTGCTGTCTATTGCAACACGACCGGAAGACATACTACTGCGAGGAGGAGCCTGCGTCTTCCCTTCACAAAGTTTTCTTTCCTTTGTGCTCACGGCCCCGGAGGCAAATGCAGCGGGAATCACCCCCTCCCTTCCCGTTGGGGCAACAGCTGTGAATCTTGAGTTTCCGTCCTGCCCGGTAACTTCCATGCCAAACACCTGGAGTCCGGGCCCCCTGGATATAGTTTTGTGAAAACGGGGTGGAGCACGTGTTCTCTCCATCCCTCCAAGGTGACAGTTGGTAATTAAGAAGTCAGTGGCTAGGGACAAAACGGAGCAGGGCAGAGAAGGGACCTGAAATTAGCTGACATTAAACCCAGCCACAGGGGCTCCCGGAAAGGCCGGAGCAAACCCATTGCTCAAACATTAGTTTAGATGTCAACTCTTCCTGGAAGCCTTCCAGGATCCATCTCCACCGTCCCAAACTGGTGCCCCTCCTCTGAGCTTCCAGAACGTCTGAGCTTTTCCTTCAAGAGCCCGGAGGCTGTCTTACGGTCACCCCTTGCATCTCTCCCCATCAACCTGAGCTTCAGGGAGCCCACCCCGCCCACCACCGCCCAGGATTGTACCTGGCATGGAGAACAGTGCTGAATAAATATTTATTAAATAGAGTTTCTCTTGAAATTACTGCCGCAGAGGCCTTAGGCCATCAGATTAGAGTGTCTTCCATCCACTGCTTGATGCCCTACCCCTCCTAGAACTCCAAGCAAGCAGCTGTTCAGTCTGCTTACACACTTCTAATGACAGGGGGGTCACCTCCCTTCAAAACAGTCAGGGCCAACCTAACCCGTTTGGCTCAATGGACAGAGCGTTTGCCTGCGAACTGAAGGGTCCCAGGTTCCATTCCAGTCAAGGGCAATGTACCTTGGTTTCGGGCACATCCCCAGTAGGGGGTGTGCAGGAGGCAGCTGATTGATGCTCCTTTCTCATCAATGTTTCTAACTCTCTATCCATCTCCCTTCCTCTCTGTAAAAAAATCAATAAAATACATCTAAAAAAACTGAACAGTTAGGGCCTTGATCTCCCCTGAGGGTCAATAACTCCACCAAGGTGGCCACTGATAGCAGTTTAAGGCTCTCCCTTTAATGCCAGAGGACCAGTCTTTAAGCTCTAAGGGGAACATGGAATCTCTGTGGAAGCATCATTCTTAGTTGAAGATATGGGGGGAAGATACAAGGTGTCCCCACAAAATGTATACACATTTTTTTTCTGATAGCTCAATTGATGTTTTTTTCTTTTCAGATTTAACCCATTGGAATGAATGATTATTCAAGTGTGTATACATTTTGTGGACACGCTGTATATAAGAAAGAGAAGTATATTCATGATGCTAAAGAAATAACACAACTTGAAAAAAAATTGATCAGAATGTTTTTGGTCCAGAAAAGAACTTCATTAGTAAAAAAAAACAAAGGTTACAGGTGTTTCATCTGACCTATTCAAGTTGTGAATTTGCTAAGATTATTTTTGTTCCTTATTATCATTGTTTCATTCAGTAACTACAGCTTCATTAAACAAATAATTTTAATGCCAATTTGTGAATTGTGTATCAGTCACATTTAGCAGAAATGTGCTTACTTTAATTGTCTACAAATTTTAAAAAATTGAAGCAGATGTTCTACTTTTTTTTTTAACCCTTACCTCGCTGAGGTCAATTTTAATATTTTGTGGTTCTGTTCCAATCTCAACTTGTTCTCATTCCCAATAACCTTTAGAATTAAAAGACAAAATGTAACCATATTCTATAGGTTCCAAGTTTGCATATACTTCACTAAAAACATAATTAAAGTAAATGTTAAAAGTAGTGAAAAATTAGCCTGGCTGGTATGGCTCAGCGGTTGAATGCCAACCTATGAACTAGGACAGTGGTTGACAAACTGCGCTCGTGAGCCACATGTGGCTCTTTGGCCCCTTGAGTGTGGCTCTTCCACAAAATACCATGTACCCTAATTAAGTCAATAACAATGTACCTACCTATATAGTTTAAGTTTAAAAAATTAGGCTCTCAAAAGTAATTTCAATCGTTGTACTGTTGATATTTGGCCCTGTTGACTAATGAGTTTGCCGATCACTGAACTAGGAGGTCAAGGTTTGATTCCCAGTCAGGGCACACACCCTGGCTGCAGGCTCTCACTCCCCAGTGTGGGGTGTGCAGGAAGCAACTGATCAATGATTCTCCCTTATCATTGATGTTTCTCTCTCTCTCTCCCTCTCCCTTCCTCTTTCTGAAATAAGAAATATATATATATATATATATTGAGCCAAAACCAGTTTGGCTCAGTGTATAGAGCATCGGCCTGCTGACTGAAGGGTTCCAGGTTCGATTCTGGTCAAGGGCATGTACATTGGTTGTGGGCACATCCCCAGTGGGGGATGTGCAGGAGGCAGCTGGTCAATGTTTCTCTCTCATCAATGTTTCTAGCTCTCTATCCTTCTCCCTTCCTCTCTGTAAAAAATCAATAAAATATATTTAAAAAAAGAAATATATATTGAAAAATTAAAATAATTTTTCTCATATGGTCTCAAAAATGTTTTTATCCTAAAACATCCAAAAGTATTTACTAAAATTGAAAAGCAAAATAGAAATAAAAGTGAATGAACATTAAAATTGAGACAAAAATATTCAAATAAAGTTGAGTTAGTTTTAAAATTGTTGTTGTTAATTCTCACCCACGAACATTTTTTCCATTGATTTTTAGAGAGAGTGGAAGGGAAAGAAGGGAGCAAGAGAGAGAGAAAGATAGACGTGAGAGAGACACATCACTTGGTTGCCTCCAGCACATGCTTTAGCCAGGAACAGGGATTAAATCTATAAACCAGGTACATGCTCTTGACTGAGAATCTAATGTATGATGGTGCAGGGGCCAATGCTCTAACCACTGAGATTCCTAACCAGGACTATTTTTTAAAATTTAATTACACCTTATAAAATAGCTTTTTACGCATAAAATGGTTTGCAGTTCTTGCATTCGGTGTTCATTCATTGCTTGTGGAAAAATTGATTCTATGCCTCATGCTTCAAACATGCTATGTCTAGGTTTAGCTGCTTTGGCTCAGTGGGTAGAGCAGCGACCTGTGGACTGAAGGGTCCCGGGTTCGATTCTGGTCAAGGGCATATGCCTGGGTTGCAGGCTCAATTCCCAGTAGGAGGCATGTAGGAGGTAGCTGATCAATAATTCTCTCTCATCATTGATGTTTTTATCTTTCTCCCCTCTCCCTTCCTTCCTGAAATCCCTAAGAATATATATATATATATATATATATATATATATATATATATATATATATTAAAGCATACTATGTCTAGACTTTGTACAAAAAAGATTAAAAATAATATTATTTAATATTGGAAAATGCCCTTTGACTGCCTTTGTAACTACTGCAAATACTGCAGGGCTCTGTGAATAGTTATAGGTCCATAAACTGGAACTCAAAGAAGGCAAGAAAATAGATGCTCAGCACTCCTGGGAAACGATACTTTATTATGCAAGAATCTATAGCATTCATGACATTTGAGAGGAAGGATTTGACAAGTTAATTAATTTGTCTTTCCTCTTACCTAAACGCTTCCACAGCTCAAATTCTCCGCACACTCCTAAGCGGTGGCCTTCCATGGGTTGGCAGCAAGACAACCAGAATTCTTTGTCACATTTGGATAAAGTCACCTTTTCTTATCAGGGTGGAGGAGGGGGTGAGGAGAAGCATTTCTGAGGGCTGTTAGTGACCAGTGTAGATGTCTAGGGTTGTGGCTGCTCTGTGTTAGCAATGGGTGCCTGAGCCCAGAGGTTCTTGAATTTAAATTACCTTTTCCTTGTGTTAAATGGAATACAACTCAACCATTAAAAGTAAACAGATTACTGCCCTGGCCGATGTGTCTCAATTGGTTGAGGTTAGCCCCATGCACTGAGAGATCGCTGGTTTGATTCCTGGTCAGGAAACACTCCCAGGCAGGTATGCAGGAGGCTGCTAGTTGATTTGCAAGTAATTCAGTTAAAAATAGCCCCACATATATGGAAACATGTACAATGAACATGTAACTACATGTTAACAATTGGTGAATCTAACTGAAGAACATTTGAGCGTTCGTTGTATCCTTTCCCCAACTTTCCTGTAGGTTTAAAATAGCCTAGATAATAAAGAGGTAATATGCAAATTGACCATCACTCCAACACACAAGATGGCCACCCCCATGAGAACACAAGATGGCTGCCACAAAATGACCAGCGGGGAAGGGCAGTTGGGAGGGACCAGTTCTGCAGGGAGGGCAGTTGTGGGGGACTAGTCCTGCAGGGAAGGGCAATTGGGGTCAACCAGGCCTGCAGGGAAGGGCAGTTGGGGTGGACCAGGCTGGCAGGGGAGGGCAGTTGGGGGCAACCATGCCAGCAGGGTAAGGCAGTTAGGGGCGACCAGGCCTGCAGGGGAGGGCAGTTAGGGGCAATCAGGCCGGCAGGGGAGCAATTAGGCTTCAATCAGACTGGCAGGGGAAAAGCAGTTAGGGGCAATCATGCAGGCAGGCAGACGAGCGGTTGGGAGCCAGCAGTCCTGGATTGTGAGAAGGATGTCTGACTTCCCATTTAGGCCCGATCCCACTGGGACTAGGATCGGGCCTACATGGGCAGTCGGACATCCCTCAAGGGGACCCAGATTAGAGAGGGTGCAGGCTGGGCTGAGGGACACACACCGTCCGCCCACCCATCCACTAATTTCATGCACTGGGATCGGACCTAAATGGGCAGTCGGACATCCTTCAAGGGGTCCCAGATTGGAGAGGGTGCAGGCTGGGCTGAGAGATACACACCGCCCACCCACCCATCCACTAGTTTCATAAGAAAAGACATGGACTGCAGGCAAGCGGTGACTCCCAGGCGGTCCGTCTGCGGTGGCCAAGCGGGTGACCTAGGACCCGAGTGACCCGGCCTGGAAAGATGAGCTGTGCTCTATCGGCCAGGATCCTTTGGCTTCAAGTAGCAGGATACCTGAGTCAACGCAGCCCGCACCGTAAGGACACCCAATTATCTCATGTAACAAGAAGTCTAAAGGGAAGTGGCTCTGCGGTTGGTTAATTCGTCATCCCTGCGGGGTGCAGCCCTCCTCTGTCCGCTTCTCTGTCATTCTCTTGGCTTTACTCCTCGGCTGCAAAATGGCTGCCCCGAACCGAACTGGGCGGGAGGGATGGCTGCAGGTTGAGGCAGCCAACAGAGCTTGCCACTGGAGCCAGCGAGACCCACTTGCTCAGAAACCTGGCCCGGGTTTGCCGGTGGCGGTCAGTCAAGCCGCTGGGAAATGAGCAGCAAGAAGTTGAGTTGAGGCCATGGCACGCCAGCCAGGGAGGAGCCAAGGTTAAGAGAAGAAAAACCCTACAGAGAGGGCGAGGGAGGCCTCTGGTAGAGAAAGGAGAGTGGCATGCACGTGGGAGGTGGGTGAGCTTGAGGGTTCGAAACTGCTCCTTCCACTCCCTGGACCCCTGATGTTTCCTGCTTGTGACTTCAGTCCCAGGCCACAGAGGATGTGCCAGTTAGAATGCACTTGCCAGTAGCAGGAAATAGAACTTTTCCCGGCACACACACACAAAAAAGGAGTTAGTTATAAATGGACAGGAGTGCCTTCAACTACCCAAGGCAGGAAGTTTAGCCTGTCCTTGGGAAGTTCTAGGGCCAGAAAGTGTGAGAACGAGGTGACATGTCTCTGCCTCATGCTCCATGCCTCTCTATAGTCTAGTTCAGTGGCTGGCAAACTGCGGCTCGCGAGCCACATGCGGCTCTTGGGTCCCTTGAGTGTGGCTCTTCCACAAAATACCACAGCCTGGGCGAGTGTATTTTGGAGAAGTAGCGTTAGAAGAAGTTTAAGTTTAAAAAATGTGGCTCGCCGAAACCGGTTTGGCTCAGTGGTAGAGTGTCAGTCTGCGGACTGAAAGGTCCCAGGTTTGATTCCGGTCAAGGGCATGTACATTGGTTGCGGGCACATCCCCGGTGGGGAGCATGCAAGAGACAATTGATCGATGATTCTCTCTCATCGATGTTTCTAACTCTCTATCCCTCTCTCTACCTCTCTGTAAAAAAATCAATAAAACATATTTTAAAAATAAAAGTCTAAACCTAGTTTTGGTTACCACAACGTAGGGAAGGGGTGCTGCCTGCATCTAGTGGACGGAAACCGGGGATGTTGCTACACGTCGAAGACTGTTTTTAAAAGTACAAAATGTCAGTAGTGCGGAGGCTGAGAAATCCGGTGTGCCTTTTGCTTCTAGTAACTGTGCTTCCAGTCACAAGATCATCTTTACCCACGGCGCCCAGACCCAGGCTCGGTACGTCGGGGGACTCGATGAGTCTGTGTGTTGGGCATAGAGAGCGCGTGTGGGTGTGCGGAGGCTGGTGGCCCGGGCTCGGCGTGTGTTCTCGGGAGGGAGCCACCAGGGCAGGTGGTGGGGACGTTCTGCCCCGGGCGGGGGGCTGTGAGACAAACAGAGAGGACGGAATAAGCCGCAACAGATAGAAGCAAAAAACAGAACTACACACACACACACACACACACACACACACACACACACACACGCACCTTGTTCTTGCAAGTGCTGAAAACACCACCAGCTGCCCAGCTGGTGCTCGCCTGCCACCCTCCCGCCCAGCACGCGCGCCATAAGGGAGAGCGGCAACCTCTCAGGCCCCAGGCCGCCGCCGCCGCCGCGGGCACAGGAGTGTCCTTTGTTCCACAGGAACTTGCCGGCGGGAGGGCACAGGCCCCGGGCCCTTGAGGCTCTCTCCGGCTTAGTCCACACAACATCTGCTTTTATTTTCCAAGGGGCGTGGTGAGCCTGAAATATTTTCTTAATTAAAAAAAATATATATGTAAGTGGTTCAGAGCAGAGAAGGCTACAGGAGCAGGAGGGAAGGTGTTTGTAAAGCTGGCCCTTTCCCTGGAATTCCTGACAGCCCTGCGCCTGCCGCTTGGCAAAGGGCACCGCGCCCTGGCCCGGAGCCCAGGAGTCAGGCAACGCAGGGTCTTTGCTGCCCTCTGCCGGGTACAGTAGGCTGTCAGACACCGATCTGAGCGGAGATCGCTCCACTCCTGCGCGTCGTTTTAGCCTTAGCATCACCCGTTCCCCGAGCTCTCCCTCTGCAGCGCGGCTCGCAGGCAGTGCCACGGGCCGTGAGAGACACCGGCGAGGTCCCTGGCCTCCCGGGACGGACCCTCTAGCAGGGGCACGGGCTCTGTGTGAGTCAACAAATAAGAAAAACTTTAAACTTGTTCCAAGAGCTCTTGAAAACCCTTAGCAGGGCAATGTGGGAGAGAGGTGTGTGGGAGAGGGGTGTGCAGGAATGGTATGTGTGGAGGGGTGTGTGTGTGGAGGGGTGTGTGTGGGAGGGGTGTTGGGGGAGGGGTGTTGGGGGGAGGGGTGTGTGGGGAGGGGCGTGGGGAGGGTGTGTGGGAGGGGTGTGTGAGGAGGGGTGTGTGGGTGGGTGTGGGGAGGGGTGTGGGGGGAGGGCTGTGTGGAGGAGGGCTGTGTGGGGGAGGGTATGAGGGGAGGGGTGTGTGGGAGGGGCGTGTGGGGAGGGGTATGTGGGGAGGGGTGTGTAGGGGAGGGGTGTGTGAGGGAGGGGTGTGGGGAGAGTGTGTGAGGGAGGGGTGTGTGGGGAGGGGTGTGTGGGGAGGGGTGTGTGAGGGAGGGGTGTGGGGAGAGTGTGTGAGGGAGGGGTGTGTGGGGAGGGGTGTGTAGGGGAGGGTGTATGGGAAGGGGTGTAGGGGAGGGGCAGTTTAAGGCAGGGAGGGCTGGAAGGTGACACATGAGCGGAGGCTGGAAAGGTGAGACAAGCCAGCCGGCCTGAGAGCGGCCAAGGCTTTTCAGGCGGATGGAGAAGTGGGTGTAATCTGTGGAGGCAGAAAAGAGTGTTGGGGGGGGGGGGTCCCCGAAGCCAGTGGGGAAGCCGGGTCAGTGTGGCTGGGTTGGCTGGAATGCCGTCCTGTGCACCAAAGGGTGGCAGGTTCGATCCCCAGTTGGAGTGCATATGGGAGGCAACCGATCAATATTTCTCTCGAAATCAATTAAAATAAATAAAAAGGTGCATTCATTAAAGAAGCAAACATCTAGAAAAGTGGTTCTCAACCTTTCTATTTTTTTAAATATGTATTTTTATTGATTTTTTACAGAGAGGAAGGGAGAGAGATAGGGAGCTAGAAACGTCGATGAGAGAGAAACACCGACCAGCTGCCTCCTGCACACCCCCTACCGGGGATGTGCCCGCAACCAATGTACATGCCCTTGACCGGAATTGAACCCGGGACCTTTCAGTCCGCAGACCGACGCTCTATCCACTGAGCAAAACCGGTTTCGGCTCAACCTTTCTATTTATAAAAATATATATATTTTATTCATTTTTTTACAGAGAGGAAGGAAGAGAGATAGAGTTAGAAACATCGACCAGCTGCCTCCTGCACACTCCCTACTGGGGATGTGCCTGCAACCAATGTACATGCCCTTGACCGGAATCGAACCCGTGACCCTTGAGTCCGCAGACCCACGCTCTATCCACTGAGCCAAACCGGTTAGGGTGATCCTCAACCTTTCTAATGCCTTGACCCTTTAATACATTTCCTCATGTTGTGGTGACCCCCAACCATAAAATTATTTTCGTTGCTACTTCATAACTGTAATTTTACTGCTGTTAATGAATGGTAATGTAAATGCCTGTGTTTTCCGATGGTCTTAGGCTCCACAGCAGCGGTTCTCAGCCTGTGGGTCACTAGCAGAGCCGCCTAAGACCATCGGAAAACACAGATATTTACATTACGATTCATTAACAGCAGCAAAAATAACTGTATGGTTGGGGTCACCACAACATAAGGAGCTGTACTAAAGGGTGGCGGCATTAGGGAGGTTGAGAACCCCTGCCCTAGAGCAGTGTTTCCCAAAGTGTGGTGCGCGTACCCCCAGGGGTACGGGAAGAGTTTGGTGGGGGTACGCGTTGCACCGGAGTTTGGTGGGGATATGCACTGCACCGTGCTTAGCTGCGCCTATTTCTACGTTCTCATGGGTCAAGTCAAGACAGTCTTGTGAGGCATGAGACGGTCTGGTGTGCAAATAAATGTTATTTATAATATAACTTTTATTTATATTTTATTATGAATAATTTTATTTTTCATTTATTATTATTTTGTGTATGTACCAAAAAAAGAAAGAATAAATATATTTTTATTATTAAAATACACCTTTTTTTTTTGACGAGGGGTACTCAGCGTTAGGAAAATTATAGAAGGGGTACGCATATGTCAAAAGTTTGGGAGACACCGCCAGAGGGTTACTTCCTCTCCTGTGTGGGCGGCGGGAGGCAGCGCACAGGACGAGCCCAGGAGCCGGGCAGGCAGGGCTGTGGGTGGCGGGGCCGGGGTGCTGAGCAAACGCACAGGAATGGATGGGCTCGGGGCCTCTGGGCGGTGCACCTGCAGGACCCACTGGCGGGCTGGACGTGGAAGACAAGGAGGGGAGGGGGCAGACAGCTCCTAAGGCTCCAAGCGCGAGAAAGTCAGCTCTGGCCCAGGTTGAGGAGGCGGCTCCTGGCGGCCGGAGGGCCGGGGCCATGAATGCACCTGCGGCTCCGCTCGCTCCCTCCTGCGCAGCCGCCGGGTGAGCGCCTCTGACAGGTCTCAGGGAGGCCCTCGTAAACAGGCTGTAAAGCCTCTTGCTAATTCGCTAATATGAGGCCTCCCATAAATGTCAGGGAGGAGAATTACGGCCCTGCAGGCTCATCAGAGAGAGAGAGAGAGAGAGAGAGAGAGAGAGAGAGACAGAGAGAGAGAGAGAGAGAGAGAGAGAGAGAGAGAGAGAGAGTCACAGCTTGAGGAAGCCACGGGGATGGTGAGGGTGCTGTGCTGCGAGTTCGCTCCCGGGAAGACGTGGCCGGAGGAGGTGCAGGCCTGGCGGAGGCCTTCTCCAAAGGCTCAGCCATCCAGCGGGTCAGCACAGCCTCCCTCCCCGGGCCCAGGGCTTCTTCCAGGTGGAGGGAGACACAGTCTGAGGGTCCCTGGCCTTGGGCGGCCCCTGGGTTTAGGGAATCAACAACACCCCGTTCGCCACCTTTCACACGCCCTGGCTCCACCTGCCAGCTAATTAGTGCACGGCACCCAGGTGTGCGCCCTGCCCACCATCTGCCCCGCGATCCTTTGATGCACCCGTATGTCTGCCAGGCTTGGCCCGACTCCCCCTCTCTCCCCTTTTCTTTCCCTCTCCCTTTAACGCACGGGGGGACACACGGCTAGAAATCCCGGGATCCTGTGATAAGCAGGGCTTTGTGCGGGGCCCTGGGCGCTGGGCTGGGTCGGGGAAATGGGATACGAAGACCCCGCTCCGGAAAGGTGCTCCTCCATGGAGGCCGCCGAGGAGCCCCTCCCGGAGCACATGCACGCTGCGAGAGCGGGACGAGGACAGTGACGGCGGCTTCCTGCCGGCCCGGGCCCCGGCCACGGTCTCAGGGCCTCAGGATGACCTCCAGAGGTGAGCGCCATCGCCACTCCCGTTTTCAATGAGGAAACGGAGGCTCAGGAGGTGGAGGCTTTTGGAGGGAGACACAGCGTTCCAACCAGGGCGGCCTGGTCCCCACACGGCCTGGGTGCGCCTGTCTCTGGCCTCAGTTAAGATAACATGAGACGAAAAAAAAAAAAAAAGATGCCGAAACCGGTTTGACTCAGTGGATAGAGCGTCGGTCTGCGGACTGAAAGGTCCCGGGTTCGATTCCGGTCAAGGGCATGTGCCTTTGTTGCGGGAACATCCCCGGTAAGGGGTGTGCAAGAGGCAGCTGGTTGGTGTTTCTCTCTCATCGACGTTTCTAGCTCTCTGTCCCTCTCCCTTCTTCTCTGTAAAATATCAATAAAATAAATATTTTTTTAAAAAAAGATAACATGAGACACCTAATCATGGGGGGAGGGGGGGAGGATATTCCGCATGCCATTCCTCTCTCTCTCTCTCTCTCTCTCTCTCTCTCTCTCTCACACACACACACACACACACACACCTTGATCCATGATCCCCATCCTGACCTTTAATGGCACTTCGAAACCGGTTTGGCTCAGTGGATAGAGCGTCGGCCTGCAGACTGGGGGGGTCCCAGGTTCGAATCTGGTCAAGGGCATGTGCCTTGGTTGTGGCGCACCTCCCCAGTGGAGGGTGTGCAGGAGGCGGCTGGTCGATGTTTCTCTCTCATGGATGTTTCTGACTCTCTATCCCCCTCTCTCTTTCTCTCTGTAGAAAATCAATAAAATATATTTAAAAAATAAAAAATAAAAAGCAAAGCTGATCCTGTCACTCCCCCACTTGAAATCCTTCAATCACTTCTTGTCACCTACAAAATAAAGTGCAGCCCCGCTCACTTTTCCAGCCCCATCTCCTGCCACCCCCCTCGTGGCATCCTTTCCTGGTCCTCATCTGCTTCCGCAGTTCCTACCCCCACGATGGATCTCCTTCCAAACGCCACCGCGCCTGCGTTTCCGCTGAGTTCCCAGCAGCCCGGCATGAAGATGAAGAGTAAATGCGGTCATGCGGACCTGCCTGACTACCATTGAGGAGGCATGAGTTTAGGCAACTTGCTTACACTTTCTAATTCCCAGTTGCTTCCTCTGTAAAGTGGAGATAATTAGTAGCTCCATATGTAATTGTCATGAGGAATTAAACGAGAAGTTCCATGTAAAATGTTTATATATAGGCCAATCACCTAGAAAATCCTAGACCTTGGTCTTGGCTAAGATCTGGTTTATCTTCCAGACTCTGTAACAGTGCCTTGTGTGTCCTCAGCATCCATGGAGGTTCCTGGTACACAAGTGGTGTGTAATTATGTGTAATTAAATGTTTGCCAGATGGACAAGTCCATGGATTTGCCAAATCGATAAATTAATGATCCCTGAACCCAAAATTAGAACACTCGGTCTGACATGTTTGTATAACGGAGCAGAGTTCAAGTGACTTCTAAAATGGTGAGTTGTTGCTATAGCAATACAACATTTTTATCTCACCCCAAGTCCCGAGAACGGGGGTGGTGCTTAATGGCATACTGCAGGTGTGGAGTTTTGCAAATTTTAAGAGACAGAGCTTTCAGAGAAATGTCACTGAGGTTCTAGTCCTGTCTCTGCCACTAACTAGATATGTGGCTGTGAGAAGGCTAATGATCATGCTCGCAGTGGTTCTGTTTCCTCATCTGTGGACAAAGAATGTTGGGCCAGATGATCTTGAAGGTTCCTTTCAGCTCTTCAATCAATTTCTTTTGTAACTTCTCAAAGTGGTAATTTGGGGAGATTGTGTATGAAAGATAGTATAAGAGACAATTACATTACAATTAAGTACTAAATATTACCTTTACACAAGGGTTCCTGAGATATTGTTGTTTTAAATTTGAGAAACAGAAAAGAAAATTAATAGTATAATTTTAGATCTGGAATCCTATATAATAAAAGCCTAATATGCTAAGTGTCCGACCATTCAACCAGTCGCTATGATGCACACTGACCACCAGGGGGCAGATGCTCCAATGGTTAGCTTGCTGCTGGGGTCTGGCCAATTGGGACTGAGCGAGACGGGCCAGACATGCCCTGGAGCCCACAACTGGACGTCCTTCAGAGATTCCCTGAGCCTCTCAGATACATCCACCTGGCATTCATTGCCCAGACCTCCAGGACATTTTCTGGACCACCTGGCATCCATCCAATTGATGACTGTCCTGGACCAATCCTAGGGCTAAGAATCAGGACATACTTTTTACTATAAGAATTATTAATTTCTCTTTCTTCTTTGGAGCACTTCTGGGTTTTTTGCCCAGCTGTGTTCCCACTTTGCAAACTCCAAGACCCTTGAACAAATCATTTTTTTTTAAAGTGAAGCCTCTAGATCAGTGGTTCTCAACCTTTCTAATGCCATGACCCTTTAATACAGCTCCTCATGTTGTGGTGACCCCTAACCATAAAATTATTTTCATTGCTACTTCATAACTATAATTTTGCTGCTGTGAATGAATCGTGATGTAAATATCTGTGTTTTCTGATGGTCTTAGGAGACCCTGCTAGCGGTTCTCAAGATGTGGGGCTTGCACATTTTGTGGTCAGCCCTGATTCTGACACTTATAACTGTGTGACAAAGCCAATTACTTATCTTCTCTCTGCTTCAGTTTTCCCCCCATATGATGGGGAAAGTGGTACTACTGCCTCAGAAGGATCATGTTATGCACTACTCTTTATAATTTTAAAAAATGTACCTCCCATACAACAGCAAGATGCCTTTCACCTGTATGAAAAGTATGGTCACTGGTGCACGCAGTGTCCCGGATTGAGAGAGGGATGTCCGACTGCCAATTTAGGCCCAACATCCCCTGAGGGGCCCCAGATTGTGAGAAGACTCAGGCCAGACTGAGGCCCCCACCCCCAACCTCTAGTGCATGGATTTCATGCACCAAGCCTCTAGTATATGTAGATATACCTGCTCTATATATTTAAACATAGAACAATAAGATGATATAAATATCTTAAAATATAGATATAAATAATACATTGAGAACCGAGGGCCTGGAGGAGGGGCCGGCTCCTTGGCCAGGAAGGAGGCCCGACTGGAAACTATCAAATAAAAAACCTTGTATTAAATCAACAAGGAGTTTCTTCCATTCATTCAAATGGACATTCGTTTTCATCTTTTATATAAACACCATCGACTTGGTTTCTATCAAGTATTCATTTTGAATTTTTTTCCAGCAGTGGGGATTAGTTTGTCAGGAGTCATCTATGCCAGTATTATTTTTGTAATCGTTATGAGACTACGGGGCAGGACTTGGGGATGCACACCAACGTTAGACTCCAGTTTGTTCGAATGTCACATAGTTAGTGAAATTTCAACCATCCTTTCCTTTACCAATTAATCATGCTCAGAATTGTGTTCAGTTCTTATCACATATTATCATAATTGATTTTGAATATTGACCTGGGGTTCAATATAGCACGGTGTTTATTGAAATATAATGCACACATGCCCGGCTGGCGTGGCTCAGTGGTTGAGTGTTGACCTATGAACCAGGAGGTCACGGTTCGATTCCCGGTCAGGGCACATGCCTGGGTTTGGAGGCTCCATCGCCAGTGTGGGGCATGAAGGAGGCAGCCAGTTAATGATCCTCTCTCATCATTAATGTTCCTATCTCTTTCTCCTTCTCCCTTCTTCTCTGAAATTAATAAAACATATTTTAAAAAATATATAATGCACATATAATAAAATTCATCCTTTAAATTGTATTGAATGTTTTAGTACATTCACCAACTTTTGCAATCATCACCACTGTCTAATTGTAGAACATTATCATCATCCAAAAAGAAGTTCCATAGACATTAGCATTCAATCCTCTCTGTCTCTAAGAGTAGATTTGCCTTATTCTGGACATTTCATAGAAATGGAATCATAATACCAAAAAAAAAAAAAAGTGGAGTCATATAATATATAGCTTTTTGTGTCTGGCTTCTTTCCCTTGCATAATGTTTTCAAGGTTCAATGTTACATCATGTATCAGTATGTCATTCTTTTTTTATGGCCAAATAATATTTCTTCGTATAGATATACCCCATTTTAAATAGATTGGTAAGTGTTTTGGACAGCGTGGGCTGATTCCACTCTTCGGCTGTTATGAGTAATGCTGCAGTGAACATTTGTGTGCGAGCTTTTGGTTGGATGTGTTTCCAGCTTTCTTGCCTCATGGTATTCAGAAATGGGGCGCCGCTGCCACCCTGCCTTGGGTTGAAGGCCAGGCTCTGCCACCCACAAGCCCTGTGAACCTGGACAAGCCACTTCATCTCTCCGCGCCTCAGTCTCATCTACAAACTGGCTGTTCTTACCGTATCTGAGGCCTAAGCGACTTGGGGAAAGTACTTGGGGTAATGCCTGGTATATATAGTTAGGTCTGAGTAAATTTTATCTGTTATTTCAATATTTTGAGCAACTTAATGATAGGGCACACCTTCACCGTACCTTTGAAAACCCAGAATCTAAAGGTGTATCTTTTCCTTTAATAAAAAGAGAAATAAAGATTCAGAATACCCTTCTGGGTGTCAGGATGTGCTAGTTTCAGACAAATGTATTTTGAAATCGAAGAGCAGATGCTCGAAGCTGTAAATTACGAAGGGGCTTGCCTTCCCCAGCTTACTTAATGCAGCAATTTATAACACTCATCAGCCAGCAGCTAATTATTTAATACAATTTAGGAGACAGTCATGTAGCTGGTAATCTGTTATTTAATAACGCGGCTATAAACCGGTGATGGCTTTAAAACTTCTCACTCCGAGAAGCTGGGAAATAGCTCGTTTCCACACAAACCCTGTGGTTGGTTGCAGCGCTACTCGAGATCGATTTTTGATTGGCTCACGCAAAGGAAATGGTCTCTGACCTAGCCAATATCGCCGGCGTGTGGTCAATCTTCTCCGCAATTGCCTTCCTGGAAGCCGGCGGACACGTGGCTACCGCAGGCCGGGCCCGACGTGGGAGGACCTAGCTCTGGTGACCGCGAGAGGGCGCTGGCGGTTCCTCGCCGCTTCAGTCTCCTTTCCCATAAAGCCTCCGAGCGACCAATCAAAAGGCTGTCTCCATACCGCTTTCAAAGTCGGCGGGCCCTTCCACCAATAGGAAGGCGGACACCGCCCTCCGCTCGAGGATGGATGGATGGTTCCGCCATTCAGGTCCCAGAGCTCCGCTGTCCCCGCCCCTCCCGCTCGAGATTGACGACCTGCCTAGCCAATAGAGCACGCCGGGTCGGCGGGTGGATGAACGCGGTCTTCTGTAATGGCGGAGCGTGGCGGGGACGGGGGGGACGGCGAGCGATTCAACCCGGGGGAGCTCAGGTAAAGGGCGCCGCCCGGGGTGTCTCCTGGGCCCGCCGGCCGCCCGCGGGGTGGGCCCGCCGCGGGGGTGCGGGGCGGGGGGCGGGCGGCGGCCCCGCGGCGGCCCGGGTCCGAGGACCGCATGGGGCTGGCGGAGGGGGAAGAGGAAGGAGGCTTGAATGAGAGAGCCGGGCCGGGGCGGCGGCGGCGGCGGCGGCGGCTGGGCCGCGGCCTCCCGCCCGTGTGCGGGGCGCGCCCGGCGGTCTCCGCGGGGCCCAGCGCCCCCGGCGGCGGCGGCGGCGGCGGCGGCCCCCGGGCCCGGCCGGACGTTCCCGCCGCGGGGCGCCGCCTGGGCCGCCGGCAGCCTCCGCCCGGCCGCCCTCAGCCCCGCGCCGCCGCGGGCCGCGTTGTCCCCGGGGCGCCCCCTCCGCCCCGCCGGGCGCTCCCGGCGCCGCTCGCCCCCAGGCCCGGCTCCCCACGCCCCGCGGTCTCCCGCCGGGGTCTCCCCGCTCCCCCGGATCGCCTGCTCTTCCTAACCGACCGCGGCCTTGCCTCCCTTTCCCCGGCGTTCCCACCCCGGGCGGCGGGTGTGACTCACAACAAAGCAGCGGCCGTTGCCGCGTCCTCGGAGGGGTCGGGACGCGCTTCCCTTAAAAGAGTTTTGTCTCCCCGGTCCTCACCTCCCGACCCCCGGGAGGAGGAGCCGCTTTCCTCATCCTGCAGGCCCCAGGCCGGAGGAACCATCTTTAGGTCCGCCTCTGCTTGCCCGCGCGCGGCGCAGGCGGGGAAACTGAGGCAGGCGGCGGCGGCGGCGGCGGGCGGGCGCGGGTCGCGGCGGCGGGATGGCGGCCCCGGGCGGTGGCCTCCGGGCCCCGGGGCTGCGGTCTCCACCGCGCCTTCTTCGCCCGTAGAGAGCGAGCGAGGTCCGTGACCTTTCGGCGTCTGGCGCCCCGAGGCCTGTGGGGTTCGCGGTTAAGATTTTTGTCAAGTAGCCAAGGGCCGGGTTGGCTCCGTGGGCAGAGCGCCGGCCTGCGGACTGAAGGGTCCCGGGTTCGATCCCGGTCAAGGGCATGTGCCTGGGTTGCGGGCACGTCCCCGGTAGGGGGTGTGCAGGAGGCGGCTGGTCGATGATTCTCTCTCATGGATGTTTCTAACTCTCTATCCCTCTAGCCCTTCCTCTCTGTAAGAAATCAAAATATATTTAAAAAAAAAGATTTTGTCAAGTAAAAGTGTCCTGGGGGGAAAGACAAACAAAACAAAAACACCTTTTTAGTCAGGGAGAATAAACAGAGGTACTAAGCTTTCTGGGTACTTGAAACCCTTTTTTTTTGTCCCCTGGATGGGGAAAATGTCATTTCAGAGGCCCAGCTCCCGATCCGAATGGTGCCGTTGTCAGCATCCGAAGAGGAAGAAGAGCAGGGGTTACGGGCAGTCTGGTATTGTCCAGAGCTCAGGATGAAATGGTGTCAGGAAATGGGGGGTGGTTTCTCCCGGTTCTAGATTCTGGGTCGTCACACACAGAAATCCCTACTTTGGCAGGAGCGAGATCTTGTCTTCAGAGACGAATCTCACATGGCTTTGGTGATGAGTGACGAGGGAGCATTGCCAGGGTCAGGGATAGGAAGGTTTATTCCTGGTTCTGATCTCAAGGTCACCTGCATTTATTTGGGGACATTCCTTTGCTTCTCAGAGAGTAGAGTGTCTTCAGCTTTACAATGAGTTAGCCTTTTAGATTTTATTAACGGTAGTGTGGACGTTGATGTAAAACTGATTTGAGAAGGGCTTCGAATTAGGCGTTCTGTTGCAAATATTGTAGGCCTGGCCTCTTGGGTTGGAAGTTGCTTCCAAAGCATGTTGTACAGACCATTATTTCAGCACTTTTCGTGGCTTCAGATAAATTGGCTGTTTTTTATGCGGTCTTTTTTGATGGCAGAAATTGGGCCTTAGTTTTCGTATTTGTATCATGTGTATCGTCGAAGGTATTTTGTGGCGTGTCTGTCTGTCCGTGTCTGGCAAATAAAGTGTCCAGTGGCTCCATGGTAATAAATGAATATGGGTGATTTAGAGATGGTTTGCTTATTGGAACCAAGTTTATTGTGTGCCATGTGACAGTCACTGACCTACGTGCTGGCAGTAGAGACTTGAACCAAACCAAAAATCCTTTGGAGCTTCCATACTAATTAAGATTGATCCAAATTTTGAATCAAACTAGCCACATCAGTTGAGTGGGAAGTGACTTATACCAGGTCACTGAGTAATTGGCCGAGTCTGGATTGGCCTCCATATGTCCGTAGCATCTTCCCATTTTGCCCCTCCTGTTAAAAGTATTTGCAGTCTTGTCTTCATCAGTGCGGGATTGCATGTCTAGATAGAGTACCTCTAGAGAAATACATTTGTTTTTTGGGGAAAAAAAATTGTTTCTATTTTTGCAAATAGTCTTCTGTTTTCCAAAAAGGTTGAAAGTGGTAGGAATGCAAATAACCTGCAACAGACAAAATTTATTTGGAGAGCCAAATGTTATTCATTCTTTTATGTTGAGATATTGTTAAGATAACTTTTAGAGTCATATCTTTATAGATCCTTTATCCAGGGCCTTAGTTTGCCTATTAATACCTTCTGACAAGGTACTTGCAGTCTAAATTTCCTTCATTGTAAAACAAGAAGAAGAGTTACCTCTGACTAGTACCTTAAACACTGTTGTTACCTCTGACTAGTACCTTAAACAAGTTACTTTTCTGTGACATAGTTTCCTCTGTGAAAATTGTGCTAAACTTAATGTATTGCAGTGAGGATAAAAAGAGTTGGTGCAAATAATGTCCATATAATCGTTCTTGGCATATAAGAAATACCCAGTGCTCACTGTCATTATTAAAACAATTTTCAAAAAATATATTTTTATTGATTTCAGAGAGGAAGGGAGAGAAAGATAGAAATATTAATCATGAGAGAGAATCATTGATTGGCTGCCTTCTGCATGCCCCCCACTGGGGATCAAGCTCACAACCCAGGTATGTGCCCTTGACTGGAATTGAACCCAGGACCCTTTGGCCCACATGCCAACACTCTATCCACTGAGCCAAACCAGCCAGGGCTTCTTTTAAAAAACTTTATTAACACTGTTGAAGATGTCCTCATTCCCTTCCCTCCTTGCCCATCTCCACCCAGTCCCTGTCACCCCCCCCCCCTTTGGCCATCAAAACAATAACATTTGAGCACCCACCATCCTCTGCACTGGAAAGCAGCAGTATAATAAGGGAAAACTACATTATTAGTGGGTATAATACAAAAGTAAGCAAGTGAGAGGTTTTTTCTTAGCATCTATATATATAAAAGTACAGCGACCAGAATGGTGGATCGACCAGAATGACCGGTGGCTATGATGTGCACTGTGGCAGCCAACCAGCCTGATGTGGGCCCCTATCGGCCCCCCCAGCCAGCTCAGTCCAATGGACCCCCATAGGAGCGGGCCTGCCGAACCCCACCAATGCACAAATTTGTGCACCAGGCCTCTAGTTTATCATAATTTAAAATTCAGATTGGGTCTACTGGTGTGGCTTTGTGGTTGAGTGTCAACCTATGAACCAAATGAACCAGGAGGTCACGGTTCCATTCCCAGTCTGGTCCCATGCAGCACAGTTTATGGGCTTGGTCCCGGGAAGGGAGTGCAGGAGACTGCCAATCCATGATTCTTATCATTGATGTTTCTCTCTCTCTCCCTCTTCCTTCCTCTCTGAAATAAATAAAAATATATTTTAAGAAAACTCAAATTGGGTAATGAACCAGAGAGGGTCTGAGAGGCTGAAGGTGGGAAAGGAGTTTGAGGAACTAAGACTGATAATTTAAAGGAGCCAGTTATATAATGATCTGGGGAAAAGCATTCCAGCAGAGGGAACAATAAGAGCAGAGGCTTCACCGTAAATGAACTTGAAGTATTTGATAAAGAAGAAGGCTGGAGCCCCAGGTGTGGCTCCGTGGATGGGCTGGGCCTGCGGACTGAAGGGCCCTGAGCTCTGTGGTTCTGGGTTCCACGATGCAGTTACTAGAGAGCCTCTTCCACGTTAACACGGGCTCTGTCCCACTCTGCCGACAGCATGGCCACGAGAGACCAGACTTAGACAGGTAGAGGCGTTTTATACGGGTGGTGATGTCACTGCTTTGGCTGACCCTGATTGGTTGAGTGAGGGCTAGGGTCAAGTTCGATTCCGGTCAAGGGCACATATCTTGGTTGTGAGCTCCCAATCCTGGTCAGGTTGCATGTGGGAAGCAACAAATCAATGTGTTTCTCTTACATCAATGTTTCTCTCTATCCTTCCTTCTCCCTTCCATTCTCTCTAAAAATCAAAGGAAAAATATCCTCAGGTGAGCATAAAAAATTAAAAAAAGCTGGAGTCTGTAGACAGATCAAGAAGAGGCAGGTTATGTAGAGCCTGGAAATAATTATAGTAATAGTAGCTACCCTATTACTGACATTAGTACCATTAAAACTTGCCAGTACTATTACTATACTAATGTTATTGTAGCGGTAATAAAAGCTGTACTTAGAGAGCACTAATGTGCTAGGTGCTGTTCCACATACTTTATTGGCTCATCTAATCCCCACTGCAGGTTCGGTAAGCTGCCTGCAGTGGAGCCGTGTGTGTGAAGCACTCAGCACAGGCACTGGACACAGCTGGCGGCAGAAAACGGCAACTTTAGGATGCTGGTGGAGGAAATTATGTGGATTCTGTGTCTATTTTAGTGGCAGACTTTTGAAAGACATTTAGTCAAATTGACAACGAAGTGCCTTTAAAAAAATGTTTTTGTTGATTTTTAGAGAAGAAAAGAAAGGAGAGAGGGAGGGAGAGAAACATTGATGTGAGAGATAAACATCCATTGGCTGCCCCTGCTGGCGATTGAAACTGCAGCCCTGGCAAGCTTTTGGTGCATGGGATTTGGCTGATCCAACTGAGCCACACCCGCTAGCTAGGGCCCAAGTGTTTTTTATAGGTAGAGCATAGTGTCAGGTTTAGTGTGTATTAAGTACTCTTAACTGTTTCACAGGGATTATCTCATTGAATAGGGATGTGAGATAGCTTTTATTTTTATTCCCCAGCTCATTTACATCTGAGTATTCTCAGACTCAGAATTATGTAACTAGTTTGACAACAAAAGGCAGAGCCCTGATTTGACTTTTTCATCATTCTAAAGCCCAAATGTTTAACTTCGAGCCATAACTAGGACGTGTGACATTCCAAAGAAATAAGTACTGTTGATTTTTTTTTTAAGGGGAGAGGCAGATTCAAAGGAAACCTAAGATTAAGGTACATTATTAAATCAGGGCTGAAACAGAGTATCTTCCCTTGATGGTTAGCTTTGTTTCTGCACAAAGGTTATTCAGTAATGGTAGCCGTGTGTCTTTAGGAATACGTATAATTTGAGAAAGACTAATTATCCTGATATAATCCATATTCCTCTTTTCAGTCATTGTTTTTAAATTATACTTTGAGATAGGATCATTTGCAAATCTGGTTAAATGCAGTTGGTTTATGCATTCTGCATGTTTACAACCCTAGTATTCTAGAAGGAAAATTGGTTCTTTATTAGGCTTTTTTATGTCAGACTTGAACTATGATATGGAAAATGTAGAGAAACTTCTAAGTGTAATTTTAGGCAGAGAGTTGAAGAGTGGGAAATTTGGAAGAGCCTGGTGAGAAGAGAATATAAGAGTGATTATCTTCAAACATACATAAAGAATATAATTGTTGCCCTAGCCAGTTTGGCTCAGTGGCTAGAGCGTTGGCCTGGGGACGGACCAAAGGGTCCTCCTGGGTAAGGTTATGGGTTCAGTTCTGGTCAAGGGCATGCACTTGATTGCAGCATGATTGCAGGATCCTTCTTGGCCTGGGCCCTGGTCAGGGCTCGTGCAGGAAGCAGCCAATCAATGTGCTTCTCTCACATTTATGTTCCTATCTTTCCCTCTCTCCTCTCCCTAAAAATCAATGGAAAAAATATTTTCCAGTGAATATTAAAAAAACAACCCACAAAACCACAAAAAAACCAAAAGTAAAAACAACCCGGTGTAATTGCTAATTTTTTCTTGAGCACAGAACTGTACATTTCATGAATAATGGAGAGATTTATAGTAGCTACTGGTGAGACTGATAGGTAGGTACTCAATTGACTATGGCAAATTATAGTAAAAACTAGAGGCCTGGTGCACGGATTTGTGCACTGGTGGGGACCTTTGGTCTGGCCTGCACTCTCTCACAATCCGGAACCCCTTGGGGGATGTCAGAGAGCCAGTTTCGGCTCAGTCCCTGCAGGCCAGGCTGTGGCACCACACAGTGCCCGAATCTCTGCACCAGGCTGGTTTCAGCCTGGTCCCTGCAGGCCAGGCAAAGGACCCCACCGGTGCATGAGTCTGTGCACCGGGCCTCTAGCGTACATACAAGATCTTTGGTCAATCTCTTCCCATACTCCCTCCCCCCCTCTCCCCTCAGATTCATCAGTCTGTTCCATGTTTCCATGCCTGTGCATTGAGTGTCTGCTCCCTGGTGGTCAGTGTGTGTCATTGCTATCAGTCAAATGGTCGAAATACATCCCTATATTTGGCTTTTATATGTATAGATAATGTTTATAAGATTCTACATACCCTACTTGTGAGGTAGTGTAGGTACAATATCCCCTATTTAGGTATTCATTGGTTCACTCAACAAATATTTACTGAGGCCTACTATGTGCAGACCTAACTCTGTACAGGGGATGTAAGGATAAACAGGACAGACAGAATTCCTGCTCTCAAGGCACTTCGATACACAGTGTCAGGTAGTGTTTAAGAGATATTTGCCTGCATTTGAATCCTAGCTTTTCCACTCAGCTTTTCCAACCAGCTGTGTGGCCTTGGGCAAATTATTTGACTTTAACTTGCTTTAGTGTTCTCATGTATAAAATGAGGTTGATGATGTATATCTCATAGGGTTGTTACGATGATTAAAGGACTTAAAAAGAGCTTAGAGCACTGCCTGACACATAGTAATTACTTTTAAGAATGAATAATTTTAATTTTTTTAAAAAGCACTTGTGAGAGGGAGATAATAACATGTAGTACTATGTATCTGCTTATATACCATAGAGAAAACAAACCAGGGTGTTTTAGCTGGAGATTGACGGGTTGGGTAGGGTGCAGTGTAGAGAAAGGCTTTCCATTCAGGTAGAGAAGACTACTGATCTCGTAAGCCTGCCACCCTCCACCCTGTAAAAACTTTGTATTTAGAAGTAATTTCAAACTTATCAAAAATTGCAAAAAACAAAGATAGTACACTTGGTATTAATATTTTACCTCTTCTGCCTTATTATATGCCTGTATGCATGCTCTGTTACTTTGAATTGTTTGAGGGTAAGATACATATACCGTGGCCCTTTACTTTTAAATACTTAAATATGCGTTTTCTAAGAATAGAAATATTTTGCCTAAATACAGTTACCAACTTTATAAATTTACAGTGATACAATACTTTATTGTTTTATTCTAGTGTTGTCCATTAATCCAGTGTTTTTTATAGCACTTCTTCCCTTTGGGATAGGATTTGGTATAGAATTAATGTTGTGTTGTCATGCCTCTTTAGCTCCTTTACATTTTCACAGCCTGTCTTTGTCTCCACATTTCTGAAGAATATATTCTCTGCTTCCCCCATTTATTTATTTATTTATTTATTTATTTATTTATTTCTTTTTAAAGATCTCACACATTTATTACTGAACCATCCTATTGCAGGGAGGGGAAAAAAAAACAGAGCAAAATCACAAGTCCATTAATTCTCCAATTAAAATGCTCCAACTGTCCACATAGTAGCATCTTTTCAATCATTTAAAGGTGTAGGCAACCTGGATACAGCATAAATATGTGAGTCATCTCTCATGAGTGAGTCCTCATAGGCCCAGTTTGGTTCTTCTCCAATGTCTCCTCTTCGAGTTGTACCTGATTTTATTACCAGTTTTCACCCGAATCCATTGGGGGAATGGGCCGATTCTGCTTTTGTTTCTTGGCCAGGAACCTCTTGATCCTGAAAGTCTTGTGGGAAGACATGGTGAAGGAGAGGCGAGCGCACGCACCTCGATGGCGGAGAAAGAGCTGCTTCCCCCTTTTAAATAGAACTTTTTTGGGGGGTGTGAGGGGGTTGTCTACTATTTCATCATTTTTTATTTGAGGGTATACATTTTTGCCTGAAATAGGTGATGTGTTTCTCTCAGTCACATGATGTCCAACTGTTCTTTTTAGATGGTATTAATGTAGATCCACTGGTTAAGGTGTTGCATGATTTCCCTATAACATAGTATTTTTTCATCTCCCCTTGCAATCATAAGCCGCATGTGAGGAGACATTTTAAGATCACCTGGATATCTTCTTCATCCAACTTTCCTCCTAGATTTGGTGTCCATTGCTAATTCTTACTGATGCACTTTTACTGGGATGGTCGCAAAATCTCTGCTTGTTCTTAAGGGCCTATTGAATTCTATGTAATTAGAGATCAGACACTACTTTTTGTAATTTTGAGAAATAAATTAATTCATTGTTTTCCCCACAGGATGGCTCAACAGCAGGCCTTGAGGTTTCGAGGCCCAGCTCCCCCGCCAAATGCAGTGATGCGAGGCCCACCACCTCTCATGCGGCCTCCTCCACCTTTCGGCATGATGCGAGGCCCTCCTCCACCACCGCGGCCCCCCTTTGGACGTCCTCCTTTTGACCCTAATATGCCACCAATGCCTCCTCCGGGCGGGATTCCTCCGCCTATGGGCCCTCCACACCTTCAGGTAAAGAACATAGAACATAGAGGTGGTCATTTCTTCATTGTTGTTAATATTGATTCTGTATGTCAGGTTTGCCTCCAAACTGTCTTCTTAGTTTCACTTTATAGGAACATATAATCCATATATTAACTTGTTGCTCCAAAAGCAGTGGTTTTGAATAGAAATTCAGAATAGGAATTTAGATAGAAAAATACACTACATAGGAAACTAGGATTAAATAGAGTATTTCTTACCTGCCTTTGTCTCTGAGAATTGTCTTTAGTCCATCTTCTTTACGGGAAATGAAGTTTGAATTTTAAAGGTATTAACTATTGTAGTTATCGCTATTTATTTTTCTATTTTAGTATTTTATTATTTTTAAAATATATTTTTACTGATTTTAGAGAGAAAGAGGGAGAGAGTGCAATATCAATGATGAGAGAAAATCATTGATCGGCTGCCCCCTGCACACCCCCTGGACTGGGGATCAGGCCTACAGCCCTGGGCGTGTGCCCTCACTGAGAGCCATGGCTGCCTGGTCATAGGTCGGTGCTCAACCATTGAGCCACTCCAGTTAGGCACTGTTTATTTTTCAGTGATATGTTTTATCATTAAGTATGCATACATATGTATATATATTATGAGCAATTCTTGCCACAAATGAAGCCTAGGATAGAATCTACAACAAATGCATTTTGTAAGCACATTGTTTGAATTTTTTTCCCCTGGGGGACAGAGGGAGTTATTTTATAATTTCAGAAATAGAATTGTGGGATTTCTTTTTTTTTTTTTTTTTAATATATTTAATTGATTTTTTTTACAGAGAGGAAGGGAGAGGGATAGAAAATTATAAACATTGATGAGAGAGAAACATCGATCAGCTGCCTCCTGCACACTCCCTACTGGAGATGTGCCTGCAACCAAGGTACCTGCCCTTGACCGGGATTGAACCTGGGACCCATCAGTCCGCAGGCCAACGCTCTATCCACTAAGACAAACTGGTTAGGGTGTGGGATTTCTTTAAATAGAACATTTTCTGGTATTTTAAACCTTAGGCACAGATCCCTCTGTAGTATATATAGACTCAATTGCTGTTTGAAATGAGGTCATGAAGGTGACTTCTCGCAAACATCTACTTTTGAGGTTGTACTGTTTTTGTTTGGGTATGTATCTCTGATTTCTTAGTTTATCCAGCCTATACTGTTCCGAAACCAAATAAATATAGTGGTATCATCCATCTTCCGTTCGTTTAGATAATCAAGAACGAACTCACTAAAAGTAGCAAAAGGTAATAAAGTACTACTGGAGTGATGTTAACTCTATTTAGATAGGGTCATATTTGTGGAAGAGACACGGGTTTTAATACTTAATAATTTTATTGCCTTCCTAGTAATGAATAGCACCTACCTCCTTAAACAGATTGTTAAAACGTTTTATATTTTCTCTGAGATTAGAATAAGAAATAGATTTTTGACCTGTCTCTGGTATAACTTGTTATATATGAATTTATTCTAATGTGGCCTTTAAGAGTTAAACCTACTTGCAGAATATTATAAAATGTAATGGACTGATATAACCCTCTTATGGAAATATATCAGATGTTGTAATGGGATACTTTGCAATGTTGTGATGCTTTTCTTGGTCTTGATATATAATTGTGTGGTTTTACATTAAATCAAAGTGATATCCAGTTAATGTGCATGAGACATATTTGGGATGGATATTTTATAGAATGTGGATCTGTGTGCTGATGCTTGAAAGACACTAAACTGATTTTTTAAAAATCTGAATTATGGGAAAGAAAGTTCAGTTTCACATTATTAGCATGGTGTTAGTTCCATTATCCAGATTAAGATGCTTTGGATAACTGAAATTTACTGTTGTATATTAAAGAGGATATCTTTTAATCCCCATTTTTCAAAATCTGTTGTTGAAATGTTAGACCACTTGTCTGCTTTAGTAAGGTATAGTAGTTACAGTTGAATTGTGTGGCTCCGAATGTTAATGTTGTGTCAATAATCATTGAAGAATGATCGTGAAGGAATTATCAGAGATAGGATTTAATTAGTAATAGCTCTAGGAAATTAAAAAAAGAAATTGTAACATATACCGTTTAAATTCTTATTTTTCACTAAAAGTAAAATGGATAATTAATTTTACTGTATCTTTTAAACTTAACTGATATTCCATTAGTGAGCTACTTATTGTTACTATTATTTGAAAAATAGAAAATGATGAATATTTTTCTAGCTAATATTTTTTTTCTTATAGGAAAAAGGATCAGCTATATTCAATTTTTCTTTTTTAGTTGTTGCTATGTTACTTATAAAATAATGTTTTTCCTTTGGTTGGTTCTTATTGAAGTGAGAGGTGGAGGCATTGGTGTGCCAGTTATTAAAAAAGATACAAAAGTCATTATTTTCTTCTGAAAGTAATCTAGTGCCTGGTGTGAAATATACAGTTAAAATATAAATAATAAAGCAAAATTCACCCATAATGCTATCACCCAGAGATAACTACTATATGTTGATGTATTTCTTTCCAATCTGTTTAGTAATCATTTTTGTTCCAGAGAAACTTTGTTCATGCATCCTAGATGAGTGTATTTGAATGGACTTTGAAATTAGTTTGGTTGATCTTATAGTGCTTTACTTTGGGGTAGAATTTAGTAATAATTCGAAATGAAAAAAGATAAATACAATTGACCATTACTGTTCTCATGAATTAACAGAGACCGCCTTTCATGCCTCCACCCATGGGAACCATGCCTCCTCCTCCGGGTATGATGTTTCCACCAGGAATGCCTCCTGTGACTGCCCCTGGTACTCCAGCACTGCCTCCTACTGAGGAGATATGGGTTGAAAATAAAACGCCAGATGGGAAGGTAAATTAAAAAATATATTTAGGTTGTTAACTCCTTAGTGATGGAAGAGTAAAACTTAGTTCTGGCAGATTGGGATCAATGAGAATATTCTTGCCAATTAAGAATGAGCTTGGGGTAAGCAGGATGTGGGGTACACTTGATGAAAGTCTTAGTGGATTGGACTTCCATGCTAGACTAGAATGCTTACGTATCTGTTTACCTGTGATTCTGGAAGCTTGTATTTTAAATATGTATTATGGCTCCTCAAAACAACTCTAAGGTTTAGTATTCACAAGGAAGACTCACAGGACTTAGCATGTAGTTATATCCACAGCTAAGACTAATTGCAATGGAAGGATGCAAAGCAAAACCAGCAAAGAGAAAAAGGTGATGGGACGGAGTCTGTAGGGAATGAATCACAAGCTTCTAAGAGTCCACTCTTTGGAAGCACATAGAATATGTATAATTTCTCCAGCATGGAATTGTGACAAAATACTTGAAGGGTTGTCTACCAGAGAAGCTCATCTGAGCTGGGAGTCGAGGGATTTCGTTGGGGACTGGCACCCTTTGCTTAGCACATACCAAAGTTCCGCACCCCCAGAGGGAAAGCAGGCATTTAGCATGAGCTGCATTTTTGTGTAAACAGTCTAGGCGCAGTGAGCTGCTGTTCTTACCAGTTAGGGAGTGGTGGTAACCCTCCGAAATCCAAGTTCCCAGATGCCAGCCACGGGTCAACTTTGTAAGCAGGGCTGTCTAACTGCACAAAAATAATATATGTGTTAAAAATATAGTGTGCTCATTATAGAAAACTGAAAGGGGAAAAAGAGGGAAAAATTACCTATGGTAAGGTAGCATAATAATGTGAGCAGTCAGTTTTGATATGTTTTCTCTTTTCTAAGTTATATTTCCCCCAATAACTTAATTTTAAGGCAAAATATAGTTGCATTACCAGTTTTTAATGACGGTTGACAGATTCTGTGATACCAGTGATTTTGCTTCCTCCGCAGGTTTATTATTATAATGCTCGGACGCGTGAATCTGCCTGGAGTAAGCCAGATGGAGTTAAGGTTATTCAGCAGTCAGAACTGACACCTATGCTTGCAGCCCAGGCGCAGGTTCAGGCCCAGGCGCAGGCCCAGGCGCAGGCGCAAGCCCAGGCTCAGGCCCAGGCTCAGGCGCAGGCTCAGGCCCAGGCCCAGGCCCAGGCCCAGGCTCAAGCTCAGGCTCAGGCGCAAGCACAGGCCCAGGCCCAGGCCCAGGCACAAGCACAGGCTCAGGCCCAGGCCCAGGCGCAAGTGCAAGCACAAGCAGTAGGAGGTTCCACCCCTACGACCAGTAGCCCCGCACCTGCAGTGTCCACCTCAACGTCGTCATCCACCCCATCCTCGACCACCTCGACCACGACAACTGCCTCTTCGGTTTCGCAGACAGTATCAAGTGAGTACCAGTCAGCATGTGTGTTTATTTAGCAGCTAGGGAAATGGACAAGTAGGGACTGCATTCTAAAATGATCCTGGTGTTTCATGTATTATCCTTGATGTTATTATAAAACATTTTTGACATAAGACTTCTGATGATAGAAGAAGGGAAATTGACATTAGTAGAAGAAATTATTTGCCCAGTTGTAATTCATGAAGCTAAACTGGGGAAGTCAGTTAGCTATTCAGCTTGGCTAACAACAATGCGGGGTGAGCTTCGCAGAACAAGTGGGGGTCTTGGTCCCTCTCTTACAGAATGTCCAGTTTTTCTAATTGAGGAGGCCAGCATAATGGATGTGTGTAAAATAGTGTGCAAAATGTATAGCGAAAATAGAAGGTGTAACAATTTGGGAAAACTGACAGGTTGGTGGATTGCATGGGTTTTCAGGTTGATCATGAAGGATTTGTGGTAGAATTTGAGTAAGTTCAAAAGTAACGAGAGGTCTCTTAAACAGAGAGGAACAGCATCCAGTTCAGGAAATGAGTGTAAGTGTAGTTTGGGGAATGGTTAAGATACACTTTTGAGGTGGGAAGGTTTATATTGGTTAATAAATAAGAGTGAGATCAGATTATGAAGAGTTAAGAACCAGGCAAATGATGAGGCAGGCAGGCAGGCAGTAGGGAGCCTGTAGAATGCAGTGTTGTGGGAGATTTTTCTGACGCTTATTTTTTGGGTAGTGTTGACATTGGAAACTTACTAGGCACTTTTCAGTAATCTCACTCAGAGGTGAATAGATCCTATAATGGGACATAGGTAGATGAAATGAGGAGTTGAAAAAGAAGTGGTCAGAAAGGTAAGAGGATTTTCAGATATAAAGTTACAGAGGCCCAAAGGTTAGATTTTTTTCTAAAATATGAGAAGTGCCTAATAGCAGTTTTTAGGGATGAAGAAAGAAGAATATATTAGTATACTTAAAAGATTGTCATTAATATTTATACCACTACTTTTTATTTGTTGCTACATATTCTACAGCTGAGATTGAGTCCCAGAATATTTAAATAATGATTTTATGGTAGTTAGGAAAATACATGTCTCCACAAGGTTATTACAATTTGGATTTTTTTTTTTTTTTTTTTTTTTTTGCTACGTGGATAATAGAGATGAGAATAAGAAAATAAAGTGTCTCTTTCCCTAATATCTAGGAACTAGGGAATTATTAGTATATAGTACATTGTAAGGAATATGTATATGAGAGAAATTTAATAATAGAATTAAATTTGACTTTATTTTATTGATATAAGAAGTAACCTATAAGAATAAGGTAGGTGTAATGTGGAGGCAGTTTTTTTAAAGGCCCTACTTGATAATTTTTAGACAAAAATGTACTTAATAGGAAGATAAATTCTGATATGGAAATACAGCAGTGAATTCTGATATGGAAGTTAACAGCTAGCGGGTTGAGGGTCTTTGCCCTTTTATAGGCTAGTGCTTCTATGTGGCAAGGCAGAAAACGGCCTGCTTTTATGGGGTGCCTGTGGTGGTAAGGGGAGAGGCGGATTGACAAAAGCAGTGTGGTTCTATGTGGAGGCTCTGCTGTTTTGCTTTCTGCCTTAGGAAGGAGAACTACTTGTTTTAGGATAATGGGTAGCCAAACACTTATCCTGTGTACATTCCATTTCTATGTCAGGGCGGTCTTCAGGTCCATAGCTGTCTTGTGATTATCAACTATTCTTTTCAGCACACTCTGATTTGCCGTTTTTTGCACTCCCCCTCAGTGATTGGGAGGCCTTTAGTCTAAGGACAGAATAGCAAAATCATGTTCTTTTTACTGCCTTGAAACATCAATTTTGATGTCTTTCTGAGTATTCCTGATGTCTATTTTTATTTTACTTGATTCGTTGTCATGAAGTATTGTCATGCTACAGTAATTAACATTTCTCCATCTGTTGTTGCACTCACTTATCTTTTTTAGTTGAGATCTGAGGCTGGATTAGTAATAAATTTTGAGACCTAGTGTTTCAGTTATCTTAGCAGATAGTATTAGTAGGAATTTATCTACTATAAAGTCCTAGCTGCCATTTTCCTAGTTTCCATTTAATTCTTTTATTGTCTTTATCCTTTTTTTCTCATGACTTATCGCCACTAATCAAATCAGAAAATCCCATATCAGCAAGAGAAATGGGTTGAATTGAATACTTTTTGCCATCTCCATTGGTATTCCTTTCCACTGGAAATGTGATGCCTTTAGAACATTTTATTTTCTGACCACAGTAATTTATATAAAACTTTGGTAATTATATCTACATACTATTTCCCTAATATTTTTAAAAGATGTAATTCTGTGAACTGTAGCATAGACCTGGGAAAATGGAAATAAAAATTAAGATACTTATAATTTAAACTCCAGTTGAATATAAATTCATTTTATCCTGTTCAAGTTTGTGAAAAATGCTGACAAATGCTACTTCTCAGAGAAGTTGGGCAGAATAACTAGATATATTTTCAGAAATTACAATAGATTACAAATGCTAAATGGTATGTGTATGGGACTGGGCAAATGTTGCATGTAATTTGTATTTTTCACAATGTTATAAAATTATATTAATATGATACTGTACCCTAAGGCTAGGTCTATGCTAGACCAACAATTCATTCCTGGGCCCCTGAAGATACTTGTTTGGCCCTGCTGTCTATTTAGCCAAGGTGAGTTCCTTATTAACAAGTATGAAATTGCTCACATCTTCCCAGCCTAAGTGAGTTTTTTCATTATTAGGTGCTGAAAAAAAGATACTGACAAATTTTGTTGTCAATTGGAGTACTGGGTGATTTGTGTTAAACAGTGTGCTTTTTCTTAGAATAAAATATTAGGAAAGCACTGCTTTATTATATTTAATTGATAAATTTATTCTTAGTTCAATATAGGTAGAGTTTGACATTTTTCTTTATGACAAGAGAAAGATGAAGTATTTCTTACCAATGAGTCACCAAAATGAATTTTTGTTTTGGGTTATGAATAAATAACAAAAATGTTTTGTAATATTTGAGAATTGGAACTTTAAGAAATAGGAATTTTATTTTCAGGTCACAATTTGATTGTGAATATAATTACTAGGGATAAAATGGTTTAATTTTGATATTAAAAAATAACATATTAGCCAAACCAAATTATCCTGAATTTCTCATTCTCTTGGTCTCTTATACTGGAAATCTGAGTTTTTTTGTTTTGTTTTGTTTTTTTCTTTTGAAATAATTATAGAGAAGTCCAAGTTGTTTTTTATTTCATTTATTTCTATCCAGTCAGTCATTAGTTATTTCATTTCTTTTTCTCTGTTCCTCTGTTCTTTTTTTGCTGGGACAATTCCAGATATGTTGAAATTGATTTTCCTACTTTTGTTATTTCTTTGTTCTTATGCATCTGCCAACTTAATTCATCAAATGAACACTCATTATTCTTCAAAACAGAAACCTTACTTCAGCCTCCCAACACCCTTTTACATTCACGAAATCATACAAATTACACGTGAATACATTCTTGTTAAAAATTCAAAGTCTAAAGAAGCAAAAAGTGAAAGGCATATATACACAGATGTAATGAGTTAATGTATTTTGGTGTGCATTCTTTTAGATCATTTTTCTACATTTATATAAGTTCTTTTCTTCTCCTACCTAGTGAAGTATATACTCCTTAGTCTTTTGTTCAAGGCCTTCTACTTTGTGCCTCTGGCCTACTTTTCCAGCCATAACTCACTAGTTTTGTTGGTATGCCTAGTGTTTCACTGGTTGACTGCTTGCTTTCTGTTTCATAAATATTTCCTGGTTGTTTCCTAATCTTTGCTTTTATTTATTCCCACTACTTATTTTCTCTTTCTACTTTGTCATTTTCCTTGTTGAAATCCTAATCTATCAAGGTCTGCCATCACAGCATAAAATTCTCTGTACCTCTCTGTTAAAAATGGTCTTTGGGTCTTGATTTTCATGCCTGTACATTTATCCCATTTCTCTTTGTATTTTAGTTACATTTTATATTACTTTTAACTATTTTCAAGCTTCTTGAAGACAGAGACCTTGTTACAAATTTCCTGCAGTGCATGGAATGGGCCCTTAAATACTGACTGAATGAGTGAATGATGAATGAATAGAGTAAAATGGTTTATGAAGGAGTGATACATGTTTTTGTTTTATCTTTTATCAGCACCCACAACACAAGATCAGACCCCAAGTTCTGCTGTTTCAGTTGCTACGCCTTCAGTTAGTGTTTCAACTCCTGCTCCTACAGCCACACCTGTGCAAAACGTTCCCCAGCCGCACCCCCAGACGTTACCTCCTGCTGTCCCTCACTCAGTACCTCAGCCAGCAGCAGCCATTCCTGCTTTTCCACCAGTAATGGTACCTCCGTTTCGTGTTCCCCTTCCCGGCATGCCAATTCCACTTCCAGGTAAGCCAATAGATTATAATAATCTTTTCAGCTATGTTTTCATACTGTCAGTTAGTTTGTTCTCATGTGTCTGTTGCATTTGGAATTTGCCTTGAATCTCACCTGTTTGAAACGTTTTTGAACGATTCATGGCTAACTGCAATATTTTTTCTTCGGTTTTGATAAATGTCCTTTTTGTTGTTGTTTACATGTCTTAAAATTAGAGCCACATTTAAAGCTACACTCATTTTGGATAATGGCCTCAATGAATTAAAAACAATTATCTTGTGTAAATATGCCCTAAATGCAGTATTTTTAAGGGATTGAGTTTATGAAGTTGAGAAATCATAAGTCATTGATAAGTAACACAGGTTGAGTGATTTATTATATTGTGCATGGTTCTGAGCACTTTACATGTAATTAATTTAATTTTCACAACCATCTTATGAGGTAGGTACACAGAGCTCATAAGTGATGGTGTTGAATTTGAGCTTGGGCATTTCAGATCAGAGTACTATGTCCTTAATAACTATCCTATATTGGAATAAAAATGTGAGTCACTTAATTGTAAAAAAAAGTATCTAAAATAGAAATCAGAAGTTTCCCTTCTAACAATTGTGAAGTAAAGTATAAACATTTAGATAATTATGGTGAATTCATGGTTCTGTGTTGTGGATTTTTTTTGTCTTAGGGGAAATTGTTATATCTAGAAAAGGAATGAAAAGATTGTGGAGTATAATTCTTGTATGCATAAGCAGTTATAATGTTGGGCATCCTAATTTGAACGCATTGCTGTTATCAAACACATTTAATCCTTAATCCGAGGTCTATTCTAGTATTATAGTTGAAAACTATGCTGTAGATAAAGTTCACAGGGCTAATTTGTATTAAAGATTAATAGAACCTAGGGTTCTTGTCTCCCAATTTTACATTTTGGCCACTATCATTATCACTTTGTTGTACTAGCTTCTGTGTAAGAATAGGATTGTGTATAGCTGTTTTCTTAGATTTATGCACATTTTAATTATTATTGCTCTATTGTTTTTTTTTCCTGTGACTACTTTGAAAAGAGCACTTTCAGAATTTCATCTTGCAAGAAAGAAACCAAAAACTTTCAAGAATTGATGGTGTGTGTTGTGTTTTTTTGTACTTTTTATATGTTGACATAGTGTTAGATAATTAAATGCCCAGTATAATGTTTATGAAACCAAAAATGTTTTCTCCAATAGTAGGGATTACTCATTTTCTAAATTAAATTTAAAAGTAGCTGGATTAGTTTCCTCTTTGGACATACTTTTTATAGAAAACTAACTGATAGAGAATAGCTTAATATTCTTGATAACTCTTACAATCTTGGTCTTCTTTAGGGTCAAGGACAGTATTAAGACCAGATCCTGGATTCTGAGTGATATCTGAGAGTTGGGATTGTTGATTCTGTAGAGAGAAAATTGAGGGGTTGCATAATAACATTATTTGAAAGGCTATTATCTATGAGAGGGCTTTCATTTTGCTTTAGAGGTTTTTAATAGGACCAGTGGGTGAAAGGTACAGAATAGCAAAATTCATTTCTATAGAAAGTGGAATTTTTGTCACAATAAAATTCTTTCAGTTATAGTTCCATTTTGATGTCGTGATCTTTCTTCTCTGACCCTACCCATCAAATAGCTGGTGGTGGTGACCATTTGACCCAATAAGGAGGTGCCTATGAAGTTTTTAAGTAAAAGGCATTTAATAAATGGCAGACCCTAATGGCATTTTGTTGGTCAATTGGAAGAGAATTTGAGTTACTCTGTAAAATTTTACATAAGATTTTTTGGAGAGGGAGCTAGTGTTCTATAGAAAGTATTATTCATATTTATTTATATAGCAAGGCATCTTTTATATTAATGTTCATTCATTTTCTCATTTTTCTTTTAATTTGGTCCTCCAAGGTACACCTGGCCGGTGTGGCTCAGTGGTTGAGTGTCAATCTGTGAATCAGGTCACAATTTGATTTCTAGTCAGGGCACATGCCTGGAGAACAGGCTGAATTCCCAGTAGGCTGTGTGCAGGAGGCTGTCATATTTCTGTCTCTCTCCCTCTCCCTTCTCTGAAATCCATAAAAATAAAGAAAAGACTTGCTTTTTTTCTCTTTTCCAAGTCTTTGGTCTTATGTACAGTGACATCTCTCTCATTGTATATTATAAGAATTATATTTATTTGGCTTTAAGGTGAAAAGGAGGGATTTTGATGTAATTTATCTTGGAGATTTAAATGCTGCTGAAATAGCAATGTAGTTCTAATGGGGATGGTTAAGGAAGGGATAGTCAAACAAGATAAAGAAAAAGAGAGGAAGACTTAGGTAAAATATTGGCAGAAGTGGTGGAAATGGGCATAGTGAATTGGATTAGGATTTTTACCTCTAAAACTGAAATCTTATTTGGAATTTTAAAAATCTTATTGTCAGTGACACGAGAATTATCCAAAATGCTAAATGGAATTTCAAAATTTTCTTAAACAACATAATTTGAGGATAGAATTGTATCTAAGTTGAGCAGATGCTCCCTTTATTTTGTTTTACTTTATTTTTTATGGTCTACAAAATGATTGATTTTTATTTATTTATTTTTTTTAGTAGAGAGGGAAAGGGAAAGAGAAACAGTGATAGAGGGAAACATCAGTTTGTTGTTCCACCCATCCATATATGTGTTCATTGGTTGGTTCTTGTACGTATCCTGACTGGGGATTGAACCCACAACCTTGGTGTATTGGGACGATGCTCTAACTGAGCTACCCAGCCAATGCTTCCTTTTAAAAGAAGATTAAATATTTAGATGTGGGGTTATTTTGTGTCTTCATGATATGCATGTGATAATCACCCAAAGAGAAAACCTTTTAGTATGAGAAGAAACACGTGACTTTTCAGTGTAGTTTATATGCTGATAGTCAAATACAAGAGTGTTATATTGCCCTTTGATATTTAACAATGACAGTTATGCCCAAATGCAAATACAAAGATATTTTATTTTCTTCTGTTTAAGTCATATAGTTAAAATTACTTTGGGGGGTTTTGGAGAACAGTTTTTATACATAGGAGGGCCAAAAGTAGGTTTACAGTTGTGAGAATGCCAATGTTTATTCTTATATTATTATTTATTTGTATTACAACTGTAAATCTGCATTTGTTCCCCCTAATCCTCCTGTATTTTGGAATTTGAATTTCTAGTTCTGACTTAATAGGTTTAGTGGTCCTGCAGATGGCAGCATTTATACTAATTTAATCTTAATACATGTAACTTTTTTACCAAATGAATGTTTCCATTGCTTTCTTTAAGCAGAAAATAAAATTGTACATATAACTTTATTCAGCATGCTTTTATGATTAGTGCTTTTGTTGTAGTCTCAGGGTTAATAGAAAGTTTAACTTTGATATTCTTTATTTAAAATAGTAATAAAGAAAAAAAGGCACTTTTTAAAAAAATTGGCAGTATTTTTGTGTGTGTGTGCGTGAACATAGGTACATTGTATACAAATCCAGGGGTTTAATTTTTGTCTCTGAATTAGGAGAAATTTCTTTTCCAGTACTTTAGTGGGGGAAAGAAAATAGTTATTTATTTTAAATGTTATTGGTACCAAACTAGGTTTAGTTTTTTTTTAGACAAAACAAATAGAAAATTAAATTAAATTCCCTACCCTTTTACTTTATCCTTTAGCTTTTTTCCTTTAAAAATATATTTAATTCACTCTTAATTTTGAATGTCCTCAATTAGCATTAGTTTTTCAGCTTTTCTTTTCATTCCTTTTTTATATCACCATTGTAATGCATCATGAGTCTTCATTCTTCTAAGAACTGTACATAATTTCCATTCTTTAATACAGGTGCTACATCTTTTTTTATTTTATTTTACTTGATTTATTTTTTTAATTTTTTTTTTATTGATTATGGTATCACATAATTGTCCTCATCCCCCCATTCCCATCCCAAGCCCCTCCCTACACATGCCCTCACCCCCCTGTTGTCCATGGCCACTGGCTAGGCCCATGTGCATGCACACAAGTCCTTTGGTTGATCTTTTCCCCTTACCCCCAACCTCCCCTACTTTCCTGCAAATAATTTACATCTAAAAAATTTGTATTTTAGAAAATTAACCTTCATTCGGAACGGCAAGATACACAAGCGCTACATCTTTAGCTGGCTTAAATGATAGAGGTTTCTGAAGCAAAATAGCCCATGTAGTCATTAATGAGATGAAAGGGCTGTGTTTTCTTTAACGTGTTAGTCTGCCTTCACAAGGCATTGAATAGGGCAGGCACCGAACATGGATATTTTGTCATTAGTTGAATGCTACCCTACTCTTCATCTTTGCCCTTTTATTTACAGTGGAATATTTTCATTCATCTCATATCCTTTTTTCTTCCTTTCCCTCCCACCCTTTTTATTCTATCTTATCTTTTTCTATTCCTGCATGGTTATGCTCCAGGCCTCAGCTTCTGCATGTAGCTCCCACATAGAAGCAGCAGAGCAAGTGTCTTGTCAGTGTCATGCTGCATCTGCCTGTCACTGGTATCTAAGCAACAGCAGCATGGGTTTGATGTCCTGTGAGAAAAGGTCCCAGTGAGAACCTGTTATGTATATGTAATGAAGGGGCTTTCCTTTGTTGAATTTAAACTCTCTAGACTCCTTCAACTATCACAGCTGGTTGATAAAAAGGTAATTGATGCTATAATTTAGAATTATCATTGGATTTGGCGCCACTTCCCACAAAATGTCAAACAAAAAGAAATTTTATCCCATTCTTGGAAATAAGCATTCTAAATTGTAGTGGTAAATTATTTTCCTGAATCCCAGTGGTAGCCGACATACAATGGCAGCTTTCCAACATATGCTTGCTTATCCATTTTACAGGTGTAGCAATGATGCAAATAGTCAGCTGCCCGTATGTAAAGACAGTCGCTACCACCAAGACCGGTAATTTTTAAAAACATCTTAGTTTGTTTTGTCTGTAAGTTGGCATGGTAGTGAATGTTGTTGTTTATCCTTTTATTTATTTTTGCCCAGTGAGTGGATTTTTTTATATTTTTCTTTTTAATGAGCAGTATAAATGCAGTTGTCATATTTGGCCAACACTTGATTTTCCCAATTGCCTGTAGTATTAGCTTCTTTGGTTCACAAAAGCAAATAAGGTCAGATCACTTAATTTGTATAATAAGTGTAAACAACTTCATTCTCATATTCATAACATTTAATTTTATTTTTTGATGTGTGTTTTTAAGTTAAATATAAAAAAATCATTTCCATGTGAAAGTGATGTGATTATGCTTGCATGCTAGTGAGTATTT